>VDFB02000008.1:174782878-174996808 GCA_007258455.2 Sequoia sempervirens | reverse complement strand
CCACCACTCCTTCAATTGTTCCAAGCTCAGATACTTGGGAGCTATCTTCTTCCTCCCTGTCATTACCTCAAAAAAGGCAATGCATCCATCATAAACCGCAGTAAGCTCACCGTCAATTGACTTCCTTCGTTTTTGTATCTTCTTCAGAGCCTTCTGCCTGATCTGCAGTGCCTCAAACCATTCCCACGGCTCATCCAACCTGGAGGAAGGAAGGATTCCATCCTTAGCCAATTGCTCTTTGCCATGCCCCAGGATAACCTTCGATTTCTGCAACAGGAGGTCCATATCATCCTTATCCTGAGACAGGATATGCTCTAACAGCTCCTTCACCCGGACTGCGTCCTTTCCTACAGATAAAATCTCCCTAATAGTATCATCCCCTTTTGTTTGGACATCCACCAGCCAACCTACGGTAGCTTGAACTGAGGCCTTCATCTTCTCGATCCCAGAGATTGTTTCCCTAGGCAAAAAACCAGGAGTAGCAGAGGAAGAAGGGTGGAGAGACTGCAAAGGTTTCATGACCTCCTCCAAACATTTCCTTAACCTTTCATTTTCCTTCCTCAGTTCACGCTTAGTCTGAGTCTCCCTCTTCAATCTGTCAACAATCACCGCACTGGATCCCTCAAACTCCTCAATATCCTGCTCCATGGAAGCAGGCCCAAGGTTAATCGTTTGCACATCATATTCTTGGCTTGTAATATCCTCTCTCAATTTATCTATGGCAGGAGTGGCAATGTGGACTACCCTGTGGTGCATTTCATTCCTTTCCACCCTTGAGATCACCTTGGCAGCTTTCTTTTTCTTTCCTTTGCCAATTTTTGACAACATTTCATCCCAGTCCAAGGGAGTATCCTCAACAATCACTTGCTTCTTCCTTGCAAGCTCCTTCTCCAGCCAGTCTGGGGCTACAGGGTCAGTCCGGATTTCTTCTGTCCTAGCATCCCCCGGCTCTTCTGTCACCTTTTCTTCTTCTGCAGTTGCTTTATCATCTCCTTTCTTCGGAAGCCGCCTACCTTGGTCAGCCTCTTCAAATCCCAACTCTGGAAGCACCGGTGATGGAGTCCTAGCAGGGATATTATCCTCCGGCTCATGTGATCCGCGGCCTTTATCACTTTCTGGGGAGTCCTCATACTACACCAACGGAGAAGTATGCCTTTCCTCTATCTCAACTTCAAGTTCTGCAGCTTCACTGAAAAGTATCCCCTCCTTAAACGGTTCTGCATCCCCGCTAGTTTCATGCTTATCCGGATTCTCCGGTTCAGGTACGCTTGGCGGCGAAGAAACAGACTTTGGTGGCCCTTCAATTGGTAGCTTCGGGGAAGAGTCCCTCTGCTGTGCAGCATCCTTGGGAGAGGGAGTTCTGGATTTCCTTGTGTAAACTTTTGTTTTCTCCCCTTCGGAACTCTCTACATCGACAATCGGAGGTTCATCCTCCGAAGCAACTTGATCTTTCTTCTTGGCAGTCCTTGTTGTTCTAGTTTTCTTAGGCGGTGGAGGAGCATCCTCCTCTTCAGCTTTCCCCGTTTCCTCCTCATCAGAGGACTTGCTAATTGTCAGGGTCTTCCACCTTCGCTTCCCTTTAGGTTTCCTCTTCGTTTCAGGCTCAGTTCCCTTGAGACCTCTAACTTTTATCTTTAATGGTGAAGTTTTTGCTGTTTTCCCTTTGGGGTCATCTTCCCCGGATTCTTCAAAAGTCGACATGGGGTTGAGATTTCCCATCAATTCAAAGGTGCAAGCTACCTTTGCATTCTCCAACTCCCAGATTTTATGCTTTACCCAAGAAAGGGTGAATTTCATGACAGGAGCCATCAGGTCCTCTAACTCTGTCACTCCAGCCTCATTCCAGTCGATTTCACCGACTGACCTATCTTTTATGGCCTCATAGACATGGTCCTGAACCAGGTTTCCGTCATCATCAAGTTGATCTGGAATCAGGTTAACGTTATATTGCCTAATGGCCTCCACAGGAAACCTAGAATATCTTTTCTTCCTCGCCTCAAGGTCATCTTTGATATTGACCCAATAGTCTTCCAAGTCATCTTTGTGCCTATACTCCCAGGTAGCTTTCCTCTGAGCCTCCCCAATTATATCAAAATTCATTCTTTTCGAATGGAAGGGGAATCCATAGGCTGCCAGTTCCTCCCCTGCGGTGTGAGCTGATTGAATAGAGGGGCACATCTCCACCACACCAATCCCAAGAGGGAAGTCTCCTCTGAAACGTGTCTTGTGCTTCTCCCTCTTCACCACAGCATCAAATTCACAGATTTGTCTCACAACTTCCAATAGCACAATGTGGTCAGTAGGATACCGGGGTAATCTGTAAGGGGCAACCGGGCATCCATCAATCCTGAGGTAGGTGAAGGTAGGGAACTGGATGAACCAGGCTCCATAGTTCCTTATTAGCCCTTTGGCTCCATCGGACAATCTAAGGTGCTTAGCATTTTGTAGTGTCCGGGTGATATGCATCGTGAATGCATCATTGGCCCTTTTGTAATCTTTGTGCCCCAGATGCAACTCCAGATAAACCTCATAGATTATATCCTGTCCCACTGTTCCCCGCGGGTTTAAACCTTTGTATGGGTAGGAGATGGCCAACACATACATTATGTATGAAGACATAGTGAATTTCTTTGCCTCCAGGACATTCCTCAATTGTCTATCAATCTCAGCACTGATGATTCCTGCCTAGTGATAGTTAGTCCCCTGCCCAATTTTGGTGATCACATGGACCATCCAACTCTCCAATACACCTACACTTTTCAATCCGGCCACTCTACTCAGAAGTGTGATGGCATCGTATACATCTGACCTAAACTTAACCCTGTGCAGCTGCTTGGGCAACTTCGAATGATGGGACTTTGGCTTCTCTAGCCACGAATTAATCATCTGTTGAGCCTTGACCGGCTCATTCTCATAATAGGTCTTGGCAGTGTCAATATTCAAAGCACACACCGAAGGAAGACCCGGCATGTTGAAAGCTTGTGTAATAGAAGTCGGACTGAAGTTGGCCAAGACCCTTCCCTCGGTGCTAACCACCCGCTGTGTATCAAAATCATATTGTCTAGCACATTCCAAGATTAACTCGTAACACTGGACCGCCGGAGGAAAACCTGCCACATGCACCAATCCGGAATTCATCATCCCTTGCCTCAGGGCTGACAAGTCCTTCTCTGCCGTTCTCTGCCTGAACTCCTCATATCGCCAGGCACCAACATTGGTATCAGATACTTCGGCCCACAGAGAAGACACCTTGCTTTCGAGGAGCTGGTTCTTCATGTCCAAACTCAATCATTCTGTCTCAGAGATGGATGAAGCCCCTGCACCACCCTTGGACTTCCCAGCAACCGCCTTGCTTGATTCAGCCTGCATATCCAAAAATCGTCATTAGTATTCAATTATTGCTCATATTCCAATCCGAAAGGTTAGCACAAAATCATATAAATCAATCAAAATCCATCGCCAAATGCTAATCCTTCGAGATCCAGAGAATCAGATAGTCCGGGAAAATCATGAAAACCGGGAAAATACCGTCGGGGCGGAATTTCGGAGAAATCCGACCCAGACGGATTCCTGCCACCAAAGCATCATTAATCACATAAATCATTAGTGCAGATGAAAAAACAAAGGATAATCATTGAATTCACTCATTGGCAACAAGAAATAAGCATTAAACAACCGTTCCATTAATCCTATCACCGAAACATTTGAAAGGACACAATCAGACAGGAAATCCCGAAAAATCCGGATGGAACGGATTTTCGCGGACGACCCAAAATGTGCCGGAAATAACCCCAGTCCGCGGAATAAGTCCAAACCGGGAAAATTCGACGACCTCGGAAACCTAAAAAATGACAAAACGCGAACCAAAACTCAAACGACCACGGGATCCTCCCCACCTAAGCTCGAATGATCTCAGAACCGACGACAATCAACAAAATTCAGAGCACAAAGGACCCCAAAGTCCCAGAAACTTGCAAAGGACAAATTCCCATATCAAAACGATGATGCCCTAAATCGAAAATCTCCGCCATTAAAACCAGAGCAAGCTTTAGGGTCTAAAGTATCAGCTAAGGATTTACCTAAAGCACTCGAATCCTCACAAGACGGGAAAGTCAACGTGATACAGGGACAAAATCGCTCAAGCAAAATGAAACCTTCGTTCTGGGCCCAAACACCGAAGAAAAAACCCCAACTTCGCACGATATGGCAGATTCTACACTGAAAGAACAAGCAATCAAGCCTAGAACTCTGTCTAAAGGATACATACGCAACCTCATGGATAAATAGAGCTCATAGGGCAAGGGAAGTGGGGTTCCATAACTAAAAATGGGTTAAACCCCGGCTCTATAAATATGAAACCAAAATCAATCAAGGGCCGACCCAAATCTAATAATACCCAATGCAAAACCCTCAATCACCATACAAGCAAAACGGAAGGGCAATGACTACATACCATGGATCGAAGCGGAAGAAGTTCGAGCTTGAAAAGGTGACCTTCGCAGCAAACACGTACAAGCAATGAAAACACCGACACCGGCACTCAAGCAATCCTCACGCAAACAAATTAAGATTGATTCTTAAAGCTTCAATAGAAATCTCAATCGCCAGAGCAATCAGCAAGGGAGCAATGAAGTTAGAACGGCGCTAAAAATGCCCTAAATCCACCCTTATACCCGCCCGAGCGAAGGTACCTCAACCATTAATACGCGATAAGACATTTCTGACAAGTCCGAAAACCCGAGCCCCAAGCAGAATTTCAGAAAATCCCAGAATGCACGGAAACACAGATTCCACGGAAATGCAGAAACCGGGGAAATGAGGAAGATCGGGATTTTGGCAAAATCCGGGAAAATCCGCCAGGACCGGAAAATCCTGAAGTAAGGCAAAAACTCAGAATCGGAGAATCCTACCAGAAACGAACAAGGAACCAGGGCCTGGGAAAATCCACCAGCGCCGGAAAATCCCGGATCCAAGTGAAAACCCGGACTTGGCCAGAAACTCATTTCAATCAATTCAACCCCCAAAGCAAGGTCAAAGCCAACAAGACTAACATGTCAAGACCCTAAAATGATAAGTCCAATAAAACCAAAGGCCAAAGACACCAAAAAGAGAGGGTCCCTACGCTAAGTGGGGTGTGTTTCTTGCACAACATAAGCCCGACCGGTAACTTCGCTTCTACAGCTCCTAAAAATCTCCCTTTACAAGTGATCAAGTGCCAACCTTTTATAGATATTACATTTCAAATCAAGGGCCAAGATTGAACCTGATTCGAGGGCCTAGATTACATCAGTATTTAATATTTGAAGTACATTGAATTTTGGCAATACATGCCTCATTTACATGTAATAAAATCATTCTGTTACAAATTTGGCCCATAGAGAACAAATATCCCCTTCCTCGATTTCAGTGATCAACTCCTTGTTGAAGTGAAAACAATAACCTTTATAGTCCTCTTTGAAATCACCTTTCCAGCTAGTAGGCACAAATTCTCATGTAATTTGCATTAAATATTGATATTTTCCATAGTGAATAAGGCCTTGCACGAATCCATATGCATGTTCATCTTGTCCTTTTAATTCATTTACTCCTCCCTCCAATATATGGCATGGTTTCATATGTTGGTCCTTTACTGAATTGATCCTTTATCCCTTCAAGCATATTGAAAAGCACCTCTGTCACAAAATATCATGATTTAAACCTCCAAAAATATTAAAATTTATCAATTTACAGTCCATCAAGAAAATTTCATTTTTTGAAAAACTTTCTATTTTTGGAAATTGTCCATTTTTTGGAACTTTCTATTTTTGAAAATTTTCCATTTTAGGAAATTTTCCTATTTAGGAAAAAATCAGTGTGGGAAAATTGCATTTCGAAAAAATTTCCATTTTTTGAAAAAAATATATTTCAAGAAAATTTTTCCATTTGGAAAATTTCATTTCAAGACAATTTCCTTTTAGAAAAAATTCTTTTTAAGAAAATTTCCATTTTGGGAAATTGAATTTTAAGGGAATTTCATTTTTGAGGGCTAGAGCAATGCGAAAGCCGGAGGGTTTGGCGTCGGTGAATGAATTTTCCACTTTGAGGGAATTTGACTTTTGCGAACTAGAGCAATGTGAAAGCCAGAGGGTTCGGCGTCGGTGAATCAGTGTGAGAGACCTCAACATCCGCATGGCGGCCGCCCACCTAAATTTTTTTGCAATGCTTCAAAACTTAATCTTTTTGAATCCAACTTATTTAGGCATGTGGAGACTTGGATATTAAAGGCATTAAATGTTCAATACCTAAAGTTTTCACCCATTTCTTTAGTTACGAAAAACCTGATTGTGAAAGACAGAGGGTCTGGCGCAAGCCGACAGCATACCTACATAAAATTCCCTCAAAGCCCAAATACTTAACAAATTTTGAGTTTATCATTTTGGCACGTGGGAAAATGCATAGGAAGAGTGCCTAAACCTATTTCTTGATGATTTGACCCATTTTGAAAAGTGCAAAGAATTGGATTGTGGAAGTTGGGGGTCGGGTACTGACACAAGAGACCCCGACATCCACATAGCGGCCGCTCACATGACTTTTTTTGTAATTTGACTTAAGTGAATAAAACTTTGGGAAACTTCTAAGGCTCCAAGGAGACATCAAGATTCCATAGGAACTTTGAGCATTAGGCCAAAAAGTGAAGGCAAACAAGTGAAAATAAATGAGCACGGACCAAGCTAGTGAAAAGCAAAGCAAAAGAGGGGGTCCCTACCTTCAACGGGGTGTGTGCAAATAATGCACAACAAGTCTCTTAAGAGATATCGTTGGTGCAATGTATCTCAGACTATTCTGACATGTATGGGTGCAAAATAGGACCTTGACTAGCATAAACCTACCCATCTAGATGTGTTGGAACTACTGGTTTGGTCACTTGACAAACAAAACAAAAATTACAAGACCTTGCAACTTTACATTGCATGCATTTGACACTTTTTCAATCAATTGAAAATTGGACACCACAGGCAAACAACTCAGAGATATCAAAAACTGACAAAGGTTATTGTGGATGGACCCTACGTGATCTCATACCTTCAGACATAATGTTTCTAAGTTCCATGGTTTTTGAGTAACACCTCGTCAAAATTTTCTACCTTTTTATGCTTTGGTCTCTTAAGAGATATCGTCAGTGCAATGTAGCTCAAACTGTTCCTACATGTTTGGGTGTGAAACAAGACCTTTCCTAGTGTAAACCTACCCATTTGGATGCACTAGAACTATCAGCTTGGTCGCACGATGAACAAAATTAAAATTACACTACCTTGCAACTTTACACTACATACATTTGACACTTTCTCCATCAACTGAAAAATTGGACACCACAGGAAAATAGATTGGAGATATTGAAAACTAAGAGGTTATTATAAAAGGACCCTATGAGATCATATACCTTCAGATGGAATGTTTCTAAGTGCCATGGTTTTCAAGAAATACCTCATCAAAGTTTTCTGACTTTTTGCACTTTGGTCTCTTAAGAGATCGTCGGTGCAATGTAGTGTTGTGCAATTTTCATACACACGCCCCACCGGAGGCGGGGACCCTCTTTTTTCTTTTGCATCTCTCCCTCTTGGCTTGGTCAAATTTTGGTTTTTCTCTTCTTGGGAGGTTATTTTGGGATTAAGTCTAGACTAGGTTTGATGAGGACAATATTTTGAGGCCCCAGGAGAAATTCACCTGTGTTGGAATTTGAAAATGGGGATTTTGAAGTGAATTTTCAATGTTATATGTAAATATTTTTTGCACCCGTGGATAGAGGACAAAAAATTAGGCCGAGTTGCATTTTAAACTTTTTGAAAATTCCTTCTAGAAAAAAAGTTATGGAGTTTAAGGGATTTTGACCTTGCAGGGATTTCGAGAATTTCTGTCCTTGAAGGAAAATCCCAAAATTTCCATTTTTGGAAAATTCATACCCCCTCAAAATCAAAAATTTTCAAAATGGAAATTTTATTTTTTGCCTACATGAATGAAGGGCCAATTAAGAAGGGGTTGCTTTTTTGAATTTTTTGAAAATTCCTTATAGAAAAAATGTTATGAGTTTTAGGGGATTTCGACCCTACAGGGAATTTGGGAATTTCCGTCCCTAATGGAAAATCCCGAAATTTCCATGACCCCATCAAAATCCCAAAATTTCCATTTTTGGAAAATTCTGAGACCCCCTCAAAAACCCGAAATTTTCCAAAAATGAAAAAAAATTCGTTTTTAAAAATGGAAAAATTGAAAAATAGATTTTTCTTTTGAAATTTTAAAATGTTCCCGAAAATGAAAGGAAATTCTTGAGATGGAGGAAAAATTTAGAAAATACAAAATTTCTAGTTCCATTAAAAAATGTAAGTTTTTGCAAAAGGTAAATGTTATTCAAGTTTAATTTGGATTGGATTTTTAACATGTGAGCTACTAAAATAGTGATATATGTTTTTCAGGATTAAATAAATCAAAAGTGGGGCCTGCATAAGAATCCGTGCCCAAACTGTCTACAACTGGAAGGAGTTTTTGGAAGACATGTGAAGCTGATTTCATCATCCATTCAGAATTTTCATTAATGACAAGCTGGCATAATATTGTTTTCTCATTGTTCCATGATGTAACTACTTTTATGCAATTGGATGATGATGTACCAGGAGTTCCTGAATTAAATGTAACTGTTGGATGCTTCTAGAAGTGTAATTTATGTCATTGGATTGATTTAATCCTAGCCTTTGATTCAAAATGTAATTTTCTATAAAAGGCCAGTGCCTTCTCATTTGTAAGGGGTTGGGTTAGGGTTAGAATAGCATAGAATAAAGCGAGAATTGGCTAAAGTTAGTCGATAGCTATAGGAAAGGCGAGGTGGGAGGTATTTATGTAATGTTGAAAATTAATGCAATTCGGATTGTTGATTCTTGGCTACACTGGCGGTTTGTGTTTCTTGTTCTCAATTCTCAATGTTAGATGTTAGATTTCAATTCTTTTGCAATAATAATGGTAAAATGTTAATGATGTTGATGATCTACGTTATACTTTTTAGCAATTTTCTCATTGTAATTTGTTGTGTAAAGTTAGTTTGGCCTTTATTTTTGTGCTAGAAGTTCAACTGTGGATGCTTGTTTACATTGCGCTAGTTATTGGGTATGTGGATGAATATTCATAGTCTAAAAATCTTCAGTTTCCTTAGAAGATTGCACCATTTATGCAAAGTTGTGGGCTTGTCCTTGATCAAGCAGAGATTGGTTTTATTGGAGATCTATCCATTTACAACATTCATCATTGTTGTGATTGATCTTAGGTTTTAGTCTTAGAAATATCTCTAAACCCTTATCTCTTTTGCTATTTATTTTGAATTTGTGTTAGTTTTAGGATTAAAAGCATCACCATATTGCATTTGATGAAAGTACACTTTCAACATTGTTCATTTGTAAGGTCCCTTGTGATTACCAGCATTTTCACATATTATCTTAGTCGTTTATGCATTGTCAAGACCTGACATTAGAGACCTTGGGGTTATCTCTTGAGGCTTGTTGATAGAGATTTACCTTTCAAGAGAGATAGGATACTTGTATCTTGTCTGAGTTGTTGTTGTGCAGAAAACACCATCAACATGTAGCTTGGGTTGTTCTGACATGTTTGGGTGTGAAAAAAGGACCTTGCCTAGCATAAATCTACCCATCTAGACATGTTGTAATTGTTGTTTTGGTTGCATGATGAACAAAACATAAAATACACCACCTTGCAACTTTACACTACATGCATTTGACACTTTTCCGTCAATTGAAACACTACGGACAAACAACTTAGATATATCAAAAACCAAGAGAGGTTATTGTAAAGGGGCCCTAAATTATCACGTACCTTTAGACAAAATATTTCTAAGTGCCACAATTTCTAAGTAACACCTCATCAAAGTGTGTTGCCTTTTTGCACTTTGGTCTTTTAAGAGATATCACTGGTGCATTGTAGCTCGGACCACTCTGACATGTTGGGATGTGAAACATGACCTTTCCTAGCATAAACCTACCCATATAGATGTGTTGGAACTATCGGTTTATTCGTATGATGAACAAAATGAAATTTACACCACCTTGCAACTTTACATTGCATGCATTTGATATTTGTTTCCATCAACTAAAAATTTGACACCACAAACAAACGAATTGGAGATATCAAAAACTGAGAGAGGTTCTTGTAGAGGGTCCCTATGTGATCTTGTACCTTCAAATGAAATATTTCTAAGTGTCATAGTTTCTGAGTAACAACTCATCAAATTTTGCTTCTTTTTTGCACTTTGTTCTCTTAAGAGATATTGTTGATGCATTGTAGCTTTTATTGCATCATATCATTTCTACCTAATAGTGAAACACAGAAAAAGATAGTGAATGCAGTTTTTAGCACATAAATATGCATTTATCCTTGAATAGTGAAACACAAAAAAAGAGGATGAATGTCATTTATCACATAAATATGCATTTAGAATTGATAGTGAAACACAACAAAAGACGGTGATGTCCTAGTTGAAGTCCCTTAAGGGTTCCTTTATTTGCTGCACATATTGGGCCAAAGTACTTGTAAAGTTGAAGGGTGGTTATTAATTTATAATTGGATATGGGAGGTTGTGAGGATGATATGTGTTGGTATTGATAAGAGGGAGAAATGGGATTAGAAGATTGGAGGTGTTGATGGGTATATAAGATGGGACTAGAAGTTTGGAGATGATATGATGGGTTAAATGGGATAGATGTCAAGATATGAGGAGAAGGGATATTTAATGTTGAATAGAATAATGATATAATGGTTGGGAATCTTGGGAGGCCATAATTTTCTTTCATGCTTGGGACCTTGTGATAGGAATCTAAGAGAGAGACCTAGGAATGATGAAATGGAATGAGGATGATTATGGATGATTAGGTAGACCTTGGATTTGAGATGATGGATGTAAAGGGGATAATTATGGAATGGATGGAAAAGGGATAATGATAAAATGGATGGAAAATGGGATAATGATGAAAATTGAGATACAAGACCAATATTGTCTCAAGCTAAACTATATCATTGATTGATTATAATGGGGTTTTCTTAGACTATACTTTTATAATCGTCTAGGAAAGGCTTGGAGTTTCTCACTCAATCTTGGATAATCACTTGACTATGGCTTGGATAGAGGATGGTTTTTCTTACCTAAGCTTTGATAATCACTTAGACAAGGCTTGAATCACCTAAGCAAGGATTTGATGGGGATTTTGATAACAAGTATTTGATGATGGTAGTGATGACTAACTTATGATAATGGATGAAAATGCTAAGATGAGGGAAAGATGATATATTTTGGATGGATATGATGGAAATGGTTGATGTTTCAGGTGAAAAGATGGTTGAGTAAGGGTCTCCCAAGTCTGCTCTAGGGCTAAAAAGGTCAAGTTTGCAAATTAAGGTCTCAAGATGGTCAAATGGTGAAACCATAAATATGCATATAATCTACCCAATATTCACTATATATGTGTAAAAATGCAACAACAAAAAAAGAAAAAAATTAAGTTTAAGAGGGGAAGTAAGTCCTTCCTATGCCATATGAAATTTGGAACCAAAACATAAGTAAAGTTGAAATATAGAAATGAAAGGTCTAACTATCAACTACAATACATTAATATCAATAACATGAATTTACAAATTCAATGTGCATACTTACAAATTAATCCAACGAACCATCTAGGTCTGCTCTACTCTTTATTGTGTCGAGTAGCCTCACGGTTAGACTCATACACCTTCCACAAGGTCTTGTTAAAGGGTCTACCCTAATATTATATCAAATGGACATTGGATTCCACGACAAGGTTTAAGTAATGAAGAATCTTCCGATGCATGTCAAAGTCATAAAACAATCAAACATTAACATTCTTATGTGGGTACCTTCTAATCCATGTTGTAGTAACAACTAATGAGCCTATAGGGTATTTGATGTTTTCTCCATTTGTAATTGGGGCCTCCAATTTCTTTTTGGCCTCAACAAAATGACACAAGTAATAATTTGTTCTCTTTTCATTATCTTTATCTACAATAACTGCATAAACATGCCCTACATTGATGTGTAGAAAATTAGATGAAATTAGTCAACATTACAAAAACACTACAAAGTAAGATAACTGCAGGAATTTCATAAACTATGCAAGTAGATATATTACCTAATTGAACTAGATCTGATATGTGGTCAAATTCAACTGATGATTCCATTTGTGTCAATTCCAATGTCGTCGGGAGTTGTTACATGTCAAGTGGGGTAATAGAACTTAACCACAACTTGTCAGCCCACTCCTTTGACTTGCACTCATTCCATGCTTGAATTCTACATGGAGAACAAAAGAATGCCATCTTCCACGTATGGATACTCCATGAACCTGCATTTGAGCTTCTGAAAGAGTTTAACTCATTTGATCATGTCAGTGTACAATAATCCTCATATTGTGCAATTTTAGTATCATCTATCAACCAAAAAAAATTATGAACTAAAGACTTACCTTCATTACCTGGACCAATCGAAGAATTACACCACTTGACAATTGAGTTTGCATTTGTCAACTTTGCATTGTCTTTATACTTTAACTCTTCTTATGCTATATCTCTTTGTTATGCCTTGCATAACCACCCCAGTTTGTTGTGGAACAAAATGGGTCCCCCTTGTTCTTTTCTTTTCCTTTGGCCTTTGGTTTTCTACCTTAGGCATTTTTCCTTTTGTTATGTTGGATGCAGGAGTGGGACCAAAGTCAAGCTTGGGATTTCGTCCAAGTTCTGGTTTTGTTCCGTTCTCAGTTCCGGTTCCGACAGTTCCTTTATTTTAGTGTCTTTTGTTCTATCGGATGCGGGAGCAGGACCAAAGTCGAGCTTGGAATTTCATCCAAGTTCTGGTTTTGTTCCGTTCCTGGTTCTGGTTCCAACAATTCCTTTGTTTTCATTTTTTTTGTTCTCTCGGAGCCGGGTCTGGAACCAAATCTGAATGTTGAACTACTTCAAGGTTTCAGGTCCATGTTCCATCCCGGCCCTGACTTCGCATTTCCTTTTGTCTCTTTCTATGGTTGGTCATTTTCCTCTCTGTTTCGTGTTACGTGTCTTGGGGGTTTCCCCTCTTCCTTGGGCCTTTTCGTGTTGTTCTGGCGGACCCATAATCGGAACTGGAACCGAATCCTGAAACTTTCAAAAGTTTCAGGTTCAGGTTTCGTTTCGATCCTGGTTTCGCATGTCTTGTTCTTTTGTTGTTGTTCCTTTTGTTTTGTCATGGGGTATTTTTCTCCCCTTTCTTCTTCTCTTTCTTGTCCTTTTTCTGTCTTTTTCGGGTGTTGTCTTTGTTTCAGATTTGGTTCTGCCTCCGCAAAAGTTGGTTTTCTTTTTGCTAAGAATTGAATGAAATATTCATAAACAATAGTGTATTTTATATGCTTTTAGGACTAATGGAGGCATTTTTTTTGCATAATTTAATCGCTCGTCTAAGGATATCTCTCAAGGAAGTCAACTGAAGGTAGGCCTCAATCACATTCAACATAAAACTCCTCAAGAAGAAAGTCGTTGGGACCTTTCAGATGTCTTGCCGACTGGTGGCTTGGCTCTGTTCGTTTGAAATCCAAAGGGGGTTTGCATCACTGAGAAGTCTGGCCGACATGCTAGGGTCTCCCCAAGGTGCTCTCGATTCGATGAAAGGGAGGCTCGGTCTGTGTAATGTCTCACCGATCAAGGGAGGTCTTGGCGACAACGGTTAGCATCGGCAAGAAGTCTCACTAACAGATGAACCTCTTGCCGACAATTGTTCATAGGAGCTCTCCGAGAAGGTTTTACATTCGGTGTAGGGTCTCAGCAAAATGAGCTGGTCTTGCCAACATGGAATTGCATCGGCAAAAGGTCTCGTCGACATGGGAGGTCGCACCAAAGAAGAATGTCATCAGGGGATCTCACTGGGAAAGATTTACTTTCAGCATGAATTCTTTCCGACCTAAAGAGTCTCATCGAAAGGTGGTCCCTTCGGTATAGGGTTGTGGTTTTGCCATGAGGTCTCCCTGACAAAACGGGGTCTTGCCAAAAGAAGCTCGAGCTCAGGGAGAGTGGTTTTCTTTCAGCATGAAGTCCTACCAACTATGAAAGGTCTCCCTGAAGTAAAATGAGCCCTCGCCAAAGGGGGTAGGCCTTCAGCATAATGTCCTACTGACAGAAGGAGGTCCTACTAAAAGTTTTGAGTTTGGCGAATGATTTTGCCTTCGGTAGGAGGTCTGTCCGATTAGCAGATGTCTCACGGGGATGTCCTATCGATATGGGATTGTCTCACCGACAGGGAGGATATCGCCATAACTCTTGTCGCCCGACGGAGTCTCACTGAAATATAATGAGCCCAGGGAGAATGAATGAATTCAGCGAAAGGTCCTATCGATACAGTGAGGTCTCGCCGAAAGGTTCTCCCTTCAGCGTGATGTCTGGGTGATTGCGAGATATCTCGGTGAAAGAAAGTGTCTTTGGTGAAACCTCTCACCGATGGTTGTGGGTCTCGGAAAAAGAGTTTTGCCCTCAGTGAAAGGTCTCCCCGACCACAAAGAGTCTTACCAACAGAATGAAATCTCACTGAGGTGAGATGAGTTCACCGAAAGATTTAGGGTTTGACATAAGGTCATGTCGACTGGCGATGGTCTTGCTGACATATGAACCCAGGGAGAATGAATGAATTCGGCAAAAGGTCTTGTCAATACAGTCAGGTCTCGCCAAAAGGTTCTCCCTTCGGCATGATGTCTGGGCGACTGCGAGATATCTTGGCGAAAGAAAGTGTCTTCGGTGAAACCTCTTGCCGATGGTTGCGGGTCTACGCGAAAGGTCTCCCCAACCACAAAGAATCTTACCAATAGAATGAAATCTCACCGAGGTGAGATGAGTTCATCGAAATATTTAGGGTTCGACATAAGGTCATGCCGACTGGCGATGGTCTCGCTGACATGTTTTCTCCCTTCGGTGTAATGGAATTCGCTCGATGAAAGGTCTCGCCGACCCAGAGATGTCTCAATGATAGGGCGTGAGTTCGGGGTGAGGTCTTCCTGACATGAAAAAGTCTCCTTGACATGGGTGTGCTTGCCAAAGAAGAAAAGGCTCACTAAGAAGTCTTGCTGAGGGAATGTTGTCTTGCTGATAGGTTTTCGTGGTATCGATATGACTTTTGCAGCTCGCTAAAAGCTCTTTCCGACCGTCTTATGCTATGCTGATGGCTACTATGAGGTATAATCGCATCGGGGAGACACGATTAGTGTCTCACTGACATGCAATTCCATTCAAATGACCTTTGACTGCCAGAGAATCTTACGTGGCCTATGTCCCACCAATTAGAAGAAGCTAAAGGAGTGGCCCATTGGCCCTTTGACTGACTACGCCTGTGAAGAAGTTTGACAGAATGCAAATGACATGGACTCATTCTAAGATCAAGGTGATGGATCAACTCGGGAACAATGGTATTCAGATCTAAAGGGAGGCTCGATGATGCTTCAAAGATGGTCAATGTGTAGAAAGGTCTAGAGCAGGAAGGAAGCCGAAGGAAAGAAACAACCACAAGCCATAGAAATAGTTGGAGTTTGCTGGCAGAAAAGGGGAAGATTGGTATTAATGACAATACTTTAGAGCATTCAAGGTAGCTCTGCGAAGGAGTTCAAAGATGGACACGGAGGCATGAAGTTAATGTTGTAGCTGCAAAAGATCTGAGATCACCCCCGGAGCAAGCCTTCACCAACATGGACAACGAGGATGCAATTCAATGTAGCATTAACTATATTCAAAAGATCTGAGGGCTAACCCTCCTGCAACCAAGTGAGATATTTTGTAAACCCTAAAAATGGGGGCCGATGCATTCTTTTTGATATACTCTATATATATGGCATCCTGGTCTCTTTGTAAAGGGTTAGAAAGTTAGAGAGTTCTAAAAAAAAAGTTGGAGGAGGAAGTAGGAGTTTTAGAAAAGATAGAGGAGATAGAACTGCATCCTGATTCTTTGTAATAGGAGCTTCTTTTGCCTTCTTAGTTAGGAGTTAGATTTAGCAGAAGCCTGTAATGTATTTTTCAAGTTTTATTAGTATATATGGAAATAATTTGGAGTCATGGATTTTTTGTACACTAGTGATTGTGCCAGATTTGTAAATGTTGCTTATCTGCTTCACTAACAGTAGAAGCAACCAGATTAAAATCTACTTCATATTGTGTTTCATAATGTTGTTTATCTTGGTTTAATCATTTGATTTGAGAAACTTTCAAGGAATCAAGTTTGATTTGACGTTTTGTTTAACTAGTGACTTGCAATATGTTATTGAAATCAGCACTATGAATGAATGAAACTGTGTGTTAGTCACAAGTTAATTTTGTTCTATAGTTTTAGTTAGGAATTCCTTGAAAGGTAGCGAGTCTGGTTAAGTTGGATGAATTAACATTCTTTTTTGTTCCAAAGCTCTGATCTATCTTTTTCTGTTTCTTTAAAAACCCTGGTTAGAATAGGTTTAAAATTTATGCTTGATCTTAGAACAATCCAGAAGCTCAACACCAGCAGGCCCCTTGAACGTTACTATTACATTGACCACTGAGCAACATCAGCATAGTTGAGAACCAACTACAAATACCTTGGGAGCTAAGATATCCATGTGATTATCTTTCTCTTTCAGGAGAAACAGAGTAGCAATATTCTGTTTACACGTTGTTGTGCCATCAGACACGTCAACACTCTTTTGATACATGCTCCCGCACCATCATGCTCCCCCTTTCCATATTTAACCTCACAAAATTTCCACATATGTCAAACACTTGTAATATTATGCATAATGCTCAACGAATAGAACATCTATGAAATCTTGAATTGTGATGCACAATTATCCGACCATATGATATGTTGACTGAATAGTATGCCCCTTCTAGCCAAATCATTGTAGAACACCTAAAAGAAACCTTGCACGAACTCTATAGAATGTGTGTGATCATCATTAATATAAAAATGATACTCCCTTATTGGTGCAGGGGCACCATATTAATTTTGGAAAATATGGTCTAATGTTATAATTTTTGAGTTTTTAGTCTTTTGTCATCCAATAAGGTCATAAAAGACCATTCTTCATGTGATTTGAGTCATTTTGGTTCCATTTTGTAAAAGTGTAGAATCTTGCAAATGTTGTCAAAATGTAAGGTTGCAAAATGCAAAAAAATGTAAAAAGTTGACGTTGAAGGGTCAAGTAACTAAAAAGTTAGCTTGAGTTGGTTGTACGGGTTGGTTATTGCTTGTAAAAGGTTAAATATGCCTCACAAACTTGGAGGCAAGGTTCTGGATGAGATTTTGAGGAAAAAATAGTAAGAAACCCTTCATTTTTCTATGTATTTTTGTTGGATGTTATTGATATATGGTTGTCATTGATGTCAACACTATTGGCATTAATGTCTTTAAGGTTGTATATGTCGAGGATATTGAAAAAATTGTAATAAAATAAGTTGTAGGTTGTCAATGATGTAGTGAAGTTCAATATAGCCATCATGTTGATGATAAGAGGTTGTGGGCTAAAGGGTTTGTTGTTGAGTATATCTAGTTTATCCACGTAAAGTTTCAGAGATCCGCATGAAGATTTGATTGATTTATGAGTATCTGTGTTCTAACAGTTGTTTTGTTGCTTCAGTTGGTGTTCCTAAAAGAAGATGATGTGATTCTAGTAATTTGAATTGTTGTGGATGTTTTTATGGTGATTCATGATGCTTGTGGATGTTTCTAGATCATGCTCTATCTACGTTGTACGTTGGCATTGATTGTTGTGATCGCGATTGGTGATTTTCTTTTGTGAGTTTATGTTTTTTATGATCATGGCCGACAAGGTGATTGTAGCGTGTTGTGGATCTTCGAGGCATAATTTTTGGAGATGTTTCATGTTTGAGGATGTTGTTTTGGGTCCTCACTATGTTTTGGCCAACATTGTATGATTCACATTGATAATTAGTCATGTTTTGGGCCGACAGTTTGTACACATTTTATACTTTGTTAAGCTAACATGTAGTTGATGTAATTTCTAGTTGTGAATATATTGTTTATTCCATTTGAAGGTATGGTCTGAATGGTGTGTGAGTGTTGTGTGTGAATAATGTTCTAATCATTCAAAGGTAGAAGTAAAGTGTGAAGAAGAGTGAGCAGAGTTTATGTGCTTAACCAGAATTGTAATCAGGCATTGGTAGATGCTATTTTCTCAATTCAAAATCTTCCAGATGTAATTTGAATGTTTCTGTAAGATAGTGTGTCGTGCTTTTGGCAGTAAGCCTTTTGTATTTGAGCAGCGAGCTCTAGGAAGTGTGTCTGAATGCATGTGCATTCCCCATTTATAATTATTTTATACTTTTAACTGAGTATAATCTTGTGGACTAACCTCTACCATGGTTTTTCCCCTAACAGGGTTTCCACGTAAAAAAATCTTGGTGTTATGTGTGATTTGATGTGGTGATGGTTTATGCTTTCATGTTTATCTATCAGATTTGAGAATAAGTTTAATTTGTATAATTTCTATGACAACTGATTCAACCCCCCTCTCAGTTGTCTTCCCTTGTGTTGCCAACAATTGGTATCAGAGCAGGTTCCTTGGAAGAAGTTTAATAGCTTGAGGTGATCCGAGATGGCAACACATAAGAAGGATAGTCTGAGATTTGATGGAACTAATTATTCTTTGTGGAAAACTCGAATGGAGTGTCATTTGAGATGCATTGGTGAACCTTACTGGACAATTACAAAGAATAGATATATCATCCCACAGAATGGTCCTTCTACTTCTACTGATATTAAGGATGTTGAGTACAATATCAAGGCTAAGGAAGCATTGTTGAGTGCTCTAATTGATTCTGAGATGACAAATGTAATGGATCTGAAGACAACTTATGAGATCTGGAAAAATTTGGAAACTTTGTATGAAGGTGATGCCCATGTGAAGATTGCTAAGCTGCAAAGCCTGAAAGGGAAATATGACATGTTGAGAATGGGTGATGATGAGAACATTACTTCTTTTATGTAGAGAGTAAATGAACTGGTGTGTAGTATCAGATGTGCTGGTGGAACATTGGAAGAATCAGAGATTGTTGCTAAAGTGCTCAGATCCTTGCCTACTATATACAATGCCAAAGCTATAGGTATTGAGGAGATCTAAAATGTGACAAATGTAACCAAATATATGTTGATTGGTAAGCTTACTGCTTTTGAGTTAAGTGAGTTTGGTGATTCTCTTCCTAAGACATAATTTGCATTCAAGGCTACTATCTTTGGAAAGGATAAGTAGAGATATGATCTGGGAGAAAGTTCTTCTAGAAAAATGTTCAAGTATGAGGAGGAAATGAGAGAGATTGAAGAAGAGAGAAAAATAGACGAGCTTGAAGCACTTATTGTCAAGAGGGAAGCTAGAGGAGAATGTAAGTATAAAGGAAAATTTCCTATTAAGTGTTTTTCTTGCAATAAGATAGGTCATTTTTCCTCAAGGTGTCCGAAAAGAGTTCTTAAGCCAAGACCTAACAAGCCTAGATTCCAAAGAAAGTGTTATTATACTGCTAATGAAGGTGTGACATATGATGAATCTAATAAAGGGAATGCAAGCGAGGATGAATGGGTGTTTATTGCTATCAAGGAAAATGATCCAGTACCTATTGAATCTGCTAGTTGCACAAATGTGGAGAAAGCTCTAGCTGTCAGAGTTGAAGAAAAAGATGAATGGGTGATTGACAGTGGATGCTCCCATCACATGATAGGTGATAAAAGTAAATTTGTGAGCTTGGAAAAATATGATGGTGGTGTTGTAATATTTGGTGATGACAAAGTTGGTGTAATCTATGGTAGAGGATCCATTTCTCTTGATGGTAAGCATAATACTGATGATGTCCTATATGTGGAAGGTTTGAAGCATAATCTTTTAAGTGTTGGATAAATGATTGAAAAGGGATACAATCTTCAATTCAAGGATGGAAAGTATAGAATATTGGGAAGTTCTGAAAACGTAATTGCATCAGGTACAAAAACAAAAGGTAATATCTTTCACCTGAGTGTTGCTAGTAAAATTTGTTTGATTGCTCAAGTTGATGAAAGTTGATTGTGGCAGAGGAGAATGTGTCATGTAAATTTTGATAATATTATCAAGATAAGTTCTACTTAGGTTGTGAGAGATCTTCCTAAGTTGATAAAACCTACTAATTCCATATGCAAGGAATGTTAGTTAGGGAAGTAAACTAGAGTTTCATTTCAGAGCAAATAGCATTGTTCAAATGAAGTGTTGGAGCTTGTGCATACTGACTTGTGTGGTCCTTCTAGAGTCAAAAGTCTACAAGGATACATGTATTTCATGCTACTTATTGATGATTATTCTAGAATGATGTGGGTTACTTTCTTAAGGGAAAAATATGAAGCTTTAGAAAAAATCAAGATCTTTAAGGCTATGGTTGAGACAGAGACAGGTCTGAAGATTAAATGTCTGAGATCAGATAGAGGTGGTGAATTCACTTTTGGTGAGCTTAATTATTTTTGTGAAGAGCATGGGATAAAGAGATAATTATCTACCCCGTGGACCCCTTAGCAAAATGGAGTTGTGGAAAGGAAGAACATCAAGATGCTGCTAGGACTATGATTCTAGAAGGAAATGTTCCTCATATGTACTGGAGAGAAGTTGTGAGTACTGTCGTTTACAATCTCAACTGGGTACAAGTAAAAGGTGATACCAGTAAGACTTCTTATGAGCTATGGTATGGTCATAAACCTACTGTTAGATACTTCAAAAATTTTGGGAGTAAATGCTTTATCAAAAGAGATGAAGACATAGGAAAGTTTGATACTAGAAGTGATGAAGGAATCTTTCTTGGTTATTCTACTAAAAGTAAAGCCTTCCAGTGCTACAATAAAAGATTGAGGAAAGTAGTTGAAAGTGAAAATGTCAAGGTTGATGAAGACAAAGTTAGATTATCCAGAACCTATGGATATGATTCAGATGATCAGAATGACAACTCAGATAAAGGAAAGAAAGTTCAGATCATTTTGGTGAATCAGGAAAATCAAGAGGAAGGAACTAGTGAAAGTGCAGAAGTGAGATCACAAGAGCCTGAAGTTCAAGAACATCCCAAGACCCCAAGGTATATAAGACTAAATCATTTAGAAGATCATATTATTGGTGACAAGAACAAAGGTGTTCAAACTAGGAGAAAAATTGCAGAAGAATACTGTTTTATCTCAAAGACTAGGCCTAATAGTGTTAATGAAGCATGCAAAGATGAACATTGGGTGGAAGCAATGAAAGAAGAACTATTGCAAATTGAGAAGAATGATACATGGATTCTTGTTCCTAGACCTAAGGACAAAAATGTAATTGGAACTAAATGGGTCTTTAGAGACAAATTGAATGAACAAGGTGAAGTTGTTAGAAACAAAGCAAGACTAGTGTGTAAAGGATATTCTCAGATGGAAGGAATTGACTTTGAAGAAACTTTTGCTCCTGTTGCTAGGATTGAAGCTATGAGACTATTTCTTGCTTATGTCGCTTACAAAAACTTCAAGGTTTATCAAATGGATGTCAAGTCAACATTTCTAAATGGTGAACTGGAAGAAGAAGTCTATGTTGAGCAACTTGATGGATTTCAATTGATTGATCAGAGAGATATGTTTTTCCTGTTGAAGAAAGCATTGTATGGACTTAACCAAACCCCAAGAGCATGGTATGCCAGATTGGACAAGTATTTGTTGAAGCTTGGATTTAATAAAGGTACTATTGATAGTAATTTGTATTTCAAGATTGATCATGATAAAGATTTGATTGTTGAAGTCTTTGTTGATGATATCATTTTTGGAGGAGATGATAGTTTGTGCATGAAGTTTGCTGATGAGATGCAGAATGAGTTTGAGATGTCTATGATTGGAGAAATGTAATTATTTTTGGGATTGCAAATTACTCAGCTAGATAAAAGGATCTTTATATCTCGGTCCACGTATGTGAAAGAACTGTTGAAGAAGTTTGGTATGGAAGATTCAAAGCTAGTTGGTACACCTATGGTGACTGGATGTAAGTTGACACAAGATGATGATTCTCCTAAAGAAAATCATACTAAATACAAATCCATGATTGGTTGATTGCTTTATTTGACTCAAACTAGACCTGATATCATGAATGTCATATGCATTGTTGCAAGATTTCAAGTTGATCCTAAGGAATGTCATGTGACAACTATAAAGAGGATTTTTAGGTACTTGAAGGGGACAGTTGATCTTGGCCTATGGTATCCTAAAGATTTTGGCCTTACTTTGAGTGATTTTACTAATGTTGATTGGGCAAGAGATGTGAATGACAAAAAGAGTACTAGTGGTGGTGCATTTTTCTTGGGAAAGAAGTTGATTTCATGGTTAAGTAAGAAGTAGAATGCCATTTCTTTATCTACTGCAGAGGTCGAATACATTGTTGCTGCTAACAATTGTACTCAAGTATTGTGGATAAAATAGATGTTGAAAGATATCAGAGTTGTGTATGATGAACCTATTGCTATATTCTGTGATAATTCAAGTGCAATTAACATTTCTAAGAATTTGGTGTTGCTTTCAAAAACCAAGCATATATCTATCAAGTTTCACTTTTTGAGAGAGAAGGTGAGTGAAAAGGAAGTTAGATTGGAGTATGTGCCCACTAAGGAATAGATTGTAGATATTTTTACCAAGTTTTTGCCTAAGGATACTTTTGAGTATCTTAGAGGGAAGCTAGGGGTGATTACCCCTCCTAATTAGAATTAAGATGCATTGATTTGCATCAGTCTGTGCATTTCATAGTCATATCTTGATCCAGATTGATGTTGTGGTGGCTGCTATTCAGGGGGAGTAGTCATATGTTTAGAAATGTGGTTCAGAGCTTGTGTGGAGAAAGATAATGTGTATCTTTTTCATTGATGTCAAAGGGGGAGAAGAGTCATGTGAAAAACTATGAAAGAGTTGAGGAGAAAAGAGTCAAAATCTAAGGGGAAGAAAGTACTAAGAGAAAGTTGCGTTGATGGTTTTTTCATATCATGTGTTACCATCAATGCCAAAGGGGGATATTTTTGGATGTTGCTGATATATGGTTGTCATTGATGTCAACACTATTGGCATTAATGTCTTTAAGGTTGTATATGTCAAGGATATTGAGAAAATTGTAATAAAATAAGTTGCAGGTTATCAGTGATGTAGTGAAGTTCAGTATAGCCATAATGTTGATGATAAGAGGCTGTGGACTAAAGGGTTTGTTGTCGAGTATATCTAGTTTATCCACGTAAAGTTTCAGAGATCCGCATGAAGATTTGATCAAGTTATGAGTATCTATGTTCTAACAGTTGTTCTGTTACTTTAGTTGGTGTTCCTAAAAGAAGATGATGTGATTCTAGTAAATTGAATTATTGTGGATACTTCTGTGGTGATTCATGATGCTTTTGGATGTTTCTAGATCATGCTCTATCTATGTTGTATGTCTGCATTGATCATTGTGATCGCGATTGGTGATTTTCTTTTGTGAGTTTATGTTTTTCATGATCATGGCGGATAGGGTGATTATAGCGTGTTGTGGATCTTCGAGGCATAATTTTTGGAGGTGTTTCATGTTTGAGGATGTTGTTTTGGGTCCTCACTATGTTTTGGTTGGCATTGTATGATTCACATTGATAATTATTTATGTTTTGGGCCGACAGTTTGTACACATTTTATACTTTGTTAAGCCGATAAGTAGTCAATGTAATTTCTAGTTGCGGATATATGAGTGATTGTTTATTCCATTTGAAGGTATGGTCTGAATGGTGTGTGAGTTTTGTGTGTGAATAATGTTATAATCATTTGAAGGAAAAAGTAAAGTGTGAAGAAGAGTGAACAAAGTTTATGTGCTTAACCAGAACTATAATCAATCATTAGCAGATGTTATTTTCTCAGTTCAAAATCTTTCGGATGTAATCTAAATGTTTTTGTAAGACAGTGTATCTTCCTTTGGGCAGTAAGCATTTTGTATTTGACCAGTGAGCTCTAGGCAGTTTGCTTGAATGCATGTGCATTCCCCATTTATAATTCTTTTATACTTTTAAAAGAGTATAATCTTATGGACTAACCTCCACCGTGGTTTTTCACCTAACAAGGTTTCCACGTAAAAAAATATTGGTGTTGTAGACATCAAAAATATACTGATTGACATCGTGCACCTGATCCCGACTTACTAACATCATTTCTTCCTAAATCATTCCTCGGTCTAACCATTTAATCAAATTCCCTTATCTGATTAAATTCATCAGTATCCTCTCTTGGTTAAATAAATCACTTTATCTTAATCAAGTCATTTCTCTTGTTAATTAAATCAATCCATCTAATCTAATTATCCCTATTTAATTAAATAATCAATTTATTTGATTAAATCCGTAAAGTATGTCCATTAAATTAAATAAATTAAAACCTTATTTGATTTAATCTGACACCATCCCTTTTAATTAAATAAATCATATTTTTTTATTTAATTAGCCTTTTATCATATTCCTCTCTTATCTAATTTAAATAAATCCATAAATCTAAGTCAAATAAGTCACATCATCTAATCTCCTATTAAATTAATTAACCCTTGATTAATTTAATCTAATCTCATGTCACATCCTCTAGATAATGCAAGTTGCACATGAAAATAAATTTAATTCATTTATTAAATCTCTATTTTTCCTCACAAGGCATCTTTTGGAATATTCTCTCAATTTGAATTCAAAATTTCAAGTCAACATGTACATCCAACAGGAATTTAAAACCTCTTACATGTCCTTTTGCCTTGAGCCAAGTGGCATTTATGCATTTTCCCTTCCCTCTTACATGTCATTTCAACAAATTTGAATTTCAAATATTGGCATTTATTGGCACAATCCTCAAAACTTGCTCAACCTTCATCCTCTCACATGTTGACAAGTGGCATCATATCATTAGTTGAATCTTTGTCCCACATTGATCAAATTTGGACATCTCTTCAACTTATCAATCTATAAATGAAGAGCTCCTCTCCTCATTTCATCATCCACAATCCAAGCAAAGTTACCATGCTAAAATACTTAGCCATTTCCATCCAATATTTGATTTATTAGCTAGGCTTTTTGCAGATTTGGCTTGGAGTTCTCATCTTCTCATCAAAGTGGATCAACATCATCTTCAACATTCGAATCTTGCATCATAGGAATTAAGAAAGGGCCAATTTTCACATCAAATTGGCACCAATTCCCCCATGGGATCAAGTGTTTGCTATTTAAATTAGGATTTAATCTAGTTTTTATCATTTCATTGTGTTCTTGCTTATTTTCTTTCCTATTTTGAGTTTGCAAATGGATTTCATGGGGATCTTTGTTTTAGCTTGCAAATCCTTGTCTAACTTGTTTATTCATGTTGTTTTGCAGGTACTAGGAAAAGGGTTTGCACATTTGGTGCTAGAAGGAGGGCTTGACATCAACATTTCTAACATTTCCTCAAAATTTTAACGTTTTCTTGACACACAGGAAATTCCAACGCGGGCTCGTCAGCGTCGCTATTTTAGCACCGCGGGCTCGTTAGTGTCATTGTTTTAGCATTGTGGGCTCGTCAGTGTCGCTGTTTTAGCACCGCTTGACTCATCCCGCCAAAAAATTCAAATTCTAAACTCCATCGCTAGACTCGCCGATTTGCATCAGTTTCAAAAAATTCTAAACTCTGACGCTTTCAAAAACTGCGACGTTGGGCAAAAAGAGCGACGCAATCGTGCTCTTTGTCCCAACACAGAGCGCCACTAACTGGTAAGCGGCAATGTGAGAGTGACGCTGGGAGGAAAAAATAGCGACGCCTTCATGAGTTGCGACGCTGGAAGACAGTAAAAGGGAGAAATTTAATTTTTAGCACGTGCTTTAATTTATGATTGCTTCTTCCTCTATTTTTTGCTTTTTAATTTCTATTTTTTTCCAGAAACTGACTGTTTTTCTCCTTTGTAGGTTGGAAATCGAAAACTAAGGGAAGAGGAGCATGGTGATGATATTTTTTCCAATTAAAGTGTTTTTAAACACTTAAGTGTTTGTTTAACACTTCCTTAGGAATTTTGTCATCTTTTCATTTTTAGAACACTAGTTTTCATTTGGGCTTAAAAAGCTTTTCAATTCCATTTTTTTGCAAAGGTTAAAATAGACAATAGGACCAACAACTTACTAGATTTCGTTTATGGGATTAACAAATTGAACAAATGTCTTTCACTTGTGATTTGGTGCTCTAAAATGAACTCACATATTGCTTTGAGGATCTAAAAAGAACAAGTGTAGTTGTGTTTTTTGTGAGGGCTTACTTAGACTAAAGCCATTGGAAAAGGACGTATGCGCTTCTCTCGCAATTTATAGCGATCTTGAGAATCAAAAATACTTTTCCATGACTTTGGCTTAAGACAAAGCAATCACCTCCACACTTCGATTTGGGCTTAAAATTGAACAAACTATTGTGCGAGTGTGAGTGGGGACTTTGTTGCGTATATTCTCTCTTCTTGTTGCCCAACAAGGATTGATCGAGTTACGAATATTCTTCTTCATTCACTTTTGTTTATCCTAGAGGGCTTGCCTTGGGGAAAAAGTAATCACCCAAGGGAACAACTCAACTAGTAACACTCTAAAGCCAAGAGTATTTCTAGCCAGGATAAATGTGGATATTGGAAGAAACGCCAATATCACGCGGTTGACTCCGACAAGATGGATCCAAAAGAGGATTCTTGCCACGTTGGGTCAACTCCTACGAACGGAAAGTCCTTACTAAAACCCATGTGCTAGAATTTTCCAAAATCCTTTATCTATTTGTTGGTGCAAGAATGGTCATTCTGAAGCCACGCCACACTTTTACGGTCTTCTAGTAGAGATGAAAAGCATGCCATGGGAGTTTCATGGGTGTTGATGCTTGGCTGCCCCGTATAAGTGAGTGCCATGGAGGGGAGCCAATGGGGTCAAGCATCTAACCATTCGCTAGAGATAGGTGTAGCTGGACTTGTCTAAGTGGGAATCGAACAAATATCATCTTACACATCCATAGGATTGTACTTATTCTTGGGTTACAAAATGCATTGCTTGATCAAAAACATCTCAAAAACAAACACTTAACATCATCCAAATTTCAAACCCTTTTGAGGAAAAATACAATTGACTCAATCCATATGTTATTGCTTTCCCTTGGGATTCATGTCCTTAGAGGTTTCTAAGCATTGGGTTATATCTCAATTTGTCTTCTTGAGTAAACAATAGGAAACCCTTACCTTAAGTTCATTGAATTTCCACATAATATATCTTGTGGGGTTTAGAGAAATTAAGACATTGGACATCTTAGTTTGAAAACCTAATTAAATAAAGTGTTTTTGGTAAAATAAAGGCATTAAGCAAAGCTAAGCAAAATGAACTTTCATATGTGTTGAAGACTCCAAATCCCAAAAGCACAAATCATTGATCCGAAAATGAATGTTCAAATAAAATCATTTCTTGGTTGCAAAGGTCATTAGGAAGCATTTGCATGCTCTTCAATACCTAGGTCTAAGCAAACAAAGTGTATCTTTTTAGGTTCATCTTAGGATCAAAACACATCAAAATCCTTTTCATCCATCCATCAAAACATCAAAACAAAATCCACCTCATCATCACCTTTTGGAAAATCTTGAAATCATCCTTAATACTAGGCTTTGTGGAAATATCAAATCCATCAATATCATTGAGACAAAATCCTTGAGAACATTTATCAAAACACCTTTGGCTAGGCATGTGTAGATGCATCCTTTTGCATATACTTAGTCAAAGTTATCAAAATCATCTTGTCTAGCTTAGTATCTGTAGATGAATCCTTCTCCATATGCTTAATGAAACAATCATCTTGTTCGAATAGTTATGGGTAGATGCATCCTTCTCCTCACACATATTCAAATTATCATCCTTTGAACAAAGCTATCCCTTAGATCATCATCCAACATCTTAGGGTCTTTTTGTTCAAAAATCCAAATCAAAAGCAAAATCAAAATCAAGGACAAAATCTCAAATCTCAAAATCCAAAATCAAAATCAAAATCCATAAGTCCTAAAAAGCCTAGTGTCTCATTCAAGATTAATCAAAAGTCAAAAGCATCCATATCATCCATCCCTAATATCACCATCATATCATCACATTTGATCCTCCAGGCATCCTAAAACTTTATACTTTGGGACATAAAATAACGATTGATCCAAAGAATCAAGAGATTCATCTCTCATATTCTCAAGGATTGATCTTTGTTTTATGGTTCAAATGAGATCTCAATACAAGAAGAGTATGGAAGCCAACAAAGAAACACCCGCTTCAAGTGATCTTAGCCAAACCAATGCAGAAATGAATACAGCAGAATCAAGCAACCCATTGACCCTCTCATCATCACAACATCCCCAAGAAGAAAATCAAGGAGAGGACTCAAATGGTCTATTCAAGAAGATATGAGTTTGGAAAACTTCAAATCAGTCCGCCAATGTTATCAAATGGCTTTGAAAATAGAAGAGAAAGGTAAAAAGAAACAAGAGCAAAATCCCAAAAGCAGAGGTAAAGGAAAAGACAGCAGAGGACAAAGAGGAAGTTACAGTGGAAGAAGTACAGAATCAAGAGTCCAAGGAGAAGTCAGATTTTCTGAACAGCAAGAAGGAAGCTCCAGTAGAGGTGGTAGAGGAAGAGGTTTCAGCTCCAGAGGAAGAAGTGGTGGACAAGGAAGAGGCAGCTACTTCACCAACATGAAATGCTATCATTGCAACCAATTGGGACACCCAGCCTATAAATGTCTAGAGAAAGGTAGCACTTCTCATGGAGGAGATAGGAGAACCAATCTGATTCAAGATGATACTACTGCAGCAAATAAACAACATGAAGTGCCATTGAACTCAGAGGAAGGTGAGAATCTCATGATGAGAAGGACTTTGATCAAAGAACCAGTCAAAGAAGAGCCAAGCCAAAGAAGGTCCTTGTTTAGGATAAAATGCAAGATGATGGGGAAAGTATGTAAGGTTATTATAGACTCAGGTTCTACTGACAATATTGTGTCAGAGGAGGTAGTCAGCAAACTGAAATTGACAAGGATACCTCACAATAATCCTTACAAGGTCACATGGCTCAATAAGGGTCAGCATGTCTTGGTGAATGAACAAGCATGGGTGAAGTTCTCAATTGGCAAGTACAAAGAGAAAGTATTGTGTGATGTATTACCTATGGATGCATGCCATTTTCTCCTAGGTAGGCCTTGGCAATTTGACCGTCAAGCTGTGCATGATGGAGCTAAGAATTCATATACCTTCAAGAAGGACAATGTAACCTACAAGATTCAATCTTTGTTGGAAGATACTGAGGTGCAGAAAGCAGGTTCTAAGCTGCTAATAGCTAGTGAAAAAGAGTTCTTAAAGGCCTTGGAAGAAGGAGAAGGAGTTGGCTATGTAGTAATGATCAAGCCAAGAGAAGCAAGCACAGAGAAGGCAGTTGAAAAGCAAGAGTTACCCAAGGAGATTCAAGACTTGTTGCAGACCTATGAAAGCATTGTAAGTAGTGGTCAACCAGCAACTTTACCTCCTAAAAGAGCTATAAGTCATAGGATAGACTTGATACCAGGAGCTACCCTTCCAAACAAAGCAGCCTACAAGATGACACCTCAGCAAAATGAGGAAATAGCTAGGCAGATTCAAGAACTACTTGACCAAGGTCTTATTAGGAAAAGCATTAGTCCTTGTGCAGTACCCACTGTCTTAGCACCTAAGAAAGGAGGAGAATGGAGGCTTTGTACTAATTCCAGAGCAATCAACAAGATAACCATCAGGTATAGGTTCCCTATCCCTAGGATTGAAGATCTCATGGATTGTCTAGGTGAAGCTAGGTACTATACCAAGATAGATTTAAAGAGTGGCTATCATCAAATTAGGATACATGAGGGTGATGAGTGGAAAACAGCCTTCAAAACCAATGAGGGTCTTTATGAGTGGCTAGTAATGCCATTTGGCTTGTCTAATGCCCCCTCCACATTCATGAGACTCATGAATGAAATTCTCCATGACTACATTGGCAAGTTTGTAGTAGTGTATCTTGATGATATACTAATCTATAGCAGAACAAGAGAAGAGCACCTCCAACACATTGAGTTGATTTTCAAGAAGCTGCAGGAGGAGAAACTGAAGATCAATCTAGAAAAGTGTGAGTTCATCAAAACAGAGCTGGTGAACCTTGGTTTTGTGCTATCACATGGCAACTTGAAGATGGATAGTAGCAAGGTGGAAGCAATTCTCAATTGGCCTACTCCAAAGACAGCAACAGAGGTAAGAAGCTTCCATGGTCTAGCTCAGTATTATAGGAAATTCATAAGGCAGTTTAGTGCAATTTGTGCTCCTATGTTGGATACCATTAAAGGAGGCATGAAAACCAAATTTGTATGGAATGAGCAAGCTAACAAGAGTTTTGAGTTGCTGAAGGAAAAGATAGCTACCCAACCTGTTTTGGTGTTGCCAAGCTTTGAGAAACTATTCACCATTGAATGTGATGCAAGTAATGTAGCAATTGGAGTTGTTCTCAGTCAAAAGGGCAGACCGGTGGCTTTTCATTCAGAGAAGCTAAGTGAAGCCAAGAAGTACTCTTCTTATGACCTTGAAATGTATGCATTGGTCCAAGCACTAAGGAAATGGAGGCACTATTTGCTTCCCAAGGAATTCATTGTGTACTCCGACAATCAAGCACTCAGTTTTTTGAATTCACAAGAGAAGTTGAGTCACAGGCACATGAAATGGGTGGAGTATTTGCAAGCTTACACCTTCAATATCAAGCACAAGAAAGGAGCTCTCAATAAAGTGGTTGATGCATTGAGCAGGAGAGTTCTCACAATCCAAGAAATTCAGTTGAAGAGCATGGGAATAGATCATTTCAAAGATCTATATGCAGATGATGAAGACTTTGCAAAAATTTACAAGGTATGTCTTGAGTACAAGAATCATTTCCATAGCAAATATGCTGAATATACCTTGCAAAGTGATTTATTGTTTAAAGGGAATCAGCTTTGTGTTCCTAGAGGTTCTATTAGGGAGAACTTAATTCAAGAAAAGCATAATGGTGCATTGAGTGGTCATTTTGGGATCACCAAAAATCAAGAGCTTGTCCAAAGGTTTTATTTTGGCCTAAGATGAACCTAGATGTCAGGAAATATGTGGAAAGTTGTGTGGTGTGTCAAAAGGCCAAAGGCACTTCTTCAAATGTAGGCCTATACTAGCCACTGCCTATCCCTTCTAGGCCATGGGAATGCTTGAGCATGGACTTTGTAGTTGGTTTACCCAAGACAAAGCAAGGTATGGACAGTGTCTATGTTGTTGTAGACAGATTCAGCAAAATGGCTCACTTTGTACCCTACAAAACAACCAATGATGCCAGTCAAATAGCCTCTCTTTTCTTTAAGGAGATAGTCAGAATTCATGGCTTACCAATCAGCATTGTATCAGACAGGGATACTAAATTTATGAGTCACTTTTGGAAGACTCTTTGACAAAGAATGGGCACCAATCTGTCCTTTGGATCTGCATACCATCCCCAAATTGATGGTCAGACCGAAGTTGTGAATAGGACACTTGGAAACCTTTTAAGATGCTTGGCCAAGGAGTATGGTCAACAATGGGTTCGGATTATTGGGCAGGCTGAATATGCCTATAATGATACTGTCAATAGGTCAACAGGGAAGAGTCCCTTTGAAATTTTTTATGGTTTACATCCCATAGGTGTTTATGAGCTGAGAGAGTTGAAGGATGGAGTCAAGGGAAGTGGATATGCAGATGATTTTGCTTGTGCAATGTAGGAAATTCATGAGACAGTTAAAAAAACCTTGGCAGAGAATACCATGAAACATAAAACCAAAGTGGATGAGCATAGGAAAGAGGTTCAGTTTAATGTTGGTGACCTAGTGATGGTGCATTTGAACAAGGCTAGATTGCAGAAGGGAGTTCCTCATAAGCTGAAAATGAAGAGGATAGGTCCCTATCCTATCTTGGAGAAGTATGGTAGTAATGCATTCAAAGTGCAGTTGCCAGATGACAGTGGACTGTCCACTGTTTTCAATGTTGTAGACCTTGTACATTACAAAGGACCACCATTAAACTTGGATCAGACCATCCATGAAGTTAGTCAAGATGTAGAAGAACTCAAACTGCCCTCCACTGTAGTCAAGCAAGCTGATAAGGTACTGGACACTAGAGTTTACAAGAGAACAAGGACCAAGGAATATAAAGAACACCTCATCCAAAGACATGGACAACCTGAGGCAGATGCAGTATGGATCAAGGAGGCAGAGTTTAATAAATTGGGCATTGATCCTAACTTGCTCAATCCAAGGGTGGATTGAAGTTTTCTGTTTTGGGGAGGATGGTGTAGGAGCACCTAGGCTAACCTCCACCTTGTGTGTTAAAATTTTTGGCTTGTACCTGATCTTGGCCAAATCAGGATTTCATTGTGTTTATTTTGATCTTAGAGGTCTTGTTGGGGTGGATGAGTTAGTCATTAGGACTAAACCATCTTAGTTAATCATTGTTGGTTAATGTTGCTAAATTTTGGCTTTCTTAAGCTTTGGACAGCCTATGTTGTAATATGGGGCAGTAAATGTGTGTTAATCATGTCCTTGTTGTTTGAAGATGCCAATGGACAGTTAGGAAGGTGTTTGATTCACAATCAAGATGTTAGAGGTCCAAGGATTCGGGATCATGGCATAATGGAAGTTGCAAGATGTTGTTGTAAAGCTGCATGGCAAGATTTGAGGAATTGCATGCAATCTCGTGACAAGAATCCCTTGAAATCAGAAGAAGTGGTCGAGCAACTGCCCTTGAATGGTGGCAAAGGCATCTAATGTAGTGTGTGTCTCATAGAAATCAAGTGGTGGCATTGTAATCAGTTTTTGTTGTGAAGAATAAGAAAATAGTGAGCAGATTTTGAGTGATTTTCTGTGTGTTACCCGCATGCTTAGAGAAAACAGTGATTGAAATGGCTTTGCTTACATAGATTTCTCACTGTTCTTAGGTTCTTTGAATAGTTTGAAGTGAATTTCATTTGGTAGATAAGAGTTAAGAATGGATTCAGTGTTTTGTGTTCATAGTTTAGAGTTGTAGAGTTTTATTTCTGAAATACCTGTGTGTTTGCAATAGAGTTCTCATAGGTGTTGAATACCTAGACTTAGCACTGTATTCATGTTATTAGGATAGCTTAGAATCACTTTTCATTGTGTTGTTATTTTTTAGTGGAGTGGAGTTAATAATTGGAATTCCTTAGATCATAATTTAGCGGTTAGCAGGGTGTCCATTGCTGTCTCTGAGCAGTTAGTTTCAAAATGGCTCCCCCATAAGCACTGTCCACGGGGTTCCCCTGAGAATAGTTGAATATGGGAGAGGATCCAACCTATTGTACATATTTAGAGGTAGGAGTGTCAAAGGGCCAAGCAATGAGTTTTAACTCCAAACCCTAGGCGAGCTTTGTGACCCGGTTAGGAGTTTGGAAGAGAAGAGTTGAGAACCTAGGCAGGGGAAAGGTGCCACTGTACCGAGCCCGTACTATTCCAGGTGGAGTAAGGTAAGGCCTACACATGCAAAAGGGTTTGGGACTTTGACCAATCCTCTAGAAGGAGATTTGAAGGAGAAAGCACAGAAACCCTAACAAATAGGTTAATTAGCCCTTTTGTCCTAGATGATAGGAATGCACTGTACGGCAATGACAGAGGTCTGAGATCTAGTAGAAGATTTAAAGCTCTAAAATGGGTGCTTGAAAGTGCCTTTTGTTTGGCAGATTGTTTGTCAAGTGTGAGAGGAAAAGTCAGAAAACTGACTGGTAAGGGCTAGTAGAGTTTAGGCCTGCCAAGGCAATTTCATGAAATCGGGTAGTTTGAGGAGTGGACACCAAGCAAGAAGGAACTTCATGGATGCAAGAAGCATGAGGATAGTATTTTCAAATCCCCTACAAAGAGTTCAAGTCAGGAAATGAGATTGGCATCTAGACCTTTCTAGGTGTTGGAAGAAGAGAGCAGTTCAAAGAGTGTTGAATCCTCCAAGGTGAAGCACAAGGAGAGTAACTCTTGTGACAGAGTTAGAGAAGGGCTTAGTTAATAATCTAAGCCAGTTTAGAACCTTGAAGCCATCAGGTTCATGAGTGAAGACAGAGAGAAAGGTCTTCTAGTGGGAGTGCAAGCACATCTTGGAGGTGTCATACATCAGCCTACTTCACCTGCCAGAACATATCGATACCATTGAACAACGTACCAACCAATCCATCCACCCAACCCATGATTCAAACATCTCAAAACACTTTCATCCCACCCCCTGATCTACAAACTGATGTGACAACACAACTTAGGTTGCTCTCACAACAAGTGCTCGACCTTCAATCAGGGCAAACAACCAAACCACCAAGCAACTTGTGTCCCTATCCTTTTGATAGGAGCTTAGAGATGAAACCATTCCCTAAGGGATTTGAAATCCCCAAATTCGATAAATATCGAGGGATGGGAAACCTTGAAGATCACATCAGGGAATTCTAGGTTCATTGTATGGAGGTCACATATGACGATACTTATCTGATGCGTCTATTCCCTAAGAGCTTGGCAGGTCCCGCTATAGAATGGTTCTCTCACTTACCTTCAAGCATTAGAACATTCAAAGAAATTAGAGATGCATTCATTAGGAATTACACATGTAACATTGCAATGGATGTTAGTCTTGAAGAACTATCAGCTCTGAAATAAGGAAAGAATGAGTCTTTCACCTTATTCCTTCAACGATGGCGATCCAAGGCCAATCGGAGCAAGTGGACCATGCCAGAAGAACAACAAGTCTGCACAATCATTGCCAACCTTGAAAGTCGCTTAGCATTCCACCTCAAGGTTCAGGGTATCACTACATATGAACAATTGATCTCTAAGGCTCTCAGCATCGAAAGATCCCTTGCAACCCAACCCGCCGAATCAATGTCATATCACGAATAGCAAAACAATCGCCCACCATCAAATTACAACGATAAACCTTGAACATGGGCAAGAAACAAGAACGTTACTAATGACTGTGTCATTGATGCCAAGGTGGTCATCAGTGGTCCACGCCAACATACACCCACACCACAAATCCAAAATCAACGCCAAAACACTCATCACACAACATGCCAACCCAATAATCCCACCATCAATAACCTCAATGATTAAAGAGGACCACCCCAGTGCAAAAGTTATCCAAAATGCAAATACGCCATTTTGGGGGAAACATTGGAGGACATAATGAAAAAGTTGATCGATGAAAAACTTATCAAACCTCCCACATTCAAAAATTACCAAGAACTCGATGTCAAACCCCCTTGGTATAACAAGAATCAACTTTGCGAATTTTACAAAATAAAAGGTCACACCAAAAACAATTGCATGAGACTCAAAAACATCATCCAAGATCTCATTGACAAGAAAATCATAAATGTGGAACAACCTACCAGAAATCAGGACCTTAAAATCTACACAAATCCGATGTCAAATCATGGCAACAAAGGGAATAAAAATGATAAAGGGAAGGGCAGTTTAAATCATGTATATAAAACAGTTGTTGCCTCCCTAAATGAAGACTGCATGGTCATCACCATCAAAGGCGCCCATGCCGAAGATTGTGGAGTCACCACACGAGGCAGAAAAGTCACCATTGCAGGATCATCCCAACCAAATAGAGTCCCTTCATCTAGAGCCATTTTGCATAGCTACAATGTTGTAGAACAACTCAAGAGAATGCAAGCACACATCTCCATCATGGAGTTGTTAAAAATCTCATCAGCGCATAAAAAGATTCTCGAGGAAGCATTAGCCTCATCCATTGTCCCCGCAGATCTCAATGTGGACCAATTCCAAGCTATGGTCAGAAATATCATAACACCTAATCTCCTTACATTCTCTAACCAAGATTTCCCCACCAACCATCTCACAACCGTGCACTTCACTTAGAAGCCATTGTAAACAAGAGAAAAATCAAAAGGGTCTTGGTGGATGCAGGTGCAGGTTTGGACATCTGTTCTCTTAGCCTCATTAAGCAGCTGAAAATATCAGAAGATTCCATCGACAAAGGAAAGGGCATCACAATAAGAGCATATGATTACCAAGAAAGAGTATCTCAAGGCACGATTAAACTCCCTATTCAAGTAGGGCCAACACTCATGGAAACTACCTATCAGGTCTTGGACCTCGAATTGCCATATAGTATCCTCCTAGGACGCCCATGGCTCCATGTGATGAAAGTTGTAGCATCAACCTTCCACCAATGTGTGAAATTCACACATAATGGACAAGAGGTCACCGTCCATGGAGATCCTGAACCATTTTCATATTGAAAAAATCTTGAGGCCAAATATTACAAAATCCCCCAAGTGCCAAAGAATGATGAAGGCCCATCCACATCATATATTGACCCTGCCACTCTCGTGTCCACTTCTGCGACAGAGACACCCGCCATCCCCATCATTTCTGATATCAAGCTCATCATCCAAGAGGATGGTTGTGGAAGCTACAAGCTCTCTAACAATGCTTTTGTGATAGGAGAGTTACCACAATCTCCTAGATCACGGGGATGTCCACAGGAAAATCAAGCTTCCACATCACAAACGTCTCCTGAAGATTATCCTGAATTCATAAGCTAGGGAGATCTTGGCCATGAGGTTATTGAAGTAGATCTGTCGCACATGCTATATCAAGATGAAAGACTGATACTGAATTACCAATGGACGAAAGAAGTAAAGGCCTACACATGATGCTTGAAATGGGTTACGACAGAAATCAACGACTGGGACAAAATGACAATGGGCTCATAATACCTATCATGCCAGAGACGCGACCCATAACAAATCTTGGTCTTGGATGTACCATTCCGAGAATAACCATACATGGTCGAAGTCCTCTGGTTAGAACGGTTAATACCTCTCCTCAGCTAGTGTTAGTACAACTACACTCACCAATAGTCACAGGTGAAGACACACATAACTTCATAACTGAGCCCTATATTAGTAGTGACAATGAAGATACTTTATCTAGCCTACCTAGGCTATTCGAAGATACCACCTTGTGTATGATTAGTACCATATCCTTTGAACCAGATAGTCAAAATCATGAGATTCATTTAGTCTACCCCCAACTGATCGACTATGACCAATGAGGACCACCAGTTCTTGATACATTCAAAAATGATGAAGCACTCTTAGAATTCATGGGATTGAGGGATAACATTCCAGAGGGAGATCACAAAGCAGGCTTTATAATAGAGTTGGACACACATGCCTATTATGGGGAAATGATTGAATCCTTCAATCGCAAAAGTGAGAAACTAAGAATCATATCCAATTCCTTGAGTGAAAACCACACTGTGGCACTCTCTGACAAGAAAATAGTAAAAAGAAAGGATGTATCCAATGGTGAAAACCTCTCTGAGGCACCCGAGGATGAAGGATTCAATCTTCCCTTAAGAGCCATTCACCAGGAAAAGTCAGTGGTCTTGGCCAAAAAATGCAATCCGGTCAACATAGGAACAAAGGAGACCCCGTATATCACATTCTATGTGGAATCACTATTAACAGAAGAGCAAGAACTCCTAGCAGCATTCCTAAAGGAAAGACAAATAAAGTTCGCATGGAGTTATGCTAATATGCTAGGGCTAGATCTAGAGACAGTGGTCCATCATTTAGTAGTGTATTCAAAAGCAAAGCCAGTCAAACAGAAGCTTCAAAAAATGCATCCCCAAATCACTTTGTTAGTCAAAATGGAGCTCAAAAAATTGTTAGATACAGGATTTATTCAACCAATTGATTATCCTGAATGGGTATCAAATTTGGTACCTATTTCAAAACCTGACAGAGCTATCAGAATCTGTACAGACTTCAAAGATTTGAACAAAGCATATCCCAAGGATGATTTCCCGCTTCCCAACATCGACATGATAGTAGACATGATAGTAGGACATGAGATGCTATCACTAATGGACGGATTTTCAGGATATAGCCAGATCATGATAGCAAAAGAAGATCGACATAAGACGACTTTCACTTGTCCATGGGGGACCTACTGCTGGAACATGATGCCATTCGGCCTAAAGAATGCAGGAGCAACCTATCAAAGGGCCATGACACTGATATTCCATGACATGATTCATAAAATAGTTGAAGACTATGTCGACGACATTCTAGCTAAATCAAGGAAAAGACAAGATCATATAGCAACCCTAAGTGTTATCTTTGATAGACTGGAGGAATACAAAGTTAGATTAAATCCCAAGAAGTGCGTCTTCGGTGTACAATCAGGTAAATTGCTAGGATACATAGTCTCCATGAGGGGTATCGAGGTGGATCCGACGAAGGTGAAAGCAATCCTTGAGATGGAAGTGCCAAAGACATTAAAACAACTGAGAGGCCTCCATGGCCGACTTCAATCCATCTGATGATTCATAGCACAACTGGCAGATAAGCAGAATCCATATTCTCACCTACTCCACAAGGGGGTAGCATATAAATGGGATACAAAATGTGAAGAGGCATTCAACAAGATCAAGGAATATCTACTAACACCACCAGTGTTAATGCCACCTATCTTGAGAAATCCATTGATCTTATATGTGTCAGCAACAGCAACAGCCCTTGGAGCTCTCCTAGCTCAGCATGATGAAAATGGAATAGAGAGGGCTATCTACTATATCAGTAGAACAATGGTCGGTCATGAGCTAAATTACTCATTCATCGAGAAAGCTTGCTTCGCAGTAGTGTTTGCATCCCAAAAGTTTAGACATTACATGTTGACACACAAGATAAAGCTCATCGTGAGAATTGATCCCCTCAAATATCTCCTATCAAAGGCAATGCTCACAGGTAGAATGGAAAAATGGGTAATGATATTATCAGAGTATGACATTAAGTATATGGAATGGAAAGCCATTAAAGGTCAGGTTATTGTAGATCAACTAGTAGAAGCACCTATGTATTCTGAGAATCCCCTTGTCTCATAATTTCCAAATGAGTTTATTTTAACCTCAACATCGCTAATCACTAGAAACTATACTTCGACGACTCATATACACAACACATATCAGGAGCTGGTGTCTTCTTCATCACCCCACAGGGGGACTGCATACCAAGGTCATACAAACTAGCATTTCCTTGCACAAATAACATAGCAGAATACGAGGCTTTGAATATAGGTCTCAAGATAGCAATGCAATGGAATATCATAGCCCTCAAAGTCTACGGAGACTCTCAGTTGATTATAAATCAGGTCAATAGTGAATATCAGACTAAGGATGATAAGCTTACTCCATATAAGAAATTGGTGGAGACTCTAAAGGAATCCTTCATTGACATAACATTTGAGTAGATTCTAAGAACCAACAACAGAGCAGCGGACACCATGGCGACAATTGGATCCTTGCTGAATATCCCTAACAATGTCCCAAGACACGAATTCTTGATTGAGCAACTTCTCGTTCCTGCATTCGAGGTACCAGAATCAGAATATGTGTGTGAAATCATTGGTCCTGATGATCCTTGGTACCATGACATCTACACATATCTTCGCATAGGAGTCATACCCGCTGACCTACCATCGAGCCTAAAACAAACCTTTATAAAAAAAGCATCTAGATTTGTGATCTTAGGTGATACCTTATACCGTAGAAGCATAGAAGGTACCTTGCTACATTGTCTAAATGTTGAGGAGGCATTAACTGCTCTAGTCAAGGTTCATAATGGTATTTGTGGTTCACACTCAAGTGGAATTTCCATTGCCAAGAAACTGCTGAGGATGGGGTATTACTGGCCCACAATGGAAAGAGAAGCGCATGATCATGCTAAAAAATGTTTACAATGTCAGCAGCATGGGGATCTCATCCATGCTCCAGCTCAAGAGCTTCACCCGATCGTCACACCATGGCCCTTCTCACAGTGGGGACTCGATCTCATTAGCAAAATCACACCCACCTCATCCAATGGCCATAAGTTCATCATAACTGCAACTGAGTACTTCACTAAGTGGATGGAAGCCATACCCATGACGTATATCACGGGCATCTCAAAATTCATCCTAAACTATCTCATCACATGGATTACGGTGTCCCACAAGCCATTATCTCGGATAATGGGACACCATTCAAAAATCGGAGGTTCACAGTGCGAAGTTCAAAATCTAGCATCGCTTCTCCACCCCATGTACTATCCCCAAGGCAATGGCCAAGCCATGAACAAAACCATCCTCAAAATCCTCAAGAAAACAATCAATGACATAGGTCGTGACTAGCATCTGCGCTTAATCTCGCCCTCGGCTTATCGAACCGACATCCGCACCCGGGTGCCACCCCATTCTCCTTGGTCTACGGATCATTCGACTCCCCATTGAGATCGAGCTCCCATCCCTCAGAATATCATTGCAAATCTCATCACTGATGAGACTAGGGTGTCAAGATTAAACGAAGCTAGAGTTCTTGGATGAGAGAAGGATGGGTGCTTTGAATCACTTACAAGTCTATCAAAATAGACTCAAACGCTACAACAAGAAAATCATAAGTAGGACTTTCCAAGTCGAGGAGAATTGGTCTTAAAAGAAAATCGGAAGAATGTCGAATCCCAGCAACAAAGGCAAGTTCGAACCCAATTGGTTAGGGCCTTTCATCGTCACAGCAAGCTATAAATCAGGGGCATATCAACTATCAACACTGAAGAACCTCTGGAGCCCATGAATAGCTCCCATTTCAAAAGTTTTATGCCTAATTCTTTCAAGGTATAGAACCAAAAAATCCAAAAAATTAGAAAAAGTCCTAAAAAATGGTTACTTCAGTGAAAACCTGGCAAAGGCATCTTGGTAACAACAAAAAAAGCAAAAAAGCAAAAAATCCAAAAAAATCAAAAAAAGGATCAAAAAAAAATTGTCCTCTAGTGAAAACCACTTTGGTGGCACTTTGGGCAAGTACCTCAGTGAAAACCTGGCAAACAGGCGCCTTGTGTAAATAAGCATTGTCCATCCACTAGGATCTTTATGGCTTGATCTGCATCATCCATCCATTTCGCTTCCATCATCCATCACATTCAGGTCTCCATCCATCACTCATGCACTCGCATCTGCACCATAGCGTGGTCCTGTGTTCATATGATGATCCCTCCTAGTACTACTCGGCCCATCCTCAAGGTCAGTTTGTCCTACCTTTATCGGAGTAGTCTATCGCATCACGCTGGAGGCACGTTCTCATCGGATCAGATTCGTGTATGGTCTTAAAGTCCTCAAAACAGAAAAATCCAAAAACATTCAAAACATATCAAAATCCAAAAACAGGTCAAAAAGTCATTCGAAAAGCCAAAAACAAGGTCATCTTGTCAAACTATGTCATCTCTAAGCTTGAACATAGGCAAGGTTGATCTTTGATCATCCCCCGAGACATTTAGGTTAGTCCTATAGGAGTTCGTCATAATAAACTGACATTTCATCATGTATATCGTCATCTGTAAATTAGTCAAGTCGTCAGTCAAACTACGTGGTCTCTGTGTATATAACGTAGGCAAGGCTCATCTATCGATCAACCCTCGAGACCCCTAGGATAGGTCTTTGGGTTAGTCTCTTGGTCAAAATCTCAGAAAATCCCAAAAACATCAAAAAATCAAAAATCAAAACATTTGTAAAATCTCAAAAATATAAAAAAACGGCCTCAAAACATTGCAAAATATCAAAAACATTCAAATATTTGAAAAAATCCATATGTCTCATCTTGCTTGCACCCGCAATAACACCACTCATAATAAACTGATCATCATCATCAACCTTTGGTGAAATAGTCGGAAACAAGCTTAGCAAATACAAGAAAACTCCACAACGTCAAGTATAAAGTCTAAGTCAATGCGTAGGAAAGTTGGTTATCTCTTCATATTGGTAACACATCATCTGAATGGTCCCATATCAATCATCCCTTATAAATGAAATGATGTGCCGCCATCCACTAGCATGTCCTAGGATGAATCCTTCCTACAATGGGCATTATCTTTTGGCAATAAGTTTTGGTTATCATCCTTAGAAAACATATCCTCTTTCCGTTAGCGGTATTGAAGAGCATCAGTTTGTTTATTTACTTGGTCTTTATCTTTTGACTTATCTTATTTTTCACGCATTCCAAGGACGTCTCGATGATATCCCAAAACAACAAATTTAGAGAATTAGGAATGGGGCAATGATCATTATCTTTTGTCTGCTGTGCTTGTTGGACGCTCTTGCAATATAACCTTGGTGAATACTTGCTTTGTTAGGTATGCATGGAAGAGGTCTAGGGCAACTTATTGACTATTACAGGGATAGGTTTACCTTTCTGTGTTTTGGTCCGAGGTGTCTAAAACTTCTGAGGTGCATCCTAGCAAGGTTTCCGTATGTCAGGTGTGAACAAGAATACTCCTATCGGATTGTTGAGTCAAATCCCATCACACTAAGTACCACGCCATCCTGGTTTGCTATACCTTGATGCATTGTACTACGTGTGTTATCAAACATAAGAAAATTTGGCCCTTTGAAAATCCCAATTCCTCGGCAAGTAATCATCATAATCATCATCATCATCTTCATTTGTGTCATCATGCGTCTTGTTGAAATAACTTCTCCTTTTCTCACTAACTGCACTAACGAAGTACTATGACAGTTGATCACCATCACCATCATCGTCATCAATCCTGCATCCACAAATCATTAGCATATTGCATAACATATCATATAGGAAACATACACATTGCATTTTAAATAGGTGCATTCATGACATCACATTCCACCCATTACGTGGCATCTCATGGCATTACATTGATCATTGCATAAGTATTCATTTGCATTTCATAACCATTTCATATTACCATTACATAAATCATCGCATAATATGAACGAAAGCATCTCATAATCATCATAATCATAAGCAACAGGTATATAAGCAATTAATTCATTACGCATCAGCATATAACCTTGTAGTAACATACCATTGCATCACATACATCATCATTTAGGATAATAACATTAGTTATTCTAAGCATCTCATACCATCATTTCATTTGCATCATATCACGGCCATTGCATCATATCACATTCATCCATAAATCATCTCATAATAAACATTTTCACACACCATCACGTATACCATAGATCATATCATATATCACATTTTGCATTGGCATAAAATAAATCATCATATAGATAACATATTGCACATTATATCATAGGTTAGCATAATATAGATCTGTTAGTCATAATCATTGCATACATCATTAGAAAAAAATGCATCCATAGGAACATCATTGCAAAGCATATAGCAATAAACCATCCATGCATAAATAAAAGTACATGGTACATCTCATCAAAATCGGCTCATATATATATCATCAATGTCACTATCATAGTACAAAAGAATAATAATCGAATCAGTGTACATATATGTCAATCGGTACAAAATTCCCATTGGACTATCAAAAATGAGCTCATAAGGCACAAAAAGGTGCATCATAATATCTCGATCAATCCCGATCTCCGTGGATGCTGCCCTCGCCCTGTCACCGTGACCCTCTAGTGGTCTCTGACTGGCCCACTCTGAGTACTCTGAAACCCACTCTACTCTAGGTATGTGGTCGTGGTAGGCCCGGCGGTAGTACTCTATCTCTCTAAGATCGTACCGGCATAGTACCCTGGGATGAGGAGGCTGTCATACTCTCAATCTACTGCCTGCGGCCTAGCTCTATCGCTGCCTGTAGCTCTGCAACCTGTCTCTATTGGATAGCCTGATCCCTCTCTACTCTAAGTTGCTCCTTCTCAGCCCATGTCTGGTCTCTCTTGGTTGTCACTGCCTGTACCTATGCTTGTAACTGCAAAATCAAGGCATCTTGTACGATTGCCTGCCCTGTTGGCTGTGCCCGTGGCTGTGCATGAACCTAACCCTCACCCTCGACTCATGGTGGTGGGACTGGCAGATCCTGCTGCTGGTCCTGCATGGGGACATCTCCCTGACCTGGTGGAACTGGGGGTACCTTTGGTGGATCCTGTCGGATATCGATCCTCGATCCTCGCCCTCGCGCTCATCCTCTACCCCTGCCTCTGACCCTATATGCCTTTGGATCCTCACCTGGAACAGTCAACCGAAGAGGAAGTCTGAACCAGTCTCTGTAGGCCTATGTGGTGCCCGGATCTGCCAAACCCTGATCATAAGCCCAAGGTCAGACCACCAAGTGTCGAAAGCTATTAACTGCCTCTGCGGTAGGAATACAGGCCCCCATGACACCTATGTCATGTTGCGTGCAAAGATGGCCACATAGCCATCATCAGGCTGATCCTGCAGCTCTCCAAACTGACGTTGTACACGCCCGAGCAAGTATCTCTCTATTATTGTGTGCTCTCGGCCTTGCATGTATTGATCCTGATGGTAGTAGAAGAGTTGATCTGCATCATCAGCTCATCTAGGCTGACCGAGGTATGGTCTCCAAGTGAACACAAACATCTCATCTATGACCCGCCTCCTGTAGGGGATCCCATGCTCTCCAGTGTGTGTGAAGGACACACCACCTCTGTATCGTGTCACCAGGGCATTCTTTGCCCCCATCGAAACTGGAACGACCCATGGACGTAGCACAAAAATGTGCTCCCACACCCAAACATGCAGAAGTGTCATCCCAACTCCTAGCGCTCTGCCATCCATGTATGCATACTCGTGGAGATCCCTGTAAAGTGAGGCTAGAAGGACGGGTCCCCACGCGAACCAAACTGACTTGTCCCGGACCATCCTCTCCCAGCAATATCCCCATCTAGAACTGAAATACTGCCCTCGTCTATCTGGGACAACCAAACCCAAAATGATCGCTACAACGGCCCAGCGGAACAGAGGTGCTATGACTCTGTATCTCTCCAACTCGATCTGACCCTCGCAGTAAATAATATCTCAAGTAGCAAGAACTCGATGCAGTACTCGCGTCCCTCCTCCATGTCGTAGATCACCCGGCGGCCATGAATGGGCAAACATAGTATGTGATAAATGTCCTCTAATGTGACGGTCGCCTCACCAATGGGAAGATGAAACGATGACATCTCGTTGTGCCACCGCTTCGCCAGCACTGACAACATCCTGAGGTGTGTGCACGGGCGCCGCGTACACAATATGCCATAGTCCTGCAGCTCCTAGCCAATCCTGGTCTCTGTCGCTAAAGTCCCGTAGGACGCTCGCCAAATCCCGCGACTAGTGCTCCCGAGAATAAAGCTCCCTAGGTCCGTTCTGCATCACAAAAAGTCAACATGTTAAAAACTTTGGAAAAAATCCTAGCCTACCACCTCAAACTCGTTCCCAGCGGTGTAGTTTGTGAAGGCGTCGTAGTTTGAGTTCTCTCAAACTCCGACACTAGACCCAGAATTCCACCAAATAGCGCCGTCGCGGCGCACTTTAACCCCCAGCATCACAGTTTTCATGAAAAGGGGGCTGCCGTGGCATACTTTTCCAAACAGGCTCGTCGAGTTCGAGCCGAGCCCAAGCCCAGTGGTGGAGTTTGTAAACTCTAAATTGCACCGCTGCGGCGCTAAACAATGTCGCAGCGACACAAAAAGGCTAAAAGTGGTGCACTTTAAACACCGAGTGGCACTATAATAGCGCCGTTGGAGGCGAGCTCATCATTAAATATGTAATAAATGCCTTAAAACAGAAAAATGAAGCTTCAGTTAGGGCCACATACCGGGGCACTGATGCCAGGTGGCTACTGGTAAGTCCGAACTCGGTCTGAAATGTGTAGGGGAAGCTATCGTTGCACCATATCGTCAGGAGGTTAGAGCTCAAATATCAAGGTTTGCTAGCAGAGGTGTGTGAAAATGACTTGAAGGTGACCCCTCAGGCCCCTTTTGAGCCTAAAAATTAGGGTTTTTTGACCCTCTAGGGCTGTCCTACTAGGGTTTTGGACCCCAAACCTGTTTTCATCCATTTGAGGCTTGTTTTTCATTGATTTATTGTGTTTAGACATGTTTTTAGCCTCCCGGACCCCTTTTGGACCTATCGAGCACTTTGTCACTTTTTTTTGCAAGATCACCCAAAAAATTAAAATTTTCGTCCGATCTCTCGAGGGGGCATTATAATGGCATGTTTTCTCTCGCCATCCAGCAATGGGGCAAATTTTTAAATATCAATTTATTTTTATTTTGATCGAGATCGTGTATTCTTTGAACCAACGCAACGAGTGCATTGCTTCAAAGAGGGGCAAAATGTAGGCATCGAAAATATACTGATTGACATCGTGCCCCTGATCCCGACTTACTAACATCGTTTCTTCCTAAATCATTCATCGGTCTAACCATTTAATCAAATTCCCTTATCTGATTAAATTCATCAATATCCTCTCTTGGTTAAATAAATCACTTTATCTGAATCAAGTCATTTCTCTTGTTAATTAAACTATCCATCTGATCTAATTATCCCTATTTAATTAAATAATCAATTTATTTGATTAAATCTGTGAAGTCTGTCCATTAAATTAAATAAATTAAAACCTTATTTGATTTAATCTGACACCATCCCTTTTAATTAAATAAATCAAATTTTTATTTAATTAGCCTTTTATCATATTCCTCTCTTATTTGATTTAAATAAATCCATAAATCTAAGTCAAATAAGTCACATCATCTAATCTCCTGTTAAATTAATTAACCCTTGATTAATTTAATCTAATCTCATGTCACATCCTCTAGATAATGCAAGTTGCACATGAAAATAGATTTAATTCATTTATTAAATCTTTATTTTCCTCATAAGGCATCTTTTGGAATATTCTCTCAATTTGAATTCAAAAATTTCAAGTCAATATGTACATCCAACAAGGCATTTAAAACCTCTTACATGTCCTTTGCCTTGAGCCAAGTGGCATTTATTGCATTTTCCCTTCCCTCTTACATGTCATTTCAACAAATTTGAATTTCAAATATTGGCACTTATTGGCACAATCCTCAAAACTTGCTCAACTTTCATCCTCTCACATGTTGACAAGTGGCATCATATCATTAGTTGAATCTTTGTCCCACATTGATCAAATTTGGACATCTCTTCAACTTATCAATCTATAAATGAAGAGCTCCTCTCCTCATTTCATCATCCACAATCCAAGCAAAGTTACCATGCTAAAATAATTAGCCATTTCCATCCAATATTTGATTTATTAGCCAGGCTTTTTGCAGATTTGGCTTGGAGTTCTCATCTTCTCATCAAAGTGGATCAACATCATCTTTAACATTTGAATCTTGCATCATAAGAATTGGAAAAAGGCCAATTTTCACATCAAGTTGGCACCAATTCCCCCATGGGATCAAGTGTTTGCTATTTAAATTAGGATTTAATCTAGTTTTTATCATTTCATTGTGTTCTTGCTTATTTTCTTTCCTATTTTGAGTTTGCAAATGGATTTCATGAGGAATCTTTGTTTTAGCTTGCAAATCCTTGTCTAACTCGTTTATTCATGTTGTTTTATAGATACTAGGAAAAGGGTTTGCATAGGTGTTATATGTGATTTGATGTGGTGATGGTTTATGCTTTCATTTTTATCTATCAGATTTGAGAATAAGTTTAATTTGTATAATTTCTGTGACAACTGATTCACCCCTCCCTCTCATTGCCCTTGTGTTGCCAACAATTTTTTGCAAATATGTTGCTTCAGGTATTCGTACAACCCTGTACGACCTACACCTATACAAATAATGCTTGGAATTGATATTAGAATGTGTTAAGAACCTTTTTCTTTTGGTTTGGTGCAAATCCATTGAGTTTGAAACATTTTATTGCAATTTTACCAAAACTGCTCTGTAAACCCCAAGTAGCTAGGGCTTGAAGACAAAAATGGAGTTTTAGGCTCATTCCACCGGTGGACTAGGCTAATGTTTGGTGGAATGATTCCTTTAGGGAATATTTACAAGATTCAATAGGTTTTAGGAGCAGAGAGTAGTATTTTGAAGGATTTTGGTTGCTGCCCTAGTTGAAATTGCATGAGTTTTAGCTTGAAATTGATGGCTACAAGTAGGAGTTTGCTTCAAATGCATTGATAAAGGTTGGGTGATGATTTGGAGAGAATGTGCAGACCATATGAGATGTGTCTAAGCCATTGGTAAGGTGAAACAAGGTTGGGAGTTCATAGTTTAAATAAACCCTCTTGTATGCAAGCCTTAATAGGCCAAAAGTGAGATTTCAGAGTTGGGTGAATTTGTAAAGGTTTCTATTGATAAAAGTTGTGGATTTAATCTATTTGAGACCTGCCTGGACCATTGGAGTAGATTTTTTGGAATGGGAAAGTGTCTGGAGGTATGATGCTTTGAAAAAATGACCTATTTGAAGTCTTGGGGTAGCGTAGCAACAGTTATTTGGGGTTGATGGTCCAAAGTGACCCCATGATCTTTTGAAATATGTTGAAGTACTAAATAAAGGGTATCTGAAATAGGTTTTAGACTATGGATTGGATATTTTCTCTGCAAGTTATGACCAAAAAATGGTGAATTTATGTTGTTTTGGACCTTAGGACAGCGTGACGGTCCTTTTTTGAATGGTATGTTCTAAAAAAAGTATATGAAAAAATTATATATGTTAAAGTAGAGGATAAAGGGTGTTGTGCAATTTTGCACACATGCCCCACTTGGAGTGGGGACCCTCTTTCCTGGTTTCGTATGTCTCTTGGACCTTTGATTTTTATTAGATTTGTCCTTTTAAGGTCTTGGGATGTTGGTCTTACCCTAAAGATTGAATTGATCAAACTTGGTTTCTAATGGAAGTCCGGGTTTTGACTTGGGTCCGGGATTTTCCGGCTCACCCAGATTTTTCTAGGTCCTGGTCCATCTTCTGTCAATGTTGGATTTTTTGAAACTCGAGTTTCTGGTTGAATCCAGAATTTTCTGGGTCACGCGGATTTTCCCAGAATTTGTCAGAATCCTGGAGGGGTGTGTCGTATGCGAAATTCATGCTCACCCAGATTGTCTGTCTGGCTCGATTTTTTCTGAAATTTCATTTTGGCCTTGGGTTTCCGGATTTTCTTGATATGTCTTATCAGCCATTAATACTTGAGGTACATCTGCTTTGGCACGAATGTAAGTGAATTTAAAGGCTTTTAGTGCTCTTCATGATTTCATTATTCGTTTGCCATTTGCTCTAGCACTTGAGTTTGTTCATTTTAAGCTTTGGTTGTTGGATTTGGTTTGCTCGAGTGTGGATTGCTTCAGCGTTTGTGTTGATATTTTCGTCGCTAGGGCACCCTGATTCGCAGTGACTTCCTTGGGCTTGAGTTTCATTCAGATTTAATTCATGGTAAGTCATTGTTGACTTCTCCTATTGTTTTGCGCTTTGATTAAATCTTTCAAGTTATTATTGGTGGTTATTTGGGTTGGCCCTTGTTTGTTTCATGATCACGTATTTATCGAATTAGGGTTTGAACCCACCTTTTCCACGTGTTTTAGCACCTACATTGTGCATCCCTTCGTTTATCTATTGAATGTCAGGTACTCCCCTCTGATTAGCTGTTTCTGTTAGGGCCTTGCCTTGTTGGCGCATAATCTACTATATTTTGCAAAGATTAGGGTTTCGGTATGTTTGCCCAGTTGTTAAATTCGGTGGAGTCGTCATGATCCTCTTGTCTTGCATTTTGCTCGATCTTGTTTGCAACACTTGAGACCCTGGTATGCCCTAGTTTCATCATTTTGAGGGATAGTGTTTGAATTTCTAGCTCGCTTTAGCTTTCATAGCGGAGGTTTGGCTGTTAAGTTTAGGGCATCATTATTTCGCCGCAGGAATCTTCTACTTGAGAGTTTTTGGGAGTTTAAATTCAGGTGCAATCGAAATTTGGCTTATTGGGATTGAGTTTATGTTCATTGGATCTGGGTAAGAGGTTTGTGTGATCACTCGGTTAATGGTCTGTGTGTCGAACTATCATCGGGTTTCCGAGGTGTCCGCGGAATTTTCGTGCACCTGGATTTTCCTAGATTTTTGCACTTCCCTAGGGTATGATGAGTTCCTAGAATTTCAAGCTACCCGCGGAAATCCGAACTGTTCGGATTTTTCTGGTTTTCTGCCTGGTTTCACTTGATTTTGATTTTTGAAATTGAAGTAATAATTAAATGTTGGATGATGATTTCTTGTTGCTAAATGGGTGAATTTCATGATAATCATGCATCTCTTTTGTCCGTATTGACGATTTATTTGATGAATGGTGTCTTGGCAGTAGGAGTCCGTCTGGGTCAAATTTCTCTAAATTCTGCCCTGACTAGATTTTCCCGGATTACTTTGTTTTCCCAAATTACTTCATTTTCCTGGATTTTCAAGATTGATGATTAATGATTGATCTTAATAATTTCATGTGGTTTCGAGGCTAACCTTTGATTGAAATATGCATGATAATTTGATTTTCATGAGCCTCTTTAATGAATGCAGGCTGAATCAAGCAAAGCAGCGGTAGGAAAGACCAAGGGAGATACAGAGGGATCCTCAGTTATAGACACAGAAAGAGTTAGGTTGGATGTGAAGAGTCAATTTCTGGATAGTAAGGTGGCTTTAGTTTGGTCAGATGTCTCGGATACTAATGTAGGAGCCTGGAGATATGAAGAATTTAAAGAAATGACAGCTTAGAAAGATTTATCAGTCTTGATCAAGGGGATGGTGAAGTCCGGACTGGCTCATGTGGCAGGATTTCCTCCTGCAGTTCAATGCTATCAATTGATATTGGAGTGTGCCCGACACTATGACTTTGACACGTAGAGGATTGTTAGCACTGATGGGAGAGTGTTGGCAAACTTTAACCCAGTTTCCATTGCCCAGGCATTTGATATGCTAGACTTGCCATGTGTGTGTGCCTTGGACATGGATTTGGACAAAACTTACTATGAAGATGAACCTACCAAGGCCCAATAGATGATCAATTCCTGGCTTGAAAAGCCAAAATCTCATTTCTCCAAGTTACCCAAACAGTTACACAGGGTCAAGTTTCGATAAGATATATATGATGCAATCACACTATTGAGCAGGGTAGCTTGCTTGAGGAGTGCTAGGGCACTGGAGAATTGGATGGTGCACGTCATTAAAGAGATTGAGAAAGGCATCAACTACCATTGGGTAGGGATTATCAGTGCAATGATTGATAGACAAATGAGAGACGTGCTAGAAACAAAAAAAATCACCATGTCATCTTATGTGGTATATGTGCTTGCTAGATTTTATCCATACAGGGGACTGAATCAAAAAGGAACATTTGGGCAAGATGTCATCTATGAAGTGTACCCTAAGCTACACCTAGGGAATCCAAATTATAGAAGAGCAAATGATGCATTCGCTATGCATATTACTAGGTTGCTTCAAAATGCGGAGCATGTTAGAATTTCTAATGGAGCCAAGGAGCTGATTAAAAAATATGGAGCTTGGTTTATACAATTCCCTACCTTCTCCTATATCAGAATTGATGGATGTCTGACTGCTCCATACAGGTTGCCAAGATATCCTACTGACCATATCATACTTTTGGAGGTTACCCGGCAGATATGTGATTTCAATGTTGTTAAAAGAGAGAAGCACAAAATAGGGTTTGGTGGGGATTTTCCTTTGAAAATTGGTATAGCTAAGGTTTGCCCTTCAATCCAATTAGCTCATGCATCAGGGGAGGAGTTGAACACCTATGGGTTCTCTTTCCATTCTAAGAGGGTGAGCTTTGATATCACTGGTGAAGCACAGAAGAAGGCTACCAAAGAATATCACCACAAGGATGATCTAGAGGACTATTGGGCGAATAACAAGGATGACTTTGAGGTGAGAAAGAAAAGATATTCTAGGCTTCCAGGATCAAGCATTTGAATTAGTTAAAGACAGGCCCATTAGAGATATAAACTGGTCTGAAAAGGAAATAACTAAGCTGGAAGAATTAATGGCTGCTATTATGAAATCTACCAAGTCCTGGTTGAAACATAAAGTATGGGAATTGGAAAGTGAGAAGGTACCCTATACTTTCAATTTGATGGGAAATTTGAATGCTCATTCCACTTCAAAGGAGTCCGGTGAAGATGATTCTACAGGAAAAACTAAGGTAGGATCACCTTTTAAGATTAAAATCAAAGGCCCTAAGGAGAATGAGCCTGAAAAGAAAAGAAACCTAGGGGAAAGAAGAGGAGTCGTACTGTGAAAATAGGTAAGTCTACTAAAGAGGAATAACTTGAGAAAGTAGAGCCAAAAAGGACAAGGACAACTAGAGCTTCCAATAAGAAGGATCAAGAAGCTTCTAAGGATAAGATGGATCCTCATGTGGTTGATGTGGAGAGTTCAGGAGAGAAAACCTGGGTTTACTCAAGAAGGTCAAGAACTCCATCTCCCAAGGAGACTATGCAAAAGATAGATCCTCTTCCAATGGCATCCACTGTAGAGCAGCAGAAGGATACCTCTCCTTCGTTGGGTATACCTGAGCAGACAACTCATGAAGAGCATGAGACTAGTGAGGAGGCAGAACCATTTAAGGATGGAGAATTTTATGGCGCAACTGCAGAGCTTGAAGTAGGAGATGTGGAAATGCATCCTTCTCCGTTGGTACAGTATGAGGATTCTCCTGCAAGTAGCAAAGATAACAAATCCCCTGAGAAGGAGGATGTCCTTGTTAAGACTCCATCACCCCTACAAGAAGAACCCAGATTGGGAAACCAAGGTGGCCAATCTCCTGAAAAGGAGAAGGATGAGACGGTAGGTCAGCATGAAGAGGTCAAGAAGGATGAAGTTCGGGTGGATCCTGCTGTTCCGGATTGGCTAGACAAAGAAATCAAGAGGAAATAGGTCATTGTTGAGGACACTCCTCTCAACTGGGATGAGATGTTGGCCAAGATTGGAAAGGGTAAGAAGAAGAAGGCAGCTAAGGTGATTTCAAAGATTGAAAGAGATGAAGATAGTAACTGGGTTATTCATATTGCTACCCCTGCTGCTGATAAAAGTAGAGATGAGGTCACTGGGAAGGATTATGATGTACAGACTATCAATCTAGGGCCAACTTCTATGGAGCAAGATATTGAAGAATATGAGGGGTCCAGTGCAGTGATCATTGGTAGATTGAGGAAGGAAACACAGTCTAAGCATGAGCTAAAGAAGGAAAATGAAAGGCTTAGGAAATGTCTAGAAGATTTAATGAAGCCTTTGCAATCTTTTCACCCATCCTCTTCTGCTACTGCTAGTTTCTTGCCGAAGGAGACCATTTCAGAAATAGAAAAGATGAAAGCTTCTACCATGGTTACAGTAAGTTGGTTGAAGGAGGTACAGACTAAGGGAGATGATGCAATAAAGGAAATCCTTTCAACTGGAAAAGATGTAATAAGGGCTAAGGATTTGTTAGAGCATGTTTTATCTCAGGATAAGGACACTAATCTCTTATTGCAGAAAACTAAAGCAATCATTAAGTATGGTAAGGATCAGCTGGTTATTGATGGAATCCTTTCTTCATCTAGGGTTAATGATCCTTGGGAGTGGTTCGAGGCCTTGCAAATCCGACAAAAAACCATCAAGAAAATCTACAAACAAAGGAAGCAGATAGATGGTAATCTAACTAGTGTTTATGATGGATGCATCGCCTTTTTTGAGATAATGACTGGTAGGAGGAAGATTGCTCCTAAGTATTTGAGCTTAGAGAAATTGAGGGAATGGTGGCATGATGTTTATGCCCTTGATATTGAGAATTCTGTGATAGGGCACCAATTAGATGATGCGGCTACCTATCTAGATGTGGTGGATAAGTACTTAGCATATAAGGGGATTGGGATACAATAGTTAAGTGGTCAAGGGAAGAAATTGAATCAATTGAATGTCAACTCAAAATCCTACCCTTGCCACTTGTTGCTGAGTTGGATAAAGTGTTTTTGAAAGTTCATGAATCACTGGATCAGAATAAAGATAAGGGAGGCGGTAATTAATGTCAACTTGGAGATTTGTGCTTCCCTATTATTATAGGGCATGTGTTGATCCGGGCTGCATTGAGGAATGCGTTTTGGCCGACCTTGATGATGTATCAGCATTTAATGTGTGCCTTATTTTGAAATTCTTGAGGCTGACTTGTTTTAGCTATTCTATTTTGTAAATGTTTGGCTAGGCCGACATGTTTTGAGGATTCTCCATAAATGGCATTTGTGCCTCATTTGTAAGGAGTTAGACAGATAATAGAGACAAGCTAGACTAAGAAGACCTAGAGTATTCTATAGTAGAGATAGTAGTTAGTTCTTTGGAGCAAGTGCTGTAACACAGAACAGTGGAATTGTTGCTACATTTTGGTGATCTAATACAATTAAAGGCATTGTAGTTTTTCTGGTGAACTCTTTTGTGTTAGTTTATCTCGCATGGTTCATGTTGTTCCATCTTTTGAAATTGCTTGAAGATATAAGATTTAATGTTAGAACTAGATTAGTTTGGTGAATGATGTTCATGGTTTTATGCTTGGAATGTTTGTAGCAATCTCTGGTCTATACTCCCAGTAACTATCTGATTGTAGTAGGTTGGTGAAGTGAACCTGGACCATACATTCATTTGTGCTTAGTTCGATTGTGGATGAATGTCTATGATTTGAAAATCTGTATGCCTTAGAAGATTGCACCTTTCTTGTGATATTGCATTGTGGGTTAAGCAGGAATTGGTTATTTGAGATTGGTCCATTCTAGGTATTTATCATTTGCATTGTTCATCTTAGAGATAGTTTAGATTTCATTACATCTCTTGCACCCTCATCTTTTGTCATTTCTTTATTATTTGGTTAGATTTAGGATTTAACATCATAATATTGCAAAATCTGATAAATTGGAGAGATACAGTTTGCTTGTAGTAAGTTCCGATTGTTATTACCAGCATTTTCACATATTATCTGAGTTGTTTATGCATTGTCATGACCTAACACTCGAGAGACCTTAGGGTGATTTTTAGTAACTTGTTAAAAATTACCTTTCAAGAGAGATAGAATATTGTATTTTGTCTGAGTTGTTGCTGTGCAGAAAACATCATCAACAGGTTGGCACTAGAAGGAGGGCCTGAATGAGCTCGTTGGATCGTTTCTTAAACGCCATCTCTCCTAAGAGATATAGAAGAAGTACCAGATCTACCCCAGGAGAGGAAGATCTACAGGAATTACAGTTTCCCACTAGGTCAAGGAGGAGTCAAGAAGGGGGAGAATCATCATCACCCATCCCTTCACCAGTATCATCTACATTTTCACTTCCAGAAGTTGAGGCCATACCCATCCCAGAAGTAGTTCCCATTCAGCAACCCCACCCCATCATTAATCAACCACAACCACCACCACCATTCTTACCAATGGCTTTCCTTGCTAATAATCCATCTCCCTTTTCTTTCAATACTTACAATGTTATGCCCAAAAACCTTGAGCATTTCTGTTCAAAATTTCATGTTAATGACCCAAATAGGACCACAAAAGAGCATATCCAGATCTTTCAAACCTGTCTCAAACACAAAGGAATTGCTCATGAGGATGTCTCCTGTAGGTTATTTCCTTATTCATTGGGAGAGGAGGTTTTTTACTGGTACAATCACCTCCCATCTGGTTCAATTCTTAACTGGAGTGACCTTGAGACTGCCTTTTTATAGAAGTTCAGAATACCCATTAGCGCCAATGAATTATATTTGCAATTCACTAGAGTCAAGAGAGAAGTTAATGAACCCATATCCAGTTTCAATAATAGGTTCCATCGTGCATATACCAGACTCCAAGACCCTTATGTCTTAGATGATTCCATAGCCCTAGGGGTCTATTATGAAGCATTGTACAACCTTGTAGCAACCTTTCTGAAATGGAGACCTAATCCTCCAACCCACCTAGTTGATGCTTATACAGAAGCAGTCAAACTTAGCACAGATTTAAGGCAACATTTGGCTGGACCATTGCCTTCTTTAGGGCCAGTTGCACATCCTAACCAGGTTCAGGTAGTAAATTAGGCACTCGCTAATCATACACCAATCATGAATCCGATACCTCAATTACCTTTGGTACCACATCCTGGTCCCCACATGAGCCAGGTCTCTCCTATGATGAACTTCTCGTAGCAGCAAGCTAACTAGCCCTTGTATCAGGCCAACTGGTTTCCTTGCCTACTTGTAGAATTCTAAAGTGTTGCATCAGTCCATGGGATCTGCTACAATATCTGTTTCTCCTCAGAGTAATTCAAGCCAGACCCCTTATGGAGATATAAATAAAGACAGGGTTGATGAAATGGCTGAGCAGATAAAGAAGTTAAACCTAGAGGTGACTTACCTAAGGAATCAAAACAACCAATTACAAGCTGCTTAGAGAAATCTTCAATCCAATCAGAACCGAGAACATCCACAGGGGCAAACTTTTGATAAAGGATAGCGTAATGAAAGGGGTTACAACAATGATAGAGGATATAATCAGGACAGAGGTTACAACAATGAGAGAGGATTCAATAATGAAAGAGGGTACAACAATGATAGAAGACATAATTTCGATAGAGGACAAGGTAGCGGGCTAGGATTTGATAAGAGGCAGCTACAGAGACAGAATAGGATGTGGAATACAGGACCTAATAATGGAGGAGTACCTACTCCATTGGATCAACCTGTCAACCAATCTGCTAATCAGCCAATCAATCAAGACAAGCCTCCTAGTGGTGTATATCTAGCTGAGGCTACTTTGTCAGGGTGGTGTAGGCTCCATAAAACAAGCCAACATTCTGAGTTAGAGTGTCCAGAATTCCAAACCACAGCCTCTATTTTCCAGTATGAAGTGGAGAACAATGCAAATGGTTGGGAGATTGTTCCCTCCATCCCCTATGACTCTCCTGTGCTGGTGCTAAACCATGCTCCTTTTCCAGCAAGTGAAGAAAATGTTCTAGAAGAGGAATCTAATTCCCAGGAGGATAAAACAGATCAAATCTACAATGGAGATGAGGTGGCTCAGTTATTCAATGAAGAGGCAACAAATGATAATAGCCCTCTGGATCAGAAAGAGGCTTATGTTGAAGAAGTGCAGATGTTCCAGAGGCAGGGTAAAGGATATGATTTAAGAGACTTGCCCCATAGGCGCCCACAGGCTGGGGGTCCTTTCACCACCTCCATTCCTCCTAATAATTTTAATATTTCTCCAGACCCAAGTGCTAGTAATAATCCACCCAGGTTTCCACATGTTTCTAGGCAGTACCTTTCAAAGGAAAGACAAGCTCAAACTGATTCACAAAAGGAAAAAACTGTTCAAGCAGATAAAGATAAGGTAGAGAAATCTTCCAAAGACGTTCCCACTAATCTAAGTGAGGAGAAAATGGCTTTGTATGTTGCTGAGGAGTTCAAGAAATTAAAGGTAAATCTTTCAGTATTCGAGTTACTAAGGTCCCCAGCAATTAGGAATGCAGTTCTAGGTGCCTATGATGTACACCCAGTGTCTTTGGATAAACCTTCCAGTGAGAGTGTTGACAAGGTTTCGGGTTCTCAGGCTGTGAAGACACAAAACCAAGCTTATGGTTAGACTAACTTACCCCCTGAAGATAAAGGAAAGGAGAAAGACAAGACTCAAGTGGCCCAGGTAGACACTCAGCCAACTTTTTTTCAAGGGAAGACGGATACCCCACCATTCTTGATCTCTGTGCGCATATTCGGTAAAAATTTACATAACTATTTACTGGATTCTGGTGCTTCTACTATTGTGATGCCATTTGGAGTATGTAGAGCTTTAGGGATACACCTGCTAACTCCCAGAAGAAGGTAACTCAGTTGGATAGAACTGAAGTAAATGTAGTGGGAGAATTAAACATGATTCATATGCAAGTAGCTTCTGACCCAAGAATCCAACAGGTTATCAATATTCAAGTTGCTGATATCCATGATGCGTATGGCCTAATTCTAGGAAGAGATTTTACGAAGGCCCTAAATGGATATGTATCTACTAATCACTCCCACATGTGGCTTCCCTAGAAAGGGGTGCTGAATCGAATCAGAATTGAGAGAGAACCAAGAATGAAGTACATGATTACAAAGTATCAAAATACTTTAAATGAAGTTTTGATATCAGAAGTAAGCATGGGAAATTATATACTATCGACTCCTTTTAAGGAGTCAAATTCAGAAGAGGTATTGATGCTACATTCGATGTCTATTGATATAGAAACAGAGTCCAGCAATGCTACTGTTCTAACGGGATCAGTTAAGGAAGAGGATGAATTCGAGGATAATCAGATTAGTCTGTTGGACAACTTCCAAGAATTCATTAGTTAGTGTATTGAAAACTAGGTTCACCTCAGCAGGAGGACAAATTTTGAAGAGTTGCTCTTACCTAACTAGTGTAGAGTTCATAATGCTTCCCATTCAGAGCTGGAATGTTGTTTATGCCAAGCAGCAGTAGAACGAGTACATAAATGCATAAATCCAGCCTTAGCAGTCAAGACAGACATGCAAAGCCCTCCAGAAGATTATAAAGGGAAGAAGGTGATGTCATCCGAGAAATCCTCCAGCAGTAATAACCCGAAAGATATGGTGAAGAGGAATGCAACCGTTGAATGTTGGACCTTCAGATTTGATGGATCTAAATCCAAGCATGGAGTTGGAGCAAGTTTCAAATTGATTAGCCCAAAAGGTAAGACCTTCTTTGCAGCCCATAGACTTCAATTTCATTGTACCAATAATGTAGCAGAATATGAGGCATTGGTTCATGGACTTCTTATGGCACTCAAGAAAAAGGTTAAGGTTCTGCAAGTTTTCGGTGATTCAGAACTGGTCATTAAGCAAGTAAGGAAACAATATTCATGCCATGATAGGAGAATGACTAATTATAGGCACAAAATATGGGACCTCATCGAGGGATTTGATGCCTTCAATATTCAATTGATACCACGACAAAAGAATCAAACTGCAGATTCTCTGGCCCAAGCAGCGAGTACTCTGCAGCCTCTATCTTTGTCAGGTTTGAAAAAGTTTACTGTATAATAGACTCCTGTGCCATCAGTTCTGGATAATGTTACTAACTTTCAGGTATTTGAAGATGACAAGCACATCCTAGATTTTATTACAAACACAGATGTTTTTGCTTCCCAAATCATTGATGAAACATAATTTCAGGAAGCAGAACTAGATTTGGAGGGAGTGATAAATTTGAAGTCTAATACTATTCCAAGTGGAATGGTACAGTTGGAGTGGATTTTTTATTTGGACAAGATCAGAGATCAGGAGCAAGAGTCTAAAAGGAAATCTATCAGTGAACAGTGTGATACTTACAATATGGGAACTGAGGATGATGCTAAGAACATTTTTATTGGCCAGGTATGCACTCCGGAAGAAAGACAAGGAATAATTGAAGAATTGCATAACTTTCCGGATATAGTAGCCTGGAGTTATGAAGACCTGAAAAATTATGATACATCAGTCATAACTCATACTATACCTCTGAAGCCGGGGGCTAAGCCTTTTAGGCAGAGACAGAGACCAATTAACGCATTACTGGAACAGGTTATACAGAAAGAAGTTCAGAAACTATTGTCTGCCAAAATTATATTTCCTGTCAGGCATTCAACATGTGTAGCAAATCTAGTCCCAGTAAGAAAAAAGAATGGGGAAATCAGACTTTGTGTGGATTTCAGAAATCTAAACAGATCGTCAGAAAAGGACAATTATCCAGTCCCTTCATTGGATGAAGTACTTCAAGTAGTAAATGGCTCTCAGATGATGTCCTTTCTGGACGGCTATTCAGGATATAACCAAATGATGGTTCAGTATGAAGACAGGCACAAGACTGCTTTCACAACTAAATAGGGTACCTTTGCTTACAGGAGGATGCCTTTTGGTCTCATTAATGCTGGGGCTACATTTCAAAGGGCCATGTATATTACCTTTAAAGATATCATAGGCAAGTGAATTATTATTTATATGGATGACCTAACTGTCTTTTCCAAAAATGGAGGGGACCACATCTCTGACTTGCGCAAAGTGTTTCAAAGGTGCAAGGAATTCAGCATATCCCTGAATCCTAAAAAGTGCATTTTTGGAGTGACAGAAGGGAAATTGCTGGGACATGTCATATCTGAAAAGGGAATTGCTATTGATCTAGAAAGAGTGGAGGCCATACTGAAGATTCAACCACTTGCTAGCAAAAAAGAGATGAAGTCTTTCTTTGGCAAGATCAACTTCGTTAGGAAATTCATTACTGGATTTGCTAAAATTGTTAAACCACTGAATGCAATGTTGAAGCAAGATGCTAAAGTCGAATGGACTGCAGAAGCAAAGGAAGTATTTGCAGAAATCAAAAGAGCCATTATTGATGCCCCAGTATTGGTAAATCCTGATTACAGTAAGCCCTTTTATATCTATTTGTTTGCTTCGGATCATTCATGTGCGAGAATGTTGACTCAGAAGTCTAATGAGGGAAACGAACATCCTATTGCTTTTATGAGTGCACCATTAAAGGATGCTGAGTTGAGATATCTGAGTGTCGAAAAGTAGGCATATGCCCTGGTCAGAGTAGTGAAGAAATTCAGACATTATATCCTCAGGAATAAGGTTTATGCAATTGTCTCAGATCCTACAGTTAAGTTACTGTTGATGTAGAATGAGTTGGATGAGCGTAGAGCTAAGTGGGTAACAATGCTACAGGAATATGACATTGAGATCCAACCCATGAAGTTGGTAAGAGGATAGGGACTTACTCAGACTATGGCTGAAATGGGGCCCGAACTGACTGTTCAGAATTATAATCTTGAGGAGGTTTCCCCAAGTGACTGGTATGATGACATAGTTTATTATTTGTTGAACCAGCGATCCCCAAGCCATCTTAATGTTGTTCAGAGGAGAGCTCTGCAACTGAAAAGCGATGGTTTCATGCTAAAGGGAGCTGTCTTATATAAGAAAAATTATGAAGGCATTTATTTGAGGTGTCTTGGGAGACAAGAAGTTGAAAGGGTGATGAACGAGTTTCACGAAAAGTATGGCACTGGCCATGGTTCTGTTATTGCCATAGCAAATCAGATCTTGAGGGCTGGGTATTATTGGCCTACATTGTTCAAGGATGTTCACCATCATGTCAAGACCTGTCACACTTGCTAGATTGCAGCAACGAAGGAACGGTATGCAACACTTCCACTTCAACCGGTTACTGAGGTAAGGCCTTTTGCTTAGTGGGGCCTGGACTTTATAGGTCCTATCAACCCACCATCCTCTGCGGGACACAAGTACATTCTAACCATTACTGATTATTTCACAAGGTGGACTAAAGCTTTCGTGTGTAGGCAATGTACATCTGAGGTAGTGATTGATTTTCTAGAATCTGCTATTGTAAACCGATTTGGGTGTCCTATTTCTATTGTCTATGATAATGGTCTTGCTTTCGCATCTTTAAAATTTTCAAACTGGGCTTTTTATCATGGCATTATTATAAAGTTTGCATCTAATTATTACCCCCAGGGTAACGGTCTGGCAGAATCCTCCAATAAGAACTTATTGACTGTTATCTGTAAGCTGTTGGAGAGGAACCCAAAAGACTGGCACACCCAGCTTTGGTTTGCCCTGTGGGCAGATCGTACAAGGCTTAAGTCATCCATCGGAACATCTCTCTATCACTTAGTGTATGGTCTAGAGCCAATATTCCCTATTCAACTGAAGATCCCAACCTTACAGTTTATTAATGAGTTTTATGATGAGGGGGATAGAAGGGAGGCTAGGTTAACAGAGCTACTGCACCTTGAGGAGAAACGAGACCAGGCCCTTGAAAACTTTTCCAAACATCAAGGGGTAGTTAAGAGGTGGTTTGATAGAAGAGCTAAAGTCAAAGCTTTTAGGATTTCTGACCTTGTGTTATACTAGGATAAACCTCATGATCGAAAGGGGGGCCATGGGAAGTTTGATAAAATGTGGCTCAGTCCATATTAGATTGCTGAAATACTTGGAGATAATGCCTTCTGTCTGAAGACTCTCACGGGGGAAGATATCCCGCTGCCTATTAATGGGCAGTATTTGAAACATTATTTCCAATCCTGAGCTGTTTTCAGCTCCCTATTTTGTATATAGTTAGTTTAGGTTGCTTTCTGTTGTTCGCTTTGTTAGGGTAGGTTACTTTTCGTTTCCTGTTTCTGCTTTGGTTAGAGTAGGTTTCATTTTGATTTTTTCTCGCTTTGTTTTGGGTTAGAGTAGGTTTGCTTTGGCTTGTTTTGCTTTGTTTTGTGTTGCTCTTGCTCTTGGTTCTTACTCTTTCTGGGATCTCTTGTTGCATTTGTATGACAGTGGTGACAAAGTAGGTATAGTGGTCTTAGTATTTCCTTTTCAAACTCTAATCATCTTTCCAGAATATCATGGTATGACTTCTCTACCCAATGTCACATATCCTTGTGTCTAAGACGAAGAGTCCTTTAGTCAGATTGAACAGGAATACATTAGGGTCTCACATTTTGAATATTAAAGATGCCTGAGGTTGCAGAAGGTCCTTATGAAGTTTGCACAGGTGAAAAATCTTTTTTTTGCTCTAGTGCCACTGTGATTCTCAACCCTGAGTGTGAACTTCATTGTTCACAAGTTGAAGTAAAAAAAAAAAGGGAGAGAAATAAATTTAAAAAAAAAAAAAGCAATATCAGAAAAAGAAAGAGACAATATGGAAGATCAAAAGACTAAATTCAACTCATCAGGGGAATCTGAATATCTCTACCGAGGCTATGAACGCCTTACTAGTAGTAGAGCTATGTTCAGGGGAATCACAGTGATAACCTCATTGGGGCTATTGACACCTGACTGGCAGCGAGGCTCTATCCAGGTTGCTTTTAGAGTATGAATCTTTATGTAGCCTGTTCAAACCAAGTTTGGTTTCTTCTACAGCTAAAGGGGGGGTACTGAATGCATATGCACACACTTCAACCCTAGTGTAGGAAGAGTTTGGGTGACTTGTTGGTTCTTTGGCTTAACCGTAGGTGGTGACTAGATGGATGAGTTAAAACCATAAGTTTTGGGTTCTTGATTCCAGTTTGTCATCGAAATACTCTGGAACATTTCCCCAGTAGAGTCGCCATTTGTTGTGCAATTTTGCACACACGCCCCACTTGGAGTGGGGACCCTCTTTTCTGATTTCGGATGTCTCTTGGACCTTTGGTTTTTATTGGATTTGTCCTTTTAAGGTCTTGGGATGTTGGTCTTGCTTGGCTTGGTCTTACCCTAAAGATTGAATTGATCAAACTTGGTTTTTAATGGAAGTCCGGGTTTTGACCTGGGTTCGGGATTTTCTGGCTCACCCGAATTTTTTTGGGTCTTGCTCCATTTTCTGTCAACGTTGGATTTTCTAAAATCTAGGTTTCTGGTTGAATTCCGGATTTTCTGGGTCACACGAATTTTCCCGGACTTCGTCAGAATCCCGGAGGGGTGCATCATCCACGAAATTCATGCTCACCCGGATTGTCTGTCTGGGTCAGTTTTTTCCGAAATTCTGTTTCAGCCTCGGGTTTCTGGATTTTCTTGATATGTCTTATTAGCCATTAATACTTGAGGTACATCTGCTTTGGCACGAATGTAAGCGAATTTAAAGGCTTTTAGTGCTCTTCATGATTTCATTATTCATTTGCCATTTGCTCTAGCGCTTAAGTTTGTTTGTTTTAAGCTTTGGCCGTTGGATTTGGTTTGCTCGAGTGTGGATTCCTTTGGCGTTTGTGTTGATATTTTCATTGCTAGGGCACCCTGATTCGCAGTGACTTCCTTGGGCTCGAGTTTCATTCAGATTTAATTCATGGTAAGTCATTGTTGACTTCTCCTATTGTTTTGTGTTTTGATTGAATCTTTCAAGTTATTATTGGTGGTTATTTGGGTCAGCCCTTGTTTGTTTCATGATCACATATTTATCGAATTAGGGTTTGAACCCACCTTTTCCACGTGTTTTAGCGCCTGCATTGTGCATCCCTTCGTTTATCTATTGAATGTTGAGTACTCCCCTCTGATTAGGTGTTTCTGTTAGGGCCTTGCCTTGTTGGCGCGTAATCTGCTATATTTTGCGAAGATTAGGGTTTCGATATGTTTGCACGGTTGTTAAATTTGGTGGAGTCGTCATGATCCTCTTGTCTTGCATTTTGCTCGATCTTGTTCGCAATACTTGAGACCCTGGTATGCCCTAGTTTCATCATTTTGAGGGATAGTGTCTGAATTTCTAGCTCGCTTTAGCTTTCATGGCAGAGGTTTGGCTGTTAAGTTTAGGGCATCATTATTTCACCACAGGAATCTTCCGCTTGAGAGTTTTTGGGAGTTTAAATTCAGGTGCAATCAAAATTTGCCTTATTGGGATTGAGTTTATGTTCGTTGGATCCAGGTAGGAGGTTTGTGTGATCACTCGGTTAATGGTCTGTGCGTCGAACGATCATCGGGTTTCCGAGGTGTCCGCAGAATTTCTGTGCACCCGAATTTTCTCGGATTTTGCCACTTCCCCAGGGTATGATGAGTTCCCAGAATTTCAAGCTACCCGCGAAAATCTGAATTGTCCGAATTTTTTCAGTTTTCTGCCTGGTTTCACTTGATTTTGATTTTCAAAATTGAAGTAATGAATTAAATGTTGGATGATGATTTCTTGTTGCTAAATGGGTGAATTTCATGATAATCATGCATCTCTTTTGTCCGTATTGACGATTTATTTGATGAATGGTGTCTTGGCAGTAGGAGTCCGTCTGGGTCAGATTTCTTTGAATTCTGTCATGACTGGATTTTCCCGGATTACTTTGTTTTCCCAAATTACTTCATTTTCTCGGATTTTCAAGATTGATGATTAATGATTGATCTTAATGATTTCATGTGGTTTCGAGGCTAACCTTTGATTGAAATATGGATGATAATTGGATTTTCATGAGGCTCTTTTATGAATGCAGACTGAATCGAGCAAAGCAGCGGCAGGAAAGACCAAGGGAGATACAGAGGGATCCTCAGTTACAAATGCAGAAAGAGTCAGGCTGGATGTGAAGAGTCAATTGTCGGATAGTAAGGTGGCTTCAGTTTGGTCAGAGGTCTCAGATACTAATGTAGGAGCCTGGAGATATGAAGAATTTAAAGAAATGACAGCTCAAAAAGATTTATCAGTCTTGATCAAGGGGATGGTGAAGTCCGGACTGGCTCATGTGGCAGGATTTCCTCCTGTAGTTCAATGCTATGAATTGATATTAGAGTGTGTTCGACACTATGACTTTGACACGCAGAGGATATTTAGCATTGATGGGAGAGTGTTGGCAAACTTTAACCCAGTTTCCATTGCCCAGGCATTTGATATGCCAGACTTTCCATGTGTGTGTGCCTTGGACATGGATTTGGCCAGAACTTACTATGAAGATGAACCTACCAAGGCCCAACAGATGATCAATTCCTGGCTTGAAAAGCCAATATCTCATTTCTCCAAGTTACCCAACAGTTACACAGGGTCAAGTTTCGACAAGATATATATGATGCAATCACACTATTGAGTAGGGTAGCTGGCTTGAGGAGTGCTGGGGCACTGAAGAATTGGATGGTGCACATCATTAACAAGATTGAGCAAGGCATCAACTACCATTGGGCAGGGATTATAAGTGCAATGATTAACATACAAATGAGAGATGTGCTGGAAACAAAGAAATTCACCATGTCATCTTATGTGGTATATGTGCTTCCCAGATTTTATCCATACAGGGGATTGAATCCAAAAGGAACATTTGGGCAAGATGTCATCTATGAAGTGTACCCTGAGCTGCACCTAGGGAATCCAAATTATAGAAGATAAAATGATGCATTCGCTATGCATATTACTAGGTTGCTTCAAAATGCGAAGCATGTGAGAATTTCTAATGGAGCCAAGGAGCTGATTAAAAAATATGGAGCTTGGTTTATACAATTCCCTACCTTCTCCTATATCAGAATTGATGGATGTCTGACTGCTCCATATATGTTGCCAAGATATCCTACTGACCATATCATACTTTTGGAGGTTACCTAGCAGATATGTGATTTTGATGCTATTGTTAAAAGAGAGAAGCACAAAATAGGGTTTGGTGGGGATTTTCCTTTGAAAATTGGTATAGCTGAGGTTTTCCCTTCAATCCAATCAGCTCATGCATCAGGGGAGGAGTTGAGCACCTATGGGTTCTCTTTCCATTCTAAGAGGTCGAGCTTTCATATCACTAGTGAAGCACAGAAGAAGGCTACCAAGGAATATCACCACAAGGATGATCTAGAGGACTATTGCGCGAATAACAAGGATGACTTTGAGGTGAGAAGAAAAGATATTCTAGGCTTCCAGTTGATGTAATCAGAATGTACAATGTCAAGTTGATTCCTGATCAGTTGGAAGATGATGGAAATTTAGTCCAGGATCATGCATTTGAATTAGTTAAAGACAGGCCCATTGGAGATATAAACTATTCTGAAAAGGAAATAACTGAGCTAGAAGAATTAATGTCTCCTATTATGAAATCTACCAAGTCCTGGTTGAAACATAAAGTATGGGAATTGGAAAGCGAGAAGGTACCCTGTACTTTCAATTTGATGGGAAATTTGAATGCTCATTCCACTTCAGAGGACTCCGGTGAAGATGATTCTACAGGAAAAACTAAGGTAGAATCACCTTTTAAGATTAAAATCAGAGGCCCTAAGGAGAGTGAGCCTAAAAAGAAAAGAAAACCTAGGGGAAAGAAGAGGAGTCATACTGTGAAAATAGGTAAGTCTACTAAAGAGGAAGAACTTGAGAAAGTAGAGCCAAAAAGGACAAGGACAACTAGAGCTTCCAAGAAGAAGGATCGAGAAGCTTCTAAGGATAAGATGGATCCTCATGTGGTTGATGTGGAGACTTCAGGAGAGAAAACCCAGGTTTATTCAAGAAGGTCAAGAACTCCATCTCCCAAGGAGACTATGCAAAAGATAGATCCTCTTCCAATGGCATCCACTGTAGAGAAGCAGAAGGATACCTCTCCTTCATTGGGTATACCTGAGCAGACAACTCATGAAGAGCATGAGACCAATGAGGAGGCAGAACCATTTAAGGATGGAGAACTTTATGGCACAGCTACAGAGCTTGAGGTAGGAGAAGTGGAAATGCATCCTTCTTCGCTGGTACAGTATGAGGATTCTCCTGCAAGTAGCAAAGATAACAGATCCCCTGAGAAGGAGGATGTCCTTGTTAAGATTCCATCACCCCTGCAAGAAGAAAAACCCAGATTGGGAAACCAAGGTGGCCAATCTCCTGAAAAGGAAAAGGATGAGACGGTAGGTCAGCATGAAGAGGTCAAGAAGGATGAAGTTCAGGTGGATCCTGTTGTTCCGAATTGGCTAGACAAAGAAATCAGGAGGAAACAAGTCATTGTTGAGGACACTCCTCTCAACTGGGATGAGATGTTGGCCAAGATTGGAAAGGGTAAGAAGAAGAAGGCAGCCAAGGTGATTTCAAAGATTGAAAGAGATGAAGATAGTAACTGGGTTATTCATATTGCTACCCCTGTTGCTGATAAAAGTAGAGATGAGGTCACCGGGAAGGATTATGATGTACAGACTATCAATCTAGGGCCAACTTCTATGGAGCAAGATATTGAAGAATATGAGGGGTCCAGTGCAGTGATCATTGGTAGATTGAGGAAGGAAACACAGTCTAAGCATGAGCTAAAGAAGGAAAATGAAAGGCTTAGGAAATGTCTAGAAGATTTAATGAAGCCTTTGCAATCTTTTCACCCATCCTCTTCTGCTACTGCTGGTTTCTTGCCGAAGGAGACCATTTCGGAAATAGAAAAGATGAAAGCTTCTACCACGACTATAGTAAGTTGGTTGAAGGAGGTACAGACTAAGGGAGATGATGCAATAAAGGAAATCCTTTCAACTGGAAAAGATGCAATAAGGGCTAAGGATTTATTAGAGCATGTTTTATCTCAAGATAAGGAGGACACTGTTCTCTTATTGCATAAAACTAAAGCAATCATTGAGTATGGTAAAGATTAGCTAGTTATTGATGGAATCCTTTCTTCATCTAGGGTTAATGAGCCTTGGGAGTGGTTTGAGGCCTTGCAAATCCGACAGAAAACCATCAAGAAAATCTACAAACAAAGGAAGCAGATAGATGGTAATCTAACTAGTGTTTATGATGGATGCATCGCCTTTTTTGAGATAATGACTAGTAGGAGGAAGATCGCTCCTAAGTACTTGAGCTTAGAGCAATTGAGGGAATGGTGGCATGATGTTTATGCCCCTGATATTGAGAATTCTGTGACAAGGCACCAATTGGATGATGCGGCTACCTATCTGGTTGTGGTGGATAAGTACTTAGCATATAAGGGTGATTGGAATACAACAGTTAAGTGGTCAAGGGAAGAAATTGAATCAATTGAATGTCAGCTCAAAATCCTACCCTTGCCACCTATTGTTGAGTTGGATAAAGTGTTTTGAAAGTTCATGAATCGTTGGATCAAAGTAAAGATAAGGGAGGCGGTAATTAATGTCAACTTGGAGATTTGTGCTTCCCTATTATTATAGGGCATGTGTTGATCCAGGCTGCATTGAGGAATGCGTTTTGGCCAACCTTGATGATGTATCGGCATTTAATGTGTGCCTTATTTTGAAATTCCTGAGGCCGACTTGTTTTAGCTATTCTATTTTGTAAATGTTTGGCTGGGCCGACATGTTTTGAGGATTCTCTATCAATGGCATTTGTGCCTCATTTGTAAGGAGTTAGACAAATAATAGAGACAAGCTAGACTAAGAAGATCTAGAGTATTTTGTAGTAGAGATAGTAGTTAGTTCTTTGGAGCAAGTGTTGTAACACAGAATAGTGGAATTGTTGCTACATTTTGGTGATCTAATACAATTGAAGGCATTGTGGTTTTTCTAGTGAACTCTTTTGTGTTAGTTTATCTTGCATGGTTCCTGTTGTTCCATCTTTTGAAATTGCTTGAAGATATAAGATTTAATGTTAGAACTAGATTAGTTTGGTGAATGATGTTCATGGTTTTATGCTTGGAATGTTTGTAGCAATCTTTGGTCTATACTCCCAGTAACTATCTGATTGTAGTAGGCTGGTGAAGTCAACCTGGACCATACATTCATTTGTACTTAGTTTGATTGTGGATGAATGTCTATGATTTGAAAATCTGTATGCCTTAGAAGATTGCACCTTTCTTGTGATATTACATTATGGGTTAAGCAGGAATTGGTTATTTGAGATTGGTCCATTCCAGGTATTTATCATTTGCATTGTTCATCTTAAAGATAGTTTAGATTTCATTACATCTCTTGCACCCTCATCTTTTGTCGTTTCTTTATTATTTGGTTAGATTTAGGATTTAAGATCATAATATTGCAAAATCTGATAAATTGGAGAGATACAGTTTGCTTGTAGTAAGGTCCGATTGTTATTACCAGCATTTTCACATATTTTCTAAGTTGTTTATGCATTGTCATGACCTGACACCCGAGAGACCTTGGGGTGATTTTTAGTAACTTGTTGTTAAAAATTACCTTTCAAGAGAGATAGAATATTGCATTTTGTCTGAGTTGTTGCTATGCAGAAAACATCATCAACAAAGGGTACTCAGAATGATAATTGGTTTATGGGTTTGACAAGTATTTTGAAAGATATGCTTAGATTTCTTTGTTTGGTATGTTATAAGGAGAATATGAAGGGTTTGTGAAACAAAGTCAAGTTAGATTTTTAAGGATTGAAATATTGTTCCAAATTGTTTGTATTGTGTTTGTTTGAGTGAATCCTCCATGCTCTGCATCAATTTGGTATCAAATCTAGAAGACTCTAGGAAAGAAAGGCTGTGTGTTTGTGTATGTTGTTTTTTTTGCAAGTTGAGGAGAGAACCTGGATGCCAAGAGACTAGATAGTGAAGAAGAGAGGAAACCTAGGTGAGGTGTCACAAAGACAAGATAAGCAAGGTGAAATAGACTTGCTTGGAAAAGAGAGAAGAATGGATGTGTGTAAGAAGTACCTACAGGTTGAGGGTTCATGAAAGAGGAAACAAGAAAGAAAAAGAGAGGAAAGAGAAAAGGAAAAAAAAATGGAGATTGACCAAGAGATAAAAGAGTTGAGGCAGGCTATGGAAAGAATGGAAGATAGATTGAAGATTGCAATGCAATAGTTGCAAAGTTGGCACTTATTAGTTAAGAGGAAGGTTACATGGCCTATTAGAAAGATTATTCAAAGGAGAAGACAAATGGGAGTAGTAAAACTAGATGTGAAGGAACCTTTATTGTTGAAGGAAGAGGAGCCTAAGGAGTTTGCAGCCACTCCTACACTTGAAGATAGAAAAATAGTAGAACAAGAAGGCAAGGAATTTGCAGCCATCCCAAAGCATGAGGAAATTGAGACAGTAGGTATGAAGCTTGATTTTCCTTTAATAGGAAATGGTATTGAGTTGAGAACCAAATCTTATATAGAAAAGCTAAAGGATGAATTGATCTTGGAGGATCGAGGTTGGCTTCAAATGTATGTTGAAATGGTACTTTCTTCAATGTTTTTAAAGGAGGATAGTAGTCATTCAATTTTTTTCATATCATAGGTTAATAAACTTGAGCAAGTAGCATACATAGGGGTAGAATATTAGATGGGAAAGGTGAAAACCAAGGGTGAAGAGATCATAGTTACATTGCAAAGGAAAAGGAATAAAGAAGGAATACACAATTTTCTTGTTGTAATTGCAATCTCAAGGAAGGGTAAACCTAGATTCAAGATGAAGTAGAATATTGATACAGGTTCAATGATGATTCCCAGTGAGAAAGGAGCCAAGGATCATCTATTAGACAGATCTCTACAGTTGGAGCAAAACTTGGATGCCAAACCATTCGAAAGGGCAAGAGATAGTACATGTTTTCAGTACTTGACTCAATGGAAAGGATTACTAGATGAAGGAGCACTTGGAGGTCAGAGAAAAGATGTGGTCAAGCATAATTTTGTGTTGCAGCATAGTCATCAAAGGGACGTGAGGTTTTTTTTTCAGTCCAGGTGTATGGTGTAGGGGCACCATGTCAATTTTGGAAAATATGGTCTAACATTAGGATTTTGGTGTTTTGAGTCTTTTGTCATCCAATAAGGTTATAATAGACCATTCTTTATGTGATTTGAGTCATTTGGGTTCCATTTTGTAAAAGGTGTAGAATCTTGCAAATGTTGTCAAAATGTAAGGTTGCAAAATTCAAAAAAATATAAAAAGTAGAAGTTGAAGGGTCAAGTAACTGAAAAGTCAGTTTGGGTCATTCGTATGGATTGGTTATTTCTTGTAAAAGGTTAAATATGCCTCACAAACTCAAAGGCAAGGTTCTAGATGATATTTTGAGGAGAAACAATAAGAAACCCTTCATTTTTTTGTGTATTTTCTGCAAATCTGCTACTCCAAGTGTTGGTACGGCCCTGTACGGCCTACACCCATACAAATAATACTTGGAATTGATAGTAGATTGTGTTAAGAACCCTTTTCTTTTGGTTTAGTGAAAATCCATTGAGTTCGAAGCATTTTATTGCAATTTTACCAAAATTGCTTTGTAAACCCCAAGTAGCTAGGGCTTGAAGACAAAAATGGAGTTTTAGGCTCATTCCACCAGTGGACCAGGGTAATTTTTGGTGGAATTATGCCCTTAGGGAAGCTTTACAAGATTAATTAGGTTTTAGGAGCAGAGAGTAGGATTTTGAAGGATTTTGGTTGTTGTCCTAGTTGAAATTGCATGAGTTTTGGCTTGAAATTGATGGCTACAAGTAGGAGTTTGCTTCAAATGCATTGATTAAGGTTTGGTGATGATTTTGAGAGAATGTGCAGACCATATGGGATGTGTCTAAGCCATTGGTAAGGTGAAACAAGGTTGGGAGTTCATAGTTTCAATAAACCCTCTTGTATACAAGCCTAAATAAACCAAAAGTGAGATTTTAGAGTTGGGTAAATTTGTAAAGGTTTATATTGATAAAAGTTGTGGATTTAATCTATTTGAGACCTTCCTACACCATTGGAATATAGTTTTTGGAATTGGAAAGTGTTTAGAGGTATGATGCTTTGAAAAAGTGACCTATTTGAGGTCTTGGGGCAGCGTAGCAACAATTATTTGGGGTTGATGGTTCAAAGTGACCCCTTGAGATTTTGAGATATGTTGAAGTAATAAATAAAGGGTATTTGAAACAGGTTTTATATTATGGATTGGATCTGTTCTCTGTAAGTTATGACCAAAAAATGATGATTTGTTTTTGTTTTGGACCTTAGGAAAACGTGGCGGTCCTTTTTTGAATGGTGTGTTCTAAAACAAGTATATGAATAAATTAGATATGTTAAAGTAGAGGATAAAAGGTACTCATAATGATAATTTTTTTGTGGTTTTGACAAGTATTTTGAAAGATATGCTCAAATTTCTCTATTTGGTATGCTACAAGGAGAATAAGAAGGGTTTGTGAAACAAAGTCAAGTTAGAGTTTTAAGGATTGAAAGATTGTTCCAAATTGTTTGTATTGTGTTTATTTGAGTGAATCCTCCACACTCTGCATCACTTATGATCTTTTTTTCATCCTTTTTACTATCATTGGAATGAGTGAATGCTATGTGCATAAATATAGAAACCTGTGTGGAGTTGTAATATTGTGATTGCATCTCATGGTGTGGCTGTAGACTGTAGTTCTCTTCAATTTTGATGACTAGAATAATACTACCAAGTGGAAATGTTTTCTTGCATAACTTGAATTCCAATTCCAACCATTGATCTCTATGGGTATGCCTTGCATACTCATACACTATACTATCACAAAATGTAGACATAAACTGATACACTAGAATCTTTTGAATAACCAAATCACATGTTTTTTTGTCCTTACCATATTTTATATTGTAGGCCACTGTTTTATACTTTCCAAACTTTATTAATTCATTTCCAACCACATGTGTTCTTTCCATTTGTTCACATATTGGCATACGTTGCAAGCCACCACAATGTTGAAATGTGTCATCTAAGCATAATTTTTTGTAGAATATTTGAGCTCCCTCTCTTTCACATAATTTTTTTGATATGAAGTCTCTTGAATATGTAGGTGGGGCATGTATGCCACAATCCTACAAAACATTGTTAGTATGCAAATCTAAACATATAGACTAATAAACATCAAAATGGTTAGAAAATTCAATATGTACTCTAGAACAACAAGTAGTGTGTGTGTGTGATTTATTTTGACATAGAAAGGATTTATCATTTTAAAATATCTTTGACAAATTTTAACTTGAGGATACATCTCTAGAAATTTACCAAAAAATTATGTTTGAGTCATATTTGAAAAATGCTTTGGATGTGGCTCACCATTTGAACTCCCGATTCTCGTTCTTACCACATTCCTTTGATTCAGAGATACCCTTGTGTAATTCTTCCAAAATTCTTAAATTAGTGATCTCAATGCTTCAACAATTGGTTTATCTTTTTGTGGTAGTCTCCCTAAGAATGCCCATAATTCATTATCATTGATGTCCTCAATTCTTTAGCACTTTCCAATGGCTCTTGATAAAGTTTTTCTATTTATTCTCAATGATTGACTTATATTTCTAATGAGACTATCTTTCTTCATTTGATTACTTACTATTGTTGATGTAATGACACATCGTGTGACATTACTATCTTTTGTGCATGATGTGTTACCCTCACTCTCATATGCACTCATTAAATTCTTCACAATATATTTTTCACTTGAATCCTCTGATGTTCTCAACCCAAGAATCTTCATGATGGACCTAAACTCTATACTTTGCATCATTTCAACAAATAGTTAACACCTTCTTATCTCATTTAAATTTTCAAAGAACACTCTCCAAATCTTATGAGCATATCTTCTACAAGTACATTTGGAGTCTTATCTTCCATTGGCTACAAAATATTATCATCAATATCAATCAAATACTTGGGATTTCTATGAAGAATTCTTAGTGGTGTTCTCAAAGGTAAATTTTTCTCAACACTAGGAATTTCATCAATATTTAAATGAGATGGGATAGATGGTATACCTTCAATTGAATATGGAATAGATGGTGTACCTTGAAGTTGAGATGGGAAAGATGGCATACCTCCTTCTTCACATGTGAGTGATGATGTACTTTAAACTTGAGATGTGGTAGATGGTGTCCCTCCATCTTGACTTGTGGTAGAGGACGTGTCTCCAACTACGGTATTCAAATCTTTCATAGAACAAATGTTTTGCATTTGTTCCCTTTGTGCTACCAATACCATATCTCTCATTGATGGTTGAAGTTCCTCCTCAATTGGCATGTCTTTGACTATCATGTCTAATTTCCTCTTCTCATGAAGTTACCTCATATTTTCTACTTTCTTTGCATTCTTAGCTTCTTGCTCTTCTTGTGTTGGTTTAATCCTTGATTGTTTCCTTGGCATGACAAATAATTTTATATGCAGCATGAAAAAGAGATAAATATTAGTTCCACCATAGTACTATATAGTAAATAAATAACTTACATAAATCTTAATTTTTTCATGAAATTATGATACACACAATATATGACAGTCCAAAAGAGGCATGAGGAGGGGAAAAAAAGGGTGTGAAGAGGGCAGCAAAAAAGTGCAACAAAATCCATTCAATTCAATGACACATGTGTCATTATAAAATTCAAAATAATCCATACAAATAAATGAAATATGTCATTCAACCCTTCATACAAAATCCATACAATAATCTTATAGAAGAGTAAATGTCACTCAACCATGATAAATAAACAAGTGCACTAAGAACACATGGTAGGAGTTTGATGCAACCTTCAAACAAAACCCATACAATATCTATAACATATACAGTCTCATTAGAAACTCAAATAAAACCTATAGAACTCAATGACATATACACCATTAAAACTTAAAATAAAACTAATACAATCAAAACACACTATCATAAATATTGCTAACCATGATGCATGGTTAAGCACACTAGACACATAATGTAGGAGTTTGGTGCACTATATTCATGATGGAAGCTTTACTCAAAAGAAATGAAAATCAAAGGATACTATGTCATTCAATCTTAATGCACACCATATATGACATCAAATTTGATCCATTACACACTAGAGTTGATGTCACTCAACAATGGTGAATGCACAAGCACACTAGGCATGCCATAATAGTTTCATGTATATTAGCCATATAAGTAATGTCATTATTCCTAATGCATAAGTGCACTAGGGCACACCATAAGACTAAATAACATGCATGGTATTGGATGATTGACATAAAATCCTTATAATCAATTACACATAGTTAATGTCATCAATCCTAATGCATAAGGACACTAGGCACATTGTGTAGCATTTGTGGCATATTTCCTTTCATCTCTAGCCACAAAAATTGTTAGATATTCACAATATCATACCTTAACCAATATTTTCATTTGGAATCTTTGCCATATATAAGTGATTTTTTCTAGTTTGGGGTGAAGTTTAAGTTGTTTCCCAGCCATAGAGGGTTTGATGACAAGTTTTTAGCGATTACTTTAGAGAAACAAAGGGTAAATTGGTTTGTGTTTGGATTGCTACTTGCAATTAGAGCATCACTAAATTAGAAAGAATAAAATGTTGAGATATAAAACTTAAAACTATAATTAGAGCAATTGAAGATTAAGCAAGAGATTTTGGCAAGGGGGTAAAACAACCAAGACAAGATTTGTTGTTTTTACTATTCCAATGGAGGTTAAAAAGTGTTTTTTGTGGTCTTTGTCTAGGTTAAATGTGCCAAGAGGGGCTACAGTTATAATAAGAATTTTCAAGTGAACCCCCCTTAAATGATCATAGATGTCAAAAAGTAAAAACAAACAATGATGAACATGGAATACGCATTTCAACAAAATATAATCTAATCCCTTAGCAAAATCTAATGCATTTGATTAAGGCTATGTTTTTGAGTAGTCATAATTTTGGATACATAGGAAAATATAATCTCATAAGAGAATGAAGGAAAATGTAAAGAACGTGTTTGAAGACTTGACATACCTTAAAATCGTAGACTCAATTAGAGAAACTACCCAATTATGCATGTAGTATTTTTGTCTTCTTACACATCAAACTCTTCAACAATTTGATCTTTTCAAAAACTTTCTTCCTTTTCAATGTTCAATTGTATATAACTCTAATATAATTACTAAAAACTATACAATTAACCAATGTATATTGTTAAATTATAACAATTCAATCATACTTAACATCGCAACACTACAAACATTGAAAATTCAGTTGATATAATCAAATTTGATGCAGACACTATGTTATTTCCTCCTTCCTAAGTTGTAAAACTAGAAAAAGGTGGTGGAAAGTCGATGCAAAGGTGGTGGAATGTGTAAAAATTGCATGTTCTCTTTTCAACAACATCAAAAATATTTTTTTTGTTGGATCACGTGCAGAAGCAAGAGAATAATAGAGCATGTGGGCCTAGATCATGGGTGTCCTACCTATTTTACCATTTCTAGAGCAAGCCAAAATTTTCTCACGTTATAATGCAAGCATGTTTTAGCTTGCTCTAAAAATGGTCATATTTCAATTTTTCTAAAATACACTCGCATTTTGAAAATTTTAAATTTGTAAAGGTTTCTTAACTATTATCATGTGTCAATAGGAGATTGGGTTAAGGTACATCAATGTGACCTATCTTTGACAAATTATGGCATCTTCTAAGTGTTATATATGTCTTGTTTTGTGTGTGATATGAAGGTTCACCACAATTCCCTATATGCTCAAGCTTGTACATTAACCCTCAACCCTATATCTTAAATCTTAAACCCTAAATACTTTACCCTATACCCTACAACCTCAACCCTCTACCCTATACCTTAAACCCTAAAACCTAAATCCTAAACTTTAAACCCTTAATCCCTCCTAATCCCTTATCAACCCTAAACCCTAAACCCTTAAACCCTAATCCCTTAACCATCAACCCTAAACCCATTAATCCCTCAACCCTATACCCTCTACCCTCAACCCTAATCCTTCAACCCTGTACCCTCAACCCAATACCCTAAACCCTCAACCCTAATCCCTCAACTATATACCTCAACCATAATCTCTCAAGCCCTATACCCTCTACCCTTACATTAGACCCTCAAGCCTAATCCCTCAACCCTAAACCCTCAACCCTCAACCCTTAAACCCTCAACCCTAATCCCTCAACCCTCAACCCTTAAACATTAAACCCTCAACCCAATACCCTAAACCCTCAACCCTATTACATTGGACCCTCAAACCTAATCCCTCAAACCTATACCCTAATCCCTCATCCCTCAACCCTCAACCCTAATCCCTCAACCCTCAACCCTTAAACCCTAAAACCTAAACCTTAGGAGGACTCTATGGAGGTGTTTTCAGAACCTCCTTCTAAATTTTCCCGTAAGTTGACCAAGAAGAGACCTCAACCCTCTTGGTCTGAAAGCTCCCATATTGATGTTGAGGAAGAGGAGACCTCTCTTACTTCTAAGAAGAAGACTTTGAATTATGCTCAGGGCTTTGGTGAGGGTTCTTTGGATGCTACGAAGCCCTCTCATGTTCATAAAATTAAAATGCTTGGTAAAATTTGTGGCAAGGGTGAGAAGGAAAAGGGGATGTTTGGCCACTCTTCTTCTAAGATGTAACATGCCCATTGTTCTACACAATAATTTTTTCTATGTTTTACCCACATGTGAATAGTTTATGCATCTAACCTTTAAGAGCAATAAATTTTTTATTTTCCTTTGAATAATAAATGTACATTTGAAACATATTTCAAACTTTCCCATTGCATGCAAAATAATTCATTTCATTAATTCAAATAATGATGATATATAATTTCCATATGACATTTGTATTTACAATTCCATAAACATGGATACGAGATACATACACAACTTAAACAAGCTTACAAAATATATAAAGTACAAATGGTCCAAGAAGTCCCCCTCAAATCTTGGCCACCAACTGATGAGGAGAAGCATCACTTAAGCACTTTTCCACCAACCACAGACTTACTGTGGTCCCCCATGCATCTACCTAATTGGTAAGATGGCCCTAACCTTCGATGAAGAGATTGGTTTGGTAACCTCATAACAATAGCCTTTTCTGAGCTTGGTGTTGTGTCCTATATGTTTCTAGAATTGACATATAGTGGCTACCCCCTACATGTATGTACATCCTGACCTAGTACGTAATCATGGATCACGATGAAATTGACAATTTAAACAATGGCTACTTATACTAGTGTGGACAAAGCATTTGTCACCCAAAACTTAGAGTGGATGTATCTTATTCACACACCTTCCTGATTGATTTGGATTAATGAACATTCATAATCTATACCTAGGTTACCCCCTTTCCCATGGATCTAACAAATCCTAGGAATAACCCACAAAACATCTCATAAACAAAGTGACTTTTACTACCAAAGTGATTCTAGCAACATCTTAGTATTGCTACATACATCTAGTTTAGACATCCTACATATAGCGATGGCAACTATGTATAGTACAAATACGTTGCACTCATACAAACTCCCATATATAGGGTACATACATATATAACCATTATGATAAATTCTACAACATAATGCACAACCAAGAAACATGCAATCTTGAAAAAACATCACAACATATTCCAAAGAACTCTTTTCCAACATAGTAACAAATCTAATTATCATTTCCAACATAGACAACAAAGGTATAGAAACTAGCATGCATATATAATGCTCCAATTGATTAAACTCCTTCCTAGTTTGAATCCTCAACCTTGCTTGATACCTCCTTTAAGATCCATTTGATTACCCTCTTTTCACTTCTCACCAACTCTCACAATAATCACAAATACAAAATAGCAAAACAATTCTCAACTCACAAACTCTCAACTTACCAACTAATAAATCATGACAAAATAACATCAAGATAATGAAAATGATAAGTGTAGCAATTGGTAGAATTAGCACCTCTATCTATACTAATTTGTGAGCAACTGAAGGATACAAATAAGTTAATATTTCTTTCACCTTTCTATCCTCATGCAACAACTCATCAGTCTAACTCACAAGTTTGCAACACATAACAATCCTCTCCATTTTAATGGTTGAGTCGACTCATTATAAGGGACATCAAAACTCATTTATTGAGTCAAATGAACATCAAGCTCATAAACAAGGTTCCTATTTCAAATTCCTTCACATATTGATGCCAAGTTTCCACTTGACTAAGTCTCACAAACTAATATCAGGCTTATGTGAATTCAGAAAACTTCTTAAGCATTGCATACTCTATAGATTGGTGCCACCTTCCAAAGTTGGTGCCACATATTCTAGCGCTGGCTTGACTTCTTCAAACATATTACAAATTGTTTTAACTTCCCTTTAAATGCTTTACACAACATACTCATACGTGCTTTTGCTTTGGTTGACTTAGTCTTTATATCACTTTATGTGTTGGCAGAGTTATTACCGAGGATGCACCTAGTTTGTGCACTTTATCATATATGCACTTCACTTTAAAATAATGCTATTTACTGTGCTTAGCATTATCGCATATGCTTTCAATATATATATATATATATATATAGTATATATAGCTCATAAAGTTTATCAAATACATTTAATTGTTGAACAATAATCATGTGTAAATATATAAATAATATTATTATTGTGAATGGCAGATCTAGACCTGCACAAACATGAACAAACAACACATTGTTAGTCAATTACACAAATCTAAACTAACATTCCCCATAAGATTCATTTGAAGCATGATGAACAAGAAATAAAGTAAGGAAAACAAGTAAAAAGAAATTTAAATCCTATTCAAATGCTCAAACCCTCAATCCCATGGGGGAATTGGTGCTATTTTGATGTGGAAAATAGCCCTTTCCTAATTCCTTGCAAGCTTTGATGATGAACAATGGTGCTCCTTGATGAAATTTGCAATAACCTAGCTATGGTGGATGAAAAACTATGAAAACTTGATGAGCAATGGATGAACCTGCATAAAATGTGTAGATAATGATTTTGCATAAAGTTGTGTATGAAAATGCCTAAGATTGTGGATCCCAAATTAGTAAAAGAGCCTTTTATTTATAGGAGAGAAAGATGGAAGATCAAGCAAAAGGGATGAATGTGAGATCAAACACCAACCAATAGCACAATGACACTTGTCAACATGTGAGTGGACAAAGGTGGAGCACATTTTGATGAATTTGCACATTAATGCTATTAGGTGGAAATTCAAAATTGGAGAAATGACATGTTGGAGGGAGATGAAAAATGAATTAAATGCCACTTGGCTCAAGAAAAGGACATGTAAGAGGCCTTTAATGCCTTGTTGGATGGACAAGTCCTTTTGGGAGGGAGAATTCAAATTTGAAGAATATTCCAACTTGATGCCTTTTTTGAATGAAAATAGAGATTTAATAAATCAATTAAATTGATTTTCATGAGCAAGTTGTAAAATCTAGAGGATTTGAGTGATTAGCGTTAACATTAATCATGATTTGATTAATTTTAATGGAAGTTAGTTGATTTGACATTGTGATTTAGATTTTAGGATTTAAATAAATCAAAATGAGAGGAATAATTATTTTAGTCTTAATTAAATAAAGTTTGATTTATTTAATTAAAGAGGATGGTGTTAGATTTAAATCAAATAAAGATTAATTTATTTAATTTAAAGGAGATGACATTAGAACTTAATTAAATAAAATGAATTATTTAATTAAAAGAGGAGAATAGGATTAATTAAATAAAATAATTTATTTAATTAATAGGAGATAATGATTTAATCAAATAAAATTGATTTATTTAATTAAAAGATGAAATATGATGAATTTAATCAAATAAAGATTATTTAATTAAATGGTTAGTAAAGAAGTGATTTAGGTAGAACTAATGTTAGTAAACCAGGATCAAGTGCATGGGATCAATCAATATATTTTACGTGTCTACAATTATGTATATATAATTATATATATATGTGTGTGTGTGTGTGACTATATTACTTTACACATGTATATATTAATATATATATATATATATACCTATACATAATACCATTTCCAATATCCTTATAAAAACACTCATAATCATAACCATCGATTGATATATACACAATATATATATACATGTCATCTTTAGTCCAATCGGTATCCCCATGCATATGGGTAATCCATCCATGAGAATGCGTAGGTACGTCTACCTACGTATACTCATGCACATGTTCACTCAAATGTATGAGTCTACCATAGACATGTACAAATATACATATATATACATTTTGTGCATATATCTCATCGATACCACAATAAGCACACAAGGAAGACTTTCATACGACATCAAGACTTAATCACATTCCTCAATCACAACATTCACATCTAAACCAGAGATTACTTACCTTTTCCCAAAACTGACTTGACTCTCTAAGACCAACTAGAGTGTGAGTGTGTAAATGCTCAGTTAGGCTCATTAAGAGTTACCAAACCATGTTCTTCTCTTGAGTGATACTTCTCCTCTCTTTTGGAGGTTCAAACCTGTTCCTACACTCAACTTGGCACATCATAACAGTAGTTATCCAAACACAACATAATCATATGCATCATACATTTTACAGTTAGAATCATTATAAAATATCAAATTGCATCAATCACTCATTCATCATATTTCCATTCAAGAATCATAAAAAAAATTCATATAAAGATTCATAAAACACATTCATATATTCAAGCAATTTCACCAAACAAGGTAATAGTAAATAGGTAATATCACACGGGGTGTAACATATTCCCCCCCTTGCGAATCATCGTCCCCAATGATTTGTTAAGTATTGACATGGACATAACATAAAACATCAAACACAAATCATCCATAAAGCATCACATTATAAAACATCATTGTTTTCAAGAGTTTTCAAAATCTAGCAAGACTTGTGGAAACTTCTACTTCATCTCAACATAGTCTTCCCAAGTGGCAGAATCTTCTATACACTGATCCCATTGGAACTTGCACTGCAAAACCTCTCTATTACGTAAGTGGAGCTTAAGTGTCCTGAGCACCTTGAGAGGCTTGATTATTACCACTCTTGGGCCCTGTACCTATAAAGCACTCCAATAAATAACATGGTTATCGCCTAGTGTATACTTCTTAAGATACGAGACATGAAAAACATTATGCATCCTGGCAAGAGCTGGCAGAAAAGCAATCCTATATGCTACAGGGTTGATCTCCTCAAGAACCTCAAAAGGACCTACGCAACATGGAGCTAGTTTGGATGACTTTCCAAACTTGATAGAACTCTTATGAGGTTTGACCCTTAACAAAACCTTTTCTCCTACCAATAATTTTTTGGGTACCCACTTGGCATCAACATAACTTTTTTTCCTATCATTAGCTTATGCTAACCTCTACTTAATAATGCCAAATTTCTCCTCCAATTTTGGATAACAACTTTGGCCCAAGGCTTATCTTATCTTCTAGTGTATCCCAAATATAGGAGTCTGACACTTCCTACCATATAATGCTTCGAATGGAGCCATCTTGATCGCAAAATGATAATAGTTATTATATGCAAACTCAACCAATGGTAGGTAATCTTCATGTTTGTATTGTTGATCAATGCAATACATCCTTAGTAGGTCCTCTAACACTTGGTTTACCCTTTCAGTTTGTCCATCCATTTATGGATGATATGCAAAACTTATATTCAATTTCATTCCAAGTGCAAAAGATAGCGTTTTCCAAAATCTAGATGTCACATGAGTATCCCTATCAAATATAATCTTCTCAAGAATCCCATGTAATCGAAATATCTCTTGAATAAAATTTTGAGCTATTATAGGAGCTCCATTGGTCAGATTTCCTAGCATAAAGTGAGCTACCTTAGTGAGCTTGTCCATCACTACCAGAATGGCATTGTGCTTATTCCTTGACATAGGTATTCCTTGCACAAATTCCATGCTAATGACTTGCCACTTACTTTCTAGAACTTCATGTGGATATAAAAGACCTGCAGGATGATGATGCTTTGCCTTCACTCTTTGGAATTCTAAGCAACTTGTTACAAACCTTGCAACATCCCCTTTCATATCCTTCCAGAAATATAATGGCTTTCCATCGGCAAAAATTTTAGTGACACCAGGATGTCCTGAATATGGTGCATTGTGAACTTCTTTCCATACCAAGTTCCTTAATTATCCAAAATTAGGTACATAAATTCCCCCTTTAAATCTTAATAATCCATTAGATTCAAGGTGATATCCTTTGTACCTTCGATCTTGTAGATTATCTGAGAGTGATAACTTGACTTGTTCATAGAACTCATCATCCTTGGATTCTTGCAACACTTGACCTTTAAAGTTAGTTTGGATCGATACCATCGAGGAGATATGCCTCCTACGACTTAGAGCGTCGACAACTTGATTCTCCTTCCCCTTGATATAAGTAATGTTGAAATCATAGTCAAATATTAGTTCTAACCACTTTCTTTGCCTTGCATTGAGATTAGGTTGGGTAAACAAATACTTGAGACCATGGCGATCGGTCTTGAGCTCAAAGGGTTTTCCCAACAGATAGTGTCTCCACATGTGTAGTGCATGTACAACCATTGCTAACTCTAAATCATGTGAAGCATAATTTTGTTCATAGGGATTTAGCTTCCTTGACTCATAAGCTATAAATCACCCCTCCTACATTAATACTCCTCCCAGACCTTCTCCTAAAGCATCAATAATAACAATAAAGTTACCATTTGGATCGGGTACCTTTAGTATTGAAGTCATGGTCAACTTCTCTTTGAGTAGATCAAATGTTGCTTGATATTTCTTTTTCCACTCAAACTTCTTACTTTTCCTTTGCAAAGAAGTGATTGAAAAATCTATCCTTGAAAAGTTTGCATCAAACTTATAATAATATCCAACCAAACCCATAAAACTCCTAACTTATGGTACATTCTTAGGCACCGACCACTCAAGCACTGCTTTTATCTTCGTAGGATCAACTGCGATCCCATCTACTAAAATTACATGACCCAAATATTGTACCTCTTTTTGGAAGAAGGTACACTTTGAGAGTTTCCCATACAACTTATGTTCTCTCAATAATTGAAGCACAATCTTCAGATGCTTGTGATGTTCTTCTTCAATCTTGGAGTAGATTAAGATGTCGTTTGAGAAAATCAGTTACACAAACCTATCCAAGCAGTCTCTAAATACATTATTCATTAGGTTCATGAATGCTACTAGTGCATTCATGAGTCCAAAAGGTAGGACTGTAAACTCATAATGTCTATATCTAGTTCTAAAATCTATCTTGAAAATATCTTTGTCTTTGATTCTTATTTGATGATATCCAGAACGTAGATCAATCTTCAAAAACACAGATGCTCCTCGCATCTAATTAAAGAGATCATTGATACGTGGCAATGTATACTTATTATTTACCATTGCTTTGTTAAGCAAATGATAGTCAATACACAAGCATAGTGTATCATCCTTCTTCTTTACAAAGATCACTAGTGCTCCCCAAGGTGAAACACTAGGTCTTATTAATCCTTTAGACAATAATTCTTCTAATTGTGCCTTCAACTCCATCAATTCTGTTGTGGTCATCCTATACAACACTTTCGATATAGGTTCCGACCCAGGGACTATGTCAATGGAGAAATCAAACACTCTCTTAGGAGGCAATCCAAGTAGTTCATATGGAAATACATCCGCAAATTTATGTAGGACATGATATTTCTCCATATCCGATTTCCCTATTTCCACCACTTCTCCTTCTTCGACTTCTTGAGAATCTTGAGGTTCATAATATATGACATCATCTTGAAGGATGACTTGTATTCCTCAATTTTATCCATATTTACTGTGAAGAGTTGACAACCTTTCCTTTTTTCCCTATGCATTTGCACAACTGAAATTTTTCATAGTTTCACTTCTCTAGGTGTTCCTTGCAAAGACACTTGGTTACCTAGATCATCTAAGCATTCTATGGTTTTAGCATGGAAATCCACTTTAGCTTTATGCTTCCATAGCCATTTCATTCCTAAGATGATAGCATAAGAACCTAAGGGGGCTATGTACAAATTCACCTCCATAGAGAAACTTGGAAGTTCTAACCTTGCTTCAAATAGACATTGACTCACCATAGCTCTTGTCTAGTTTACATACTCAACAACCCAATATTTTTCCATAAAACCAACCTTTCTATACATTTTACTTGCTATTTTAGGAGAATTTTTTTTGTGGCATCAGTATCTGTTAAAATTGAGATTAGAATACTAGACAAAGCACCTGAGACTTCTACCGAAGTAATTTGGTACTCAGCTTGTCGGTTGTCTACTGCAACATGTATCCTTTGTTGGAATGTAGCTTTTTGTGGAGGAAGAGGATTCCCACATGGTTGAGATTTTGTTGGCTTGTTAGGACACCAATTAGAAAAGTGATCTCCCCCACATGTATAACATCCTCTCAATGGTCCCCTCTTCCTTGCAGGTCTTCCAGGGTTACTAGCATTTCCACCAATGTTGTTGTTGAAGTTGTTATAGTTGTTGCTGCTTCCTCTTCGATCTCTTCTTGGTTCATTCCAATTATGCTGGGGTCCCTTGTCCCCTTGCTTCTGAAAACTTTGTCCTTCATTAAGCCTCCTTGGAGCTTGATTAGATTGCACCAAGTTAAACTTCTTTCTATTCCTTTCTTGATAGATTGAAATTAACTTAAGCTTTTGTTCCTACTTAATAATTTTTTCATACACCAAGTCCATGGTTGCAGGATCGTGTACCTCTACTTCACCACCTAGTTGGGCATTAAGACCCATAATAAACTTCCTTATTCAGAATCGCTCATCCTTTTGGTACATAGGTATGTACCTCAGGAGGTGAGTGAACTTTTCCCAATATCCATTCACTGAAGAATCTCCTTGTTTCAGATTCTGGAAATCAATGAGCTTTTGATTGTAGAAGAGTTGTGGTAACCATTGTTTCCATAAAATCTCTACAAATTCGCTCCATGTCAACCTCAAGGAACTGAGCCCTAGCTCCATTTTCTTATTCATCGACTAGTTGTATGCTTCACCTTCCAACTAGAAAGCTCCCCATATAGCTTTAGTGACTTCGAAGTAATTTCTAATCTCAAAGTATTTTTTTGTATTTGTAAGCCATACTTTAGTCACATCCCTAGTAGCACTACCCTCAAACTTAGGAGGTGTGATTTTCTTTTGTAATGTCCCTAATTGGGAATTCCCTAAATTTTATCCTAGAATCACAAGCTTAATGTAGTTAGGGTTATAACTTACCACTCAAATGCTTCAAACAAGATAAATCTTGGTTTAGGTCCTACAATCATGTTAGATAATATTGGAAATATGTTTCATATGATCAAAACATAATAAACATAACTATTTCAAGACTATGTATAATACCAATATCTATAATGTATAGTGGAAGTTTTATTCATAACAGGGCCTAGATGAGAAGCAAGATAAGTCCACCCGAAGCTATCCATCTAAGCCCAAGAGCACAAGCACTTGACCAAGACTACCCACCTCTTGGCCCCAAGCAACATGAATGTCTGACCAAGACTATTCCACCATCGAAGTGGCGTGCCTAGTGGATACAATTGTATCTTCTTTTCCTATCCATGTTGTCTTGTCCATCCTCCTTATGATTGAGACTCCTTGAATCCATCCTAACAATCAATCATAGTTTTGACTTGATAGTAAATCCTTGAAAGGGGTGCTTGTAAACTACTCAACCCATCTAAGCCCAAGAGCATGAGCGTTTGACCAAGACTACCCACCTCTTGGCCCTAAGCGATAGGAATGTTTGACCAAGACCATTCCACCCTCAGAGTGGCGTACTTAACATGGGAGGCCCATAAACAACATCCTCCTGACTCGCCTCCTTCAACCTTATATTTGATTGATCATAGGATGGGGACAATTCATATATATATATATATATATACAATTTATTCATTTATATTAAAGAGTTATAATTACTTATAATGCTCACTAACTACTACATACATCCTATTGTTTCTAATTGTCAATTTATAGTAGTTTCTTATATATATATATATATATATACTTATAATATTAATTTATTATATTTAAATTCTTAATTCATTTACTAAGTTGATTATTTAAATACATAAATACTTACCTAATTCCTTAATATATTTATCAGTCAATTATTTGAATCTCAAAAAATACTTACTACCCAAAATATATTTTTGCCAACAATATTTAATCCAATGGATTTATGCTTTTCCAAGCTGTTGCACTATTTAGATTTTCAATTCCTTTTTCTTGAATATAGAGATATTTCTATTTGTTGTTATGTTTTCATATTCCCTTCTCCTTCATTCGATGCCTATCTATTTTGGACTCATCTTTCCCTTTATAGTTTGATTTCCCAGTAGTCACAACCTTCCACTTGTCAAAGGACGTGGCCTTTGCTATCATTTGTACCATTTAGAGGGACTTAGTTCTGATTGATCCTTAATCGTGGCTTGTAAATACACTAATAGTCGCTACAAATTTTATTTAGTAATGATGCCTATATTGGATTTAATATTTCACCGATACAAGTGGCATTTATTAATACTTTGTGATGCTATTTATTTAATTGAGGCATGAATATTATCAGTTTTCTTTGTGAATATTTATATTATTATAATAATAATTATTGTTATAATTACAATTAATGATATCCATTGTTCCATTTTATATTATGATAATTGTATCATAATATTATCATAGATAATTATACTTATAAAAATAATATTTAAATTGCAATTGCTTGTATTTATATTTTGATATTTATTTGATTTTGTTATTTATTTTTCAATTCTTCATATTCTACTGTTATAATTTCGGGGACATGACAATCCTCCCCTCCCAAATTTGTTTGTCCTCAAGCAACTTAAGATTTGAAACTAAATATTGTTCCTTTGTGTAAAAATTCAAACAACATTTTAAAGCAAGTTCGTTTTAATGAGAAGCTTAGAGTGTTTGAGTCAAACATCTACCATTCCCATAGGTAATTAATACTTAAAACCACATGAATCAAAAATTAAAGTAGTCAACCAATTAGCTCAACCAACCAAGCAAGTAGCTCAACCAAGCAAACAAGTAGCTCAAGCAACCAACCATCCGACTCAAGCACACAGGCGAGTAGCTCAAGCACACAAGCAAGTAGTTCAAGAACACAAGCAAGTAGCTCAAGCAAGTAAACAAGTAGCTCAAGCAAGCAAACAACCAACTCAAGCACACAAGAAAGTAGCTCAAGCATTCAAGCAAGTAGCTCAAGCACGCAACCAAGTAGCTCAAGTAGACAAGCATGTAGCTCAAGCACACAACCAAGTAGCTCAAGCATGCAACCAAGTAGCTCAAACACATAACCAAGTAGCTCAAGCACACAAGCAAGTAGCTCAACCATGCAAGCAAGTAGCTCAAGCACACAACCAAGTAGATCAAGCACACAACCAAGTAGCTCAAGCATGCAACCAAGTAGCTCAAGCAAGCAAGCAAGTAGCTCAATCACGCAACCAAGTAGCTCAAGCACACAACCAAGTAGTTCAAGCAAACAACCAACCAAATTAAGCAACTTGACTGACAACATTTTAACATTCTTATAGTTTATAAGCATAAAGTAATCATAAACACAATGACGAGTTCCATCATACATCACAAATACATAGTGACTAACTCCAACATTCATCACATACATAATGGCTAACTAGCACATCACAATGGCTGACACACACATGTCCATAATGAATCTTAGACAGAAAGAATATCGGTGCGTTGTGCACTACACCATGGGTTCTATCCTTTCCTCTGGTATACATATGAACACACAATATACACTTGAAGTAACAAAGTATATGCAAGGTATACACATAGTTGCATAAATACATGTAGGTCACAAAGTATACACATGGAAGGAATACACATACATTATTGGCTTACTTAAGAAGGTTGAATAGTTAAGTCTAATTGAATGGTATTTAAAGTGGGAATGTATTGAAGGATGGCAAGAACATGGTTTGATACAACTTGTAATGTCCCCAATTGGGAATGCCCTAAATTTTGTCCTAGAATCACAAGCTTAATGTAGTTAGCGTTATAAATTACCACTTAAATGCTTCAAACAAGATAAATCTTGGTTTAGGTCGTACAATCATGTTAGATAATATTTGAAATATGTTTCATATGATCAAAACATAATAAACATAACTCTTTCAAGACTATCTCTTACTACCAATATCTATAATGCATAGTGGAATTTTTATTCATAATAGGGCTTGGATGAGAAGCAAGATAAGTCTGCCCGAAGCTATCCATCTAAGCCCAAGAGCACGAGCATTCGACCAATACTACCCACCTCTTGGCCCTAAGTGGTAGGAACGTCCAAACAAGACTATTCCACCCTCAAAGTGGTGTGCCTAGTGGATACACTTGTATCTGCTTTTCCTATCCATGCTATCTTTTCCATCCTCATGATTGAGACTCCTTGAATCCATCCTAACAATCAATCATAGTTTTGAATTGATAGGAAAGCCTTGAAATGGGTGCATGTAAACTACTCAACCCATCTAAGCCCAAGAGCACGGGCATCAGACCAAGACTACCCATCTCTTGGCCCCAAGCGGTAGGGACATCTGACCAAGACTATTCCACCCTCGGAGTGGTGTACTTAGCATGGGAGGCCTGTAAACAACATCCTCCTAACTCGCCTCCTTCAACCTTATATTTGATTGATCATAAGATGAGGACAATTCATAAATAAATAAATATACAATTTATTCATTTATATTAAAGAGTCATGATTACTTATAATGCTCACTAACTACTACAAACATCCTTATTGCACAACCATAAATAACATCTATATATATTTTATATAAATATATATACATCATTGTTTCTAATTGTCGATATATATATATTATAGTTTCTTATATATATATATATCAACATACATACATATATATAATATTAATTTATTATATTTAAATTATTAATTCATTTGCGAAGTTGATTATTTAAATACAAAAATACTTACCTGATTCCTTAATATATTTATTAGTCAATTATTTGAATCTCAAAAAGTAGTTACTACTCAAAATATATTTTTGCCAACAATATTTAATCCAATGGATTTATGCTTTTCCAAGATTCCGCACTATTTATAATTTCAATTCCTTTTTCTTGAATACAAAGATATTTCTATTTGTTGTTTTATTTTCATATTCCCTTCTCCTTCATTTGATGCCTATCTGTTTCCAACTCATCTTTCCCTTTATAGTTTGATTTTCCAGTAGTCACAACCTTCCACTTGTCAAAGGGCATGGCCTTTGGTATCATTCATACCATTTAGAGGGACATAGTTCTGATTGCTCCTTAATTGTGGCTTGTAAATACACTAATGGTCGCTATAGATTTTATTTAGTAATTGATGCCTATATTGGCTTTAATATTGAACCGATACAAGTGGCATTTATTAATACTTTGTGATGTTTACTTATTTATTTAATTGAGGCATGAATATTATTAGTTTTCTTTGTGAATATTTTTATTATTATAATAATTACAATTAATGATATCCATTGTTCCATTTTATATTATGATAATTGTATTATAATATTATCTATGATAATTATACTTATAAAAATAATATTTAAATTGTAATTGCTTGTATTTATATTTTGATATATATTTGATTTTTTTATTTGTTTTTCAATGAACTTCATATTCTAGTGTTATAATTTCGGGGGCATGGCATCTTCATGTCACAGGATAGCTCATTGGCTAGTCACTCCCTTTTAGTTCCATCTGACTTTGACTGTGACTCCTCATCCTCTTGTTCACTAAAATGGGTGTGATCACGAGAATTCCCCCCTTCCTCTTCATTGTTAGGAACTTCCTCACCATTATGTGGGACTTCTTTTTCCACTCTTTCTTTACCCCTTATTTCTTGTTCAAGGTTTCCTATCCTTGCTCTTGTTTCATCCATTATAGTCAAGATGCGGTCCAACTTAGCTTTTGCATTCTCAATAGCTTGTCCTACTTCTTGACTTCCCCTAATGTTAGTTTGTGTTCTAACCATTTTTCCCAAGAACAATTATACTAGGAGGTTTCATTTAATTAGATCTAAGAAAGTTTAATTAATGTTCTACAAACATTAAAGAACAACCATTCATATAAAGAATCTCATAAAGAACTTATACACAAGTTTTTCCAAAGACATGTTTTTATATAAGATTCAATAAGGATTTCAATATCCTTGAGTTTACATAGAATGACTATTCATATAGTCTAAGGGAGAATATCCCTTGGATTCACTTTCTGATACATAGCTACATGGGGTATACCCCTAAAATTCTTTCTCATTCCCCTCATCAAAAGGATAATATACTTTAGACCTATCCTTTGATACATAATTTTGGGGAACATATTCCTCCGATTTGCCACTTGAGGCTATTACAATAATTTCAGCCATAGGTACAACACGAGGGTCCCTAAATATCATTGATGGACTAACACTACATTATGAGGGCATATCCCTAAAAAGCGATAAAGAGTCCAACTTAGCCAGGGAAACATAAGGTAGATGGTTGAAGTTGGCAGCCTCTTTCATCCTTCTTTTCTCTTGACTAATTCACGAAAGGGCATGATTGAAAGTCTCAGTATCGTTTAGCTGAATGACATTGTCATGATTAGTTCCCTCAATGGTTTGAACAAGGGCTTCTTTTTCCTTCTTGGCCCATAGGTAGCGCTCATTTCCAATCACTGAATTTCTTGCAGTCATCTTGAGACACATCATCTTGGCACAATAATTTCCAAACATTAGACCCATATAATGTTGGATTGGAAGCATAACGAGCACATAGGTTCTAGAGTTGAACCTAGTAGTTTTGATACCACGTGTAACATGCCCATTGCTCTACATGGTAAAATTTTCTATGTTTTACCCACATGTGAATAGCTTATGCATCTAACCTTTAAGAGTAATAAAAAAATTATTTTCCTTTGAATAATAAATGCACATGTGAAACATATTTCAAACTTTCCAATTATATACAAAAGAATTCCTTTCATTAATTCAAATAATGATGATACACAATTTCCATATGATATTTCATATTTACAATTCCCATAAACATGGATACGAGATACATACACAACTTAAACAAGCTTACATAATATATAAAGTACAAATGGTCTAAGAAGTCCCCCTTAAATCTTGGCCGCTAACTGATGAGGAGAAGCATCGTGCTCAAGTGCTTTTCTACCAACCACGAACTTACCGCAATCCCCTGCACATCTACCTAACTGGTAAGATGGTCCTACCCTTCGATAAAGAGATTGGTTTGGTAACCTCATAAGAATAGCCTTTTCTTCAAGCTTGGTGTTGTTTCCTATATGTTTCTAGAACTAATATATAGTGGCTACCCCCTACATGTATGTACATCCTGACCTAGTACTTAATCACGAATCACAGTGAAACTGACAGTGTAAACAATGGCTACTTACACTACTTTATCCAAAGTATTCATCACCCAAAACTTAGAGTGGACGTCTCTTATTCACTCACCTTCCTAGCTCTATTTGGATTAATGACCATTCATACTCTATGCCTAGGTTACCCCCTTTTCCATGGATCAGAAAAATCCAAGGAATAACCCACATAACATCTCATAAACAAAGTAAATTTTACTACCAAAGTGATTAGCAACATCTTACTCTTGCTGCATACATCTAGTTTAGACATCCTACATATAGCGATGACAACTATGTATAGTACAAATACGTTGCACTCATACAAACTCCCATATATAGGGTACTTACATATATAACCATTATGATAGGTTTTACAACACAATTCACAACCAAGAACATGCAATCTTAAACAAACATCACAACATATTCCAAAGCACTATTTCCAACATACTAACAAATCTAATTATCCTTTCCAACATAAAGAACAAAGGTATAGAAACTAGCATGCCTATATAATGCTCCAATTAATTAAACTCCTTAGTAAGAATCCTCAAGATTGCTTGATACCTCCTTCAAGATCCACTTGATTACCCTCTTCTCACTTCTCACTAACTCTCACAATAATCACAAATATGAAATGGAAAAATAATTCTCAACTCACAAACTCTCAACTTAATAACTTAGAAATCACAACAAAATAACATAAAGATAATGAGAATGATAAGTGTAGCAATTGGTAGAATGAGCACCCCTATTTATACTAATTTGTGAGCAATTGAAGGCTACAAACGAGTTAATATTTATTCCACCTTTCTAACCTCATGCAATGACTCGTCAGTCTAACTCACAAGTTTGCAACACATAATAGTCCTCTCCATTTTAATGGCTAAGTCGACTCATTGTAAGGGACAACAAGACTCATTTATTGAGTCAAATGAACAACAAGTTCATAAACAAGTTTACTATTTCAAATTCCTTCACATATTGATGCCAAGTTTCCACTTGACCGAATCTCACAAACTAATATCGAGCTTATGCGTTCATTCAACAAATTTCTTAAGCATTGCATACTCTATAGATTGGCGCCACCTTCCAAAGTTGATGCCACATATTCTAGCATTGTCTTGACTTCTTCAAACGGCTTATGAACTATTTTAACTTCCCTTTAAATGCTTTACACAGTAGCATACTCATACGCGCTTTTCCTTTGGTTGACTTAGTATTTAAATCACTTTATGTACCGGTAGAGTTATTACCAAAGGTTGTGCCTAGTTTATGTGCTTTATCATATATGCGCTTCACTTTTAAATAGCGCTATTTACTATGCTTAACATTATCACATATGCTTTTGTATATATAACTCACAAAGTTTGTCAAATACATTTAATTGTTGAACAATAATCATATGTGTAAATATATAAATAATATTATTATATATATACACATACAATTATATATAAATATATATATATATTAATATATGTGATTATATTACTTTACACATGTATATATTAATATATATATATATATATACATCTACATAATACCATTTCCAATATTCCTTATAAAAACACTCATAATCATAACCATTGATCGATATATACACGATATATATATATATACACACACACACACATGTCATCTTTAGTCCAGATGGTATTCCCATGCATATGGATAATCTGTCCATGAGCATGCGTAGGTACGTCTACCTACGTATACTCATGCATGTGTTCACTCACATGTATGAGTCTATTGTAGACATGTACACACACACACATATATATTATACATTTTACGCATATATATCATCGATACCACAATAAGCACATAAGGAATACTTTCACATGACATCAAGACTTAATCACATTCCTTAATCACAACATTCACATCTAAACCAAAGATTACTTCCCTTTTCCCAAAACTGACTTGACTCTTTAAGAACAACTAGGGCATGAGTGTGTGAATGCTCAGTTAAACTCGTTAAGGGTTACCAGACAAGTTCTTCTCTTGAGGGATACTTCCCCTCTCTTCTAGAGGTTTGAACTTGTTCCTGCACTCAACTTGGCACATCATAATAGTAGTTAGCTGAACACAACATAATCATATGCATCATACATTTCATAGTTAGAATCATTATAAAATATCAAATTGCATCAATCACTCATTCATCATATTTCCATTCAAGATTCATAAAACACATTCATATAAAAATTCATAAAACACATTCATATATTCAAGCAATTTCACCAAACAAGGTAATAGTAAATAGGTAATATCACATGGGTTGTAACATAAGAAAAAAAAATTATTTGATACTTGTGAGGGTGAGGGTAATGCTAATGTGGAGTCTCCTAGTGGTGTCAAAGAGCAGTCTCATTCTGTTGTGGTGGAAGCATTTAAACCCATTAAGTTGATGGATATGTATGCCGATGACCCGGATAAGGATAAGGGGAAAGGGATTATGGAGTTCAACTGTCAACATAATGATAAGACTTCCCCTCTTGAAGATTTTGCTAAGGATCTTAATGTCTTTAATTGCAATAAGGAGGAGATATTTGATATCCTTGGTTTGTCTAAGCAAGGCTTGGTCACTTATTTCAAATTGTTTAAATGGTTTTTTAAGAAGATTAACCAGCTCAAAGTTAAAGTTCATTCCCTACTTAATAAGGAGGATAAGAAGGACTCACGTGAGGCTGTCCAAGACCTATGAGGATAACAATAAGATGTTGTCTATCCTCTAGGATGTTGTAAAGGATGTGATGGTTTTGAAGAATGACCATGAAAATCGTATTTTTGTGTTGGAAGAAAAGATTGTGAAGGTTTATGAAAATTTGGATCAAGTGGTTAAGATTAGTGAAACTTCCCTCTAGAAAAATGCCAAAGGTCTTATCATGTTGAATGAAAAGGCTGAAAATTGGAAGGGGGGTGAAAAGGTTGGATGTTGTTGCTGCTGATAGCAACAAAGTAAGCAAGGTAATGCTACTGTTGGTCCAGGTACCTACATGAGGAGTTAAGCCAAAAAACCTCTGGAGATTACCAAAGATCTTGCTAAGGTCGTGGAAATGCACAAATGTATCATCTCATAAGATCTTGAAGCTGCTAAAATTCTGAAAAACTTACAATAGACTGTTTTATTTGTTGCCTATTTTGTTGATGTCTCGCTGATTTTTGGTTGTTGGTGTTATTTGGTTCATGTTTTGGCAACATCTCTTTTTGTAAAGGGTTTTGGGTCTCTTCAAAATTTGTTTTACTTATAATAAAAAACATATTAGATTTTTTAATAATTTAATATATTTTAAATATATTATATAATAAAATTTAATATAATAATGTTATTATATTTTAATTCATAATAATCAAATGTATTAGATTTTTTAATAATTTAATACATTTTAAATATATTATGTAATAAATTATAATATAATAATATTGCATTTTAATTCTTAATGATTTAGTATATTAGATTATTTTACTTTTTATTTCTCTTATGTTTTAAAAGATAATTTTAATTAGCATGAAAATTAATTAGAATGAAAAATAAGATCAAGATTAAAATGAATTATAATTAATTTATATTTTTACAATTATCTTTATTTTTTGATTGGTGAATGTGGGATTTCCCCACATGAACACATGTGAATAGTCAAACTTGTGAAGTAGGGGCACAAAGTCTATGAGCACATCAACCTAACGAAGGTTTGAAATACAACATAGGCATGAACGCTTGTTCACAAGCACATCAACCCAACGAGGGTTTGGAACACAACAACATAGACATAAATGCGGATGTTTGAATTTTAATGACAACAATAATAGTACCACACCTTAACTATTGTACTATGAAATGAACCCTTACAATTATCTTATAACTTTTTTTTAAACTAAATTAAAACTACAATTATATATATTTTTATAAAAAAAAAATTAGACTTTTTTTTATTATGGCACTGGACACACCCTCCAATACCACGGGTTTGGTGGGAGACCTTGTGACCTCTTGCCTGCAACATGATGCTTTAGCCAATCGAACTAGACCCCCGCCCCATATATATTTTATAATTAATTAAAATATAATAAATTTATTAGAATTAGAATTATAATTACATTTAAAATACAACATATAATTACGAAACTAGAAAACAAATACTAGCCACTTATATATACATACTTGATTTCAATTATTTTACTTATATTTCAATTTCAAATATGTACTCAACTCAATTCTATATATTTATATATAGATATAAAGCTAAGCTAAGAAGTGGACATATTGATTATTAATCGATCGATAGAGACAGATGACATGGAAAGCTGATAAGATATTTTTCTTTTCAAGGAGAAACGAGATCTCAGAAACAGCTGTCACAAGAAGTTGTCCCCAACTGGACGCAGGATTGCGGAAGAGTTTGAAAACTGTTCTGGACATATACCTATTTATCCAGCTTGTAAATGCACCGTCGCCTTGAAGTAAGGTTGGGTACGTGTCGTATGTGGAAGGGAGCCGTATTGTGTGCCTAAAACCTACTGCAATCTCTGCACTAAACAAGGACAATAAATTGCGCAACCCCATGTGCACTGGAAGGAACATGAAAGAGTGGGACCTCAGAATACGCACAATTCCAGATGCTTCTCCATGACTAACCTTTCAATGTCGAACTAGCTAGATGGGGTCCCGCTTTACAGTGCTTGTTTCTTGTACATCATCAATGAGGGCCTCTCGTTTGCTTTGCTTTTCTTTCAACTTTGCAGGCTCACGCGGCTCCCGGTGCGCGTAAGGGACTCACGGGTGAGCTCTGCGCTGGGCATTCACTTTGGTTTATTTAACCCCAGTTCCTTCTTCTCATCTAGGTACTCCATTTTCCATTACTATGAAGATTGCAAGAATGCGATTTGTTGTGCTGGTAGGGTTGGCCCTTTTAGGGTTTGCTTGCTCCCACGGGCTTGTGGATGCGCAGGAGCTGAGTGCGAACTCCTGGCTCGACGGCCTTGCATCGTCTTCGCTTGATCTGGAGATCGAACCCTCGGGAGGCGGAGTATGCGACGGAACATTGGGGGATTGTTATGATGGGGAGGAGAGCGAGTGGATGATGGAGTCGGATGTGCAGGGGAGGCTTCTGAGACGAGTGCGCTATTATATCAGTTATGGAGCGCTTGCCGCAAATCGCGTTCCGTGTAGGCCTCGAAGCGGGAGGTCATATTACACGCGCAACTGTCACAGGGCCAGTGGCCCTGTTAACCCTTATCACAGGGGCTGCTCTGCGATCACCAGATGCAGGCGTTACACCAACTAAGCGGGAACCATCTTCTCATCAATAGAACAGAAATATGTTTATGAATATAGATAGATATTTTCTTTTCTGTTTATTGTATATCATGTCTATTTTTGGGGGAAGTAGAAGTGGTTACAACGCATATAGTCTGGTTTTAGGGTAACCGGCCACCTATCTATTTTTTTTGAATAAATATGTTTTTTCAGTGTTTTTGAGGAAGTTATGTTTAGCGCTGGTGAGTAATGTGCCATCAAATCTGGGTGAGTGATGTTTGTATTCATATCGATTGAATCTCGCTTTCTATTCCTCAGACTTCCAGTCGTTTTGTTTCAATGCTGCATGTGCTCAATATAATCGGTGAAAAATATAGTTGGGTAAAGGGTTTTCATATTTTGAGAAACCTTGGAAGCTGGACTTCAATGGCATATCAATGTACTCCATTTACATTTACGTTTTCTATTGGAATAATAGATTTCTAACGGCATTAAGCTTGGCCTCTCCTGGAGAAGTTTCACAGGTTACAAATTGTGAAACTTCAATGCTGCATGTGCTCAATATAATCGGTGAAAAATATAATTGGGTAAAGGGTTTTCATATTTTGGGAAACCTTGGAAGCTGGACTTCAATGGCATATCTATGTACTCCATTTACATTTACGTTTTCTATTGGAATAATAGATTTTTAACGGCATTAAGCTTGGCCTCTCCTGGAGAAGTTTCACAGGTTACAAACTGTGAAACTTCAATGCTGCATGTGCTCAATATAATCGGTGAAAAATATAATTGGGTAAAGGGTTTTCATATTTTGGGAAACCTTGGAAGCTGGACTTCAATGGCATATCTATGTACTCCATTTACATTTACGTTTTCTATTGGAATAATAGATTTTTAACGGCATTAAGCTTGGCCTCTCCTGGAGAAGTTTCACAGGTTACAAACTGTGAAACTTCAATGCTGCATGTGCTCAATATAATCGGTGAAAAATATAATAGGGTAAAGGGTTTTCATATTTTGAGAAACCTTGGAAGCTGGACTTCAATGGCATATCTATGTACTCCATTTACATTTACGTTTTCTATTGGAATAATAGATTTTTAACGGCATTAAGCTTGGCCTCTCCTGAGAAGTTTCACAGGTTACAAACTGTGAAACTTCAATGCTGCATGTGCTCAATATAATCGGTGAAAAATATAATAGGGTAAAGGGTTTTCATATTTTGAGAAACCTTGGAAGCTGGACTTCAATGGCATATCTATGTACTCCATTTACATTTACGTTTTCTATTGGAATAATAGATTTTTATCGGCATTAAGCTTGGCCTCTCCTGGAGAAGTTTCACAGGTTGAATCCTGATAGCAATATCATAGGTTACAAACTGTTTTCCTCTTTGTAGAGCCCCTTTTGCGGCACGTTAGACAATAGGTTGTAAAAGAAATCAGACAGATTTGAACTTTTCTTGGAGAAGTAACGAAATGCTTCATACCTCTGCAATGTTATTTAACAAAGCAGAGGGGCAGACCCCTTCAGTCAAGCCACCAAACATTGATTTGGGCTCTTCTGTTTTCAGGATTAAAGATAAAATTTATGTGCTGCACTATCAGTATGCCATTGCGAGGCCTCTTTTATCAGTGTCCAAAGATGTAAGCTAAAGAACCCTTACGCAGGGTTTTGAAATTGCCCCTTTTTAGGAATATCCAAACTATTTTTGGAAAATGGTTCTCTAGAATCGATCTGCAGCTCTGTTAACTATTATCATGTTTAGTATTTTTATTTTCAATTTTTCAAATGGTAAAAAGTTAGGGATTTTAATTTAAGATATGTTTCTAAGAATGATTATGTATTAATCTATTTATCACTCGATACACAAGGGAATATATAATCACCCCATTTCAAGAAAGGCTCTGATTTGCCTTGCAATACAAGAAGCTACAATCTTTTTGTCATTTCTGATTTTGACACTTATAATCTGTTAAATTCATTGTGATTTATGGTTTATTCTACTTTTTGCAGTTTGAATTTTAAATTTTTACTCTAAAGACAAGTCTGTTGGGATTACTAATTTCAATAAAATTATAAATAGCTTAAAAATAACTTTAGAAAAGCTTTTAGCGCATCCATAATAGAACGAATATCATTGGTAAACTGGGGATCAGGTTGATTTGAGAAGAATTGTCCTGCAACACTAAGTTTTGGAAGTGCAAGCTTATTCAAAAGCTTTAATATTTTATTAGAGAACTATGTAGAGTCTGCCACAATCACATGGGATCTTTTTTGGTGGATGGCCAAAAAACGAATTGCACGTGAACAACACTTTGCAGGAGAATACATTTATGGGATTCTGTCTCAGGCATATGAGACAAACCATATGCATGAAGAAACAAAAAAACAATAAAGAAACTTTATGTGCTGCTCTCATATTAAGTGAAAAGAGGCTGATAACTAAGATTTTCAATCAACATCAAACTTTTCATTGAATACTAAAAGGTTTAGTTTTTGCATCGTGGCTGCAAAATTTGATAGTTTCCTATTCTTTCCAAATATAGTAAGGATTGCATGCACCCCTTCGAGTTTGAATTTAGGAGGCTGGAAGTCCAATTCTTTCAATCCTTACATGGATCCAAGGAATGGTGGAGGATTGTCCCTTTCCAAGAGGAACACAAATGTTCATTTTGGTGTAGGAGTAATTCTTTATTTTATAATTCCTTTTAGAAAATGATTTTTTTTTAAAAGTAGAAGAGCTTAATGAAGTCGATTAGATTAAAAAGCAATTAGATCAGCTATTGCAGGTTGAGAGCAGTTTTTGAAAATGATGGCTAAATACAAAGCTCTTAGGTGGGATGGTTTCCCAACACCCTTCTTCCAACTCTAGATAGAGAGGAGAAGGATGTGGCTTTGGTTGTCAGCTAATCTACAAGATCTAGGAGAGCAGCCAAATTTTAATAAAAGCTATATTTTCTTTATTTCTAAGAATTCAATACTCATTCTAATTATTTTTATTTAGATTTTTTATATAATATTATAAAAATAAAAAATATATTTAATATTTTTTTTTATCATATATTGTATATAATTTGGTGTTCATTTATAATAAACACAAATTTTCAATTAAATCTAATAATCGATCACCGAATCCCACTTGTTGTAAGAACCATGTTCAGACAGCTATCCCCCGATCTTCAGTACTTTAGGGTCTGAACTGAAAGGCATGTTCTCTCCTGATCTTCAGTACTTTAGGGTCTAAAGTGAAAGACATGTTTTCTCCATAGTTTAGGGTCTGAAATTAAAGGCATGTTTTGTTGTAAGAAATATGTTATACGACTATCCCCCCTGATCTGAAATTAAAGGCATGTTTTGTTGTAAGAAATATGTTATACGACTATCCCCCCTGATCTGAAATTAAAGGCATGTTTTGTTGTAAGAAATATGTTATACCACTATCCCTCCTGATTTTCAATAATTTAGGGTCTGAAGTGAAAGACATGTTTTCTCCTGATCTTCAGTAATGTAGGGTCCGAAAAGACATGTTTTCTCCTAGTTATTACAACATGTTCTACCACTATCCCTTGAGCTTCAGTAGTCTAGGGTCCAAGGTTAAAGACAAAACTGCTGACATAATGCGTTTTTTCCTATTCAATGACTCATCAAACACTTAACCTATCTAACTCTCTTCTTATACAACTTCAACTTGAGTATGCACTATTTCAAGATTCCTAATTATGCTAATTAGGCTAATGGGATATTGTTTTATGGACTTCTCTCGCTAATTAGGCTAATGGAATATTGTTTTATGGAATCTTAGGTGTGAAACGGGTAGTGGGTGGTTCCTAAAGAAGAGTGGGAAAATAGAATATGCCGTTTTTGTAACAAGGGTACAGTGGAGACGGAATGGCATTTTATCATAGATTGCTCAGCATATAAAGACATCCGGGTCAGCTATGGGGATACAGTGCAGGTTGACAATTTAAATACCTTGTTTGAAGATTCAAGACTCGACAAAATTGCAAACTTCATCATCAAAATTCATTCTCGAAGGGTTGATCTCGAACGGCGCCTCCATTTTGTCTAGGGCTGTGCTGTGGGTTGTTCCAGTGCTGCTCTTGGGTCCCATAGGCTTCTTTGGCCTCGTGAACGTCATTAAAATATTTCATTTCATTTCATTTCGCACAGTTTTGCTAGAGTGTCCTCGTACTGTCTGCCATGGGCATTTTTCTCTTTACCAACCCTTCTTCCCCCAGGTCGTCCTCCCTCCGTTTTATGGCTCTTCCAAGCAAGCCAAGTTTATCTCCAAACAAGGACAGTAAATTGTAAAACCCCATGTGCGCCGGAACATGAAAGAGTGGGCCCTTGCAATAAGCACAAATTCAGATACTTCTCCATATCTAACATTTAGCTTGATGGGGTCCTGCTTTACAGCTTTTGTTTCTTGTACAACATCAAATGAGGGCTTTTCATTTGCTTTGCTTTCTTGTCACTTTGCCAGGCTCACCTGGCTACAGAGCAGCTTCTACACGGTACGTAGTCACGAGCGTGCTCGGCACCGAGTACTCGATTTGATTTAATTGACCCTAATTGGTCCTTCCCATCTGGGTAACTCAGATTCCATTTCTATGGAATGTACGAGAATGCGATCTCTGGCGCTGGTGGAGGTGGCCTAATTAGGGCTCGCTTGCTCCCGCGGGCATGTGGACTCCCAGGAGCCGAGTGCGACCGCCTGTGCTTGACGGCCTTGCATCGTCGTCGCTTGATCTGGATCTCGAATCCTCGGGAGGCCGAATCTGCGACAGAAGATTGGTGATTGTAACAATAACTTATGTTCTGTAATATTTGTGCTTGCAATTAGTTTTTGAACTTGATATCAGGGCAAAATTGATCTCACGATTCTGTGTGGGGATAAGAACCGCTGCCAGTTTGAACGTGAATCGCCAGTCTGAATGGGGTGCCATTACTCGTTTGCGGTGCACCATTTATTTCATTGTCTGCCCGATCACCCCTTGCCAAGGTTCGAACCACAATAGAGCAGCTTTGAAGTTGTGCGCCTGCCAAGGATAGAGAAACGAGGCAAGAGTTCTGCGCTTAAAAAGAAGAGGAAGTTGTCTAGCTGCGTGGAGGAAAAGATGCAGAGTGCACAGACATTTTGTAGATCCTGGCAGCCAAGCACTTCGATTTGATGCAGTACACTTTATTAATTTGTTTTTTTATTAAATAATTTGTGTTCAAGTTTTTGACAATATTATATTTACTTTAAACAAAATTAATCCAAAGTTTAGATATTGTGATTTTTTGTTTAATTACTGAAGAATAATAGTCACTAAGAATCACTTAGTTGCTATAGAATCTGCTTTGTTTATAAAGAAGTCTAATAATTCAATAAGGAATCATAAAAAAATTAAATGATCTATTGTAATCAAAGAGGACATATTCTAGTGAATTGTATTCAATGTGTCACGGATCATATTGATGGTAAGTTGAAAATTAACAATGTTTTGCCTATTATTAAAACCAAGATTGAAATGTGTGGGTTTGTGGTACAAAATCAAGATTCTCCCCACCATGACAACGAGAAGGAATTTTTTTAAAAAAAATCATGTAGGTTTAATTGGAGGTTGGAGGCACTAGAGGTTGGAAGAATATTATTATCTCAAGCTAGCTTCTTGCTCAAAGATGGTACTTTGCATGAAAACACTTATTTTTGTGTGTCCCTTCATAGAGTAAGGGGGAGCTTGACAATTTTATGGTTTGTAAATAGTTATGTTTCAATCCACAAAGGAGGAATGTTATTGTAAATAGTCGAATAAATCTCGATTCATGGTTGATTGGTATTTTATCTTATGGATAATTAAGTGTCTTTTGATTGACAAGAAGAGTGATGTAGTAGTGAGTAGTCGAGTTCTTAGGTATCATGGGACAATTAGGACATTTATTTGAATACAAGCAATTTGCGGTGTTCTAACGAGATTTGTTGGTTAGCTAGGACATTTGCTTGGACACAAGCAATTTGGGGTGTTCTAAGGAGGTTTGGTGGCTAGTTAAGACATTTGCTTGGACATGAGCAATTTGTAGAATTTTGGATGAGCAAAGAGACTTGGTCAAAACACTTTCGCAAATTTCTAAATGGGCTACTATAGTTAGTCCATGTTGTAGGTTTTCATTTTTGTTTTTGGTTTTGTAATGTAAACTTTAAGAGGGGGTGTTGGAAAATTAAGCTTAATATATTCTAATAAAGACACTTAGTGTTACATTTAATAAATAATTATTTGGGAGTTAGTTTCCTATAAGGTAGTTTAGGGAGTTTTTGGGTAAGTTTTATAAGAATGAAATGTTTTATAAGTATTTGCACAATATATTATAAAACTTTAAAATATAGGTATATTTTTACACTTTCGATTAATAAGTGTATACATTACCATTTAAAAAATACTGTTACACATTCGAAAAAAAAGTGGATGGGAATAGTCACACCCCTAAAATCCATATGAAACAACAATGTGAAGCATAAAAACAAGTAGGTAATGAAAGAGATAGTAGAGAAGGTAGAAGGAGGATCTCGATCATCCGATTTACCCCATACATCATTTTGATGTTCAATATATAACAAAAAAATAATTTTGTAATATTTGTTCAATCATTTTTTAACATTAATATTTTGAAAGGCCTACAAAGAGGACCTCTTTCAACATGAGATATCATTGAAAGATGATGCAAATCCCTCCAGGAAAAAGAAGAGGCCTATTAATCCTACTTTAGCACCCAAGATGCAAGAGGAACTGATAAAGTTAAGAGATGGTGGGATCATAAAGCCCATCAGACATTCTACTTGGGTGTCTAATTTAGTACTAGTCAGGAAGAAGAATGGTGATATTGGGTTATATGCGGATTTTAAAAATCTAAGCATATCATCATTAAAGGATAACTGCCCATTTCCAAACATGGAGGCAATGCTACAAAAGGTCATTGGTTGTGAACTATTGTCAATGATGGATGGTTTTTTTGGTTACAAAGTCAAGGAGTTAAGAGCAATTCAAGACAATTTTTACTACTCCTTTGGGGACATATGTGTATGTCAGGTTTCCTTTTGGCCCAACTAAGGTCGATGCTACATCCTAGAGGGCTATGGATGTAGATTTCTTTTATTTCATTGACATATTCATAGTAGTTTACCAAGATGATTTAACTGCTTACTCCAGAAAAGAAGAACATTGTATGCATTTGGAGAAGATATTTATCAAAGCATTGGAGTATGGGATATCACTCAATCCCAAGGAGTGTGCCTTTAGAGTTACAAAAGGCATGTTACTGGGGCACATAGTGTCCAAGGAAGGAGCGAGGATAGACTCACAAAGAGTGGCTACAATAGAAAATATACCACAACCAAAAAGTGTGAAAGGTATACAATCATTCTTTGGGCAGGTGAAATTTTAAGAAGGTTTATGTCAAACTTTGCAAAGATCACAAGACCTATCTCAAAAATGTTAAAAAGGGGAGAGCAAATAACATGGAGTGAAGAGCCAACCAAGGCTTTCACATGCATCAAAAAGGAAATTAAGAAGGCATCGGTCTTGAAGTCTCCTGACTTTTCAAAACCTTTCCAACTATTTTCATTTCCTTCATTTCACACTATTGTTGCAATGCTTTTACAAAAGAATGAAGAGAGATATGAGCAACCCATCGCTTTTTTCAACAAGTCATTACAAGCTGCTGAATTAAAGTATGATATGACTGAGAAGCAAGCATATGCTTTGGTTTAAAAGCAGTAATTTTTTTTAGGTCATATCTAGTTGGTGCAACAATTGTTGCATATGTACCCATTATTGCTGTAAAAAATATATTCACATAGCAGCAAGTCATAGGAAAAAGATGCAGATGGATAAACCGAGTCCAAGAGTTCAACATTGACATCCAGATCACCTAGTTGGTCTGAGGACAAGGACTTGCTAAACTGGTGGAAAATAAAAACTTGTTAAGTAAATCATATCAACAATGTTGAAGAGACAAATGTGTCTCCCATCTGTAATATGCAGGCTTCAAAGTGGTACAAAGATGTCTTCTATTTGTAGAACATGTCATGCCCTGAGTGGATGACAAACAACTAAAAGAGAACATTAAAGTTGTAGGCCATAATATATGTTATCATTGACAATAAGTTGTGGTGGAGAAACATGGATGAAATATTGCTAAAATGTGTCAATGGTGAACAAGCCTTAGATATTTTGATTGAGATGCATTATGGTGTTTGTGGTGGCCACTACATGGCCAAAACTATTGCACACAAAGTTTTAAGAGCAGGGTTTTGGTGGCCTACACTGTTTAAAGACGCACAAAAATTGGTAAGGGCATGTGATGCATGTTAGAGATTCTTAGGGATGCTAAATTTTTCAAGAACATTTCCCCTTAGACCAATAACAGTGAAAGCACCATTCCAACTGTGGTGAATCTATTTAATTGGTGAAATTGTCAAGAAATCTAGTAGTGGACACTCCTAGATTTTGGTAGCCACAAACTACTTTACAAAATGGGTTGAAGCCATTTCTAAAAGGAAGGATACAAGCAAAGTGGTTGTGGACTTCTTAATGAACAACATTTTGACCAAGTTTGGAGTATCTGAGAAAATAATATATGATAATGCAATGTGCTTCAGATCAGAAGAGTTTACTGTTTTCTGCGACAAATATGGAATCTTATTTTCATATTCATCCCCTTATCACCCACAAGGAAATGGACAAGCAAAGTTTAGTAATAAAAGATTAATGAAAATCATCAAAAGGGTGATTGAAAACAATAAGAAGGCTTGGGATTCAAAGTTGAGACAAGCCCTTTGGGATGATAGAATTACCATCAAGAATGCAATAGGGCAGTCTCAATTTGACTTGGTTTATGGTCTTGAGGTTGGGATGCCAACCAACAACTTACTATAGGTGTACAAGTTTATCCAAGAATATGAAGATGACATCTTAGATGATATGCAACAAATAATCAATGCTTTAGTAGAACTAGATGAAACAAGAAGGGAAGCACAACAAAGAAATATAAAGATGCAATTGCAGGTGAAAAATTTAAATGACAAAAAATCTTCTTCCAAAAAATTTGAAGTTGGAAGCATGGTGTTAATGTGAAATTCCAAAGCTCAAGACAAATGAAAGCATGAAAAATTTGATGCTCTATGGCTAGGCCCTTATTTGATTAGAAACACTCATGGAGAAGATTCTAACTTCCTACAAAATTTGATTGGTGAACTTCAGGAATTTCAAATACATGGACAATTCTTGAAGCTATACTTCACTTGAGGTATGCTTATTTCCATGTACATTGTATTTTATGTATATTATGTATATAGGGTTTGGTTTTGCTCCTGGTTTTGTCTTAATTTGGTTTTCTCTCGCCTTGTTTGGGCATCCCTCTTGGTTTTTGTCTCTGTATTTCGGGCTGCTCCACCATAAGATTCATGGAATCTCGCTTTGTTCTTGCTAAACAAACATCCCCAAAAGGAGCTAATGATAGGACTCTTGAAAATTTGTGTGGTTGTGGTTATTACACTTCAAATTTTTTATCGTTCTGATGGTCATGTGCAAGCTAGGTTTTGTCTATTATTGGGTCTAGGTTTCACCATAGGGTTGATTATGTAGTCAAGAGGTATGGATCATACATGAATAAACTAGATGAATTCATGGCATTCATATGACCATCAGAAGAAGAGTATGACGCTTGGGATAATAGGTACAATCAACTACCTGATTTGTAATGTTTTTGAGATGATGTGGAGTTAGTTTTTGCCTCATATGTACACTTAGCATTTCAAACTACTTGAGGAATGTTAACAAGAAGAGTTTTATCTTTTGCACACCAAGGTTTTATCTACACTTTCCAACTCATCGTTCCCAGGTTTGCATTAACAAAAATGAAGAAAAGGAGTGACAATTATTAGCTATCAACATCAGGCGCTTTTTGGAAGGACAAATATTGTTACAAGTAAATATAACTACATTTTTCATAAGAATATTCCATCCATGAGCGATTGTGCTCACATTTTGAAATGTAACATTTTATGTCAAATGAAAATGTGACATGTGTAGTTGGCCCGAAGCTTGTTGCTCCCTTGTCTTATAAAAGGGAATTCAAGGCCATTTACACGAATCTTTTTAAGAGTTTTGTAATTAAACACATAAATAATTGATTTGAGTCTTGCTTTTAGATTATTGAGTCTTAGTTTTTGTGGTGTGCAGGATTTGTATGACAGTACTAGCATTTTCTAAATACAAAATGACATAATTCTAAAGCCAATTGTCTCCTACTATATATCGTTCACAAATTATGAATGTAATTTATCAAGATCATTCTAATTTGTCTCCATTGTCTTTCATTTGGATGTATGTTTCTGCTAATTCTCTGGTTCAAATAACTAGTTAAATGCTTTCATGGAGATATAAATTTGTGTGAATGTATTCAAGGATTTGATAAGTAGAGTTAGTTAAGAATTTTGAGTACTATAATGTAATGCATTATTGTGATGCTCTAAGATGCTTAGGTGAAATACTGTTGTATATTTCCAATTACAGTAGTTTTAACTCCCTACCCTAGGTTAAGGCACTGATCTTGAATTTGTGTCTAAGTTGCAGCTCCAACGTCACTCAATTAAAGAAAAAATACAAAATTCCATTATAGTTGTGCTTATTTGTAGAATTTTTATGTAAAGTTCATGTTCTCTTGCTTTAAATTATTGAAAGCTTAAAGAATTCTATCATATCTTTCAATTTCTGCAATTATCAAGCTAAATAAGTGAGAGCATATATGTTGTTTACAATGTATAAGATAATTTGGAAAAAGAGATATTAAATACATTGTTAAGGACCACCCTGCTGAGTTTTGTAGAGACCAAAGTGTAGAGGGAAAGTTATTTTAACTTTCACCTGTTTGTTGGTCAATTCCTCCAAATAACTAACCATTGGAAATGGAAAATCCATAGGTTATTTGTGAGATTTGGTTGGGAATTAAAAACAACCAACAGTCAACTAGCCCCTAGCGTCTCAAAGAGTGTAGTCAAAATTTAACTTAGGCTATTTAGTTATCAATTTAAAACATGTTTATAAAGGAAGTGCATGTTTTCAAAAATATCAATTTAGATCCTCTTAGAACATGGATCACCACAAAAGGTATCATCCCACTTGTATAATACACTCCATGTTGTGAGAATCATGTTATACCCCTATTTAAGACCTTTTTCACCAATCTGACCCAATGTATAGTGCCACAACATACATGCATTTTCAGTGCTAGTTACATTGGAAGAGCTACATAAAGTAAGGCATTTAGCCTAAACAAAGTCCCGATCTGAGATCCTTTAACTATCACCAAAATCCCTCTTACCAACCTAAAACTAAACCTGCCAAATGTCACATGCATTCCAGAATCATTCAACTTGGATATTGAAAGTAAAATTCTTGCAAGTCTTGGAATACGTAAAACATCATCAAGGGATTTAATCCTCCCATCACTAAAACAAAAATTTTCCTTTACCTTAAAAACAATATTTTTAGTGCTATTATCACCAAGGAAAACATCTCCTCCATCATATGCTTTGTAAGAAGTAAAGCACTCCTTGTGAGGATTCATGTGGTAGGAGCAACCTGAATCAATAAGCCAAGCAACATCACTAATAGAGTAAGCTAAAATAAACAAAGCATCAAAATCATCATAAGAGGATTTTTTGTGGAGGAACAAACATTCTTTTTATTGTTCTTACAATCCTTCTTCACATGCCCTCTTTTTCCACAATTCCAACACTTTGCTCTTTTTGGGGGTCTTAAAACGTCCTTTAGACTTATCCCTCTTTCTATTCCCTTTATGCCCTTTCTCTTTGGACCTTCCTCACACATGCAAGGAATCTTGGGAGCCAACATTCATAGACTTTCTCCTCATCTGCTTTGATATAAGTATGGAGATCATGTTGTCCATCTTTGGCTCTGCATTACCACTACTTATGGTAACAATTAGATTTTCCCAAGATTCAGGAAAAAACCAAAGAAACATGAAACATTTATCTTCATCTTCTAATTTAACATCTACTGATGCAAGATTACTTATAATTAGATTAAAAGCATTTAAATGGTTTGCAATAAAATCTCCATCTTTCATTTTTAATGAATATAACATCTTTTGAGATATAACTTGTTAGACAAACTTTTAGTTTGATAAATATCACCTATCCTCTTCCACAACTTGTATCCGGTGTCTTATGTGGAGACATTAAAGAGGACAAAATATGTGAGACACAACCGTATGGTTCCTCATGTCTTTTTGTCTAACTTTTTCCAATCTTCATCAGATATTGCAGCTAGTTTACTCTCTTGTGAAACTAGTAACCACTAATCTCTCTCTTCAAGGAGATCCTCCATCTTTAGTTTCCACATCTCGTAGCCCATGCAATTGAATTTATGAATATCCTGGAAAGAGGTAGAAGCCATGGAAAATAATCCTCTTCACAAATCTGCAATATACCACAAAACAAAAGCTCCCACTGCATCCAAAAAACCTTCCAACACTTAAGAGAAAGGCGTCCCCTTCTCAATACAACTGTTAGCTCTAATACCAAATGTTGAAAAATAAGGTGAAAGAAAGCTACAATATGAACTTATGCAAGTAAATTTAGATCTAAAAATCAGAAATAAGCACGTGATTACAACAAAAATCAGCAAACAAAATGTGACACCAAATTTATGTGGAGAAACCCTTTCGAGAAAAAAAATCCACCCAAGGAAAGAGGACAAGTATATTATTAATCTTCCAATGAGAGTACACAATAATAAACTTCACTACTGATCTCTAATCAACCCGACAACACCCTGTTACCTTCACAAACTCAATATGAAACTACCATCCCATGACTCCAATTTTTAAAAATTGTGGGAGGTAAAACCATGAATGGTAAACCAAAACAAGAGGCATGAAACCACTTGCAAAAACCCACCCCCCTCTTTACGAACAACCAAAAGACATAATAAAATATTAATTGGATATTCAAGACTCCAATATGGGTGCTTGAACCATAACCTTTCCAACTCCTTCCTTTATGGATGCTCGGGTGACCTTTCCACTTCCAGATGGAACACCAACATGCACCTTTTCTTCTCCAACTTGGATTCCCACTCCAAAACCTTTCATATTCCATTTTGGATGCATGAGAAAGATGTCTTATCCATATTTGATGTTTAACCTCCACTAAAAATAAATCCTCTCTTTAAAATATAATTACAACATGCCAAAATTTAATATTTTTCTCTCATGTCCCCTAAAACACATTCCAAGGAACATGGACATATACAAATGAAATAGGATTACAAGGTTAATGTCACCTTATCCTAACATTCTCCCACTTGATATTATGCATTGTAATTACATCCAAGAGATACAAAACATAAAATCAATTATAGTGATCAAGGTCCATGGCCTTCCTGCACCAAGAGAACTTAACCATGGTCACTAGCTTCGTAAGAGAATCTGTAACATTGTCCAAAGTGTCAACCTTTTCTATCAAGACTGTACCATTTTCAACCATCTCTCACACAAAGTGATACTAAACATCAACATGCTTAGTACAAGAATGATACATATGATTTTTTGGTCAAACAATTAGCACTCTAACTATCACATCCAATCCTCACTATCCTGCAATCAAAACCAATGCCATTACCAAGCCTCATAATGATACCGATTCCTTAGAACCATCTATACCAGCCATATACTCTGCTTCAGTGGTGGAAAAAGCAACTGTGGGTTGCCTTACTCATCCAACACACTGCTCCTCCAAACAAAGTAAAGACATAACCACTGGTGGACCTTCGACTATCCAAGTCACATGCCCAATCTACATCAAAAAATCCCTATATGTCCAATGACTTGTCCACATTATCAGTACCATGATAAACCAAATAGTAATTAGAAGTACCTCGCAAATATCTATACATCCTCTTAACAAAAGTCCAATGCTCTCTACTAGGGTTAGACATAAACCGGCTTAGAACTCCCATTGCTTGGGCTATATTTGGTCTAGTGCAAACCATTGCATACATCAAACTACCAATGATACTATCATAAGGAACCATAGACATTTCCTTAACATCATCATCAAAATTAGGAAACATATCTAAGCTCAACTTAGTACCAACCGGAAATGGAACACTAACTGGTTTACAGTCATGCATATTAAACCTCTGCAAAATGGTGTCAACATACTTACTCTAACTTAACCAAAGCTTTTTGCGAACCTGATCTCTTCTTATTTTCATCCCAAGAATATATTTTTCAGCCCCCAAGTACTTCATACCAAATGTTCCAGAAAGTTATGCCTTGAGCTCACTAATCATCACCTTGTTGTTACCGAAAAATAACTTATCATCAACATGCAAAGCAATAATTAGAATTTGATCATCAATAACCTTAATGTAAACAAAATGATCCTCCTCGATCCTAAGAAAACCCAACTTCAATGCAAAAGCATCAAAATTTTGGCACCACATCCTGGGTGACTATTTCAAACAATACAAATATATCTTCAACCTGCAAACCAATTGTTCTTTTCCTTTCACAACAAAACCATCAGGCTATCATATATAAATTACCTTCTCAAGATCCCCATGTAACAAAGTAGTTTTAACATCCATTTTCTCTATCTCAAAATCACAAGCAACAACAATAGATAATAGGAATCTAATAGAAGCTAATTTAGCAATAGGATAAAATTTCACCAAAATCAACTCTCTCTGGGAGTAGCCTTTAACCACTAATTTGGATTTGTACCACTCTAACCAACCATCTACTCCAAATTTCTTTTTAAATACCCACTTGCATCCAATGGGATTCCTTTCTTTGGGAAAACTAACAAGATCCTAAGTGTCACAACTATCTAAAGACATCATCTCCTCTTGCATGGCCTGCAACCAAGACTCACTTTCCTCAGAAGAGAGGGCCTCCTTGTAGGATCTAGGTTCATCGGCAGTACTCAACAAAGCAAATACAAAATGGAAATTGGATGGGTTATACCCATCAATCGGATTTTATTGTCTTGTGGACCTCCTCAAGGTAGGAGTAATGGGATCTACCTATTCTTCTTCTTCTGTGTGCTCATCCTACACATCCTCTAAACTATTTGAACCCTCTTCTTCTCCATCCTTAGATCCATCTGGTTGTTCTTCCACATGTGTATCTTCCTCCTTTTCAATTTTTGTCTCAAAGTGCACTATCTTTGTCTTATCTTTCTCCCTTGATCATTCTTCTCTTGAATAAGTTGTAAAATCCCTAAAATTCACATCTCTAGGAAAGATCATTTTACAAGTTAGAGAATTCCAAAGCTTATAACCTTTTACATTCTCACCGTAACCAATGAAGATGCATTTTTGAGCTTTTAGATCCAATTTAGATCTCTTCTCTTGAGGCACATGAACAAAATCCTTACAACCAAAGACCCTTAAGTGTGAAACAAAAGGATTTCTACCTATCCATAGTTCATAAGGAGTTTTATCAACAAGAGCTGAATAAGGAGATCTATTAATCAAATACCAAGTAGTACCAAATGTTTATGCCCAAAAGCATCTATCAAGCTTAGCACCACTCAACATGCTCCTAGCTCTTTCCATCAAGGTTTGGTTCATTCTTTCTGCTACCCCATTTTATTGGGGAGTATAAGGAGTAGTCTTCTACCGAACAATACCTTCATGCTTACATAACTCATCAAATTCCCTAGAACAATATTCACCCCCATTGATAGATATCAACACTTTTATCTTATAATCCAATTCCTTCTCAACCAAGGCCTTAAATTCCTTAAACTTAGTGAAAAATTCAGATTTAGAACGCATAAAATAAATCTATGTGTATCTTGAGACATCATCAATGAAAGATACATAATACCGAGATTTTCCAAAAGAGTCAACATCTAATGGTCCACATACATCCAAATTAATGATCTATAATAATCTATTTTCCTTATTAGTTCCATTAGGAAATGAATATCTATTATGTTTACCAAACACACAATGCTCACATAAATCATTTTTTCCAATGGAATAATAAAAAATACAGTCAATCAACTTTTTATTAAGAATGGTCTTAAGACCCTTTTCACCAATGTGACCCAATCTATGGTACCAAAACATACATGCATTTTCAGTGCTAGTTACATTAAAATAGACATAAAGTAGAGGAATTTAGCATAAACAAAGTCCCTATCTAAGATCCTTTAGCTATCAACAAAATCCCTCTTACCAACCTACAACTAGACTTGTCAAATATCACATGCATTCCAGAATCATTCAACTTGGATATTGAAAGTAAATTTCTGGCAAGTCTTGGAATATGTAAAACATCATCAAGGGATTTAATCCTCCCATCACTGAATTTTTTTTTACCTTTCCCTTACCAACAATCTTCTTAGTGTTGTTATAGCCAAGGAAAAAATCTCCCCCATCATATGGTTTGTAAGAAGTAAACCACTACTTGTGATGAGTCATGTGGTAGGAGCAACCTGAATCAATAAGCCAAGCATCATCACTAATAGAGTTAGCTGAAATAAACAAAACATCAAAATCATCATCAAAGAATTTTACTGTGGAGGAATCAACATTCTTTTTCTTGTTCTTACACTCCTTCACATGCCCTCTTTTTCCATAATTCCAACACTTTACTCTGCTCTTTTCGGGGGTCTTAGAATTTCCTTTAGACTTATCCCTCTTTTTATCCCCTTTAGGACCTTTCTCTTTGGACTTTCCTTGCATATGCAAGGCATCTTGGAAGCCAATATTCATAGAATTTCTCCTCATATCCTCTAATAGAAGTATGTAAATCATGTTGTCCATATTTGGCTCTACATTACCACTACTTATGGCAACAATTAGATTTTCCCAAGATTTGAAGAAAGAACAAAGAAACAAGATACATTTATCTTCATCTTCTAATTTAATATCTACTAATGCAAGATGACTTATAATTAGATTAAAAGCATTTAAATGGTCTTCAATAGAATCCCCATCTTTCATTTTTAATGAATATAATTGTCTTTTGCGATATAACTTGTTAGAAAAACTTTTAGTTTGATAAATATCACTTATCCTCTTCCACAACTTGTATGTGATGTCTTATGTGGATACATTCAAAAGGATGAAATCCGTGAGACACAACTGCATGTTTCCTCATTTCTTCTTGTCTAAATTTTTTCAATCTTCATTAGACATTGCAACTGGTTTACTCTCTTGTGAAACTGACAACCACTGATCTCTCTCTTCAAGGAGATCCTCCATCTTTAGTTTCAACATCTCGTAGCCCATGCCATTGAATTTCTCAATATCTTGGCAAGAGGTAGAAGCCATGACAAACAATCCTCTTGACAAATCTACAATATACCACAAAACAAAAGCTCCCACTATAGCCAAAAAACCTTCCAACACTTAAGAGAAATGCATCCCCTTCTAAAAAGAACCGTTAGCTTTGATACCAAATGATGAAAACCAAGGTGAAGGAAAAATACAATATGAACTTATGCAAGTGAATTTAGATCTGAAAATCAGAAATAAACACATGATTGCAACAAACATCACAATATAAAAATAAGCAAACAAAATGTGACACCAGATTTACGTGGAGAAACCCTTTCGAGAAAAAAAATTCCACCCGAGAAAAGAGGACAAGTATATTATTAATCTTCCCATGAGAGTACACAATAATACACTTCACTATTGATCTCTAATTAACTTGACAACACTCTATTACCTACAAGAACTCAATATGAAACTACCATCCCATGGCTCCAATTTATAGAAATTGTGGAAGGTAAAACCAAGAATGGTAAAACCAAAACAAGAGGCACAAAACCACTTGCAAAAACCCACAACCCTCTTCATGGACAATCAAAAGAAATAATAAAATATTAATTGGATATTCAAGACTCCAACATGGGCGCCTAACCCATAGCCTATCCAACTCCTTCCTTTCTGGATGCTTAAGTGACCTTTCCACTTCCCGATGGAACACCTACGGACACCTTTTCTTCTCCAATCTTAGATTCCCACTCCAAAACCTTTCATGTCCCATTTTGGACACCTAAGAAAGATGCTTTACTTGTATTTGATGTGTAACCTCCACTGAAAATAAATCTTCTCTTTAAAATATAATTACAACATTACCAAAATTTAATATTTTTCTCTCATGTCTCCTAGAACACATTCCAAGGAACATGGAGACATACAAATGACATAGGATTACAAGGTTAATGTCACCTTATCCTAACACCTGTATGGGTGAGGTGGTTGTTTCTATGATTTCATATTTAGAACAAGCCAATGTTGGAGATAATTTTGACTCTATTGGTTATTTTTTGGACTAGGTTCCCCTAAAATACCATAATGCATCCTATGCTTGAGTTTGTGTGATGGTTGACCTAGGAAAATGACTCCTTGAAGCTATTGATGTGGCGGTGATGGGATGGAGTCACCAATAGCCTGTGGAGTATGAGTATCTCCCCTTCAAGTGCTTGTATTGCCATATACATGGCCATTTTTCTAAATAACATCTTAAACTTAAAGAGTTACCTCTTGAAAATCAACTAGATGGTAGTTTCCAAGACCCAAAAAGGAAAAAAAAATAGAACAAATAAAAAACCTTCTTGGAATTTGCACCTCCACAAAATGCTAGCCTCTTCCTAACTCTCTAGGATGAAAACCTTGAGGAGGACAATGGAGAAACAATAGAACATCACCCAAGTTCTAATATTTTCCACCACGTGGAATCAATATAGTTAGAGGAATCCTTTCTTGAATAAAGGGAAATAATAGATTCATTAGAGTAGAACCCCTTGCTAGGGATTTTTCTCTTCGTAATCAATCCTAAAAAAATAAAGAAGAAGCCTTGGAAAAGGTGGATTCTTGCAAACTCTTGAAGGACATTGAAATGAAGCATGATTCTAGGTCAATTTTTATAAGGGTTGGATAGTAAAAAAACTTGGAATCAAACACAAAAGAGGCCAAAAAGAATATAGTTGCTAAAACATAGGCCACTTTGAAGGTTTTCTCCAAAACAAAGAAGCTTGTTGTAAAATGTATTTTCTCATGGAATTGTCAAGGACTTGGAAGTTGCTACAAACAAATCTTTCTCAAGTGTCTAATAAAGAAACATTCTTTGCAAGGAAACACTTTAGGATTATGTTGAAACCATCAAACCCCAAAATCTAATTTTTGCAAGTAACTTCAATTTGGTCCAATAATTTACATAAGAGTTGCAAGGTTCCTACAAAATGAGGGACCAAAATATGGTATGGAATCGATAAAATATATTATGGCTTTTGGTAATATTTTTGATACCCCCTATCAAAGGAAAATATATTTGGACCAAAAAATGGTCTATAACTCAATTTATTGCTAAAAGGTTGGATAGGTTCTTGGTAAACAAAAATATCCTTGTCTGGATCTCCCTTATTTCTTTTCTAAAACCCTTCTAAGTTTCATCTTTGATGATAAGCATATTCGATTCTCTTCTAGTGTCAATAAACCTTTGGGCCCTATACCCTTCATATTTAAGTTCTCTTGGCGGTGGGATGATTAATTCGCGTCTTTAGTGGAATCATCATGGGATAAACTTTGTCAATCATTAAATCTATGATAAGTCTAAGAAGTCAAAATTTGAAGGCTTAAACTTGATATGTGATCTTGGGAGAAGCAACAAAGGTTCAAATACATTGAGTAAAGAAAAAATATTAAGGAGAGAGTGGAAGTCATTCAAGACTCAATTGGAAAAGAGGCTCTAGTCAAAATAAAAGATAAAGAACAAGAGGAATTGTCTAAAAATGTTTTAGTTATTGTTACAATGGAGGAACAATATTGGATACTAAAATCTTGAATGTCATGGCTAAAGGAAGGCAATGGAAACACTAAATTATTTCACCCTAAGGCCCATCAAAGGTACCAATATAACTTCATCCTTGAAATTGCTCTTGATAATGGTGTGATGGTCTTAGAATTTGAAGAAAACAAGTTTTCCACTACTTCACACTTCCAAAACCTTTACTCCATGTTGAAAGGTGACTCAAAAGCTCAAAATTAGTTGATTACTAACATCCCCCAAATTATTAATGATTATATATATGGCTATTCATCAAAACAATTTATCTTGATGAACTCCACTATATCATCATATCTCTAAAAAAGAACATGCACCTAGTTTGGATGGGTTCACAAATAAATTTTACTAGTAGTTCTAGGATATTATATCAACCAGTATTTAATCTCTTGTGGATCACTTTAAGATTCATTTCTATCATTTTTCTACCATTAACTTCACCTCCTTTCTTAAATTCCTAAAATAAAAAAATATTAGAAGTTCACAACTCTTATAAGATCCTAATCAAAGTCATTTCCAATCATCTCAATTTTGGTATGTGTAACCTGATCATGCTCCAGGTTAAGATTTTGGTCACTTTACCTAACGTGATTTCCCCCCAAATTAATTAATAGGGGAGTGTAGGGGGGTAAAGCCCCTCTTACAAGGTTCAGGGGGACCACCCCCTCAGTAGGGGCTTGAGGGCGGAGCCCACAATGGGGGTCTGGGGGCAGTGCCCCTAACAGGGGTTGTTGGGAGCAACATCTCAGAAGCAAAAACTGCCTATTATTTTAATAAATATTTTGTGTAAATTCTTATTGTATTTCGATTGGAAAAAGTAATTTGTAACTACTTCAAACAAGATTTTTTCCTATTGCAAATTTGCAATATGAAGTGTCACGAATTTGTGAATAAGCCAACAACAAGGCACACATGGTGAAATACATAATGTCACGGTTTTAAGAGGAACGTACACACAACAAAGTGCATGTAGTGTATCAATGTTACATGGTGTAACACAACACATGAGGATACAAAACACATATTGTTTGGTTTATGCTGCAAATTGTTGCAGGTTAAATGTATTATGTAATTACTGGAAGTTTAATAAAAATAGAATAGTTGTTGTTTGTGGATGTAGCCCAAAGGGTGAACCGTGTTAAAATTTGTTGTCTTGCATCTTTTTGAATTTGTTCCTCTATTATTTATATATTCTATGTTTTAAATCTACATTATAATTGGTAATTTAATTCCTCAATCCTGTAGGAAAATCCAAACACTCAAAATTAGTATGGGAAAGATACTATCTAAGGAGCAAGGTAATATCATTCCTTGTAAGTAAATCTACGAGAATATTATTGTTGTCAATGAAGCCCTCCATTGTATTAAATGGTTAATAAAATGGTTATTACCATAAAACTAGATATGGATAATTCTTTTGATAGAATTGATCATGATTTTGATTCAAGGTGCTTCAAAAAACTGGTTTTCGTGATGAATTTACTTAATGGATCAAAGCGTCCTTCTCCTCTTTATGGATTGCACCTATTATTTATGGATCTCCTACCTCTTTCTTCAAGGCTTCATTTGGTTTGAAGCAAGGATATCCCCTTTCCCCACAGCTCTACATCTAGTTAGCTAAGACTCTTAGTTGAGACTTCTTAGCCCAAAGAAGAAGCAAATGGATCATTGACATGCAAATTTCTAAATGCATAAAAGTTCCTACCTAGTTTCATTTTTTGATGATTATTCTTTTGGGTGAAGCTTGCAAGAAAAATGTTCAAATATTCAAAGTTGGATCACATTTACTTTTTGTAGGTTTTTTGAACTAGGTCCAAAAACATTAAGGGAAACTTCTACACTCAATACTATTCAAATTGAAGAAAATGGTTTCTCTTTGATTCATGGTTTTAGAAAGGGAACTCATTAAGGTATATAAAATAATTGGGTGTCACTATGGGATATGATGTTAGATCTAGGTATTATTGGCCTCAAGTGATTGAAAAGATTAAAAAATATTAAAGGTATTTCCAACTTGTTAAATCTTACTAGCAGAATGGTTTTGCTAAAATCCACTATACCCTCTATGCCTATCTATTCCCTTTCCATCTACTATTCTTCAGAAATAATATACAATAGATGGAAATATTGTTGAAATCATTTCTTTAGATAAGTAGGAGGTATTGTTGAAATCATTTCTTTAGATAATATACAATAAAGGGGCTCTATTATGAATGGTTCATAAGGCACAACACTTGCTGAAGGTTTTGCAAATGGGGTAACAACTCAAGCGGGCTTAACCTTGGAGAAAACTCCTTGGTTAAGCGCGCTTGAGTTGGATTAGTACTGGGATGGGTGACCTCCCGGGACGGACCGGTGCTTCACCTCTGTGAGCATCACCTAGATGCAATGAGTGCTAAGTGGACCATTCGATATCATGAGAGATGGGTTCTTGTTGAACCACTACTCATGAAACATGGGTCAATGAGTTTGACTCGAAACTACACGGTTGAATCCTGATAGCAATATCATAATTTGACACGCTGTGGAAAAATACCTCCTACTTATCAATTAATGAGCTAAAGGGGCTCTATTATGAATGGTTCATAAGGCACAACACTTGCTGAAGGTTTTGCAAATGGGGTAACAACTCAAGCGGGCTTAACCTTGGAGAAAACTCCTGGTTAAGGCGCGACTTGACTGGGATGGGTGACCTCGGGACGGACCAGTGCTTCACCTCTGTGAGCATCACCTAGATGCAATGAGTGCTAAGTGGACCATTCGATATCATGAGAGATGGGTTCTTGTTGAACCACTACTCATGAAACATGGGTCAATGAGTTTGACTCGAAACTACACGGTTGAATCCTGATAGCAATATCATAATCATTTCTTTAGTTAGAAGGAAGGTAACTTGACAAGAAAACAATTGACTTGGTTTCTTAGTAAATTATCATAAAAGTAAGAGCAATTGTGATTTGATAATTCAACCATCTTCTTACATATCTATGTCCCTTATAGCTAATCTTATTTGATATCTAATCAATGATAACTTTAAGAAACCCCCCTTGAAAAAAGATATAAAATCCTGGTGAATCTTTCATTTTTTTGGAAGAATATTAATTTCTATTGGCTAATCTTTTTCTTGAAAAAAATATTTCTTTTTTGGTGATTTTATTAAAAGAGCTAGAAATTTGTAGAAAATCTTGGCAAATCTTATTGAAAAATAGGCAAATGAATTAATTACCAAGGTGAATCATTCATTTAAAGAAAATAAATTAAATTTCCATGGAAATAAGGGCACAAGGGTGGAAATAATTGACTATTTTAAGGTGTAGTTCTCATTTTAATAATTCCTTAATTCCATGACATTTTAAATCAATTTTTCATCACTATTAATTTTATTTATAATCTAATGGTTTGGGTTCTTTTTTGCGGGCCAAAATGTACCCTCAAAGCTCCAATGCCCATGGGGCCCAAATATAATTTTAGGCCCCACAGGATTGGAGATTTGCAGGTACATTTTGGCCCATTGAATTTAACCCCATCTATTAGATTATAAATCTTCAATGATTCAAACATAATTTTGGGCTTGATGAAAATTGTAGTTTTGTGGTACATTTTAACCCGTGGAATACAACCCCAACCATTAGATTGTAAATAAAATCAATGGTGGTGATTAAAAATTGGTGATATGGCCCTAAAATAACCAATAATTATATAATATTATTGGCAAATTAATTTCATTTTATACTATAACTTATACAATTCAGGTCACCTTACAACTTGTAGGATTAGCTAAAATTTGAACCCCTAATTTCAACTATTGGCCAATTGATGAATATTAGCCATTAAAAAATCACTAGATCTAATCAACCCTCCCCACTAGCTTTGGAAAAACATAATCATCAAGCTAAATACATTGGCTCTAAACATGTTGATCTACATCTAAGAATTGTTCCTAAAGGAGGATCTTCTAAACTATGGATTTTAATGGTTAAATATTTGGGCATGATATAAACATGTCTCATGGCTATCCTTGAATGGTAAAGATTCATTTCTATGATGACCCAATCATGAACATGGAGCATCTTTCAACACTACTTAGACCATAAATTGGTAAATAGATGGAAGTGTAGGGATTTGATAAATTCTAATATGGTGGATTGGTTCAATCTATGAGTTGATGGGGAAATGCACAAGATTCACTTTTGGATTGAACAATTAAATAGGATCTTCTAAACTATAGATTTTAATGGTTAAATAGTTGGGCATGATATAAAACATGTCTCATGGCTATCCTTGAATGGTAAAGATTCATTTCTATGACGACCCAATCATGAACATGGAGCATCTTTCGACACTACCTAGACCATAAATTGGTAAATAGATGGAAGTGTAGGAATTTAATAAATTCTCTAATATGGTGGATTGATTCAATCTATGAGTTGAGGGGAAATGTACAAGTTTCACATTTGAATTGAACAATTAAATAGGATCTTCTAAACTATAGATTTTAATGGTTAAATATCAGGGCATGATATAAAACATGTCTCATGGCCATCCTTGAATGGCAAAGATTCATTTCTATGATGTCCCAATCATGAACATGGAGTGTCTTTCAACACTACCTAGACCACAAATTGGTAAATAGATGGAAGTGTAGGAATTTGATCATTTCTCTAATATGGTGGATTGGTTCAATCAATGAGTTGAGGGGAAATGCACAAGTTTCACATTTGGATCGAACAATTAAATAATTTTTGAAGTTAAGGTATGTACATCTCATTTGTAGCAAAGTTAGCTGCCTCCTATATGGAGTATGGGGTAATCCCATATTACTATAAGTCATCTGTAGACCAAAAATCAGATCACCTGGTATTGTGGACTATAAGAGGATCCATTTCCATCCATTTCCACCTTCAAGACAAGATAATTGCAAGTTTTAAAGATACATTATATTATTGGTTTCAAGCGCCATGGAATAGAAGGTTATTGCTGGTTTGAATAATATCTTGGTTGCGCATGACTCTATTCCTTGCTAAGTGCTGGACGCCATATCTGCATTGTAAAATTTTAACTAAACCTGCAAAGCACAGTATGAATCTAGCAGAAAAGAAAGAACAAAACTTGCAGGTGAACAGAGGAAAAATTTAGAGCAAGAAAATGAATGAATTTTTTTTGATTATTCACTTGAAAATGCATGAATTTACAAAGATAAATCCAACTGTAGGAATAAAACATGGAGGAAAAGCAGGGTAAATTAGGAAAATGCAGAGAGATTCCTTACTTAGCTTACAATCAAACAAAGCAATAGCAACTATCTTGTTAAGTTGAACAACAGTTATGTACAGGGAACAACAGAGTTGTTAATTTGTGCTAACACCCCTCCTTAAGTCTAACTAAGGAGACAAAACTCTAAGGTAAGGAAAGAGGAAAGGAAAACCCTATGGTAACTGTGCATGGTAGCTACTATGCTGTAGTGTCCTTCACCCCAAGACAATCTCGCAGAAAGTGAAACTTCCGCTCAGTTGGTGCAAGAGCACCTATTTGATCACATGCCTCCATGAGGTCATATTGAGTCATTTTTTCCATTTTGATGTTTTGATATTGTAATAAGCCCAAGAGGCCACCTTTGTGGTGTTATAAGTCCTAGAATGTTGTTCATTTCTCATATATTGTAAAAATTGTCAAAAGTGCAAAATTAGGTAGATGAAATGTCATTAAGGTGTTTTGTCAACACATTAATCAAAAGGTGGTTGCAAATAGTTGGTTTGGGTTGAAAATGTATAAATAAACCTTCCAAAACTCGAATTGGAGGTTGGAGACATCATTTTTGAAGTTTGATAAATGGAAACCTCAAATTTTGTGCATTTCCTGATTTTTACATTGTTAGCAGATTGAAGTTGTGATTTTTATGGCATGATATGGACTAAAATAATAGAGTATCATATATGGATGGAAAGATCTCTGTTTCTAGTTTCCAATTCTTTTTGTCTCATTAAATTTTATTTAGTTTTGTGGAAGATATGATTATTTTGGTGAGACTGCCTATTCTAACAATATTGTGCAGAATTTACAGTATAAAAAGTGTGATGGTACAGAATGTAAAGTCTATAATTTGGATCTGAAATCAATTGGATTTTGTTTCCATATGAATCTACTTTCATTTGGTTCAAGTCTCATCAAATTTAATTAATATTTGAATAAGTTATGAACATTTTTGTGAGGGCAGGTTTGAACCCTACCTAGGGTTTGTAGTTTTGGGAAAAATACAATAACTTTCATTTCAACCGTTGGATCTTCATAAGAATTTGAGGAAAAGTCTACAACTGTGTTTTTTTCAATCTCACTGGACATATTGGCTTCATTATTTGTTTTGTAGAAGTTATTAATGACTGTTCATGGCAATAAATTGTGGGCTGCCATAGTTATGTTTCCAATGTGATATACAATGCCTAATAACATGTGTTATATAAATATTGTTTTGGATTATTGTTGAAGGTTTGTGAGATGTTTTGTGAATCCTCCTAGCTCTGCATCAAATTGGTATCAGAGCCTAGAAAAGATATGGGCTGGTGAAGTTTGTTGGTTTGGTGTTTGTGGTTGTGTGTTGTGCAGGTTGAGGAAGGAACCTGATTGCCTAGGTGTGGCAAAGTGAAGTGGAAGCAAGGAGAGACTTGCTTGTGGAGATGGATTTGTTGAGAAGATTGGAAAGATATTTGTAGGCTGAGGATTCAAGAAAGAAGGAAAGAGAGGAAAAAGAGTTGAGAAAGAAGGAAAGAAAGAAAAGGATAAGGCAAGAGAAGACAGACAAAGAGATTGCTGAGTTGAAGGGAGAATTGAAAAGACTTGAAGAAGAGTTCCAAGAATCCATGATGAAGATGGAACAAATGATGAAACAAGATACAAGTTGGCATTTGACATTGAAAAGGAAGATGGTTTGGCCTATAAAGAAGATTATGAAGAAACAAAGAAAACAAAAGAAGGCAGCAAATTCAGTCAAAGATGAAGAAGAAGATTTATGGGCACAATATGTAGCCATTGAAGAAGAATGGAATAGTAAGGTTGGTGATGGAAAATTCAAACAAGAGGAAGAAGAACTCATCAAGGTAGAAGAAAGCAAGGAAATTGAGGTTGAAAGTGAATTGGTGTCAAGATTGGATAAGTTGGTTATGGGTGAAGAGGAATTTGAAGTACAAGAAGACAAGGAGGAGACCTCAAGGTCTCTATATTTTGTTTCTAATTTTTCCTTGGACTATGTATGTGCAGGTTATGAAGGACAAAGTGAAGTGTTTGATGATATGATAGAGTTTTGGGACTTCCAAGTTGCAGGGATGCTTGATAGAAGAAGGCATAAGAAGAACAAAAGGAAGAAAAGAAAAAATCTGATTGAAAATACAAAGGACAAGGTGCAAAGTAACTGGAAGACTAGGAAGAAGATAATTCAAAGGGGCTTGAATTCTTTTGCCCTCGGGAGTTTGGTGCAGGAGCACCTATTTGATCACATGCCTCCATGAGGTCATATTGAGTCATTTTTTCCATTTTGATGTTTTGATATTGTAATAAGCCCAAGAGGCCACCTTTGTGGTGTTATAGGTCCTAAGATGTTGTTCATTTCTCATATATTGTAAAAATTGTCAAAAGAGCAAAATTAGGTAGATGAAATGTCATTAAGGTGTTTTGTCAACACACTAATCAAAAGGTGGTTGAAAATAGTTGGTTTGGGTTGAAAATGTATAAATAAACCTTCCAAAATTCGAATTGGAGGTTGGAGACATCATTTTTGAAGTTTGATAAATGGAAACCTCAAATTTTGTGCATTTCCTGATTTTTACATTGTTAGCAGATTGAAGTTGTGATTTGTATGGCCTGATATGGACTCAAATAATGGAGAATCATATATGGATGGAAAGATATCTATTTCTAGTTTCCAATTCTTTTTGTCTCATTAAATTTTATTTAGTTTTGTGGAAGATATGATTATTTTGGTGAGACTGCCTATTCTAACAATATTGTGCAGAATTTACAGTATAAAAAGTGTGATGGTATGGAATGTAAAGTATATAATTTGGATCTAAAATAAATTGGATTTTGTTTCCATGTGAATCTACTTTCATTTGGTTCAAGTCTCATCAAATTTAATTAATATTTGAATAAGTTATGAACATTTTTGTGAGGGCAGGTCTGAACCCTACCTAGGGTTTGTAATTTTGGAAACAATACAATAACTTTCATTTCAACCGTTGGATCTTCATAAGAATTTTAGGAAAAGTCTAAAACTATGTTTTATTCAATCTCACTGGACAGATTGGCTTCATTATTTGTTTTGTAGAAGTTATTAATGACTGTTCATGGCAATAAATTGTGGGCTGCCATAGTTATGTTTCCAATGTGATATACAATGTCTAATAACATGTGTTATATAAATATTGTTTTGGATTATTGTTGAAGGTTTGTGAGATGTTTTTTGAATCCTCCTAGTTCTGCATCATCAGTGAAAGTCTTCGTGAAGATGTCAGCAGTCTGTTCAGAAGTGGGATAGTATTGCAAATCGATGACTCCATCATGGATCAATTCACGGAAAGGAAAGTCCACTACAATAGTTGGCCTCTATCAAGCACATCCTTGGCTTACAAAGTTTGAGTGAGAGAGGCTTTGCACAAGCTTGGACTGTCAAAAACTTAATCTTGAAGCTTGTACTCATGCAACTCAGAATGAGCGCTTGCCCTTGAGGGTGGTTATACAAGTCCTATTCTTTGAATAGCTCCAATTGAGGAATGCCATTGCAGGATCATATATTGCAAAAGATATTGATGATCCAGCATGCACCTCCAGGTTCAACCCACCATCGGATTTTGGAATCTTCGGCCCTGCAATGCAAGGTGGAGAAGGATGGAATGGAGTTCTCAGAGAAAATCGGGTCCTCGGGATGGATATGAACACAATCAAGTCAAAGTGACCAACTCGAAAAGAGAGCATTTCTGATTTCACTATAAGACAAGCAATACATAAGATTGAAAAAACCAAGGTAGCAGTAAGTGGCAAAGCCCAGAATATCATATCAAAGTTTGGGTGCAAATTCAGGACATGAGTTTGTGATTCTAAAGAAAGGACCTTACTTGCTGTTTAGAAACTAGATGGTGGAAATGTAGAGACTCCGAGGAAGTCTAGACATTGACGAAGCACCTCAATTTATTGAGCTCCCTTTTATGAGAAGCAACCTTTTCATGTGCCAAGTGCCAAATATTCCTTGTAAAACATTGTTCTTTCAACCAATAACATATGAACTCGGTTGGGCTTGCAAGCTTTAAATAAAAGTGTTTTGGAGCTATCTTTCTTATTGTTGTCTTGTCCCATTGTGCTACAGGTCCCAAGTTTTAAATCATTGATTATATTTGCATAACTTCATACCTGCCAAGCTAGGAGTTGTACTAAAGATTATGATATTAAACTTATGCCTCTAAACACCATAAATTCTCTAGAACTTCTTTATCATGCAAACAAAGGAGTTCAAATTCAGCATTGCACCTGTTCAATGAGGTGGGACTGAAGCTTTGGGAATCCAAAAGCCTTGGGTGATTTTGGTATGTTTAAGATTCCTTTCTAAAGAGCTTTGTTCTTGAAGTTGAGAGTTTTAGAATAGCCCAGTTTTAGAATTTCCCTTTGAAGAGATTGTCCTTGGATTGCAATCATGATTGTATTTTCTGATGCAAACTTTTGAGAGCACGCTGATACTTGTTCATGTTAGTCCCTTTGCAAATATTGCTCATGGAAATTCTTCTATTTTAGCTGACTTGATTGCTCTAAAGCTAGAAGGTCCAAAAGGATTTGTTGTGACAAAATCAAGGTTTTGGTGTTGATATTGGTACAAAGAAGTTCATGAATATAAAGTGTAGATACAGTGGTTTGAAGCCTGTATTAGTGGCCACGGTACAAGCTCTCAAAATGCATGGTGGAGGATCATATGTGTATGCTGGGAAGTCACTAGATTGTGCTTATGTAATTGAGGAACGTGCAATGGTGAAGTCAAAGGATATTAAAATTGAACTTTCTTTACAGCTCAATCTACTGGAAAGAACTCATGTCACCACAAAGGTAGCTGGAATAATTGGATATTTGGCCCCATAGTATTGCTCTGAGTAGATATCTCACATATAAGGCAGTGTGAAAATGAAGAATTGGCCAATTGAAAATTGTGACTTTAAATCATGGTGTCCAAAACTCCTGATGATATTGGTCTGAACTTGCTTCAAAATTAACAAAGAAAAAAGGTTCCAATGTTCATGTTAATTTTGACATTTACTAGGTGTATATTGGAGTGCTATGGGAAGTTGACAATTGCTTTTGAGTAAATTGTCTTGACACCATATGTGAGTTCTATTTCAGAGGAAGAAGGTTCAATGACTGGGAAGTATGAATGTCAACACAGACAAATTGTTCAACATAATGCCTAGACAAGCATATGCCCATCAACTTTTTATTATAAAGTCAGTGTATTAATGTTTGTAAAATATTTCTTTTAGAGTTGAAAATACATGCTCATTAAAAAGGACTTTGTAATATTTTAAAGAATTTTGTAAAGTCTCAAGAGTGATAGTTATGAGTCAGTTACAAGTTAGTTATGGGCTAAGAGACTATAAAGGTAATGTTTTCGAAAGTAAAGGGGTTCCGTTTCTTTGAGTTCCATTTTCTTTTGATTCCAACTTATTTAGCTTTTCTTATTTGGAGCATACTGGATTCAACTTTATAAAAAAAAACGTTTTTGTAGCTGTGCAACTTCAATGACATAATGCAGGAAGCATTTGATTCATACGTTTTGCATGTTTTCTGTGTAATTATTACCTCTTTTTCGTAAGTTGAATAGGTAATTTTTTTTGTATTACTATGGAAAGCCATTGGTCATCGATTGAAGCACTTATAAGCTATGTAACATATGCAAATAAATGCAGTCATAATCTCGGTATCTTGGTTTGAGTGCATTGATACAACCTATCTCATAATGTGAGTTTGCATGTCCTTTCCCATTGTTGTTACAACATCATATCTATTATTGTTTTTGTTGGTGTAATTAATATTTAATTACACTTTTCATAAGTTTACTTAGGATTTATTTAATTCCTAAGTTTTAGGCTTTCATCTTTATGTTATTGAGCTATCTTGTTGCTCAAGATAAGATTAGGTTTAGGCATCTTTGCTTTTATAAAGCATATCATATCTTGTAATTAATTGAGTTCTCGAATAATAATTAGTTGCACATCTTTTTGCAATAGCTCTTTCTTTTTTATTTTTCTCTTCTGTGGAAGGTCTATTCTGGTTTGCAAATCTGATCATGGGTTTCTAACATGGTATTAGAGCCTTGATTTGCAGCCCCTTCTCAAATTTCTGGAGAGATTCATTGCAGAGCCGTTCGGGATTCCTCGAGGGTTTCATACCTTGAGTTTGTCTCTCTATTTGGGTGTTCTTGCATGGTTGCTTTTGGCACATGTTGGAGGAAATTTGAACTCATTTTCGAGTCCAGGGCTATCGAAAAAGTCAAGATCGACTTTTGTTTCGCCTAATTTTGACATTTTATGCCAGAGTTATGAGGGTTTGAAGATCTATCAGATATGGGAGTTGCGAAGCTTCTGGTGCATTTTTAGGCAGATCGAACCTCTCCATCAGATCCAGAGCGTTCGAGAGATGAAAAATGATATATAATACGCCTATGTTCAGCATCAGCTGTTTGTGAGGCAAATTTTTTTTACCCAGCAGGTCGTACGGCCTGCCAGGTACAGGGTACGATTTAGTTGCAGAAAAAAAAAATTGATATATTCTGCAAAATAATTTTAATCAGGCTTTATTAAAATTTTGGGCATAAAATAATTGATGTTGGTGGCATTTTATTTAAATGTTCAGGGGGGGTTTATTTTTTCCATGCTGCATTCTTTGGTACTATCGTACCTCTGTCATTCATTGGTTCAGATTCTTCTCAGTTTGAGGGCCATTGTTTTATGGTTAATGTTCCAGAGTCTTCTTGGTACTCCTTCCCATAGAAGAGTTTCAGTCACAGTTTGGCATCGACATCGAGATACATGGTTTCCAGATTATGTCATCATCTCATCTCCTGTTGCTTCACAGATTCCAGGGTTGTTCCAGTTTGTGAGTTTTTCGAGTGTTCTGTGGCATCGGGTCTGCTGTCACATTATTTTGATTCCGGTTTTGGTTTCAGTTGTAGACAGAAGTATCTTTCTTTGCTTGTCAGATTGCGGTTCCAGTGTTACTCGACAGTGATCTTCCAGTGCTTCTTTGCAGCAGTCATCTCATTGTAGGGGGGTTTTGTCCCACTGGGTTTTCCTTCTCTACCTCATATTGCATTTGTACTTGGGTACCTGATCAGGCCTTGTTGCCGGGACCCATTCATGCTTTCTTGCATTCATCTTAGTTTTAGGTGCATGCTTTATTTGCTTCTCCCTAAGTTGCACTTATGGGGGGGTGTTGGTGTAATTAATAATTAATTACACTTTGCATAAGTTTACTTAGGATTTATTTAATTCCTAAGTTTTAGGCTTTCATCTTTATCTTATTGAACTATCTTGTTGCTCACGATAAGATTAGGTTTAGGCATCTTTGCTTTTATAAAGCAAATCATATCTTGTAATTAATTGAATTCTCGAATAATTAATGTTGCACATCTTTTTGCAATAGCTCTTGCTTTTTTGATTTTCTCTTCTGTGGAAGGTTATTCTGGTTTGCAAATCTGATCATGGGTTTCTAACAGTTTTTTTCCATTGTATGAATCTGGGAATGTGTATTTTGCTTTTGTGATAAACTCTTTTTTTGTTTGTATAAGTTTGTGAAACCCTAGTTAGTATTCGTGTGTTTACAGCCAAGGTTTCTGTAAGTCATTTTTCCATTAGTTTTTCCCTTATACCTTTCAGTTTTTTTGGTTAAAATACCACAAAACCCAAATTTGATTATATGAGGGAGTTTCCCATCTCAAACTTAGAGGATCCATAGTGATCTCTCCAACTGTTGGTACGATTTTCCCTGCTCCTAGGGCAAACAGGGCCATTCTCAACATATAGTCGCAGTGACAAATCTGTTCACCAACACTCCATAATATGTTTCTGATAACCAGTATCCATAATTTGTGGTTGGCAATCCTTGAAGCCACCCTGGCTGCCCTCAAATCCTTCCATTATATGCTGATAAAATCTTCTTTTTTTCACCATTTGATGCGTATTTGTCAATGGCCTTTCTGTTTTCCTTTACTGCTTTGGGTTCTTGCTGTTTTAGACATGATCATCACAGAACTAAAAAGAACAGTGCTCTTTTACTGCTTGGGGTTCTTGCAGCAAAGCAAGAGGCAGAGAACCAAGTAGAAAGACAGATAAAGATATATGTTTGATTGTGGAAGAAAAAACATCCAATTGATATCAAGCATATGCTATCTCTGTAGATAGGAATCTAAAGGTGAGTTAGAAGAGACATCAATTTCCAAGATCGGATAGTCTAAACTTGCTGAAAGAACAAGCAAAGAATGCTTGGACCAACATATTGTCCATAAAAGTAGAAGATAAGGGAATTCAATACAAGACATTTTAAAAGATAGAATGGAGTCAAAGCCATCATTTCCAAACCAACAAGGCTTGATGATGCAAATAAGGATCCAGCAACACATTGTCTGAACTTGGTGTACCACTAGAAAGTGAACAAAGTTAGTATAGGTATGACCTGCTTAGTGTACTTTCTGAGAACATAACAAGATTATGCCACCAAATGCTTTAACAATTAAAAGATGAGAAAAAAACATGCTGGGAAAGGTGAAAACTTCCCTTACAAAAGAACTTACAAAGTGGCATACCGGTGCCTAATATTGATCGAATCACAAGCATAAAACAGGGAATGGCTGAGTGACAAGTCAATCAAAGACTATAGCTGGAGAATATTAAGAATCTGGAAAATCTATTAGGGGAAGGTTTTGAACAAGAATACTGTGTAAATGGACTATGCATATTACTTACAGAAATCATGCGGGGGAGGAAGGGGGTGTGGGGGGCATGGTGAATTGCTGTACCAGCAACTTAGGTCTATACAGATTCCATATTAAGAACGCAGTTTTAGTCTTATACTAATCATTTAGACATTAGAATTTGAATATCAATCACTGATATTGGTCTCAGAGAAAATACTTTTCCATTGTCTCCAAATCTTAGTGCACATTTTCTCTGTTTCTATGCAGAACCACAAGAGAGTGACGAATGTCGTTGTAGTTGGAGTACCTAAAACTATATAGCTAATGGAATTCTATTAATGGATAAAACATTTGGATTAGATGTGACTATTGAAGAAGCACAGGGAGCTGTTAATGCTGAAGCTGTTTAGGTATTTGGGCAACAGATTTCTATGCCCCATGAAAATTTTCTATTTTGGAGTATCTTATGCACAATTTTGAAAGAATAACTGAACAACGAGAATGATAACAAATTACCTTCCCTTTTAATTATCACATCAGACTATTTGAAGCTTGTGCTTAACTATTTGTAAAGTTAATGATTTATTGGCAATTTGCAGAGGTTTTCTTCTTTGAAGTTTACATTTGAGTATTTTCTTGATGGAGTGGACTTGCACTGTAGGCACACAGAGCTTACAATGGTATTGAGAATTCAAAATTAATGGGAAGGAAAAGTGGCTTTATTGCGGTGCATGCCTCGCTAGCAAGTGGGCAAATTGATATCTGCCTAATTCCTGAGATATCATATGCTCTATCCCCATCCAACTTTTTGGCCTACAATTTTTTGGATTACGTTTTCACTCATTGTATTTAACATATAGGTTTCATTTTAAATTTTGTTTAGATGGACCAAATGGTTTTCAACAGCATCTCCAATATCTATTGGTGTCAAAGAGATCAGCTGTAATCAGTGTGCCTGAAGGCGCAGGTCAGGTGAGTCACCAACTGTGCTTGTATCTGCACCAGGAAGGACAATCCATTAAGTATCACACATTTTTTTAATACACCAAAGTGTAGATACAATAAGCAAAAAGCACTGAAAAATCCTATTTATTAATACAATAAAAAACCTGTTGTTCACTTTCATGGTTCTAGCCCAAATTTCTTAAATATTAAAATCTTATTTCTTGTGTATTTGTTCTCATCTTGACCTTCCAAGACAGATGCTACATTTGAGTTTTTCTCAAAGCTGAAGTTAGTTTCAAGTTTAAAGGGAAATTGAAAAAAGCAGGTTCAATAGGCTGTTAAAATTGCTACAATTGCAGAATACCTGTATATGCAGAAAAAATGTAATGGAACCATAGTATTACGAGAAACATAATCGTAGGTGAAATATTCAAAAGAAATTTGTGGACAGGGAAAATAAGACAAGCTAGAACAAATCAACTGGAACTATAGAGTTGAGGGAGGAGAAAAATGGAACCACTCCACCACATCAAGGTAGCCTTAAATCAATTTATTTTATTTGGAAAGAGAAGCTACAAAAATTGATGAAGTCAGTTATCAAAAAACCTAGCTGAAGAAGGGCAGTTAAACTAACAGCTTAACTATAGACGTAGTCTATGTTTCTCAACAATCCCACCTAGCCTGCATCAACAATTATAACTTCTCCAATATACTCTTTTAACATATTTCTTTTGACAATTACACACTCTCAATGAGAGAGAACCTTCTTAAATATTTAAATATAGGAGAAAGGGTGGCAAAATACCTGAAAGGGTATTAGTCACACCTATTGAAAGCAACTATTCATAAAATCAACAACATAAACATTCTTCCTACTCGTGCTCTGCCCCTTCCTGCCCATCTCTGGTTTGAATCTTGTTTGTGCATGGAACCAGATAGTTTGGGCAGGCCCTTGCACCCGCTCGCCCCCTCCCTCCCCCTCGCTCATGCTTCCTCAATACGAGTTGTTGTTTTTTCTGCCTTGGACAACCCTCAAGACCCCAAGTTTCATGGTGTGGTTCCAACGGTTGCTAACTCTAGCTTGGATTGCACTCGTGACCTCGTGGTTCATGCAAGGATTCCAAATCTCAATGCCAAGAAAAAGGTTCTTGTGGGTGAGGCTCAAGGTGAACATGTGATTGGTGCTAATAACCTTGTGTTTCTCAAGTTTGACGAGGGAACTACTATTAAACTACTAGACTCTACGGTGGAAAGGATTGTCTCTTCAATGGATAATTCCTTGGTTGGAAATTTTTTCTCTTTATGCCTTACCATTGATATGGTTTGACGATGGACAGTGGCCAAACAACAACTGAAAGGGAGTGTGACGATTAGTGCTATGGTTGGTGGTCTCTTCCTTTTCAAATTTACTTCGAAGGAAGATCTCCTGTTAATTCTCACTACTAGCCCATGGATCTATGGCAAAAACAACCTGTGTTTGGGTTAGACTACCAAGTCTCCCAATTGAGTTTTGGGATGAAGTCTTCACCTGGATTGCTAATTCTTTTGGATACTATATCTCTATCAATAATACCACAAAGGCTAAATCCAAGTTAGTCTTTGCTCATTTTCTTGTTAATATAGATATCCACAAAACCTTTCCAAACTCAATCATTCTAGATTCTAAATTTGGAAAATGGACTCAGCTAATCATGTATGAAAATGGTACAGTTTCTTTTCAAAATTACTCTTAAGTAGGTTATTTATTCATTGAATATTAAAGCTCCCAAGATGCAAACTAAAAAACTTAAGAAACCTATGGTACTACAAGTTGATGGGTTAGAAGTTTACCCCTTCAAAGATGATATCCTCAACTTAATAAGTTCTTTTGAGAACCCTACTAAGAATAAAAATGGCTACTTAGAAAGGATGACCCATACAACTCTTGCAAGGATTCCTGATAAGAAGGATAATACTAAGTCTATGGTTGAACTAATGACAAACAAAGAAACAAATGGCTATAGGGTGGGGGACCCAGTAATGTTGACCACTACAACTCCTATTGAGACTCCTGATAAAAATGTAAGCACAAAGCTGATGGTTGAACATCTGACTGACAAACAAACTAATGGCTATATGGTGGGGGTGTCCTCCCCCCATTATGGAAGAAAAAGAAGGGAGTGCACTATTGAGCCCCTAACCTCATCTGCCTTACAAACTAGTCCCCTACAACCCATTTGCCCAATGTGGAGGGAAACTAAACCAAAGGTTGTGGCATTCCACTCTCCTTTGAAAGAATGCCTTTCCCTTTCTCCTGTGGCAAGAACAAGATAAGTGACATACAAAACTCCCTTGACTAGGAGGGATGGTCTATCCCAAAAAGAAAGGGAAAAAACATGCAAATGTTGGAGTTGACACTAAGGCAGAACGACCTTCTCAGCGAGAGACAAGACAAAGAGAAGTAGCTAGAGAGATTGCTAGTGGATGGCCTATCCCCAAAAGCAATTCTCTCTTAAGAACTACATTATTGAGAACAAAATTGATATCCTTCTCCTTCAGGAAGTTAAAATGACACATAATAATTTTCATGGTATTGATAAATTTATATGGCCCAATGCTAAGTTTTACATGTGTGAGGCTCTTGGGGCATCTAGGGATATTGTTACTATGTGGAACCCAAACAAATTGTCTAGAGCTCTTATTTCACATTCTAAAAGCTCCTTGGAGATAAAGTTTACTTCCCCTACTACAACTTGGAACCTTATAAACATATATGCCCCTAATGTGAGGAATGCTAGAAAAGATGCATGGGAAGATGTGGCCTCCCAAATGCTGGCCAATAAGGAAGCTTTATGGATGGTAGAAAGGGACTTTAAATCCCCCCTCTTTCCCTCTGAGAAACTCGAGGGATTAACTAACTACACTGACATCATGGAAAACTTGGCTAATTTTCAAAATTCTACTAGGCTTATGGATGTTGATCTTCATGGGTAGCTTTTCACTTGTACAAACTAGAGGAAAGGTGACCACCTTATCCAAGTTAAATTAGATGGATTTCCAGTTTCTTGCAACTAGGACATTATCAACAACTCTAATCTTACTGCTTTCCCAAGATCTATCTTTGATCATAACCCTTTGCTTCTGTCTTGGAGGGATACCTAGTTTACATGTCCTTACCCTTTTAGATAAGAGATTATGTGGCCAAATCACCCTAATTTCAGGGATTGTATAACCACTTGGATTATCCTTATTCATGGCTCAACTACATATAGGGTGGCACAAAAGCTCACTATTGTTAAAAACAAAGTTAAGGGATGGAACAAATTCACATTTGGTAATGTTTTGAAGAAAAAAATAGTTTATTTGCTAATCTAACTGATAACCAGATAAGAATGGCCTAAGGGGACATGGCAGGGGAGACTTTCCAATCTAAAAGTTCCTTATGACAAGAATGGAAGGATATTTTGAAAAAAGAAGAGATTTTTTGGAAGTAGAAATCCAGAGTTCAATGGTTGAAAGAGGGGGACAAGAATTCTACTTTTTTTAACCAATTGGCTAAGACATAGGAAAAGGAATACCATTACTAGACTCTTTGATGAGAATGGTTTAGAATTTTTTTCAAATGACAAGATAAGGTAGGTTGCTTCCAAGTACTTCCAAACCTTCTTGGCTGAACAAACCGTTGACCACTCTAATGCATAGGAAGGATAGTTGTTGGACAACATATTTCTTCATTATCTTATGAAGAGAATGCCCTACTTTTGTTTCCAATTTCTGTGGAGGAAATAAGAGCTACTACTTTCTCGTTGGGGGATTTTAAGGCCCTAGGTCCTAATGGATTTTCCCTTGCCGTCTTCAAAGAATTTTGGGACATTGTGGGATATAATGTCACCATGGTTGCTAAAATTTTCTCTCGAACTAGAAAGCTACTAAAGCAACTCAACAATTCCTTTATTGCTTTGATCCCAAAGAAATTTGATCCATCTTCAATGCCTGATTTTAGACCTATTATCCTTTGTATATTGTCTACAAGATCATCTCTAAAATTCTTATTAATAGGCTCCAACTTCTACTTGACAAAATGACCAATAGTAACCATAAAGGATTTGTTCCTGGTAGGAAAATTCTTGATGCTATTTGAAACAACAGAAATAGGGTGCTCCACCTTTTAGGAGATGGAACAAAAGGGATGAGGGCCTATTTCACTCAAGTTTCACTCAAGGATACCTTAAAGATCTCAATTTAATGATAGAATGAGAGAAAGAGATCTGCAATAGGGTGTCCTAGGGTATGATTAAAGACTAAAAGAGGGTTCACCACCAAGCTAGGGCTTGGAAAGACAAGTAACATGAAAAACCTAATGACAAAACCTAAGTAAATGACCTAGAAATGAATGCAAAACATAACAGTAAATTGAGAAAACACAGAGGTGGACCTAGAAACTTGAATGTGCTCAGAACAAGCTCTAAAATGCTGAAAATGCTAATCTTAATACTCACTGGGACTCATATGCCAAGTTGGGCGATTTAGTCCCAGATTAGGGTTTCTGGGTAGGAACAAAAATCTGACAGTGACAAGTTTGGAACTCCTAAAATCTAGAAAAATCACTATACTAGGACTCATACACCACAAGTGATGTATCAGTCATGTTCTACTTTCTCAAAAAGTCAAAGGTTCAATTTGCTCTTTTATCCTTGCTTTTCCTTCCCGACTTGATTTTCAAATCTGAACCTGTAAAAAAACCTACAAAATAGAATTTAGTGTTGATTTTCTTATGGGGGGTTTGCCTTGGTCAAACCCCTAGTTTGGTAGTTAAACCTTGATAGAAATAATGGATCTTGAAAGTAAATGTGAAAACAAACCATAATCTCAAGTGCCTATAAGATTAGGAAATCTGAAATGTAATACAACCCTATTCTAATGTGCTAGAATGAAATGCATGAATGAAGCATGAAGATGAATGACTCACTTTGGGAGATCTCTAATCACCCTAATAAGCCATAATAATGCATTTACCTTCCTTTAGGCTGAAAGTAGAGTGATAATGGAGGATGGGATCACTTAGGAAACAAGTCATTAGGCTTGGCTTGATGGCTAGTTGCATCTCCCCAACCTAGAATCCATCATGATTCACCATAGGCAACCATCATCAATTCTTGACAATGCTAGATCTTGAATGAAAGTGAGCTTGAAGACCAACATAAACACTATAATGCTATTCCAAGACTTCAACTTTTCTTGCCACTTGGTCTTGAATGCTCTTGTGAAAGTATGCTTGAGTGCTTGTGAATGTTTAGATCTTGAATTTCTTTTCTAGATGAAAATAATGACTTGAAACCTTGTTTATGTTTATGTGAAAAATAGGGTTTACCAAAATCAAAATGATAGTATAACACTAATTCTCCACCTAAATTATGTGATTTTGAGTGTAATATGATGCAAATAACAATCATAAACAAACCCTAACTATTATAGCAACTATGAGGGGAGTTTTTAGAGCTCAAAGTGATGTGTACCTTGTTGCAAGATGCATGTTTCTTGGTCACATAAGACTCATTCGCCTTTAGTGGCAAATAGGTCCCTGTTAGGGTTTCTAAAACTGAGATCTGGGTTCTTTTCCTTGAAATTTGCACTCTCAGATCCTCGGTTGTCAGCTCTCGAAAGTTTGTAACAAATTTTGTAACCCTGATTATGTGTTCTTGCACTATGAATGACAACTTTTACAACTTTGCAACTTGACAACTTTGACAATTTTGCTTCAAACTTCTTCTCCACTTGATCTTCAACCTGTAAATCTGTAAACACACATTCAAGGAAAAAAAAATGTTGATTGTTAGTGAATAGGGGTTTTCCTAAGGCAAACCCCTTGTAGGTAATTAAACCAAATGATGAAATAATGTAATTGAAGTATGCATATGAAATGATGAAATGTTGATATCTTGGAAATTTCCTTGGAGTTTAAATCTACAAACTAACAATGTGGTAGCCATGAAGAATGTAGATCTTGATCCCAAATAAGATGTGAAACAATGCTTGCAAGTAGATCTTCAATGCTACATCCACTATCTTAGCTCTACAACATGCTTGAATGCACTATGCCTTAGAGATGATGGAATGATCTTGAATTATTGTAATAAACTCTTGATAATCTGCCTTAGAATGCCTTTGAAATGCTCTTGAAGTGCTCTATAATGCTCTTGTGAATGTACTCTTATGATAACTTGAACTTGCTAGGAGAGTTAGGAGGAAACTGTGTGAATTAACTCCATATTTATACTAACTTTAGATATTAACGCCAAAATTCAAATAATTCAAGCTTATAGCAAATCTAGAATAGAAAATCATTAGAATCCCACCAAAATTAAATTAAAGAATGGGTGTCCTACTCAAGGAGGACCCATTCACCACTAAAGGCGAATGGGTCTTGGCACAAGTTTCCAAGACTTTGCTTTGGGAGGGTGAAAGAATATCAAAAACCCATGTCAAATATGCAAAGAAAGGGGGGTCCTATGTGGAGAGGACCCATTCACCACTAAAGGAAAATGGGTCCTAGCACCATTTTCTAGGACCTTAATTTTTCCAAATTTACTGTTATGCAATTTGAATTATGGGTGTCAGGATAGATCTCTCAAAAGGTGTCATAAATAAGGCTTAAATTTGAATTAAAGGGGCTAATTAAGCTCAATTAACCACAATTATTTAAGGAGACCCTAGATAAGTGTGAAAGTGTGTTACAATGCTTTACAACACCTTAAATAGGGTACAAATTAAGTACATTTATTAAAAAGGGGCGGCCCAAGATTAATATGAATGTGTACAACACATTACACCACCAAACCTAGGAAAATTAGGTTAATTCAATGACAATTATTCCCAAGTTAAGGAAAATGGATACCTTTTCCGTTACTATAGTTTATATAGGCAGTTCATATAATTTACCATTATTTAGATCTTAAATTCCGATATCAACCAAAATTTTGAATTAAAAACCCTAATTTCCCACTCAAACCCTAAAAAGGGGACACATGAGACTCATACGCCACTTGTGGCATATGGGTCCCACCTAGGGGACTCATACGCCCAAGGTGGCGTATGAGTCCCACCCTATTTTTCGAGATGGGCCAATGATGAGTTGTTAGAAAATTTAATGCTTTTGTTGATTTTGTCAGGATTTTAGTTGAAATAAGCCTTGAGATCCGAAATAAAGGGTCTTAGGGGCCTATTAACGATGATACAAAGGGGTCATGAATGCAAGGGTACCAAAACAGGTCCAAATTAAGTGATAAATTGTACCATCTCCAAGAAGGGAGTACAATTTTTGTCACTACACTATTATCTCCACTCATGAAATTATGCATTCAATGAAAAAGAGTAATCTCCCTAGAATGGTTCTTAAGCTTGACATTTCTAAAGCATATGATAGGGTCTCCTAGGAATTTTTGTTTAAGGTTTTACAAAAATTTGGCTTCCATGAAAGAGTCAATAATCTGATTAAGGAATGTGTAATTACTATTAAATTTTTGGTGCTTGCCAATGGCATTCCTAGAGGATTCTTCAATTCTTGGAGAGGGATTAGGCAGGGTGATCCTCTTTCCCCATACCTTTTTATTCTTTTGGCTGAAGTTATTGGAAGATATATTTTATAGTTACTAAGATTGGGTGAGTTACAGGGAATCAAAGCTACTACCTCGCTTAAACCTTTAGCCATACAACAATTTGTTGATGACACCATACTATTTTTCTCTACTTCAATGGTGAAGGCTAGGGGATGGAAGACCTGTCTAAATAAGTATGTTGTTGTGTTTGGCCAATGTATCTACTATGAGAAGAGTCAAATTTACTTCTTCAATACCAACTTGGCCCTACAACTGAAAACTAAAGCCATCTTGGGTTGTGCTAGTGCTTCTCTTCCCAGTATATACCTTGGGCTCCCACTAACTATCAAAGAGGTTACTCCCATCTTTTGGAACTCGAACTTGCTAGGAGAGTTAGGAGGAAACTATGTGAATTAACCCCATATTTATACTAACTTTAGATATTAACTTCAAAATTCAAATAATTCAAGCTTATAGCAAATCTAGAATAGAAAATCATTAGAATCCCACCAAAATTAAATTAAAGAATGGGTGTCCTACTCAAGGAGGACCCATTCGCCACTAAAGGCGAATGGGTCTTGGCACAAGATTCCAAGACTTTGCTTCGGGAGGGTGAAAGAACATCAAAAACCCATGTCAAATATGCAAAGAAAGGGGGGTCCTATGTGGAGAGGACCCATTCACCACTAAAGGAAAATGGGTCCTAGCACCATTTTATAGGACCTTAAGTTTTCCAAATTTATTGTTATGCAATTTGAATTATGGGTGTCAGGATAGATCTCTCAAAAGGTGTCATAAATAAGGCTTAAATTTGAATTAAAGGGGCTAATTAAGCTCAATTAACCACAATTATTTAAGGAGACCCTAGATAAGTGTGAAAGTGTGTTACAACGCTTTACAACACCTTAAATAGGGTACAAATTAAGTACATTTATTAAAAAGGGGCGGCCCAAGATTAATATGAATGTGTACAACACATTACACCACCAAACCTAGGAAAATTAGGTTAATTCAATGACAATTATTCCCAAGTTAAGTAAGGAAAATGGATACCTTTTTCGTTACTATAGTTTATATAGGCAGTTCATATAATTTACCATTATTTAGATCTTAAATTCCGATATCAACTAAAATTTTGAATTAAAAACCCTAATTTCCCACTCAAACCCTAAAAAGGGGACACATGGGACTCATACGCCACTTGTGGCATATGGGTCCCACCTAGGGGGACTCATACACCCAAGGTGGCGTATGAGTCCCACCCTATTTTTCGGGATGGGCCAATGATGAGTTGTTAGAAAATTTAATGCTTTTGTTGATTTTGTCGGGATTTTAGTTGAAATAAGCCTTGAGATCCGAAATAAAGGGTCTTAAGGGCCTATTAATGATGATACAAAGGGGTCATGAATGCAAGGGTACCAAAATAGGTCCAAATTAAGTGAGAAATTGTACCATCTCTGAGAAGGGAGTACAAGTTTTGTCACTACACTATTATCTCCACTCATGAAGTTATGCATTCAATGAAAAAGAGTAATCTCCCTAGAATGGTTCTTAAGCTTGACATTTCTAAAGCATATGATAGGGTCTCCTAGGAAATTTTGTTTAAGGTTTTACAAAAATTTGGCTTCCATGAAAGAGTCAATAATCTAATTAAGGAATGTGTAATTACTATTAAATTTTTGGTGCTTGCCAATGGCATTCCTAGAGGATTCTTCAATTCTTGGAGAGGGATTAGGCAGGGTGATCCTCTTTCCCCATACCTTTTTATTCTTTTGGCTGAAGTTATTGGAAGATATATTTTATAGTTACTAAGATTGGGTGAGTTATAGGGAATCAAAGTTGCTACCTCACTTAAACCTTCAACCATACAACAATTTGTTGATGACACCATACTATTTTGCTCTACTTCAATGGTGAAGGCTAGGGGATGGAAGACCTGTCTAAACAAGTATGTTGTTGTGTTTGGCCAATGTATCTACTATGAGAAGAGTCAAATTTACTTCTTCAATACCAACTTAGCCCTGCAACTGAAAACTAAAGCCATCTTGGGTTGTGCTAGTGCTTCTCTTCCCGGTATATACCTTGGGCTCCCACTAACTATCAAAGAGGTTACTCCCATCTTTTGGAACTCAATCTTGGAAAGAATATTTACAAAAGAAATTGGAAAGATGGAAGGGTAAACTTTTGAGCCATGTAGAAAAACTCCAATTGCTTAAGGCTTCTTTACAAGGTATCCCCATATACTTCCTATCTCTTTTTAAGGTTCCCAAATACATAGCTCATAAATTTGAGAAAATCCAGAGAAATCTCCTCTTGTTTGGTATGGAGGAAAGGAAAAGAATTTCCCTCACTAATTGGGATAAAATTTGTTTGCCAAAGGATCATGGAGGACTTGGAATTAGGAAAGCCCACCTCACTAATAAAGCTCCTATGACCAAGGTGGGTTGGGGTCTTATTAAAAACACCCAGGATTAGTGTGGCATAATAAAAGATAAATATCTAAAAACATCCATATGAGTAGGGTTCTCATTGAAATTTTGGCATTCCTAAAGGTTTGTTGATATGGAACAATCTCCTAAAATCTCTAAGTCTTCTACAAATTGGCCTTAAGAGGAAATTGGGGAGTGGTAATCTAATCAAATTTTGGGATGACACCTAGATTAAGGACCAACCTCTTAATTGTCACTAAGATTTTAGAGGCTTGGACGGCCTAGCTAAGACCTATTTTAGTGGGATGGTCTATGACTACTTGGAGCTGAATAATAGGGTAAAAAAATGGAAGAACCTTGAGCCTTGTTACCACAACCATGAGGATTTATTGCAAAAATTTAAAGCTCTGCAACATGAACTAAAAATTCTCAAGATCCCCATGTTTTTGAAGGATGATGGCATTTATTGGGCCAAGGATAAGAGGGAAAGGTTTTCTGCTAAGCCCTATTACAGACTGTTGTTAGACAGTTCTAACTTGAACAGGTTTTGGAGAAATTTTTGGAACCATCAACGCAACCCTAAAATTGATTTATTTTGGTGGACAACTGCCCACAATAAAATTCTCACTCAGGATAACTTGTAGAGGATCCCAAATCTCTATTCAATGTTTTTTATGCCAAAATGAGGAGGAAATCGTGCCTCACCTCCTCTTCCATTGTGAATTCTCTAAGGAAATTTGGGTATTAGTTGGGTTATGAATGATGGGTTAGCTACGTTGGTGGAGAGTTGGAAATTCCCCCTCTCCCACTCGTTGATCAAAGAGATGTGGAACCAAATCCCCCCTCATATATGTTTGTGCATCTGGAAGGAAAGGAATAGTCAAATTTTTAGAAACTCTGATAGAACTCCTAAGGATGTGTTTATGTCCTCCAAACTCTTGGTGGAAACATCACTATCTGCAAATGGAAGACCCCTGATACTCCCATGAACCCTTTGGAAAGTAATATTGGAAAAAGGTAGGACATCTCCATAGACACTATCAAGGTTAACAACTCTATAGACATAAGAGTCCTCCTTTTAAAGGAGTGGCAATATGACTATCAATCAAATGAGGATATTTAAAAAGAGGTCTTTTTGCTTCAAATATATAATTTTATATATTTACATGATTACATGTACCTTTAGGAAACACTTTCCCATTCCTTTTTTAGCGTGGTGGTGACAAGAACCATACATGTGGACAATTACAATATGATGATGAGATGGAATTTTGATTTTATTGAACTGGTAGTGACTAGGATCAAAGAAACTGACAATTTCTTTCTCATGATTATGTGGAATTCAAAAATTGATGATGGGTATGGTTATTGTACGGACTCAATGACATTCCCCTCCAATGATTACACTCCTTATACTTCTTATCCAAGGTACTTCTCAACTTCCTTTTTGGGAACCTTATCTTATCCTTAAGATATCCCCAATCATGTGAATTTAAAATTCACTTTTATTCTTCCAAAGCTCTCCCCTTCCCCATGTGGATCATTAAGAGGTCACATCAATCACATCCCAAGGTACTTGCAAGTTCCTCCACACCATATTTCCTTTTCCACATCCCCTGTCCTCTTGACATCTCATCTTCCACATGGCAAGATGTGAGGGCTTGTGAGTCCTCAACTCACCACATCCCTCCATCTTGGCCATGTTGGCTTAATCTCGACCATTGAATTCTCTAGAGAATTCTCCCCTAAATATAGAGGATTTCTCTTTCATTCACGCATTATGCATCTTCAAGCTCAAGCATTCAAACTTCAACTCTCATACACTCATACTATCATCCACCATTGTTGAATCCTCAAGCTCTTGTATCCATTTTGTTGATCCATCAAAATACCCACATCTCTCATTTGAATCCTTATCAAACCCTCATCATTTTGCATCCACTTTTAGCACTCTTACCATCAAAGGAGCACACAAAACATCAGTCATCAAAGGGCCAACCAAGGAGCAACTTGAACAAGGTAAAAAATCAGCTTTCTTATCTTTATTTTGTTTGAGTTAACGTAGCCCTATCTTGAGGTCTTGAGTGTTGTTTGTTGTCTTTTGTATTTTGTTTTGCATCATTTAGATAGGCTAACAACTCTTGATCACAAGTACATATGCTATGAAGGTGGTATTACCCCTTTCTTAGAATATGTCCAAATGACTGATGAAAACCTCTCCATCCAGTTTGCCAGTGTGTAGTGCAATCATCATGTGCAGATGGGAGGTATAAGCTTTGAGGTAGGTGAAGAGCTAATCTCATAGGCCACAGGGTTGACATGCAAAGGAATAAAACTGAAAAGGCAAAGTAAAGACCCAAATAATGAGAACATGGCTCTATTCTTTAGAGAGGATGGAGCTCTGATGAAATTACATAGAGGGTTCGACAAAGCAAAGCTCTTGCCTCCATGGGATAAGGTATGTTTTATGATAATGAAATATTTCACTTTAGAGGGAAAATTTAAGAGCTTTTATCATTACCACTTCACCTTTTTGAACCACTATCATCACAAACCCTTATTAGCTTTCCATTCTATCTACTTACCTCTCTAAAGTCTTTGGTCAAAGAAGCAAATGAGCTATCTGCGAAAAATTCTGATAAGGCCCTTGTCTCACTACACCAAGGTCTTATTTTTCGTTTGTATCAATTCCACCTTGCTTTATGCCCTCCAAAACCCATAAGGGCCTACCTTATTGAAGAGTCTCTACCTGTGAGTCTGGCAAGAAAGTTGCCTCTCTCGTGGTGGAGTCTATAAAAAGAAAAATTAAGGGCTTTGCTGCTGTGACGCCCTCCCACTCAAAAGGAAAATAAAAAAAGCTTGCCCCCAAATGGATGTCAAGTTGTAGTCTTCCCCTCAGGTTGCTACTAAACCTTCCTCCAATACTCCAAAGAACCCTTGTTCCTCCTCAAAAGGGTGCTATGGTCAGCCTATGTAACCTTAAAAATAGCCCCTTAAGGACTCCTATTTTTGGGTCTCCTAGTAAGTAGAGCCCTGCCAGGAATCTCAATATTCTCAAAGCAAAAAAGCCCAAAAACGCCCTATACAATTCATTGATGAAGAGGATGCTTTGGCTAGGGAGGATGAATTTACTGCCAAGGTGAATGTGAAAGCCAAGGAGGAGGAAGACAAGATGAACATGGTTACGGGAATTCAGGATGTGATGGGGGGTCTAGGCCTAGCATAAGAAGGTCTAATCAGATTCTCGATCGCCCCATCGCTAACCTCAATATTAGGGAGATTTCCAATGAGTCTACAAACAATGAGGAGAAAGATAAGAAAATGAAGAAAATGAAAAAGAAGACACTGAGGGCCTTAATTAGTTTTGGGAGATGAATACCCTCCTCTCGGATTCAAATGAATCTAACACTACCCCCAATGTTGAACCAACCCAAAAAGGATGCACAAAATGCGATCAAACTGCTACAAAGATGGATGCTCTTAAGATCAAAGTGGATGAGCTGGAAGGAAAGTTGAAAGTCCTCTCTCGATTCAGCTCTAAAGTTATGCATAGGTCAACCACCACACTCTATGTATTGTAGGATATGAAATTTGAACGACATGGCAAAGACAAGGGGACCAACACTAATACCAACTATGGGGAATTGTACAAGTTCCTTACAGAGAACTGGAGGCAATTTTTTTGTTAGTTCTATTTTTTCTCTACTCTGCTTAGTTTTTTTCTAAAAACTCTGAACTTTGATGTTGCTTATGTGTGGTTAATTGTCTATTGTTGGCCAATTTTGATCTGCCCATGGGCCTTGTGTTTAAGGGATCAACACTCTAGTATAATCTTCAACTTTTCTTGATTACAATTTGTTGCTTATATTATCAAAAATTATTCATAAATAATTTAATAATCTAATAATTATTAGACTATAATTATTTTAAATGAGATATGCTTAATAAAGTATATAATATATAAGGTTTCATAGCCTTATATCAGAACAATATATAAATGTTATAAGGGTATGACCCCTAATAACATTATATTCCAACAATGAATCACTTTCATAGCTTTTTGTCTCTAAACACTCAAATACCAAGAATACAATGAAGTTCTCTTTGTAAGATACAATTATTGTTAATTAAGAGTGTATCATCCAATATAATTCAATAATTGAATTATATTGAATTATCTTGAGTTCTAACACAAATGTTAGAATATATCAGCTCCGTTACAGAATTTATTAATAAGAGCAAATCAATCCTTTGATGCCAAGAGCAAGGGATTTGCATTAGTCCGTACAATGAATATTTTCATTTGTAAGCCAGCTGCTCCTTTCCTGAAACTACAAACCCTTCTTATTATTCCATGTATATTTCTTCATCTTGGTTTCCATTGAGAAACACTATTTTTGCATGCATCTGATGTATTTCCCTATCTGTTGTTGCTGTGATAGCCAAAGATGCACTTATGGAAATCATTTTGACAACTGGCGAGAACGTATCATGACAATCTACACTTTGTACCAATTAATAGTGCCATCAGTATTTAGCTTCTTCCTTAGCTCCATTTGTATCTGACAGTCTCTCTCCCAGGTAGAAGGGGTACTCATTCCCATGTTGTACTCTTTGTCTAGGGATAGTATTCAGCATCTTTTGCTTCTTTCCACTTATTGAAATCTGGTTTACTGAGTGCTCCATTCAAAGACTGTAGTTTGGAAAGCAAACCACAATCCAGTTCTTCACCAATTGAACCAAATTCTTGTGCTTATAGAACAAATTCAAAAGAATATTTTACCTTCCAGGTTGGTTTGTGTATCCTTGTTGTTCGACAAATTCCAAAAGAAGTTTCCAAAGATTGTTTCTCATTATGAATACTTGCTTCTTTTTTAGAAGTAGAATCCTGATTTGCTTTATTGTCTGAACCTGCTTCAGAATCCTGATTAGGTGTTTCTTCTAGTTTCTCCTTTACAAGCACTTCAAATTGCATTCATGACTCATTATTCATTAGTTTCTCTTCATCAATTTTACATCCTTGCTTACCAAAACTTTCTTGTCATTGGATCATACGGTTTGTACACTTTCATATTAGTACAATAGCGGCATAGCCAATGATAACGATTTTAACACTTTTTAAAGCCAACTTCTTCCTCTATTATTTGGGATATGACATATACTGGACGAACAAGTATCTAGACTCTTCAACCGTCTTAACACTTGTGGGGAAGCCTATTGAATATGTAAGCTAAAACTTGCTAACACTTGTGGGGAAGCCTCAATGTCATCGTGACACAATTTAAGTAACTTGCTACATGGAAGCATATTTCTTGCAGCTCCTTCCAATGTCTTATTATTCCGTTCAGAAACTCTATTGTGCTGACATCCTGTCTGTCTCTCAATCCCCTTTCTTCGTATAAACTCACTAAAGTCAGAGGGCATATTCGCAACCAATGTGACACCAAAGTTTCTCGAGATCTACTGGTTTGTCTTTATGATGAAGCAAGCAACATTTTAAATGTATCAAAAGCATCTAATTTTTTTTATGAACGGTGACACAATTTTTCCAATGTACTTCATGAATGAATGTAATCAAATATCTTTGAAACCATTAGATGCAACGTTCATCAGGGCAGGTTCCTTTGAGCTTATATGGAATTGCTTTGATTAAGGTTTCATGCAAGTTGTCTGATAATGTAAGATATTTGCATGAAAATTCAATAATGACATTTACAATTGTGATATTGCTATCAGGATTCAACCGTGTAGTTTTATGAGTCAAACTCATTGACCCATGTTTCATGAGTAGAGGTTCACAAGAACCAATCTCTCAACAATGTCAAACAATTCCCATGAAACCTAAATCAGGGCAGTTTTTTGGAAACTTGGATCAATGGTACAGGTGCACCCTTGCAAGATCATGCCTCCACGAGGCAATTTTAGCCTTTTGATTTAGTCTAGTTGATTTTATGTTGAAATAAGGCCTAAGTGGCCACATTTAGCTTGTATTAGGTCTTAGATTGTAATTTAGGGTCATTTTGGGCATAAATATTAAAGTTGTAAAATTTGACAAAATGTTGTCAAGCAAAATTGTAAAATGCAACAATTTGTGAGAAGTTGGAAGGTGAAGGGACAAAGTAGTTGTAGAGTTGTTTTTAGGCATTGGATATGTTTATTTAAAGCATTTTGAAGCCTCATCAATCTTGAGGAAGGTTGGGGAAATAAATGTGTACAATAAATTTAATGAAAAACACAATTATTCTGTTATTTTTCTGCAAATTCCTGATTGCAGGCCATTGTACAACCATGAAAAGTGTTTGAAACCTCTCCTCCTCCATTGCATGTTGTATCCCTATGAATCTACTTTATTTTTCATTTTTTTTCATCAAAATTCATTAAATTTTGTAAAAGTTATGAGCATTTTATCAATGGTGGGTAAAACCCTGATTTAGGGTAGGCAGACAATAATAAAAATCATGTTTATCTTAATTCCACCGTGGAAACCTTCTGGAATTTGGTGAGAAGCATGTTTGATAAGTATTCTAAAAGTCCCCAAAGTTGTAGAGTGTGAGAATAAAGTCTTGGGTTGAATCCACAAAGCCCTAGGTCTGAAAATGATAAACATGACTGGTAAAAACAGTGAACAATAAAGTTTTATGAGTTTTTGAATGTGCTTATTAAGTCCTTCATGCGTTATTTTGTTTTGTAAAGGTCTTTGGGAATAGATGAATCCTTTTCAAGATAGGGATTGATATATTTATAAGTTTTTGTAGATCATTTAATGACTGTCCTTTCTGGACATAGTTGTTGAAGTCATCTTTGTGATAGAAATTGAAGGTTTTGAATTGGTATTTGATCAATTGTCTTGAATAAAGTTTGGAGAATGGCCTAATACGGTTGTGCAGGTATTTTTACATAAGTTGATTCCTTTGGGAAAGTGAAATGGGCTTGAGGAGTTGGAGATACTTGTTTATGTGGCCTTAAAAGGCATGATTGCTTATTTGAGACAGTCTATTGTGTAAGTTCTCAAGATTGAGTTGTTTAAGCCTGAATTGGTTTTGGAACAGTTTAATGTTGCTCAAGATTTTTTGTGAATCAACAAGTGGTTTTTGAGTTGTGTTCTCAAATTGGTTGCTTTGAAGAAAGAGTTCTATGAAGGAAATTGCCTTGTAAGGGAGAGTTCATTGAAAGTTGTTTGCCTTTAAGGAGGTTTTCAGTTTAGTGATTGGATTTGTTGTCAAGAGGATGGTGAGTTGAGTTGTTTGACCTCTGTCATTGCATCAATCAAACCGACCTTTGCTAAGATGGATGTAATGTCTTCCTTCACCTTTTTAACACCCTCCCTGTACTGCACATGCTTTCTCCTTCCAACTCAAGTCTTCCTTAACCTTTTTAACATCTTCCCTTTATTGCACACGCTTTCTCCTTTCAGCTCAAGTCTTCCTTCACCTTTAAACACCCTCCTAATGTAAAGGCTTTCTCCTTTAAGCTCCACTACCATGTCATATATCTACACAAATAACATAATACCTTGTATGTGTTGTACAGATGTAACAGAGACAGAGTATACCCAGAAATATAATCGGATCAACAGAATGTAAGAAAAATGGAAGGAAACCACCACACCGATGAAGCCTCCATCAATTTATTTATGTTGGGAAAGAGATGTTACAAAACCCAAAGAAGTAGGTTATTATAAAACCCTAAAGGTAGAAGGACAATTTGCCGCATACCTATACATACAAGCTATCTCTCCCAACAGAAATAGACCCATCCCACTCAGGGAGAGAGGTTTATGGAGTGCAACAATATCTAGCTGTATTGTGAGCTTTTGATATATACAAAGCTTTCGTTTGTTTTCTAAAAACACGGCTCTAGGAAAATTCACCGTCAGCAATTCACCACGGCGGTGAATTTTACTTGGTGGTGAATTTGTCATGGTAGTGAATTTTCCCATGGTGAATTGTTGGTGGTGAATAATTTTCCCTATGCTAAAAATACACAAAAGAATGCTAAATAGACTATATGACTCAAACATAAGAAATTTATAATATTTTATGCCCTTCATTCTGACATTCTAATCATTTTGGAAAGCCAAAAGAATTCTCAGAGACATATCTTTGATTGCTATAATATTTTCACGAGTTGATTGAAAAGATATATGTTGCTGATGCATAAGGAAACACCATACTAGGGGAGCAGGGTATACATTCAGCAGCAGGTATACAACTTTCAACATCAATTTCTTGTTTTGAAAACAAAGTAATTTGTAAGCATGCGTAGGTGTTTAAATTCTACATTCTAATTTATTCTTTCCTCGTGCACAACCATGCATAGTTATAAGCATTTCTACTGTGCAATCTATATCATGTTGGACAACTTTTTGTAATGCATGTCATTTTTTGTAATCTTGAGTTGGTTTAATAGTGGAGAATTTGTACTCTTCAAAAAGAGGTCACAAGTTCAAATCCTGCAAAGGGTAGGGTATGTACGTCTAGTTTGTATCACAGTTAGGTGCCTCCTGCATGAGTATATATAAGGTAGTCTCATATTATCCAGAATCATAGACCGTAAAAAAATCCATTTCCATTTCCATAACACAAAAAAATATTGAAATTTTTCATTCACTTAGCAATATATCTTGCCATGCAAAATGAGCTTGGATTTTCAAGTTACCCCTTTCAAATCCATTTCAATTGTAAGTGTGAAATTGATCTTGTATTACTTTTTGGCAGCTCAAATGGCCACTTTTGGATTCTAGAGTTAATATATAATGATAATAATTATGTAATTGTAATCTATATATTCTTGTGTTGACATCAAAAGCGAGAAGTTAATAATTATATTAATATTCATACATATGACAAAAAGTAGGTCAATGGAATTTGGAAAGGGAAAATGGTTAGAATATATGTGTTAGAGCAAGAATGGTCTCAATTATGTAAAATAATTAAATACAAACACTTTTTTGAATCATGTTTTAATTTATTTATTTTTAAAATAGAAATGTTTTCATTTGGATTGGAATCGTTGATATTGATCTAAGGGATTTCATTCAGTGTTTTATGGAGACATCATTGTTAATTCAAAGCATTTGTAATAATGAAAACTCATTTCATGTAAGAACCTGAGATATAATTATTAATCTTGATTTTAAATATTATAAATTTGAACTTACAAATTTAACATTTGTTGTTATCTTGCTTTGTTATGGTTGATTTTTCATACTTGTTAATAAATCTATCTTGCTTTAATGTCTATGACTCCCATATGCAGTGAACAGAAGGTGTCTATATTTTAGTATGTTGAATGAGTTGTTTGTGCTTTAGTGGAATTGTATCTTCGGCATAAGAGAGATGCATTGTTAGCAATTCAAATTGGTAGTGAGCCGCCCTTTCTTCTATCTTCTTTCTTCTGGACAGTGAGTCATTTGGCAGTGTGTCCTTTCCTTTGGGCAATGAGCCCTCCGACAATAAGCTTATTGTATTCGGTGTTGCTATTACTTTATATCATGAGCTCATCTTCATCGCGGTTTTTCCCTTCTTGGGTTTCCACGTAAATATAGTGTCCTTGTGTGTTTGGATGTTTTTGCATTACTATTTTATATGTTAACATTTTGTTAATGCATGATAAGGGTTTAATGGTTGTTAAGGGTTTAAGAGATAATATATGAATGTTAATGAGAATTTTGATGTTTTAATATACAATTGATTCACCTCCCCTCGCACCCCCCTACCCCCTCTCAATTAGTGCAATGATTTTTTTCCCTATTTTGATAAAAAAAAATTTAAATAAATATTAAAATTTGTGCATTGAAAACATAACCATTTTAATGGGATGCCAACTTTTCTCTTCACTATTTATCCAAATTAGAAAAAAATTAATGGGATGCCAACTTTTCTTAACTATTTATCCAAAAATAAAATAAAAAATTATACTATCTTGACATAAAAATATTCTTATCTAGTGCACCATATTTTTTATTTTGTTAATATATGTTAGTATTTTTTCTTGATAAGATAATCAACCTTATATTTTGGTGTTGATTACCTATTTTTAGTAAAATAAAAAATAAAATATCAAAAATAATTAAAATATCAAAACTATATATATTTGAACACTACACTTATATTTTTAGGAAAGGTATTTTCATATTTTTTTAAATGTTCTTTGGATGAGTAAAAATTGTTGAAACATCAAGTTTTTCGATTAATTTTATTTTTTGGTAGATTGACCTCAAAGTGGTGCTAAATATGCATTTAGTGAACAATTTTATTTGAAAAAGTTGTGACACAACTTTGTAATTTTATCCTATTATTTAATTAATTTAAACAGTCCTTACAAGTTTATTTTAAAACCAAAAATCTACAAATTGATTCAATAAATATTATAATCAAATTAAAAAATAATTGATTGAGAAAATAAAATAAATAAATTCATTAAATCAATAAATCAACACTTTAACTAATAATAGCTACCTTATCCTTATCTACTTCGTCCATCTTCATCCACATCCTTGAGATCAATCTTTTATATTTTAATAATTCGTGATTTTGGGTTGATTGAACATATGCTTTCTCAACAAGCAACATATATTATCAATACAAAGCTTATCCATTAACACTCTATATAAGGTTTGTGTGTGGTCTTAGCATAAATGATTTTTAATTTTATTTCAATTCCTATTTGTGTTATTCTAACATGCATGTTTAACACATCAACATACATATTAGTGTGAATAAATAAATATAAATTGATTAAGTTTTTATGAAGAACCTTTAATACCTCATAGTTATTTTTGCTGATTTTAGAAGCATGCAATTGGTATTTGTCAAATCTAATTTGTATTGCATTCTTGAAAGGAATTGTTGCCTCTTTTTCCCATGATCTCTAGTTTATTGTATATACGAAGGAGAATTTAAATTGTATTTAACCTAATAGATAAGAAATGATGGATTGTGTACCTTCTCTTCAATACAATTTTCTTAAACACATTATATCTATAAGCACCTTCATATTTTTCATGTGCAGATCCATAGTTATCTACTCAATATTCCATATCAAAGAATCTTTACCTTAATTTTGATATTTTCTCATGGCCTCTTTATTTAAATTTTTTTTTTGTTTTGGAAAGAAGTCATTATAATCTTTATCATGATGTTCATTCATATCCTTTAAATACCACTTAACTCCTCTAGAGTAACCGTCTATTTATATTATTCCTCTAATTGATTTCTTTAATACTTACATACTCTTGTTAGGGGAGAGGGGTCCATAGTGGAGCAGGGTCCAATAGTGGGGATAGAAGTAGTCTTTAGTGGGCCCCATAGTGGAGCACCTTAATATCCAATTGCAAAACACTTTTTATCCATAAAATACACAAATTGACAAATCATTTGATGCCACACTAGTGCATCAATAAAACATGGCTTAGTACACCACTATCGGTCTCACTTTTTTTTGGTCCTTTTTGGATACCTCAACAAAAAGCATGCTGATGTGGCCCTAAAACGAATTATCAAAGCATGTGAGTTGCCAAATAAACTACTGTATAAAATTGAGAGTGATTCGAAATTTTCACATAAGATTTTGAGAAACACGAAGTTAGGGTGCTCCACTATAGGCCCCTCTCCCCTAAGTCTAATTTCTAACAATCAGTCAAAAACAACATAAATAAAACCAAATACATCACATTTATAAAAAAAAAAAATTGAATATAAGAAGAAAAAGTATAGAAAAATAAATAACTTATTGATCATTATTCGTCACATCTAAAAGGCACATCATAATTTAGATCACCTATGTAATCTTCATTTTTTCTATCATCTCCCCCTTCATAGTCTACATATTCTATTTTGAATGACTTTCCCGAGTAGCTTAATTTTTAACATCCTCGTTGTGTGTTGTTTTATTGGTCCTTCATCTAGAATGAAATAGTTTGATGCAATGCGCATGTAAAATATTTGAGTCATTCTATTGAAATAGAATTTTTTATTTCTATTTTTTGGAAAAAGATAAAACTGTTCAACTAGAGTACAAACAGTTGTAAAAACAGCCATAATAAGGCATCAAAACATGCCACAAGAGTAACAAGAACATAGTATCATACCAATAGCAAGAAAGTAGAAATTACTCTACAGTAACAAACCTTCCCAAAGTGTTGTATCACTCTGTAAAGTAGCTTCATCAAAATGTTTTTGCAGCAAAGCATAGAACAACATTATAGAGCATAGATAGCAGAAAAAGGAGGCTTTTAACAGAAGTCAAAAAGCATAGTACTAGCAGATAGTGAACTGCTAGCATCAGAACATAATCATGAAGGAATTGAAATCAGGAAAATACACACCACCATCTCTGAACTGAATGTCGCACGATCCAACACCAAACAATGAGGATGTTACAAACTTTAAACTCAGAGTCATGAGACTGCAGAATAAGAACTTCTTCATCCCAACTCCACCAAGCCACGGTTGTGAAGCCTGAAGAGAGATCATTCCTCGTTTCTCCACTGGTAGGCGAGTTCAGAAAAGTTGGTGAATGTATCCCCTTGTACTAAGAGACAATGAGTCAAACATACTCACCAAAAGAGCACTCAGAAAGTGAGGGTATTGGTGTCCTTTTTAATATTCACACTCCAACTGGTAGGTTGAAGGTGGGGGTTAAACAAGGAACAAGCAACATTCGAGCCTCCAGTGTCCTCAGAAACTGTACGCAGCTACAGAAAAAGGTTGTGGAGGGTCTCAATAGGAATAGTGAGAGGTCAAACAGTTTGAAGATTAACAATTTGGAGGGATAAGTTAGCACAAATCATTTGCAGTTCTATCTGAGGGGGGAGAATGGTTTTAGAGAAAACAACAAGACAACAAAAATTCCATAGGAGTTTGATAATCACTTGTCTACAGGTGTGAGATAAAATATCAAAGGAAGGGGAAGCACCCAGGAGAGCTGATTTCCAAGACAAGTTCGAGGAAACAAGGTGGGCAAGGAGATGAACAACAGGTGCCATAGTTTACGAACATATATGTAGTACCAAAAGGCATGTTTAATGGATTCCATTTTAGAGCAAAATGGGCAGGTGGGCTGAGGGTAAACAAATTTAAGGCGGCTACTGATAGGAAGTTTGACATGAATAAGTTTCCATGCTAAGAGCTGAGACTAAGCATCTGCTTTGGACTTTCAGATTTGATGGCTGAGCATATTCCATTTGGACCGAGGAAAGGAGCAATCCCACTATTAAGGAATAAGATTGTCTAGAAAAGTTAGAAGATGTTTCTAGAAGAACTAGAATCTTCTAGAAAAGTTACAAGATGTTTCTAGAAGAACTAGAATCTTCTAGTGGTAGTATAATGTTCCCCTCTCCTTTGTATCTTCCTCTCTCTTGTATCTTTCCCTCTTCTTTGTATCTTGTTTGTAATATTCTATCCAATCCTAAGGGGGGATGTTAACGAATAAGATTGTCTAGAAAAGTTACAAGATGTTTCTAGAAGAACTAGAATCTTCTAGAAGGGCTAGAACCTTCTAGAAACTAGAAGCTACTAGAAGTTGTTCAAGGAAAAAGAACATTCCAATTTTAGAGATATCTAGAACATTAGAAGTTTCTAGATCTTAGAGGCCTCAAATATAAATGAGGTTGTTCATTGTGAACAACATGACTGTTGAGGTAAGTTGTTGGATTGTATATAAGCAAGCTAGATCAATATAATTTCTTTCAGCCATTTCACAATTGTTTTATGCTCTGTTTTTGCCCTATTTGTTGTTGATATTTTATTATTTGGGCATGTTCTTACACCCACTTCTTGTTGAGATAGGGAGCGATGATGATAGGTGGAAGGAGTTGTTTGTAGATGGGTCGAAGGGGGAAGAAGCAAATGCTACAAGCGTTAGGCCATCGCCACTCATTCAAAAAGTTAGCATGACAATCCAGGGATAATAGATGGTGAAGTTCAGGAGTAACAAGTTGTTGGATCTCAAGGATTGTTGTATATCACAGGAAGATAGGTGGAACTGCGTTTTAAGCGTAGGCCATGATTTCCAATGGAATGTGGTGGAGTCTCATAAGTCTCGAAAAACTTGAATGCCTTTTTTAAAAAGGCATTTACCTTTGAGTCTACTAATGGTACCTAAAGGTTTTCCATTTTGTTGCACTAGCTGATTCCATCAAATAGAGGAATAAGGAAAGCTTAACCCATGGCTAAGGGATTGATCGAACCAAATTAGTTTTGTTGAAGTAAACTACCAAGATTTCCAAATTGAATTGAAGGGGGCAGATCCATGGTTTTGAAGAATTGAGCTAGAAGGACCTTATCTTTCCAGCTAGTAGAACCCCAAGATTAGCCAACAAGGCAGTTTGAATGTGATGTTTAACTAGTTCTTTCTAAGGAGCATCTCCTTCCAATGATTTGATTATCCATTTAGTTGTTAGGAAAACTCCTTGCATGTATGGATCAATGATTCCCAATCCCCCCTTGTCTTTTGGTTGAATACAATGTTGCCAAGATGTAGCAGGTATCCCTCTTTTTTTCCCCCTATTTGGCCCATAAAAAGTTTTTAATCAGATGGGTTAGCTGATTGTAGCAATTCTTGGAAGGCAACCAACATGACTAGCAAGTAAGATTTTGTTTGCCACTTGAATATGACTAGCCATAGAAAGGAATCGATTCATCCAATTCAAGACTTTAGCTTTGAAGGGAATGCCCAAATCAGACGGGACCCATGTTTTATTTCTTTCCAATCAGACGGGACCCGGGTTGGTCAAAGGTTGGGGTGAGACATAATAAATTATGTCTTGTGCATGGCCAATTTGGAGCTAGAAATAGTGCAAAACAAGTCTAAATTATTGAAAGTATTAGTCACCTCTTCAACAGTATTTTGGATAAAAAGCATGATGTCATTAACAAAGTGTGAGTTGAGAGCAATGGAATTGTTATGCAAGGAAATACCATGGATAATCTGATTGGCCTTTGTATGCTGGAATAAATAGCCAAGGGCATCAACTACACGAACATACAGAAAAGGAGCAAGGGGGCAGCCTTAACGGATAGATCTTTGAAGAGGGAATTGAGAAGAAAGAGTCATTAACAACTATTCTAGCGTTAGCATCCATGAAAAACATTTTAATGTGATCATGGATTTTAGGCCCAAAATCCAGCCAATGCATCATGTTAAGGATGAAATGAATAAAGAATTGAAATGAATAAACTTAAAATGTATATCATAAGTTTTTGTAATTTATGTAACAATCACTAAATTCGTAAATTTTATTGAATGATTTTTTTATGTTTTCATTTCAATGTTTTTATGTTCCTCAATTTTTTGTTGATTATTATTTGTATTAGAATTTTTGCCTCTACACAACACATGTTTTAATTGATTTTTTGGTAATTTTACTTTTCATATTTATCAAAAGAAATATTACATAGTTCAAATATATATACTTTTATATTCTTATACACATTTATAATCATGGTTTGTTGTCTAGAAGAAATGTAATTAAACTTAATTTTTTAGTGCCCATACTTTGACATGTAGGAATGATTTAAACTACTCAAAGTTGCTAAAGTGGTATACATTTATAACAACAGAACTTATAAATAGAAATTATCTTAACCATAAAATAAGTAGCATAATTGCCTAATATTCATTTTTAGTTCCACTAATTGTATCATACAACAAGGTAAAACAAATATCAATTTGGATATGCAAGAAAAGGTAAAACAATCTACACACTTCAAATAAGAACCTACACCCAAATTTGTTTGCTCTATTAGTTGGATTAGAGATGAAAGAGATTGAGTTTATCCCAAGCACTTAAGAAAACAACCTACCATTAGAGGGAAGGTGGCAATGCCATACACTTTAGATATAGTTTAGTAATAATATAATCTCATTTTGAAAGATTTGACATAACATCATATCACTACACAATAAAATGAAGACATTTTAGAGGTTTTGTATGCAATGTAATAGGTTATCAAAAATCAAATTCTTGAGGTAACAATGCAAGATATTATACAACATAAAACTTTGAAAAGTTATCCTATTGAATATCAATTTGTTTTGAAACTAGATGACTATATGGAATTGACACTCTATAGTATGATGGATGACAATACTTAATGGTAACAACTAGATACATTATAAAAGTAATGTAGTAAAAATGCAATACATATTCAAGAATACTTAACATATACTAGAAAAAAGGTCAATAGAGGAAGAGATTCACACAAGGATTTTGGGTACAAGGCTTTTGCCACCCTTCAATCTAGAGCATTGGAGGAATTGACAATAATCTAGTTTACTTATGTCACTATTCATACTTCCAACAATTTCATCACTCATGTACAGACGATAAAAAGAGATGGAAAAATTATATGTTATAACCAAAACACTATTGAAATATTATTCTCGATGCACCTTTCCATTTCAGTTACAGCATAATAAAATAATAAAACAAATTTTATTAGAGTTGAAATATGATATAGAACCTCTCCTTCTCTCTACCCCAATTAAGAATCAAGTAGACCCACAGATATAAATTTAAATAAAAAAGCTGAACTAGTTATCTTGATAAAAACCTTGGACCTTTAGATGATAGATTTTTGTTGTGAGTTTTTGGTTTCATATGTGTGTTATTACAACATGAGTTCGATGTCTATTAACTAAATCTAAGAGACTATAAAAGGTAGAATGAAATCTACCACTTCCTCTTAATTATTTTCCTTCTCTAACACTTTCCTTATCTCTTCTAGTTTTCTCTTAATTAGCTTTCTATAGCTTAAACAAGTTAACCATCTTTTTAAGCTTCTGCAATCAGGGAGTGGCTATCCAGCCCCGTAAATGCACAGGAGGTATGGATAGGGTCATACATCATGCATCCAATCGTCCAATCAGCAGTTAACTTAATGTCGAGCAGCAGCATCATGCATCCAACTGCCGAATCAGTAGTTAATGTATGACCCCATCCATGCCTCCAATACATTCACGGAACTCAATAGCCACTTCCCTGCAATCACACATTCTCTTCCCTGTGTAGCTTTTCCAGTTTTCTATATTTTTCGAGCCATAATGCATTCGTCATTCAAACCTATGAAAACAAGCATCATTATGGCCATCATCAATTACAACAGACATCGTTTGTACCGCAGTGAGACAGTAAAGCAATATTATATCAGTACTTGTTTATCATCGCTTAGAGCACAAAGAAAGTGAACTAAACAAAAAAAGGTTTTGGAAAAATAACAATGGGCATAATCTTTTCCTGTAAATAACGTCAATATCAAGTAACTTATACGGAAGAATGAATGATTATTACAGTTTTCATCTTTCACTTAAAAGACCTTTTTCTTTGTAATTTACATGGAAGAATGGTTAATGACTTCTTTGACAGAGAAAACATGGTTCTTTTTTGCAAGACCGTACACTACATCAAAGTTATGATCATAATCCATTGAATTGAATGTACTCAAAGCAGTGATTTTAAGAAAATATCAAATCATGTCTATGTCTAAGTTATTTAACTAAGGCGCCTCCATAGGGGCAGTCAATCAGTCTAGCTCTGAAAACAGTGATAATTTCACATGTGACCTTATCCCAAGACAATTGTTTCCATTAACATAGATCTTTTTGAGGGCCAGAATTTGAGAAGTGGTTATAATATTAATATTGAAAAGGAATAAAAGACTTACCTCTTCTAATTTTTTATCTTAATCTAATGATTGTCTAATAATTTAAATAGATTAATATAGAGAGTTCACTTATACGAGATAAGTAAATGTTAAATTGAGTTGCATGGATTAGAGAAAGTTTAGTTTTTTTTAATGAGGTTAAAGTGTTGATGCAATGTAATTTGTTTGATGACATATTCTTGAATTACTTTCTAAGTGTAAACGTGAGATCTAAGATGTCTTCTTTAGAATAAATGTGTAGTTAAACCCTACAAATCAATTAGACAACATCACTTGTATGATCTAAACCTTTTGATTATTCTACAAGTCTATCCAATTTTTGCAATCACATCTTTGATTGTCACTTGCTCCTAAAAGGTGCGCCTCTACTATAGTAGATGAGTTGAATTCAAGGTGGTTTTAATTTATACCTTTTGGGTAATTGTATACAAGCTTTGAAACTCAGTTCCTTGTGCCTAAGTCAAGTCCTATATACCAATATTGCTCACTACGTGTATTAAAATAATTTAGATGTCAAAACAAAAGATAATTGGTGTTTGCTACAATATAGGAATTTTTTAAATTTGAAACACACTTGTGATGCTCTAGAATTGAAGTCTCTTAAATGTGAATGGATTCCTATAGGATGATTTCAAAAGCCCTAGGTGTTATTGTTATTATTGATCTAAGGAAAGGTTTGAGAACCCAATGAAGCGAAACCAAACCAAGAAGCTTGAATTAATTCCACAACACAATAAATATAATGCATAAGGACAAAATAGAACAAGATAGATTTTATTAATATCAATGTCAAAATTTATATAATAATACACATGGGCCAAATCTCAATGGATTATATTCATTGCTTATAATTTTTTTAAGATGAAAAATTCTTTAGAGGGAGAGAGATGAACAATAATGATTCCAAGTATTTATATTTATAAACTTCCAACTTATAACAAAACCCATTACATCTTATATTTTTTGATGGGTATTTTTATCTACAAAGTCTAGACCCTTGATAATACGTAGGAGTTAAGATTTTGAATGGCAAAGAGAGCGGGAGAGTGCGCAGGTGGTTCAAGGGATCTTGTGGGCGTCGCAGGCGGTTCCTTGGCTCCTATGGGCGTCGACGGTGGTTCTCCTCATGGTCTGGCGAAAGGTTTGCTGGCAGATGGCTCTGGTGCAGGTCTGTCAGTCGGATTGCAAGGGAAAGGTTGGGGCGACGGTGGCGGACAGGGCAGTGGCGGCCCTGTTCCTACGGCGTCTAGAATGGCTAATGTTCCTGGTGCGAATATGCATGGTGGAGGGCAGGCTAAGAGTGTTGGTGTTGCGGCCAAAGCCAGGATGAGTGTCGGATCTAAGCTGGGGTTTTCTGGAGGTTTTATTCCGGTCCGGAATACAATCTATGTGAAGCTAAAAGATGAAACTGTCAACGAAATTGAGGAGACAGCTGTTGACCTCTCTGTTCATGGAGTGATTTGTCGGTTCAAAGGATTTTGGCCCAGCCTCCCTCTTCTGCACTCTTGGATTACTTCTGAATGGGAGCCTCTTATTTCGGGTAAAGTTCACATTTATCCTATGGCTAAAGGATTTTTTGTGGCAAAATTTGACAATGCTCAGGACATAAATGTTATTTTGTGTGACAAATTTTTTAGTTGGGAAGACAAATTTTCGCTGATGGTCAAACCTTGGCATTCTGATTTCAACCCTGTTTCTGAAACTTTCAACAAATTCCCAATTTGGGTTCGATTACCTAATCTCCCCCTTCATCTTTGGAATGACTCTCTTTTGGAGGAAGAGGGTGATGCTCTTGGTGATTTTTTGATGGTGGATGATGAATCTTCTGACATTCTTCATTCCACCTTTGCTCGCATATTGGTCAATTTAAATGTTTCAAAAGGGTTACCTGCTGAGATCTTACTCAAATCTTCTAAAGGCTCTTGGATCCAATCTTTGGATTATGAAGGAATTCCTTTCCGGTGTAGGAGATGCTTCAAAATCGGACACGCTGCTGCACATTGTGGATTTGAGAAAAATACTAAGACATCAACTTGGTGGAAAGGTGCTTCTCAACAACATTATACTGTTGAGAAGAAAGTTGATCATAACAGGAGTTTTTCTGAGGTGGTTGTTTCGGAACCACAGGACCTTGGAACCCCCCCTCTGGTCGTCTCTATTGGTGAGGTTGTTAAGGCAACCCCTATTGAGCCATTGGCTGCCTCTCTGGGTGAAAGCGCCTCGGCTGTTCATCCTGACAGCTTTTATGATAAGTCTCTATCTTTACAAAGTAGTCATGAGGACAACCCCAAGTGTAAGGTTGTTGGCTTTCATCATCATGAAAATATTAAGAAGGTGTGGCATAGTATGGCTGCGCAGGTGGAAGAAGGATGGATTACTGTCAAGGGTAAAAAAGATAAATCTTCACGGCCTTCTTTCGACATGACTCTTCGCTCCCACAAGAAAACTAATTGTAAATCTTGATGGGTTTTGTTTGGGTGTTGGCTTTTTTGTTGGCTGCAGGCTGTCCTTTCAGCAGCCTAGCTTTTCTTGTTGTAAAGGGTTACGGATCCCTTCAAAATCTGCTTTTCCCTAATATCAAAAACAAAACCCATTACAATATTTGAGGATCAAAATAACTCTCTCCCAATTTGGTGCACCGTTTAAATTTCTATTTTTATTCACTCTACATGGACTATTTTAGGTCAAGATTCCTTAAGACATGTTAAGGGAAATTAATCCCAATTGAGACCCTAGTCTATAGTTATGAAACAATCCCAAGACTTGGTAGGAAGCTAAAGATTTGAATTTACATACAAAATAGAGTGTCATAAAGGACATCTTCTTGAATGAACCTTCACTCTAATAAAGACTTGTTGAGACAAAAAAAATAATATAATATTACAACCATGAATGGAGAGGCCCTAAATAACCTCTAAAGAAGAATCAAACTCATTTTATTTGTACACAACTTTGTGTGTCATCAAGAGGAGAAGTATTTGCAAGAACCAGGCTCTATAAAAAGGGCAATAAGATTGACATAGCCAAATACCCTTGTACTAATACAATACCATAACAAGATATACTTATTGTTGATCTAGGGATGCTCTTACATGAGATAACCCAATTAGGAAATTGTTGAATTTAATGCTCACAAATAAGGGCTAAGTGGTAGAATCACTTTTTGGTAGATGTTTCAACCTTAATGCACTCTTAACACTTGTATTAGTCCAATGGAAATGAATTGTATTCCTTTCTTCACCTCTTCCATCTCTAAACTACTAAATCGAGTTTTTTATCCTCCTCTACCAATTCTTGGCCAATATGATCCTCACAAATCTTGTAGATTGAAATGTTCCAAACCATGTCCACCTCCATCAATTTTTTACTCCAAATTTTATTGTACAACAAATTCCACATTCTACCTTCTCTAAACCATGTCATTATTTCCTCCATACAAGGATCTTATTATCCTTACTTCTAACTACTATCCCCTTCCTCTAGATCATCTTGATGTCATTTCATTTTTGTAACTAACTAGATTTGTATCTACTATCTTTTTATAAAACCTCAACTTCTATGATTGCTTATTTATTTTAAATTTCTTGCTCAAAATACCTGACATTATCTACTATTGCAACCTTAAATTACACTCACTTCTCTTATGTTGTACATTTCTTATTTTGTGCCACATATCACTTTTCATCAACGAATTCCTCATTAACACATTTGTTCATGAGCTTAGACCTTATATCAATTTGCAACTTTTCTTCCATAATATCCACTAGACATGTGGCTATCACAAATATTTTAAATTCTCTACTCACCTAGTTCCTAAACTTGAATTTCTTACTCCCTCTTTATTCAATTGAAGATGCTTTAAAAAATAAATATTTCAACAAATCTTCCCTTATTTATTAGTACTCTAATATTTTGACAAACCTTCCATTGTTGATTGGTACTCCCTAAAACAACTTCTTCCTCCCCTTGATAAATTCAAATATAACATGACTTCACCAAATAATGCTTCCTCACTTTCCACTTTCTTTCTTTAAGCCCTCTCGAAATAATTTTGACCACCTTTCCCTTATTATAATATCTCACTACTCCATTCATTAGTGCATTGTTTGTTTGTTGGTTCTCCTTATTTCTAATTCACTTTAATCAATTCTTGAGTCATCTATTCCTTCATTCATTGCTCCCTGATAAGTTGTATATTGACTACTATATTTTAATCTCTATCCTTTTGTCGCTTTAATCATTGTGAACATGCTCTCCATCAAATAATTTTTTCAATAGTATACAAACTACCTACCATCCAACTATTATCCTAATCTAACTAGGTGATATTTTGAGAAGCACTAAACAATTTCTATTTTTTGTGGTTTTCTTATCCTTATCAACTAATATACTAATATTTTTTATGCTTTTCTTCCCTTGATCCCTTAAAAATTATTTGGTGCATATTGATGTGGTTTTTAACACACAAACATACTTGTAAGTCATGAAAACTACATGGTGGAATGACAAAGATCATTCTCCCTACTTGAAACATGGATAGATTCAAGAGTATTCATTGAACATCAATAAAATAACCAATAAGTATAGAATTCTTACCATAATCATTCAGACGAGAATGAGCTTTGGCTATTCTATTGACAAGGGCTACATGAATGATAGAATATCAACATAAAAAGAAACCCACTTAGTGAAAACATACACTATCCATTGTGAGATTTTAATTCATTCAAAACCTTAAATTTGTGAGTGGAAGATGAATAATCATATGCTTAAAACTAACAATTTCACAATTTTAATGTATTACCTTTTATTAATTGATATTCATCATTAAGATCTTACTCTAACACCTTTTTAAAAAATTAAAAAAAGGAAGGAAAAATAAAAGCAAACCAAAACTTTCTCTCAATCCTCCTACACATCATTATGCAAATGGACAATTTCAACATAAAATCAATCTTCACTGGACTAGTTACCCACAATCCATATGAAAGACAATGCAATACTCTTAAGAATTGAATACAATTGAAAGATAAACTTTATTTTAACCAATATGGTCCATATTACCACACAAAGCATTTTGTTAATGAAAGACTACATGTGCCCTAAATCACATGTTGAATCCATCAACATTCAATGAATTAAATGTATAGAATTGTATGAAAACAAAAAAAACTTAGAGTTTGAAAACTTGAAACATGAAACTCAAAAAAATAGAGAAATTTTTGGCATATTTTATTCATAGATGAGTTTCCATAGGTTTCCAATATTTGTAACCATTAACAATGAGTTACAATTGCATATAAATAGGCACATTTGGATATGAATACCAACAATCATTCCCTCCAAAATCACAAAACACATTAGAATGTGAAAGGTCACTTTTACTTGTCCTTTCAAATTTTGTTCCTTTACTACATGCAATCCAAAATTTGATGTGTAGATGCATGTCATAAGTCTTGTGCACAGTTTATAAGTACTCCTTTATCCTCTATAAATCCACTTGTAGTGTGTTCACGCACTCTAATATCATAGCCCTAGTTTAACCTTTCCTTTTGCAATTCATATTCCATATCTTGCATTTATTAAAATAAAAGTGTTAAATTCCATTTAAATAATTAATTTTAATCCCTTGAAGGTATTTGCAAAATAGAGAATTAATTTAAAATTTAATAAAATTAATGATACAATTTTTATTGTTCAATAATTTTAAATTTCCTAATTTAATGAGTTGAAACCTTTAAAATGAATATTTTAACATTATGTTGCAAATCAAGCTTTGCTGCTAGTTTACAATATTGTAGGTTGAGGTTCGAGACTGACTTGTAATTTGCAAATATTATAAATTCTCTTGGTATTCCTACTGTAGACAACTAAAGTTGATCACTTGCATTTGGTCAATTTTATCCCATCATTCTGTCTAATTCTCTTCTATATGTGTTAATTAAATAACATTTTGATTATTCAATTAATATTCTTCAATTTAATCCTTAAATATACTAAGGTCATAAGGTAATTAATTTGTTAATTATATACTTTACCTTTCACCCCTTCTTTAAATTAGATAAATACCTTTATTTATTTAATTTAATCATTTTTATCCCCTCACAAGAATTAAATAAATTATTTAATTCTTTCATTTCTATCTCCCCTTGTCACATCATTCATCATTTCTCATCATCCCCTAATCCTAATTATAATCCACCCGCTAATCATGTGCACACACTTAACCGGGGACTAATAGGTGGGTGTCAGCACAAAGTTGTGTCACACTTTTGGCAAACATATCAGCATAGGTGAATTTAAGTAATTTTAACTAAAAATTAATTTTGTTCAAACATATGATCTTGTAAGATTCATTCTAGCTAAGTTATATATGTCCATAACTTTTCCAACTAAAATTGTTGGCTAAATGATATTTAGCACCACTTTGAGTCCAATTTACCAAAAAAATAAAATTATTTGAAAAACTTGATGTTTCAACAACTTCTACTCATGTAAAAAATATTTTTTTAAAAATATAAAAATACCCTTTTGTAGATCCATAAGTTTAGTTTTCAAAATGTATATATTTTAATAGTTTAATTTTTATTTATATTTTCCTTTTAATTTTTACTAAATGTAGGTTATCAACACAGAGCATTAGGTTGATTACCATGTCAAGGAAAAATAGTAAAACTTATTAAAAAAATTTGAAAAAAATATGATGCTTTAGATATAAGAATCTATATCAAGATGGTATAATTTTTTTCTATTTTAGATAAATAATTTATATAAAAGTTGACGTCGACTAGAAATAACTAATTTTTAATATGCGTACATTTTAATATTTATTTTAAAATATATATTTGTCAAAATTAGAAAAAAAAATATATCCATACCCTAAACTTTAAAGTTATAAATACACAAAAAAATTGAAGGAAAATAAATAAAATTTACTATATAAAGGTTGACGTCTCATGTAACTTCATTTTTCAAGATTTTATCAGCAACTAAATTATAGTGTTAATTTATAAAAAACTATATTCAAATATTTATTTATTTTTATTTTAAACACAAACATAAAATAGACTAAAACATAAATATTTTATTAGTTTACATCATTGCAAAATTCAAAACATATATATCACTTTTTAGTGATTCAAGTTTAAAAGTTGGATCAGTGTTGGCCATTTCCTTTTCCCACTTGTACCTTAATCATTCCTCTCTAAGCATAATTCTCACCTAACCCATCCCATAATTGCTTGCACATTCCTAATCCCCTAATTAGGAGAGGGATAATCCCCTTTCCATTTATTGCTACCCACTTTGTCCTCCAAGCCTTAAAGGCTTTCCATTTTTGGATAAGCAACCCCACATGGGTCCTTTCTCCAAAGTACATCCAAGGAATTTAAAATTCCTTTATTCCTTTCCATCCCATACATTGGGAATGTTGGATAAGGAATTCCTTTAAGAGGAAGATCTTCCCCACCTCCAAAGGTAATTTCCAAGTACTAATCTCACTCTCAAGCCTTCACATGGTGACACTTGTCACCATCTTACACTTTGAGAGATCATCCATCTCCCCATCTCCTCTCATGATGCCACTTGGAATCATCTCATGAATTGAGACGTCTCAACCTATCCTAGCCATTGATCTCCTCTCATGTAATCCTAGCCCTCCATCCATCTCTCCCCTCATCAAATATAAAACACATTCATTTTTCATCATCCTTGACTCTTTAAGCAAACTATTAATGTTATGCTACTAAAATTTTGTTGAGCACACATCGAATTCAAGCACATCAGGGAAACCCATACATTGATAGCTTCAACATACCGAGTCTTCATCAAATTCCTAGTAGGTTTGAGATTTTTATGTCATTTCCTTGATTATTTCTTGATTTTATGTTTTATTGGGCTTTACATTGCATTTCCTTTTTGTTTTAAAGCACATTTTCACTACACAAACCTACATTTCAAATTCTCAATGTATATTAGTTTAAGGGATTGAGTTGTATCTTACAAAACTTAAAAGTTGTCAAAGTGTTTGCTTCCTCATGACAATTAGTGTACTATCAATGTTAGCTTGTATTTTATATGATGTGCAAAGATAAAGGTGCTTCCCATCAACACTCAATATCGGCTTGCTTTTTACAAGTTTTGCATCTAAATGGTCAATTCCAACTTGATAATTTCAAGAACTAAAAAACACTGAGTATTTGATTTCTTCCCCCTTGTGCATTTACATGCAATGCTTTCTTGCAATCTATAAGTTTTGCAAACTACAAAATAGGAAGGATACACTAAGAAAGGGGGAAAAAAATTGTTTCCATGAATTGTAAAGGTGTCATTGGTGATTGCAAGAGGATTTTGAATGATTTAAGGTGGGAAATAGAATTTGAAATAGATTTTCCAATGTCCAAAAACTAGCACATGGTTCCCCTTATCAAGCCAAAAAATGTGAAATGAAAAATGTGTCAACTTGTTGGTTTGCAAGTTTTCCCATTTCAAACTTCAGATAATTGTTGTAATTTGTAACTTGGAAGATAGATATTGAATTTTGGAAGGAATGTGAAGGATTTGCAACTTGTAAAGAAAGACTTCACGAAATTAAAAAAAAAACTGAAAATAAAATGATCCTAAAGTTTTTTCAAACACTTACAACCTCAATACTTTCTTTTGAGAACATGGGTAATGAAAAAACAAAATTTAAAGCAAAAACTTTTAACTTTATGAAATTGATAAACTCTTGATGGAATGTTAGGGCCCCCAAACTTTCAAATTTTAGGGGTGTTTTGAGAAGGGTCACAACAATTCGCTTCCTTAGACCTAATATTTTGTGTCACTAAATTTTTCAAGGCATCCTATGCTAGCTTCAAAATTTGCATATTGAATTTTATCAATCAATCCTCACACCTAATCATAATTGCTCACATTTAAAGGAAGATTTATTGTCACTACCTTTTCTAATTTGACTATAAATTCTTGAGGTATTCTCTTTTATAATATTGCATCGTCCTCTATGACGTACTCAATAACTACATCCTCCACTACCCTAATCTCTTGGCCATTTAGGGCTTCCATTGGGGTCATCATCACTCAAGGATCTACCTCAAATCATTCCTTTAGATTCTACAAAGGATTAATCACACACCACTTGCCATCTTTCACAATATTATACGCATTAGCATAAAAATCATGCACACTTTTCTTTCAAAATTTCAAGGACTCTCTAAGAGGACATGGTAGACATCCATGGCCACATGATGTCACATACCACTTCACCCTTTTATTTTCCAATGTTAAAACTCACTAGGCACTAATCCTTTACCATAAATTAATGTCATTTATATAGCTAGAACACCTTGTAAGGTTTTTTGAAGCATTATCTTGAACATCGATTCCTACATCATTTTAACAAATAAATGATTCTTAATGTTGCCAATGTCAACTATATCCTTGCAAATGTACACCTAGACTTACATACTATATGGAACAAACTCCTATTTTATCTCCTTATCATCTCAAGACAAATTCAACAACACTCTCCTCATAATAAGTATATATCTTTTCTAAGGATCTTCCACTCTCTATGTTGAGCCTACTAACTCATACTTGAATTTGGTGATGTGTGCACCAATTTCTTTCCTTCTATTTTAAAAGGGAATTATTTGATGATGTTCAATGGCTTAGTGGCCTCATTATCTTCATTAAAAATAGGTGTCACAAAATCTTATTTCTTGGCTTTTATTTCTTTCTTAGGCTCGCACTATTACAACTACTAATGGGTAGCTTGTGGGGCTTCCTCCCATACCTCTTCTACTTGTTGATATTTATTAACACTTGATCCACCTCATCCTCCACTAATTCAACCTTTTCCTTTGGTATTCTCTTACTACCACTACCCGAGCTTCTCCTTAGCTTTCAAGTCATACTATTAAGCTTCTTTGATGTAATGGAGTCCCAACATACTCATCTCCTCCTATATGATAACCCTATGGCCATTCACATATCATACTACATTTTCCTTATTTGGATCATGATGTCCATATATGATGGTTAGATTATAAAACTCATTGACGTATTCTCCTTCATGCGCCCCTTGTGTTATATTAAATTTAATAACTTTGTCAAAAGGTACAACTAGTAATCCCTTGGTAGGAACTTGCCTTTCAACTTGGAAACCATCTTATCCCAATAGGTGGTCTTCTCCTTTTTACATTTGACTCTCTATAGTTATGACTCTTTCCACCATAATCTAACATGAACCTTAAATTTTATTTCTAACCAAATCTCACCCTTTGCATGTATAAGATGTCTTCAAATTTAAAGAACACCTTCATCTCTATGACAGTTAATTAGTTCTTCTAAATTGATCTAAAAAAGAAAATAACCTTCATCTATGCATCTCTTTCAATTTTTGAGATAGCTCACAATTATATTTCCTCTTCTAGCTTAGCATTAAATGATTTTACCCACTTATGTTCCTCTTCCTCTTCACCTCTCTCATACTTTGATTCACTAAGGTTACTTTTGGGGATATTTACATATGAATCTGACCTCCTAGGAGATTCTAGTAAATAAATATATATTTGTTAACTACATGAATTAAGGAGGGAAACATATTTATATTGTAATTCCTTACAAAAATTAATTTCACTTTTCTTTTTATAATATTTCTTTTCTTTACTTATTTTATTTAAAAAAAAAAAAATCTTTTATTTTAAACTTATATTTCTAAAAGTTGTACTTTCTAATTTACAATTATTCATGCTTTAAACTCAAGTTTTGTTTAAAGAATGTAGTTGAAAGTAGTTTAAGTTAGATTTTCTTGAACATGTATTAAAAACAAAAAGAATATTTTACAATGGTTTTTTAGTTTTCTTTCTCTAAGATATAAACGAATATTTGTTGACTTTCTATTTTTCTTTCTCTAATAATTATTTTATTTTATTTCTTTAAATATAAATGAATATTTGTTAGCTTTTTATAAATATTTTTTAGCTTTTTATTCTTTCTTTAAAATAAAATATTCTTACAATGCGTACAAGAAAAATAATTATGGAGACAAAAATGATTTTTCTAAATTTGTGGTGGAAAGAATTTTTTAGCTATATAAAATTTAAATTAATTTACCAAAAAAGATTGCTAGGAGAAAAAAATTGAAGGTGGATTTAAAATATTCGTCCATTATTTGTTTATATATATTTATTTATGCATTTTTGTGGTCTTTGGATGAGTACCTTGTCTCTCTTTATCCACATATAGGAATAGGGTGAACACATAATAGTTTGCTTCACTTGTGGGACATGGGAAGTTCAATGGTGAGTGGTAAAAAAAGGGTTGAACACATTTATTTGAATGTGGTGTGGAAAATACCTTTGAATGAAGGAAAGCCTATATTTCAAGATATTTTATTATTTTTTGTGCAGTGATTAAGCACCTTTGTTCAAAAATTACCTTTAATAAAGGTCTTTGTTCAATTTTTTTATGTACATGTAAATTCAAATTTTTATTTTATCATATTTTCTACCTTCATTTTCATAGAGATCCCAATTAAAATGATAAATCTTGACAAATCTTCCCACATGTGCTTGACTAGAGAAAATTTCTTAGACTAAGATAATGCATATCATCCTAGACTACCACATGGACTTCAAATGGAGGTTGTGAAGAATAGATCGGTGATGTGGATAGGTGACAAAAGAGGTGCACAACTACACAGACTAAGTATTTCTCAAAAACTTAAATGCATTTGAATTGAGTTGTAATGAAGAATTTTTGTGGGAATTTACATATTGAATTTAAAAATTTAAAACTTTGTTTGTAAAAAAATAAAACATAAAACTTAAAACTTAAATCTTAAACCTTAAACCCTAAAACCAAAACCCTAAACCTTGTAACATCAAAAATTGACTTGATATGTACTTGAATGTATAGATTAATATTTATGTATGGTTTAGGATAAATTAAGGATTAGCTAAGAAATTAATTATGTAATTTTTTATTGAATTTAAAAATTTAAAAATTGATAAATTATAAATTTAAATGCTAAACCTAAAATTGAATCCCTCAACCTTAAAACTAAAAACCTAAAAAAATAATTAAGTTCATATGTAACTAAATGTATAAATTAGGGTTCATTTAAGGTTTAGTAAAAATTTATATTTATATGATTTTGTATTGAATTTAAAAATTTAAAACTCAATTTGTAAATTTAAACCCTAAATCCTAAAACCTAAAATCAAGTCCTAAACCTTAAAACTAAAAACATAAATAATTGACTTGACATGTACATAACTAAATATATAAATTAAGGTTTATTTAAGGTTTAACATAAATTAGGGTTTACCAAAAATTTATAATTATGTGATTTTGTATTGAATTTAAAAATTTAAAACTTTATTTTTAAATTTAAACCCTAAAACCTAAAACTAGAACCCTAAACTCTAAAATTGAAATGTTATATCCTAAAACTAAAAACCAATGCCTTAAACCCTAAACCATATCACATAAAGCATAAATAATTGAATCAATATATAACTTAACATAAATTAGGGTTTAGAGATTAGGGAAAATTTGTAATTACATGAATTTGTATTTAATTCTAATTTTTTAAAAGCTTGATTTATAAATTTAGACCCAAACCCTAAAACCTAAAACATAAATTTATAAATCAATTGATATATAATACATAAATTAGCTTTTAGGGATCAAGGAAAACACAATTTATTTATCAATAAATGAATTATAATTCCCTAATTCCTAAACCATAATTACCTAAACCATAATTACCTTAATTTATTGGGTGAACATAAAAATATAGGGTGTCCGACTGGATAGTTAAACAAATTTCTAATTTATTTAAATATCTTGCCAACCCATTTTTTTTTCAAGTTCTAATATATCAATATAAACTTATGTACAGTTTTCCTTTCAAGCATCAAAATATTCTAGGTTTTAAGCTTCAACCCTTGTACATGCAACATAATTTTATTATTCAATATATGCTTTGAATGAATAAGTAATAGTTCAATAAATCAAAAACCTACTAGAATCATTTTTTAAATAGTAAATTATTATATAACTATCAACGTAGGGCTATGAGTACTAGCCAAATTAGTTACAAGAAATGTAAGTACTAATCTCCTATTCTACTAGTTGTTTCTTCTATCTCAATATGATTCCTCTCCATTCTTTGAGGTCTCAATGTGGTATTTCCCTTGAAATATTTTCCTCGTCTACCACTCTCACCTCATACTTTTACTCTCAATCTATTTTAATTTTATCTTTATTAGCACTATGCATAAAATAATCTTGTTGTATACTGCTCCTAATAGTTTTCCCATACCAACCCCATAATCTTCCCCTAATATCTCATATTCTCTCTCATGGTCTCCCTCTCTCTCCCTCTCCCTCTCTCCTCATGTTAGCATTATTCTCATCTACTAGATATGTCATTATGCTATGCCTATTTCTCCAATAACTATCCAATATTCATGCCCCTTATTTAATATATCATATCCTTCTAAGAATTATCATCTCCTTGTTAGAATTATCCCTTTTGTTAAATTATCTAGATTAGTTGCATACATTCCCTTAAATTAAATTCCTATAATTCTCAAAGAAATCCCCTTCACTAGGGATAAGGAATTAATGTATGTATAAAGAAACCTTGTTTAATAATTGTATCCTTGCTTGTTCCAAAAATTAAGCTTTAGATGGTCCAATTTCAAATCTAGTCCTTGAGTTATAAAAATAATTCTATGAAAATTACAAAATAGTACTTGATTGCCCATGTCTAAGGTGTATCAACCTTTTTAAAAAAACCTTATTTTTTTCTTTTATCATGAAATTAACGTATGAATATTAATTTATATTTAAGCCTTGATTCATTCCTTTCTTAGAATCTAAGGCCACAATAGGTGTATAAATGTGCACTATAATTCTTCATCCTAATATCTAAAACCTAGATTTCAATGAGTATAGCTTTGAGGCTTGTTTTCTTACCAAATATTGTAAAAATCCCCATCAATTCAAATTAATATTTAATTTTTATCTTAAATGTGTGAGTACAATAAAAAAACTTAGCCCAAGGCATATCAAAATATAAAAAAATATTTAACTAAATGGAGAGAGCTATATTCCATTCAACATTCAAAAGTCTATAAAAATTCCCACTTCAATAAGACTTTATAAGCACAACTAGAAGGATATTAGATTTTCTTTAATTTATGTTAAACCTTAATGGATTCTCAATTCAATTCATGATTAGATCTAGGGATATAGTACTTAGTATGTTACATTAATAGACTATAAAATAATATATTATCTAATGATAATTAACTATATGAGTAGATATGTGTATGTTGTAATGTGAATGTACATCAATAATGCAATTTTCTCTTTTAATGAGTTAGATGTTGGAAGAATGAGGAGTTTGTCATTGATGTTGTTGTTAGCAACATGAGCATGTGGGATAAGAAAAAGGTATATTGTTATGCATTGCAATGTTGTCATTTATGTCAACATTGCATATTGCTTTGGAGATCATGGTGCAAATCATTTTGGTTGGCTCTAAACATGTTTTAGGATGTTTGCATAAGACAATTTTGCAAGAAGTTTTGATCTAGTGAAGGCATCTATGATGAAAATTGACTAAGTGTTAATACCAATGATTTTGTGTAAAGGGGATTTAGTAATTGGGTCCGCATTGCTTCGATGTTGAAGTTTTTGCTCCACAGTTCTAGTATAATATTGTTGGTTCAAATAAGCATCTAATTCTAGAATTTCACCTTGTTTTGGATTTTGGTGTGATAGTTATGAGTAATAGAAGTTCGGCTTGTCGGTTATAGGTGTTTTCTATTTTTGTGCATATGAGTTGGAGAATCCACACTTCTCCATGGATTGGTTTATGGCTTTACGGAGTTGTGGAAGTGTTGAAAGATGTTTGATAAGTGTGAATTCCAAGATCATGATTTTTTGAGGTACGCATGTTCGAATATGGGTATACAATTAGAGAATTTTTGTATTAGCTCTCCTATAGTGTCGACCTAATAAGTTTGAAGGTATGTGAAGCTTATTTAAGTATTACAAAGTTATGTGGGAGCTATTATAGGTCCATGTCAACCTATTTCAAATTGTTTTGAGATTTGAATCTTCGCGTGAGGCATGTGTGAAAGGATTTTGAGCCAACAAGTCCTATTTTATATATTTTAAATGATATATCTAATTAGGCTGACCTAGTTGATGTTATGGGTGTGGATATATAAGCTAGATCATTTTTGGTGTTTTGATGAATGTCCTACATATAAGTGATGTGAATCATGTGAATTGAGTGAATACATTGTGAATCTAAGTTGTGAATGTTGAGAAAAATATTAGAGTGATGTGAATGTAGAAGAAGGGAGAGTGTTAGATAGGAATTAGATGAAGTGTGTAAAGTCATTCTATTGAGCTTCATCGAAATTGTATTTCATGCATATGATAGATGCAATTGTAATAGTTCAATCTAGGTTGTGAGCCGCAAAATTTCTTCTATCTCTTTTCTTCTTTCAATGGGCAGTGAGTCCACTTGGATAGTGATTCCACCTGTAGTGAGCACTTCTATAATATACTATAACTGGTTATAATATATTGTGAGCTAATCCTCACCGTGGTTTTTCCCATTTTGGGTTTTCCATGTAAAAATCTTGTTGTTCATGTGTTATGTGATGTTGATTGGATGTTTCATGCTTTCTTTCATTACTACAATTGAATATGTTGTAAGTTGGATGTTTAAATGTTTGAATGGTTTAAAAGTGTGGGAGTAAATGGTGACTCCCCAACACCCCCAAGAAAAATTGCTAGATCAAAACCACTTCCACAAGAGAGAGAATGGAAAGGAAGCTTGCTTCACAATGCAAGATTGAATATTGGTTGAATATGCTTTAATAAGCTTCAATTGATTCAATGCAAATGTACATGAGATGCCTTGCTTATAAAGACAAGGTTGAGATGTAGGATTAGACAAGATCATGACAAGTGTCTTAATCCTATAACATGAGACAACTAACTACCTAGGAATCAAGCATTACTATCTAGATAAGATAAGTTCTAGAAAAGCCAACTAAGACTTCTAGAAATATTCTTATATCCTAAGTAAATTTAACCATGTGAATATGTCCCCTAATTACCTAGTGAGTGAATTAGCTAGGTACAAGACATTTATTCACACCAACACCCCCCTTAAGTTCAACTTAGGGAGAAGATTATTATGAAAAGACTATGACTATGGGTCCCAGCTACTAGGCCATGTAGGTACCCATTTACAATGCAAATGCAAAAGATGCAAACAATATCTCACAAGTGGAGAAAAGGAGAAAACCCAATGGGACAAAACTCCTCTCCAAAAGAGAGAAAACAAAAAAAAACTAACATGATGTATGGAGGACTCAATGATACCCCCTAAGGACTACATCCATCATGTACATACAATCAATGACCCCCCATAAGAGGGTAATAGAGAGATAAGATATCCCCCCCATGATGAAGAAGCTCCAATGCTAATGAAGAATGCCTGAAAACAAAAGATGATCCAATGTCTACAAGCAACACATCTCCCCTTAGGAAGAAATAAATCCATAAGCTGATGAAGAAGACACTCTGTGTTCAATTGAAAGGAGGAAGAATGAATGCTCAACATGTATGCCTTTGAAAACTGGTGGGGAATCTCCAAGCTTGAATGAGCCACAACATAATCATGGTCAAACTCAGCCAAGAAACATGAAAAATCAAGGGAAGGAGGAGACTCATGAATGTCAATTTCCAAAGACAAAGTAGATGGGGTAACAGTTGTGTTGAAACTGTCATCAAATAGGAGAGGAATTTCCTCAAGTGTGTCCTCCAAATCTGCAATATGAAACTCCATGAACAAGTTAGAAATACCTGTCAAATACTCATCCCACAAAGCAAGATTTGAAAAACTATGATTATCCTGCTGAATAGAAGCACTGCTAGTTGAAGAAGTAGGAGGTGGAGGAGTAGGAAGCTCAACACTGGTCTCTAGAATATCAAGGTGTAGATGACCAAACTTCTCCTCACTAACATGGTTCGTACTCAATGGAGTGTGTGATGTGGTCAAAGGAACATTATCACCTTATGAAGCAAAATGTGAAAAGGAATACACGCAAGATGAATGATCAACCATCCCGATAGCAACAATATTCCTAGTCTCCAAGTCCCTTATGTACACCCTATCTGGAGTGAACTCAAATGTTTTACCTTGTCCCCCATGAGTAATTTGATAAATAGAAAGGAGATTAGTGGACAAGGAAGGAACACAAAGAACATCATTGAAGGTCCCTTCCCTCATGTCAATAGAACCCTTCCCACTTACCTTCATATATGTATTGTTACCCATTAATGTATGAGGTGAATTACAAGGCTCAAAAGAAGAGAACATATCCATATAAGATGTCATATGATGAGATGCCCCCGAATCAAGAAGCCATCTATTAGATTCGGGACTTGTAGAGGCCAAGAGTGCTTATCCTTTCATTTTGTGTAGCCCAGATACGGATCATGTATTCTCTGATTGAGATGATGATGATGATGAGGGGGTTGCCGATTGAGATGTTAAAGAAAAAGTAGAAGACACTGATGAGGGCAGTTGAATGTTATTCGTTTGAAGAAGGTGTGCGAGTTCATCAGTCTTCTTATTGTAGCATATATGCTCATCATGTCCTAACCTTTTGCAATATGCACATTTCAACTTCTTCTTTTTATGATTCCTCTTTAGAAGAGGGTGTAGACTCAGGAGTCCTATGTGAAGGAGAATATTTACCTTGCTCATTAGACTTGTGAGCCTTATTCTGCTTCTTACCTTTGTCACTTGAAGCCTTTGTATCCTTTGTAAAAAGAGCATGAGATGTAGAAGACTTCAATGTGCCTATGTGTACCAAATTTTCTTGTTCCCTTGTGAGCTGAGCTGCAAATTCATCAAGAGAAGGCATTGTATGTACATTGACAAGGACATCCATTGTAGCATAGAATGTAGAAAGAAACACTGAATAATCAGGACCAAGCTTAGCAAGAATAGAAAGTATCAACTATTCATCCTCTTTAGTGACCCCACAATTAGATAACTGCAATCTTAGAGAATTGAGCTTAGAGAAGAAGTCTTGGAGATTGTCAAATTTTGAAGGATTAAGACCCATTAGTTCATTCTCCAACTTGAATTTCCTCATCTTATCTAGCTTACTAAAGAGACTCTCTAAAGTAGTCCAAACTTGATTAGGATGTGTGCAAGATGCAACATGATATCTAAGATCTAGAGAAATGGACAAAAGAGGAGTACCAAGAGCTTCATCCCTTCTATCAAGCCATTTCCTTCTCTCTTTAGCACCTGCAAGTTCTAGATCTTGACCAAATGTGATTCTTTGCAACTTCAATTTTAACAATAATAACTCCATTTGAGTTCTCCACTCATGATAGTTATATGGAGTTAGAGATACAACTTTTGGAAAATCCATGATACAATCAGATATTACAAGAGAAGAACAACAAATTCCCTTCACAATAAAAGCAATTAACCCCTTTGTCCCAAACAAATTGACACTTTTTTGCAAATTTACAACAAAGTATCCCAAACTATCAAATCAGCAACAAATTGAAATTCTAAAAATTTGGAAACAAATATGCCAAAGTGAATGAATACAACAGAAGTGCTCCTAAATACCTTCCTGATGCTGCAAATTTGGGGAAAAATGAAGTTTGGAGCAAAAAAATATGAGCTCAGAGGCAAAAAATGATGATTTGGCTTCAACCTAGAAAAAATGGCACACAATTGCAATTTTTTGCAAAACACCTTCACCATTGAAAAATTAAGACTTCCAGCCTTTCGTTGATGTTTCGTTTGAAACATTTTTCCTCTGTTAGCCAAAGTTATGAGAAAATGAAAAAAAGGCTCGTAAAAGGGCACTTGGGGGCAAATAAATGTCTTGTACCTAGCTAATTCACTCACTAGGTAATTAGGGGACATATTCACATGGTTAAGTTTACTCAGGATATAAGATTATTTCTAGAAGTCTTAGTTGGCTTTTCTAGAACTTATCTTATCTAGCTAGTAATGCTTGATTCCTAGGTAGTTAGTTGTCTCATGTTATAGGATTAAGACACCTGTCATGATCTTGTCTAATCCTGCATCTCATAGTATTAAGAAAACTAATTCAACCCCCCTCTTAGTATCTTGGGTGTTCAACAATTGGTATTAGATCCTGGTTCCTTGGAAGGAGCTTAATCACTTGGGGAAGATCTTTGAGGTTGAATACATGGCTATTAGAAGATTACCCACTCCTTCGAAAGAGATTCCTATTGTTGGATATACAAAAGAAGATTGCATATTTGATATGAATGGAGAAATAAAATTTTCTCTTGAAGATTTGGAGAAAAATGAAGCTGAAAATAGATATCTGGAAAAAAAATATCAAAGAAGAAAATGAATGCATGAGAAAATTGAGGGAGCAAATCAAGAAATTCAAAGAAAGGCATAAGGAGGTCAATGAGAAATTGAAGCAAGTAAATGAAACCATTACCTGTCTGAAGGTGTAAGTTGAAGAAAGAAAGAGAGTTGAATAATTCTTGAATACAATGTTGAAAAGAAAATCTAAAGAATGCACAAAGCTTGAACAAGAAGTTGTGAATCTGAGATCAAATCTAGAGAAAGCAAGGATTCACGAAGTCAAATTCAAAATGAGTTCTACAAAACTTGATGAAATGATTGCAAATCAGAAGGGCTCTAAAGATAAAGAAGGTTTAGGATTTGAAAAGGGTGAAAGCTCAAAATCAGATCAAACATCAAATGTTGAAAGGAAGACTGGAGACAAGAAGAACAATGGCAAGCAGATTCAAAATCAAATGAATGTAGCTAGAATACCACCGGTCAGACAACCAAATTCATAAAGGTACCCATCTTTTAATGGTTTATGTTATTCTTGTAATAAATTTGGACATAAGACTATGGAATGTAGAATAAAAATTCATGATAAATTTTTCTGGAGTGAAATGCTTGGGTTAATCACAAAGGATGTGATTAGAGAAGTTACATATTTGTGCTCCACCAAACCTGTTCCAATGCTCAAGTCAATGAAAAAATAAGTGGTCACGGAATTAACTAGTGCTACATATGACAAGTGCGCCTTGACAATGAATAACATTAGAAATCCATTTGTGAAGTATGCAGCTATGATGATAGGTTACAAGTTTTACTTCACAAATAGAGAAAACTATGTATATGTCACTGTAATAAACACTGGCTATGAGATGTTGGAGAAAGGAATCGACTATGATCTTTGCGAGTTGTTGGGAAAGAAACTAATGGAAAATTTGGAGAAGACCAAGGAAAAGAAACATCCATTTAAGTATGGTACCTCGATTGTCTTGAGAGAACCGCTTGATACTAAAAGTGTTGTATGGTTAAAAGGAAGACCAGTTGCACATCAAATTAGAGACTTTCTTAGAGGTCTTGGTGATGTAGAGGCATGGGATGAAACTCTTGAAGCTTTATTTTCAGTATTTCAGAAGAGGATGCATGAAAGAGAAAGAATCCCTAAGAAAATGGTGGAAAAACACAAGGATGAAATCATATTCATGGTATCAACAGATGAATTCATCATTCAAGCAATTGAACCAAGGACAGTGTGGATCCCAACAATGGGATATGAGATTAATAAACAAAATATTATTTCCTCAGCTAATTTTATGCTTAGCAAGCCTAAGGACACCATAGAAGGAAGATATGGCACCTATGAAGAAAAATCAATGGAGATACATATGGAAAAAAAGAAACCAATAATAAAGAAGGTTGAAAAGAAGGTTGTACAATTTGTGGAGGACGTGGGCTTCACAAAGGAGCAAGTGGAGCAAGCAAGAGAAAGGGTTGGAGCTCCAAGAAGCTCATCAGGCACTAGAAGATCTAGTAGAATAGCTACCACCCCTCATACTATTCAAAAGTCCTCTGGGACTAAGCCCCCTACTGGAGAAAAGAGAAAATAAACTAAAATTCCTCTGGTGAAGGAGAAGTCCCCTATGGTTGTGCAGAGTACAAGGTATAAGAAGAAGAAGAAGGCCACTATGGTAACACCATCTGCAACCCTTGCCAAGAAGAGAACAAAGCAGAAGGTAGTAAGAGAAAATAACATAAGTGTAAATGTTGAAGACGAAGGAGATGAATAAGAAGGACCTCAATTGGTCTGGAAGAGAAAAGATGAAGTTTCATAGAGTGAAGCAAGTTCCAAGAAATAAAGAGTGGATGTTGTGGAAATTAATGAAGAAGAAGAAATAGAGAAAGAAAAGAAGGAATTTTTCATCCACATGAGAGGCAAGAAGGGAGAAGCAACTAAGAAAGTGTCTCTGGGGAAGAAGAAAGAAAAAACAAGGTAGAAAAAGACTCTGGATGAAAGGAAAAAGAAAAAGGAAATGCCTCCAATAAGCACAAACACTCCCATGAAGTTAGAAGCACTGTTCAATAACATTTTGAAGCATGAAATGTTAGCAAAAACTATAGCCCTATACAATGAAGCAAATGAGGTGGATAAGGCCACCATTGTAGAAGCTATCATTAAGTATATTTTTGTTTTAAAATTTGGCATGAAGAATATTGAAAACCAAATTCCTGTGGAGCTATGGAATGTCTTGGTGAAGAGAAGGAAAGAAGCAATAGAAGAAGAAGCAAAAATAAAAGTATGCATTGAAGAAGATTGGTGATCCTCTCTCAGAGGAAAATAAAGCTACATTGGTTGAGTTGTACAACAAAAAATTCAGAACAAAGCAAAGGGTGACTACCCTTATGGGAAGAGACAAAAGTGAGGTTGAAAGGCTCCAGAAGGAGATAATTGACAAGATTTTAGACATAGCACAAAAGTGTGGAATGACTCGGGAATGCATAAAAAATCCTGCTCAACATGAGCATGCAATAGATGAAGGATATGTACAAGATAATGTTCTTCCAAAAGTAGAAGAAATGACAAGGAAGATGAAGAGGTTGAGAAGAATGTTGAGAAAGAGAACACCACCAGTGAAGATACAACAAAGGAGGATACCTCTCCTCCTCTGGTACCTGAAGAGAATGTTGAAGATACACAAGGAAAACTAGAGATAGTTCCTTTGGATACCACAAACAAGTATGTTGGTGAAGAAAATGTAAATAAGGATGAAGGAAATTAGAGTTGTGACCAAGAAAATAATGAGAAGGATGATGAGGATGCATCAAGAGATACAAAAATAGAAGCAAGAATGCTAGTGAGCTCTAGAAAGAATGGGGAAAATGAACTGAAGGAAAAGACTGTGGAGACTACAAAGGCTTCTGATGAATCTTCTGGGACCTCTGGAGATTCCTTAAAGAACTTACTAAGCATGTAGCTCAATTTCTAGCCTGTTGTATAAGCCCAACTACTACAATTATCTATCCAATAGAGGAATGTGGGCCTTGATAAGATTTCCCCACTCTGCAGGCTTCAATTGGGAGATGTATTCCATACATTTTATTGAAAGTATATTATAGAGTCCCATAAAAAGAGTGGAGAGCTAATGTATGAAGATGTAAAGGCTCTTCAAGAGGCCATACCTAGTGCAAACATTGACGCTTCACTTTCTGGTATGGAGAATTTGAAATTATTAATTGAGTATTTTAAAGAAATGTTGTTGGTCTTAAGGGATAAGTTAAAAATGAGGTTGAAAAGAAGATAAATGACAAGAAGATGTTGGAGATAATTGAGAAGTGTTCCCTTGCACACAAAAAGTTTCAAGAAAACCTCAACAGTGCAAAATATTGTATGGGTGAGGCAAAGGCTCTAATCCAATATTTTATGAAGTGGCCTAGAGCCACACAAAGTATCAAGAGTGAAATGGACTTAATTGAGTCTCAAATCAACAACGCTTCTAGTGCCTATGATCTAGCACATGACATGATTGGAAACACAAGAATAGCAATAGAATATTTGCATGAGAGATTCTTCCAGCTGCAGGCCCAAAAGAAGAAATCATTTTTTAATTTGGAAACATAAGGGACTTGGTAAATTCTAAATTCATATATGTTTCAAGTGCCCTTTTGAGTGCTAACAAAGTTACACAAATCAATCTGGTACCTAGCACTCTAAAAGAAGGAGAAGAAATTCTAATGGAGCTAGAGACATAATGCAAAATTCTTGGGATAGCAAAGATGTTTTGGGAAGAAGGTAAACAGGCCTAGAAGACACATGTACAAAAGTTCCAAGAGTCAATTTCCTCCAATTGACAATATTCCTTAGTCTTTATGGATTTCCATTTTTTAGTTTCAAATTCTTTGTACATATGTTGATTATATAGAGTGGTTTCTAGTAAACGTTTTTGCTTTTGCTTTTGTACATAACTTAGGGGAGTCAATTCAACTTTTCAGTTTGTACATATGTATATATTTCTCATGGGGAGATTTGGTATGTGTTAGAATAGTTTTTGTATGCAACCTTTTCCCTTGATTTCAAAGGGGGAGAATATTTTGGAGATGTTTAGGCATGTTGCCATCAATGAAAAAGGGGGGATTGTTGGAAGAATGAGGAGTTTGTCAATGATGTTGTTGTTGGAAACATGATCATGTGGGATAAGCACAAGATATATTGTTATGCATTGCAGTGTTGTCATTGATGTCGACATTATATCTTGCTTTGGAGATCATGGTGAAGATCATTTTGATTGGCTCTAAACATGTTTTAGGATGTTTGCATAAGACAATTTTGCAAGAAGGTTTAATTTGGTGAAGAATTCTATGATGAAAATTGACTAAGTGTTAATACTAGTGATTATGTGTACAAGGGATTTGGTAATTGGGTCCGCATTGGTTCGCTATTGAAGTTTTTATTTATGGTTCTAGTATAATATTGTTGGTTGAAATAAGCATCTAATTCCAGGATTCCATCTTGTTTTGGCTTTTGGTGTGAAAGTTATGAGTAACAGAAGTTCGGCTTGTCAGTTACAGGTGTTTTCCAATTTTGTGCATATGAGTTGGAGAATCCGCACTTCTCCACGGATTGGTTTTTGGCTTTGCGGAGTTGTGGAAGTGTTGACAGATCTGTCAGATAAGTGTGAATTCCTATTGGCATGATGTTGTGAGGTACACATGTCCAAATATGGGTATACAGTTGGAATTTTTTTGCATTAGGTCTCTTATAGTGCTAACCTAATAGGTTTGAAGGTATGTGAAGCTTATTTAAGTATTGTGAAGTTATGTGGGAGATATTATAGGTCCATGTTGATCTACTTCAAATTGTTTTTTGATTTGAATCTTGGCAGGAGACATGTGTGGAAGGATTTTGAGCCTACAAGTCCTATTTTATATATTTTCAATGATACATCTAATTAGGACGACCTAATTGATGTTATGGGTCAAGCGAATATATAAGCTAGATCATTTTTGGTGTTTTGATGAACTCCTTTCTGAGTAATTTGGCTTCCTAATCACCGTAGGGACATCCTGATGATAGTGCATGTGATAATAGGGTGCCTCGGTGATGGCCTCTCTGTATAAATGGGCATAAACTATCTGTCCCTGTGTTGTAGTTGTCATGGCCTCCAACTGTTGGTGTCACCTGACCTCCTTTGCCAACTACATATCGACGGTGTATTTAAGCTACCACTCTTGGTCCCTCTCAACTATCAACGCCTCTACCTACTTCCAATCCTAGTCTCTCTTAGCAGTGATTTCCAATATCTATTGTCAAGTAACCACTTGCAACTACTACTGTAACTGTTGTATATGTGCATCGCGGGGATCTGGCCCTGGTGGTGGTTGTTGTGGTGGTTGTTGTTGTATAGGTGGTTGTTGAGGAGGTTGTTGGTGCAATGGTGGTGCACCGGGGACCTATCCATCATGATGTTGGCCATCCTAACCATCCTATCCTCTGCCCCTACCATCTAGACCTCTGCCCTGCCCATCATCTAGTTGTCCTCTACCCCTGCCTATGCCCCTCCCTCTCAGCCTCCCTCGTGGAGGTATACCTACTATATTTGTAAGTCAGGGAGGGGGTATGAACTATGCATCATATGTAGGTGTAGTTTGTGCATCCGTCTATCCCTATTCATAGGTCCATGGCCTAGCAACCAAATGTCTAAAGCCCTCAATAACTTTGTGGGTTGGGATCATATATTCCCATGCTATCTCTTGTGCAGACCTAGAAAAAATAACAATATACTAATCATCAAGCCTATTCTTCCTCTCACCAAACTATCTAGAAACCCTATCAGATAGGTACCTCTTGATAATCATGTGCTCTTGACCCTACATATATCGGTTCTTTCGAGCAAAGAACAGTTGATGAACATCATCGTACCATGTTGACATCTAAAGCCATGGTCACCATCTGAATACTTTCATATTGTCAATCACTTGATGCCAGTAAGGAATGTCGAGCTGCCTTGTGTGTTGTAATGTGATAGCACCCTTGTATCTCCAAACAACTAGATCATTTGGCTCCAAATTTTCCATATGAACAATAGGTCGAAGCACGAAAATGTGCTCCCATGCCCAAATATGAAGGGTGACCCCTGTATCAATCACTCTCCCATCACAGTAAACAAAGTCATGCATATCATGGTATATGGAGGCCAACATCACTGGCCCAATACAAATTGGGTCCTCCTAAAGAGAATCCTGTGCCAAGCCAACCCCCATCCTGGACTGAATCCTCTACTTCGTTGATCTGGAGCAACCAAATCTGAGATCACTGCCACAATAATCAATCTAAAGGTCGATGCCCAACCTTTGTACATCTCAAGGTCTATCTGGGAGTTGAACAATACAATGGACTCCTGGTCAAGAACCTCATGGCAAGCATCACAATTGGCATCAGTATCATAGATCACACGCTCTCCATGTATCGTTAATCGTAAAATCTGCCATACATCCTCTAGCATCACTTTCGCCTCATCAGTAGGTAGGTGGAACGATGAGATCTCGCTATGCCATCACTTGCATAGCTGTCATCATCGCCAAATGGGTCTGAATGATAGGCATGTATGCAACGTACCACAAACCAATCTCTCTCAGGTGCTCCTATTGTAACTCAAAAAAAACACCAAGTCTAGATAAAATTGTCGGTCAATGCTCACAGGACATCAAAGGCTGGATAACTTCCTGCACCCATGAAGTGCACGACATCAAAATTCACAAAAAATGGCTAAGTTTGGAGTTTTTATCCTCCAAAATGACAAAAGCACCGCTATTTACAATAGTGTCGCTATAACTCAAATTCCAAATAGTGAAACTGGAAGCATTCAAATTGCAAATCGCAAAATGTGTCGCTAATTGCACATGTGTTGCTATTTGAACTTGGCAAACCCTAATCCTAAATTCCAAATCGCAAGGTGCGTCGCTATTTACACCTACGTCGTAATTTGAAATCAGAAAACCCTAATTTCAAATCGTGAACTACATCGCTATTTACATATGCATTGCTATAAATCAAAATAGCATCACCAGTTCTAAACATAGCATTGCTATATAGCGATGCCGCCAAAATTCAAATTTCAAAATGCAATAAATGTGCTTAAAATTCAAAATTCATATCAAGTTTTGAATCACATACTGGTGGTCATGTGCCTGGAGGCATCTGTACTTGCAAACCTGATCGAAAATGTGTCGTGGGAGCACTCGTTGCACCATTTCGTCGAAGGGTCAGAGATCAAATGCAAGAATTCTCTAAGGTGTGAATGCACAAATGAATTGAAAGTGACCCTTCCTCACCTATTTATGCTTGTAAATTAGGGTATTTTTCCCTAATTTAACCATGAAGCTAAGTTTTTCACCATTTTCACCAATCTTTCCAATTTGAAGCTTATTTTGCATCTTTTTTGTGTTTTGGCATTTTTTGCATCCCAGAGCCTTTTTGGACCCCTTGGGCAACATTTTAACCTTTGTCGAGAAATCAACCCAAAATTCAATTTTTTTGCCCGATTTCTTGAGGGGGAAAGGAACTAGCTTATTCCTTCCACTGAGGCAATAGTGGGGCATCCAAAAAAATTAGAAAAAACAAATATTTTTTGATTTAGGCAACAGTTTCTTATCCAAAGGGCATTAGTCTTTGAACCAACGTAACAGGTACCTCACTTCAAAGAGGCACAAAATGTAGACACTGAAAAATTTCTTAAATGATATCATGCACTTGAATCAGGTATACTAACATTATTTCCTCCTAAAACCCATCCTCTTTTCACTTAATCAATTAAATTAGCCTAGCTAATTAATTAATTATGTCATTTGCATATATTAACCTTATTAATTTAATTGGGTTAATTCACCCCCTTTCATGCTAACATTTCATCTCATTAAATTAAATAAATCAAGTTATTTAATTTAAATCCCTAGGTCCTCTTATTTAATTAAATAACCTTAAGTTATTTAATTAAATGTCATTTCACTTTCCCCCTTTCATTAAATCACTTTATTTAATGAAAATCATCTAATTCCCCTAATTGTATAATTAAACCTTTGTTTAATTATCAATTACTAATTAATCTAATTTCCCCCCACTTACAAAGGAATATTCCAAGGGAATTATCCTCCTTTGCACATTCCTCCAAAAGGAATATTCCATGCTCCTTTCTCTTTCGCAAAATTAAACTTTGTTTAATTTTACTAATTGTCTATTTTCCCTCACCCTTGAGAATATTGCAAAGAATATTCTCTCTCCTCACTCATTTGAAAAAGGGAAATATTCCTTTTCTAACAAACTTACTTGACTTCTTAAGCAAGTTAACTTGTGACCTCTTGTGCAAGTTGAAAGTGTGTTTGTTTGGACAAAGGAGAACCCTTGATTAAATCTCATCATTGATTCTCATCTGTTGATGAGAATCCATGATCCATGCCTCCAACTTCTTCCATCCTTGAAAGTTGATTAACATTTTTGATCTCAACCCTCCATTTCTCATTTTCTCTCTTATAAATAGATCACTATTTGGAGACAAAGGGATCCATCTTTTTTAGAGAAAACTCATGCTATTGAAATCACTCGCACTCACACTCATTTTTAGCATTTTCTTAATATCATTTTAGATTAAATACTTGCATTAATTATCTTAGCTTCCATTAATGGCTTCCATGGTAACATAGATGCATATATGTAGCTTTTTTATCAATTAGGGTTTTAATCTTTTTAGGTTAAACTTCATTTAGAATAGTTTTGTAGACACCCATATGGATCATCTAAGCATAAAATCATGTTAAAATAGCTTGCATCAGGATCATTCAACTTTAAATCATGTTTCAACACGCATCTCACAATGGTTTCATCAGTTTTCTTCAATAAAACTGATTGAAACAAGCTTATTATCCTTGGGATTGGGAAATGGTCATCATTCCACATTAGTGTGATACCACTCCCCCGATAGGATAAGTTTCAATGGATTAGAGTAGGAATTTTAAAAGATTTTATAGTTTAGCATGTTAGTTTTGATAAATGCTTAGTTTAGTTTAAATTGAATGATCTATATTGGATTGGCATTTAGTGGCATGGATATGCTTTGATTCTTCATGAATCAAGTGTAGTCAGCCCATACTAATCCGTCGGTCACATATAATATAGTTAATATTAGAAGACCCACAAATTTTTGGGATCTATAGACCAAATTATAATTATATTACAAAGTCTGATTCATATTAAAATCTCTTTAGGTGGTGTTAGTGCTTATTCTAGTGATACATTAGTAGTGATTATTTCTTGAGTGTAGTAAAGTATGCTTGGAGATGTTTCTTTGAATACTATCTAACAAAATATTCCAAAATAATTTATTAAAAGAGATTATTTTCCCCAATAAGCACCCAGATCTAGTATTAGGGGATATTAGGTCAACAACTGTATTTTCCCTCATGGTGTGATGGTTAAGGTGTTGTGTTTTTATTCTTTCCATCAAGGTTCAAACCCCATTGGGGTGTAATTGTGGAGAATTTATATTGGGTATGAGGCCCCCCGTTTGTGACCTCACCACTCTAGGTTAAAAAGTGTTTACCCCTCTTAATAAAAAAGAAGACATATATGTGAAATTAAATTTTGAAAATTTTATATATTTGTGTGAAAAAGGATGACTATAGAGGTTGAGCAAGTCAATATTGATGATTCCCCCAACGTTCCAGCTTAGTGAGAAACTACAATGCTTGACGTGAAGTTTCATTCTGCAAATCTCAAAATCGGGTAAGTTTCAAAAATTGGAAGAAGCCACCACAATGAGAAGAATACTTAAGAAAATTTCAATGATTTAGAAGAAAAATATGATGAAGAAGTGAGTATATTCCCACTCCTATTTTTGTCCCTAGCTAGGTGGGGTGAAAATAGGAAGGATGGAAGAAACATTTTCATTGTAAAAAATAGGCAAAATGGCTTATATATGTCTCAGGTGGGCCCATGGAAGGATCATTTTCACTATTCATAGTAAGGACTTTATTGACTTTTTAAGAATTTTCAGCAAAATTCCTTTTAGATGTGACTACGTAGCTTTGTGGATCAACCAACTTCACACTATCATGGCGAGGGGCAATCCACCTGATGAGGTGCACAAAAATTCTCCACCCATCTTATCATTTATGTCAATTTTTTAAAATTTTGGGTTTCCCAAGCAGCATAGGCATCCATTTGGTATAAAGGAATTCAACTAACATGTTTTCATCCTAATGGTACATTAGCATCCTTCAGTTGCACGGCTGTCTAGCCAGCATGTTTTCGTCAAATGTTGTTCAGCGTCGGACTCTAGAATGTTGCACAGATGTCTATGCAGCACGTTGTAGTCTTAGAGGTAGACTTAGGAGAATTTTTAAAGTTTATGATGATGTAGTGTTAAAATATTTTTCATGATACAAAATGTGTTCACATGAGACTTTCTGTTTTTGCAAGAGTGGCCCAAGATACATGAGCATGTTGTTGGCTCGATTCTAACATTGTTGTGAGGCCACAACAATGATATCGGTGTTGATTACAACTTTATATAGCAAGTCGCACTCTGGTAGGTGTACATCATGCCAAAGATCATATTTCATACACCCATGCTCATAGCCTCAATGGACTGATGGGATGTTGATACATCAACTTTCCATCTCTCGAAAATGGGTATGAAGATGACGTTGTAGGACGTCTATTGCATCATGGGCCTACCCATCCATGGGGAGTGGGTAGCCTACGAGGAGGGAAAGATGGCCCAGGCTACACAATAGTATTGCCTTGGTCAAGTGATCTCAAAGGATGTGATGGGCCACATCTACGTGCACTGGCTCAAGCAAGGGCAAGTGGCGATGCCATTGGTGCGTCGAGTTATGATTGTGACTATTGTGTTGCAAGTCACGATGGCTGGGTGAACCTCGAACCTTCATGAGGGCCTCGTCTATTGCATTTACGCAATGGAGGAGAGAGGGACAGTATATGCCTGGGGTCAGAGCATTCCCATGCATCTCTACCACGACCTCGAGCTTTATGTCCACTACGAGTATCACAGCCTCACCATATGTGTGTGTCTCAAAGTGTGGGAATTTGAGTATATCTATTGCATGAGGTCAATCGGGTACCCCCAAGGCCTATCGCACATGACGCCTTGAGCGTATGTGTATCCCCTAGTACGTCATTAGCAATATGGTGATTTATAGTTTTGGAGAATACAGCTAGATACATTATGAGTGCAATACATTAGATGTCGCCCTTGTTGGAAGAATGAAGAAGATCATCTTGTTATATAGTTTTGTGTTGTCATTGATGTCACCATGTTATTTGAGTTTATTAGTTTGATCTGGTACTTTGAACTGGTATGAAGAACCAATTTACATCCTCTGGTATTTTGATCTGCATATACAGTATAGGTAAGATTTATCCTTGTGGTTTATTTATGGTGTTCACTACATATATCTATATCTATGTTCCTAATTGTAGCAGGTGTGTATCTTTATATCAGAAGTTATGAGTATCACAATGTTACTTGGAATAGTGTTGACTAGTTGAAACACAGACTGGAATTGGTATTTTGGTCTGCAATCCTCCGTGGTTGATTGTTGCTTCTTGCAGTTTTGGGAAATGGTTTATGGAGGATGAAAGGTTGTATTTTTGTAATCTTGTGTGCTCATGTGCTTGTATCGTGAGTTGGCGTTATTCTGTTGATTGCATTTTGTTATTAGGTCTATCTCTGGATGACCTAATGTATAGTTGATATTGTAATGGAGTTATTTTTGTTGCGGCTATATGTGTGACGTATTTTAGGTCCATACCGACATAATGTAGTGTGTTGAATGGTTGAATTACTTTTGGAAAGATTTTGGTAAATACTTGGAGCCAGCAGTTAGCCTTTTTGGTGAATAAATATTACATCTATTTAGGCTAACCTAGTTGATGTTTGTGGATGAATCATATACATGTTGGATAGGTTTGAAGATTGTTGTGTGTGGTGTGTTGTGAAGTTGTGAATGTGAAGAAGTACAAAGATTATGAAGTGTGTTATGTTAGTTTATTGAGCATCACCAAAACTGAATCAACACTTGTTAGGTGCACTTTTACCAGTTCATTTTGGATGTGAAGCCACTTTTGTTTTGTAATGCTTTTGTAGGTAGTGAGCCTCTTTCTTGGATAGTGAGTCCTCTTTGTAAGCAGTGATCTTTTGTATCCAAACAGTGATTCCTATTCTGGGTAGTGAGCCCTTTGGCAGTGAGCCTTTTGTATTCGGTCTTGGAACTACTTTATACTATGAACTAATCCTCACCGTGGTTTTTCCCTTATTGGGTTTTCCACGTAAATCTAGTGTTTTCTATGTTATTATTGCTTTCTAGTATTTGAATTTCATATTCATACTTAATAAAAAAATTAAGTGGATTTGAAGTTGATAAGTGTTCAAGAATTGTGATTGATTTTGGAGACAACTGATTCAACCCCCCCCCCTCTCAGTTGTCTTGCACCTTTTAACAATTGGTATCAGAGCTTGGTTCCTCTAGAGAAGCCTAAGCTTGAGGAAGATCCTGAAGATTGAACAAAATGGATGATAAAGATGATCTTCGGGCTGTGCTTGAAGATCTTGACAAGGTTGAAAGTGAAACTAGAGATTTGAAAGAAAATCTTGATGAGGCAAATGAATGTGTCTAGAAATTGAAAGAGAAATTGAAGAAATTCAAGGAAATACATAGGAAAGTGAGTGATCAATTGAAACAAGCAAATGAAGAAATTACCGGATTGAAGGTGCTAGTAGAGGAAAAGAAAAGAATTGAAGAATGTATGAATACTATGGTGCAAAGCAAGACTGATGTATGCACTGAGCTTGAACAAGAAGTGGTGAACCTAAAAGCAGATCTGGAGAAAGCAAAACTCTATGAAGATAATTTCAAGATAAGCTCCACCAAACTTGAAGAGTTTATTGCGGGATAGAAACCTTCTAAAGACAAAGGTGGCTTGGGAAATGAAATAGGAGAAAGTTCTAAGGCTGTGCAAAATCCTGTGGATAATCAAAAGACTCAAGATAAAAGGAATCCAAGAAACTTTGCTAGAAGACCACCTATCAGACAACCAAATGCTCAAAGGTACCCATCTTTCAATGGTGTTTGCTTTACATGTAATAAATTTGGTCACAAGGCAACAAAGTGTAGAAGTAAAATAAACCAATATACTAGTTCCTTCTCTGTACAATGTTTTGCATGCAAGAAATTTGGACATAAAGCTACTGAATGTAGATCTCAGGTGAGGATAATTAGTCGAGTGATGATGAATAGGTTTAATGGAGGAAGAATGAATCAATATTTTTTGGATACTACTATACATGTAACAATTTTGGACACAAAGCTAATCAATGCAGATCAAGGGTAACTGGAAGTCAAACAAGTCAGAGAAGTGGTGTCTGCTATAATTGCAACAAACCGAGACATATTTCAAGAGTTTGTAGAAGTAAAAAGGGAAAACAGTCTGCTCCGGCAAAGAAGAATGAACCAGTGAAGAAGATTGAAAAGAATGAGGTTAAGCAAGAAATGAACAAGATATGTAGGAAGAAAGAAGATCCAAAGAGGACAGATGTGTATGTGCCCTCATCCAGTGCAAATAATTCCTCTAGGAATTAGACCTAGCATGGTCTTAGGGGGAGCATTAACAAAAAATTGTTCAAACCCTCTGGATATATGGCACGTCAAATGTTGGCATGAGGATATGTTGTAGAGAGTGAGTAGGCAGAGGTTATGCATAAGGAACCAGAAGAAAATGTTCAGGTGTGTTCATTTGTGGAGCGAATTAGGGTTTCTCAGTGCAGTAAAGAAGGTTTTTTTTTAGCATCTTTTTGTAACTGACCACATTTAATATGAACTAGGGAAATGTGATGGTGTATAAAGTGAAATTCATAGGTCATTTTTGATCACTTGTGTAATTGAAGAGTTTGAAGAGCGATTTGGGGAAATCTTGAAGCAATTTGGAGTGATTCTAAGGAAATCTGGAGAAATCATTATAATAAAAGATGAAATTTTTCAAAAGCATCTCTCCCAATCTACAAAGAAAGGGAAAAACAAGAATTTTTGTTGAGAAAGAAAGGGTTTGAAGAAGATAAGTGCAATGATGGATAGAGGATCAAGCAACGATATTCTGCTGAGGTTGAAGGGTGTTGAATTGGAAGAATTCAATCATCAGAAGATGAAGGAAATGGAACTAGGGTTGAAGACAAATGAATTGTAGAACGTAAAAACCATGGGTATGGATTTATGTGGAGGATTTCCTTGGTTTACAAATAAAGAATCTATTTTGTTCCTGTCAAGTCAATTCAAGGATGGTAGCATTATTTTGGACAAACCCTATCCGATCACGGAGGAAATTGAAGCTATTACTGGTTTTTGTAGTGTTGGTGACCTCCTTGGGAAGAAAACTCTAAAATGCAGAGACATGGAGGAACTTACTAGCGTCGACTAAGATCCTCGAGCCCTACTAATAAATACCATTGTCGATCCTGCAATAAGGTATGTTGCTTACAACATCTCTTATAAAATCTACTTTAGAAATCATGAAGGTTCTACTTTGTCTATTGTTGTATATCTTACACACATGATGGTGAAGGAAAACAAGATGTTTGATTTGTGTAGCCTAATTTTGGAAAACCTAATTGAGAATGTCAGAATTCCCTTGGTCGAGGGTTATCCTTTCTGGTTTGGGTCTCTACTCACATGTTTGGTATTTTACTTTCTTAGTTCGCTACTGGGAAGAGATAATGTTAAGTGGGATTATGGAATCCCTGTCAAAAAACAAGTTTATAGGTATTTGGAATGTATGGAAGATAAAGCAAGTGTATGTAAAATCTATTTCTCATCCCTACAGAAGAATATGTGCTCTATTGTATTAGTATCTAGTCAATTTGAAGAGGGATCCTCTTCTAGTAAGAAAGAGTTGGAAGTTGTTATTGGTGGTTCCCCTCCAAAATATAAAAGGAGAAAAAAATCACAAAAGATGTCATCTCTATCTCGAAAGAAAAGAAGAATGAAGAAGAATCTCTACCTGAATCTGAATTTGATCCAGAGTACTTTTGGATGATGTTAGATAAAGGTGATATGAAGAAGCTTGGTGAAATGTGGTGTGTTTTCTCTCTGATCAAGAGACTTAAAATTCATGATGTGTTGATTGATTATTTGCTCAAAAATGGTATTGCGGTTTCAGATGTGTCTGACTCTTTACCGGATGACCTAGTAGAAGTTATTGAAGAAAGAATCTTGTTGGAAGGACCTGAAGGACATAAGTTCGAAGCTATGATTGAGATAAGATGTTCCAAATCTAAAAAAAAGTTATCCAAACACATTAATGAAACAAGAGAATGCATTAAGGAAATATCTGACATCTAAAGGTATTGTCTCTAATGGCCTACAGTAGTTGATAATTTTAGAAGCAAAATTGAAGCCATTGAATCTGAAATAAATAATATTGGGAAGAGTTTTGATTTCTTCAAAGAAAAAAATGGAAAACAAGAATAATAGTTGATGAATTGCAAGTAGAGTTTTTGATTGCTCAGAGATAGAAGACCTGGTTAAAAAAAATTGGTTGGTTAAAGAGATTGTTGAGGTTTGGTTAGATCATCTCTCTAGAATTCTTTCTGATGTAGAAGATTGTGAACGACAATGTTTGTCTTTAGACCAGACATCCTCATTTACGATGTTGCCTTTATTGGACAGTATGAGTGCAAGAATGGGTTCAACAGTGTTTCCTTGGAAGAGGATTCTTTCGACCATAAGAGAAAGGTACAAGAAAAAATTTCATGTAAAAAGCATTATTTTCACTTGAATGTTCGAAATGGGGAGTTAGAATTCCTTTGTAGATGCATTGTCACCGTGTACATATGTTTACATCCTTTTTTTTGGTTGCCCTTTTTCCTTGATGTCAAAGGGGCAAAGATTACTAGTGATAGGGGAAGAGAATGTTGTGATAGGAAGGTTTGTAAATTTTGGCACATGTTGCCATCAATGACAAAGGGGGAGATTGTTGGAAGAATGAAGATCATCTTGTTATATAGTTTTGTGTTGTCATTGATGTCACCATGTTGTTTGAGTTGATTAGTTTGATCTGGTACTCTGAACTAGTATGAAGAACCAATTTACATCCTCTGGTATTTTGATCTGCATATACAGTATAGATAAGATATATCCCTATGGTTTATATATGGTGTTCACTACATATATATATATATATATCTATGTTTGTGATTGCAGATGGTGCTTATCTTTATATCAGAAGTCGTGAGTATCACAATGTTGCTTGGAACAGTGTTGACTAGTTGAAACACAAATTGGCATTGGCATTTTGGTTTGCAATCCTCTGTGGTTGATTGTTGCTACTTGCAATTTTGGGAAATGGTTTATGGAGGTTGAAAGGTTGTATTTTCATAATCTTGTGTTCTCATGTGTTTGTATGGCGAGTTGGCATTATTCTATTGATTGCATTTTGTTATTAGGTCTATCTCTAGCCGACCTAATGTATAGTTGATATTGTAATGGATTTATTTATGTTGCGGATATATGTGTGACCTATTTTAGGTCCATTCCGACCTAATCTAGCATGTTGAATGGTTGAATTACATTTGGAAATATTTTGGTAAATACTTGGAGCTGACAGTTAGCCTTTTTGGTGAATAAAGATTGCATCTATTTAGGCCGACCTAGTTGATGTTTGCGGATGAATCATATATATGTTGGAAAGGTTTGAAGATTGTTGTGTGTGGTGTGTTGTGAAGTTGCAAATGTGAAGAAGTGCAAAGATGATGAAGTGTGTTAAGTTAGTTTATTGAGCATCACTGAAACTGAATTAGCACTTATTAGGTGCACTCTTACCAGTTCATTTTGGCTATGAAGCCACTTTTTTTTTGTAATCCTTTTGTAGTTAATGAGCCTCCTTGCTTGGACAGTGAGTCCTCTTTGTAAGCAGTGAGCTTTTGTATCCGGACAGTGAGTCTTATTCTGGGCAATGAGTCTTTTGTATTCAGTTTTGGAACTACTTTATACTGTGAGCTAATCCTCATTGTGGTTTTTCCCTTATTAGGTTTTCCACATAAATCTAGTGTTTTCTATGTTATTATTTCTTTTTTTTATTTGCATTTCATATTCATACTTAATAATAGAATTAAGTGGATTTGAAGTTGATAAGTGTTCAAGAATTGTCATTGATTTTGGAGACAATTGATTCACCCCCCCTCGCAGTTGTCTTATGCCTTTTAACAGCCCTTATAGGCAGACAGGGACCTGTTCATCTGACAAGAGGAACTTGTGTAGGATGTAGCACGATCGAATCCTGGTTGGACAGTTAGATCATATTATAGTCTCATTTTACTAGCACCAAGTCACATGTCAGTTTGGGAAGGTACATGACATCCCCCTGCCAGCTCCCATGTATATACAGTCGCATAGGAGCACAACTCAAGCAGGAGATTAGCCTCACCCAACGATCACATATGCTACACTTAGCAATGATGAATCAATGACAATAACCAACCTAAGGCCCTTCCAACTAATGATGTCGACATCATAGTCGGATTTGTCAACTGGTGATTGACAGCAAGTCCAACCTCAATTTTCCCATCAGGTGTCCTCATGGGCGATGATGGTGTGTAGGGTTCAGGAGGTAAGGGCCCTGATGGTGGAAATGAGGGTGACGAGGCGAAGGTGAGTGGTGCACAATAGAGAACAAAGTAGTGACAATGGGTGGCATAACTAATGCCCATGACACCTATCTCCTTGACACCACCTACAACCTAGACGGCCATGCCTCCCTTTGTAGAAGCAACAGGATCAAGCATCACATCTAGTAGTAGAGCTCCACCCTCACACTAGCAAGTTGGGGATCCAAGTACGCGCATGGTGTATGATATTTCATTGTAGTTTCTTATATATACATGTATATCTTAATGATTTATTTTTGGCATCAACCACTTGCTTTATGATTACAATGTTCACACAAGAGTGATTGGATTTCTTTTGATAATGCATAGAAGAGGCTGTCCCAGCCATCTATATCTAGGGGAAGTTTTGGACACCTATATGCCACAAACAGTGGGACACCATGCCTCATTATTCAATCCTATAGTACGTCTCAGGATGACATACAAGTAGACAAAAGTGGAGGAAGTCCAATGAGCCGCAGAGCTGGCTAACATGACAAGGAAGAGAGACCAGCGAGTGACAAAGATTTTGATCGCCTTATCCGAGTGAGAATGGGTCGTGACATGAGTTGAGAGTATCAAGAGGTAACATGATGCCCTATAGAGCCAGGTTGATGAACTTGGTGAGAAGGTAGGGGCGGCACCCGTTGATCCTCAAGTGAGGAAACTTAAAGAGGAGTTGGGACAAGCCTAGGAGTAGGAGACCTCACTTCAAGAGTGTGTCATGCAACTGTGAGAGGATGCAACAAAGATCAAAGGAGAGATCTTAGGACTATATTCGTGGAGCATGTTTGTGTTGTAGTCACATCGATCGCATGATTATGCATCAATCCAACCTCCTCCACAGCTAACGCTAGAGGGCTCAAGGAACCATGCATTTGGGGGCTAAGATCCAAATTTTTGTAGACCATATCATTTTTTATGTATATATAGCATTATTGATGTATAGATTCATATGCAGATATATAGACACCACATTTTGACACAATGATGTGATACATGTACATGACATTTTGATATATATATGATATTTTTTATCAGTATTGTGGTGTTCTTTATGTGTACTTTTGTTTCATGTATGATTATGTGATGGATATATGTTTATGGATGTATTATTAGATTAGATTCTATCATTATTTAATAAACATATATTAAATGTATGCTTAATTAAATATAATGATGATCTAATTACCTAACCAAAATACTTAATAAAACATAATGCACAGACATATAGAATAATAATAACACTTGTATATAAAATTCCTAATTAAAGAAATTAATTGCGTACACCTATTTACATCATAGCATAAATTAAAGAGATAATGTGTTAATGAATAAATTTCATAGCATAACAAACGATGATCCCCGAGGAGAAATGAGTGTCATGCACATGCCACATAGACCCTATTGGGACTATAAATTTCTTCCTGATTTCACAAATTTTCATCCCCCTAAGTCCCTTATGAGTCCTTATCGTAAGCACATCTTCCCTTCCATCATGACATTATGCTTACATTTTGCATTATTTCTTTCAGGTCTTGCATTTTTCACATCATAGTCTGTATCGTCGTGAAAATTTATGGGTCTCCCCGATCCTCTTTTCTGCTTGTAAACGTCTGTGTTGCCTATCAACAAGACATTTCCTATGTCATGGCGAATGGATTTTACTCACTGGCAATTATCGGCATGACTTTCATCTTGTTTCGGCGACAGAGGAAAGGTATATCGGCATAAGTATTTTCACCGGGGTGAGGTCTCCCCAAATGGGTCGGGTCTCACCGACTTGTGCTTATGAGGATTCATCGGTAGAGCTTGGAGTTATCGGCATTATGTCTTAGCGATGTTCATTGTCTTACCGACCGGTGATGAGAGAGTGTATCGGTATGAGTTGGTGTTCGAGCAGAGGTCTTGGCGAGCCCGTCGGGTCTTGCCAACAATACAAAATGGATTTCTTTCGGAGAAAGGTTGGAATTCTCTTGGCGATCTTGGTGTGCTCGGTTGTTTTGGTGTGACAAAATAATCTACAAGATGTCTCGCCAATAGTTGGAGGTCACAGTGACATATGTGGGACAGATAGACTTGTCGGTGAGAAAAGACTTATGTCATGGCGACCAAAATGTGTGATAAAGACTTTCGGCCTGACATAATGAATTCAATATGTTGTTTCCCCGATATCACAGAGCTACAACGAAACACAAAGGGAATATGCAGATACTTCATGACTTCGGTGTAACGAACGAAATGTTGTGGTGACATACAGGTGGTAAGTGAGCTTTCAATGAAACATTGTGATATTTGTACGACATCTCCCTGACGGTTGAAGGTCACGACGAAAGCGAAATAAATAGCAGGAGCGATTAACGATATATTTTCCTTCGGCATACTTGTTGGGTGGTCTCAATGACTATTTCATTAATGATTAACAAACGCTCATACACTGTGGCCAACATATAATTTTCTTTTGTGGCCGACATGGATTATGCCTGATTGTAATAGTTGATCGATATGGATTTTGGCCGACATGGATTTTGAAGAGTTGTATTTTTAGATGCTGGTGTATAAATATGCACTCCCAAATGTAATATCAGATCAGGATCAGATTTTAGAATCATACAGTAGGTAGATTAGGAATGGACAAAGTAGAATAAAGTTCTCATTCCAAAGACTATGTTGCATGCTTTCAAATGGCGATTTCAATGAAATTCAGCTGGTTTGGCAGTTTATTTTTGGTATCAATTGTATGTTGAGTTTATTGAAAAGTATTGTTAAGCTGTCTCCAAGTTGATTCTTTCTGGTTATTTAAATTGAAGTAACAAGCTTATTTCTAGTTTATCAGTGCACATTTGTTGTATCTGTGTGATTAATCTATTGGTTCTCTCAAGCAGAGATTAAATCCTTTTTGTTGATCACAGTAATCAGGGGGAATTCATCTAGATTATTAAAGTAGAGCTTAGTGGTCAAAATCTTGCATGTTTATACAAGTTATAAACAGATCATATGCCATCAATTTGATTTTCTGCCAAAATAAGTTGCCCACTTTTGTTTCATCTGGCTCTGCATACCCAACAAGGCACTGGTCTCTACAATTTCATCATTTGAATTCATTCAGTTTCTTTATATCTATTAATTGAGCATTTTAGGATTTAGAAAATTGCTTTTGCTATTTCTATCAAGTTTGGTTTCATTTGTTCACTTCCATCTACCATTGTGGACAAGTCATTGTGCAAGAAAGATAATCATAAGTCAAGTCTGCTTTATTTAGAAAGGTACACCCACCCAGGTTAGCAGTACCTAAAGAGTAGAAGGTTAAGTTTTCTTGACCTTGTTTGTTACCCTAAAGCGTATCAAGAGATTGGCAGCCTCTTGAGGCATTTAGCCTGCGTTTTTGAGAGCTAACAAATTGGCGACTCCACTGGGGACTATATCAAAAAATTTGGTTGAAGACCATCATATAGAGTCAGTGAAGAAAAGATTTGTAATTTGAGAAGTTTTAGAAAAGGTGATTCCACTGGGGAAAAGATCAGAAATAATGATTTTCCTACTTTTGGAAAAGTAGGTGGCGACTCTGAAAGAATTTTTGCAGTTGTTCAAACATGAATGGAAGAGGATCTCAGTTCAGGGGAGGTCATGATGGAGATCCTCATGGTTAGTAGTATGTGCCATATCATCATACACAACACTATGATCTGATGTACCAGCAGCAGTACCCACCTAGCGCCCCCCTTCATCAATACACAACAATGATCAGACAGTTTGATTTGGCAGGGATTCAATTATCCCCTTATCTAATGGATGGCAGTTGGAGAGGTCTTGTTCCAAAGTTTACAGGGAGTGATGCAATCACTTTTGAGGAGAATTTAAGAAGTTTCAATGCTTTCATCCAAGATTTGGGTGTGCCATATGAAGATTTACACATGAGGCTATTCATGATATCACTTGTTGAAGATGTCAGGGATTGGTTCAACAGCCTACCAGCAGTCTCTATTGATTCTCTCCAAGGATTTCAGGATCAATTCCTTGAGCAATATGGGAATCCAAGTGCACTAGATGCTACTCTTCATGAATTAATACGGATTCAGAAAGATCAAAATGACACAATTTATGATTTCAATCGGAGGTTCAATAAATTGCAGAATAAGATACCTCATGGATCAAAGTTTCCAGATTATGTAGAATTGAGTGTTTATTTGAATGCATTTGATCCTAAAACAGGGTATGAACTGAGAAATAGATTCCCGAGAGATTTGGCTGATGCTCAGAAGATAGCATTAACAATTGAAAACAACAGGAAGGTTGCTGGTATAATCAGTAAAAGAGATAACCCGAGGCCTCCTCAGCAAAACAACAATTACCAGTACAAATAGGAGAACATATATAGGAATGAAAGGCCGAGGTTGCATGACATGCCTTATAATACAGACTGGAAGGATGAGAAACCTATAACAGCTAGGCCTGGAAACAAAGAAGCTCTTGATCCATTGACAAAGAAGGGAACCTATATGGTAAGTAACAATTATTTTTGTGAAGTTTGTAATATGCCACATTCCCCAGATTATTGTGTTGTAGTCCAGAGAATGCAAGAAGGGGGAATATTGATGGGAAACAATAGAGAAGATCACATAGTGTATTTGACTTCAAATACCTTTCACTATGTTGTGGGAAGGTACTCATCTCCGGAGGATGAAGGTTATCAGCATGATTTTTCAAATCAGAAATACAATGTTCATATGCCTGAACAGCAGGTCCTTTCTGACTCTGAAGAATATTATACAGAGCCACATTCTATTGAGGTGCCTACTCAATACAGTATGAAGATACTTACTGAAGAAGACATAGAGAGACTAACGGTTGCTGATCAGAAGGAGACACAAGGAATTGTGAACCAGGCATTGTCCCAGGGAATAAGGTATGAGAACACTATCAATGTTGAATCCAATAGTTGTATTTTTGATGAGTATAGAGAAATTGATCAGATGATGCATCCAATAGAAGATGAGACATGTGCAAGTCAGAATGACTCATATGATTTCCTGCATGAGAAAGATGAAGGTACAAGAGATTTCTCTTGCGTAACAAATTGTGATAGGGAAAGTAGTGCATGTTGTGAGGAATCCAGTGAATATTTAGATTATGATGATGAACCAGAGGATTTTGATCTGCAATCAAGGGATTCTTCTACCTATTATGAAGATACAGCTGATGATGATGAGGTTTGTACATTTGAAAGTGATTTCCAAACTTTTTCAAACCCATTGTATGATGAAGAGTTAAATAAAGATTAGATGATATTTTGCGGAGGTCTTCCCATGAATGAACTTCAGGTATTTTCAAATCCACTTTATGAAAGAGAGGAGCTAATTTTTGACAAGCGAAATGATGGAATAAATGACTGTGCTAATAATATTTCTGATTTCCCATTCTCTTATGGTCTTGGATTTCTTTTTGATTATGACAAAAGTGAAGAATATAACTGTAGTGATGAAAATGTTGAGACTTGTTCATTCAACAGTGAACAGATTTCAGATTTGTTAACTCCTCAATACCAGGGATGTGCACATGAAAATGATCTTGAAGATTTGTGTCCAGCTTACATTTGTTTTGACAGTGAGAGATCTTTGTGTAAAGATTCTTATGACTCCCTGTGCATTTCTTGGAATGATGGTGAAACCTTTGATGTTGATCAAAAATCTGTTTCCATTCAGGATGAGGTATGTGATTTTGAAATTTCTAATTCATGTGAAGATGACATTTGTTTGCATACCAAGGATGATAGTGGTTCAGCTTTGATTGGTTCATGTATGCATGATATTGGAGATATGAGTCAGAATCCAGTGTTGTATCCAAATGGTAGTGTCAAAAGGGTGCAGAAGGTTTCAAATTTGTTTGTTTCAGACAATGTTGGTGTGACAGAATTTTTTGTTTTTCAAGAGAAGCACTCTGAGGGTAAATTTTCAATATAGTTGAGTGAGTGTTTTATAACACACAACAGTGAGAAAGATAATGAGAAATTTTGCATTGAACATGTGCATATTTTGTATGTTGAAGATAACAGAGATTTGTCTGATGGTGAAGAATATATATTGTAGAATGATGTATGGAATTTGGGCCAAGCTCAACATAGTGATTCTTTAAAAACTAACAGTGATAGGAAAGATTGCATGAATGTCTTCAAGAATAATCTGATGAACTCAAGACAAAACCAGGTATTTGACAGGGGAAAGCTTGGTTTAAGTTTCAGATCATAACAGCTCAGAACAGGTGAAGTTGAAATATAGAGGATTTAGGGTTGCCAGTGCATGGAAAACTCTTGCTTATCCTCTTTAAAATTCTTTTCCATGCACAGTAGTTTAGGATTTTGGTCCATTTCCATTTTGCATTCGCTTTCCATTCTTTCCATCTGCTTCTTGTCCATTTCTATTTTGCTCATTTTGCATATGGTCTGCTCACCCATAGATTTTGGATCCTTTCAATGATCTTACTCTCATTCATCCCCAGACGGAGCCACTATTAGGACTATAAATTTCTGCCTGATTTCACAAATTTTCATCCCCCTAAGTCCCTTATGAGTCCTTATCGTAAGCACATCTTCCCTTCCATCATGACATTTTGCTTACATTTTGCATTATTTCTATCGGGTCTTGCATTTTTCACATCATAGTTTGTATCGGCGTGACAATTTCTGGGTCTCCCCGATCCGCTTTTCTGCTTGTAAACGTTTGTGTTGCCTATCGGCAAGACGTTTCCTGTGTCGTGTTGAATGGATTTTACTCATTAGCAATTATTGGCATGACTTTCATCTTGTTTTGGTGATAGAGGAAAGGTATATCGACATAAGTATTTTCACCGGGGTGAGGTCTCCCCGAATGGGTCAGGTCTCACCGACTTGCACTTATGAGGATTCATCGGCAGAGCTTGGAGTTATCAGCATTATGTCTTCGCGATGTTCGTTGTCTTGCCGACTGGTGATGAGAGAGTGTATCGGTATGAGTTGGTGTTCAAGAAGAGGTCTTGGCGAGCCCATCGGGTCTTGCCGACAATACAAAATGGATTTCTTTCGGCGAAAGGTTGGAATTGTCTTGGTGATCTTGGTGTGCTCGGTTGTTTCAGTGTGACAAAATAATCTACAAGATGTCTCGCCGATAGTTGGAGGTCACAGCAACATATGTGGGACAGATAGACTTGTCGATGAGAAAAGACTTATGTCACGGCGACCAGAATGTGTGATAAAGACTTTCGGCCTGACATAATGAATTCGATATGTTGTTTCCCCGATATCACAGAGCTACAACGAAACACAAAGGGAATATGCAGATACTTCATGACTTCGGTGTAACGAACGAAATGTTGTGGTGACATACAGGTGGTAAGTGGGCTTTCAATGAAACATTATGATATCTGTATGACATCTCCCCGATTGTTGAAGGTCATGGTGAAAGCGAAATAAACAGCAGGAGCGATTAATGATATATTTTCCTTCGGCATACCTGTTGGGTGGTCTCGGAAACTATTTCATTAACGATTAACAAAAGCTCATACACTATGGATGACATATAATTTTCTTCTGTGGCCGACATGGATTATGCCCGATTGTAACGATTGATCGATATGGATTTTGGCCGACATGGATTTCGAAGAGTTGTATGTTCAGATGTTGGTGTATAAATATGCCTTCCCAAATGTAATATCAGATCAGGATCAAATTTTAGAATCATACAGTAGGTAGATTAGGAATGGACAGAGTAGAATAAAGTTCTCATTCTAGAGACTATGTTGCATGCTTTCAAATGGCGATTTCAATGAAATTCAGCTGGTGTGGCAGTTTATTTTTGGTATCAATTGTATGTTGAGTTTATTGAAAAGTATTGCTAAGTTGTCTCCAAGTTGATTCTTTCTGGTTATTTAAATTGAAGTAACAAGCTTATTTCCAGTTTATCAGTGCACATTTGTTGTATCTGTGTGATTAATCTATTGGTTCTCTCAAGCAGAGATTAAATCCTTTTTGTTGATCACAGTAATCAGGGGGAATTCATCTAGATTATTAAAGTAGAGATTAGTGGTCAAAATCTTGCATGTTTATACAAGTTATAAACATATCATATGCCATCAATTTGATTTTCTGCCAAAATAAGTTGCCCACTTCTATTTCATCTGACTCCGCATACCCAACAAGGCACTGGTCTCTACAATTTCATCATTTGAATTCATTCAGTTTCCTTATATCTGTTAATTGAGCATTTTAGGATTTAGAAAATTGCTTTTGCTATTGCTATCAAGTTTGGTTTCATTTGTTCACTTCCATCTACCATTGTGGACAAGTCATTGTGCAAGAAAGATAATCATAATTCAAGTATGCTTTATTCAGAAAGGTACACCCGCCCAGGTTAGCAGCACCTAAAGAGTAGAAGGTTGAGTTCTCTTGACCTTGTCTATTACCCTAAAGAGTATCAAGAGATTGGTAGCTTCTTGAGGCATTCAGCTTGCGTTTGTGAGAGCTAACAGACCCTATGCATAGTATCAAAGAAGATGCATTGCATTGATCGGTTCTTTAGAGGCGTAACATCCATAGATGATAGTCCATATGCACCAGAACCATACACAGAGATGATTATGTAATGAACTAACTAATTAGGGTTGAATTTCCCCCTTTTGATCAGGTGGCACATTTACATTCCTCTAATTCTCATAGAGAACGAGGTCACCTACCTTGAAAGTACGAGAAAGAACACCTTGATTATAATGTTTAAAAATGGATCTTTAATAAGCTTGGAGATGTTTGAGGGCCTATAATCCATGCTCATTGAGGAACTCAAGCTAATTTAAACATTCAACACTATAAGTGTCATCATCAATTAACCCTTAATTAAGGGAAACTTGCAAAGATGAAATTTCGAACTCTAAAGGCATGATAGCCTTGAGACTATACATGAGGTTGTACGATGTTGTACCAATAGTCGTATGAACACTCATGTGATAGGCCCACAAGGTGTAAGTCAAATGAGTATGCCAATCTTTATCGTGTTTATTCACTATTTTTGAAGGATCAACCCAAGAGTTTTATTAGACACTTTAGCTTGGCCATTAGATTGAGGATATTATGGTGTGAAAAATCTATGTTGAATATCATTTTTTTCTAGGAATTGCTTCACCACTTTGTTCTTGAATGATGTACCATTGTCAAAAAGAAGGGTAGAAGGCAATCCAAAGTGAACAATGATATTGTTTAGAAGAAAGCTACAGATTGCTTCAACATTAGTGGATTAAATTGGAATAACTTCAACCCATTTTGTGAAGTAATTTGTAGCTATAATATTGAAGGTATATCATTTAGAAGGAGGTGACATCTTTCCAATAATATCCAACCCCCATTTTGCAAATGGCCAAGGAGAGGTATAATTGTGAATCTCTTATGTAGGAGCTCAGATGATATTGTTGTGTTACTCACATTGAGGATATTTCTTGACAAAGGAAATGGAGTCTTTCTCCATTGTTTTCCAATAATATCCCACGTGAACCAATTTATGCACTAAGTATTTACCACTTAAATGTCCACCCCCAGAGCCTGAATGAGCTTCTTAAAGGGCAAGGGGTATTTCAGCCTTAGTGAGACACCAAAGAAGAAGACCATTATAGGATTTTTATAAAGAACACTAGACAAGATAATATATCGGGTTGAGATTTTTCATATTCGAGTGCGAGTGTTTTTAGTCATATCATCAGGAAAATTTCTAGTCTTCAGATAATTATGAAAGTGAGAATACCATTCCCGCAAGTCTATGTGATCGCACACAAGACGATCAGGTTCAAGTAGATCTGAGATAGTAGTAGAGAAAAGAATCCAAACCATAAAGTGGTACTCTTCTACACCATCGTCTAAGGGTACAAGGAAGGTTGCACTCACCATTGTATCTATGTGGCAATTTTCTCTCCTAGGGAAACTATCTATTGTGAAAGAGAAGTGATCAAGTAAGGATAAAGCCAAATCCTAATACTAAGATTGCTTATTCTTCTTAGCTTGATACATTCATATGATTTGGTTTACAATAAGTTTAGAATCACCATGAATGTGAATATGTTTAATGTTTAATGTTTAATGCCATCGCGACATGTAAGTCAGTAATAAGGGCTTTGTACCCAACAATGTTATTTGTGCAATAAAATTCTAATCGAAAGGGTAGAGGAACCGACTTCCCTTTGGGTGAAATTAAAACCACACCTACCCCAAAGTCGGTTTGACATCTTGATCCATTGAAATACATCTCCCACACAGGTTCATGATCCAATGCAAAGATATTTTCATCCGAAAATAAATCAAAATTAGAGGAGTGGGATAAGGGAGCTTGCATCAATTGATTGACAACAACTTGTCCTTTAATTTCATTTTGTGTTATGAACTTGATGTTGAACTTAGAGAGAAACATTAGCCATTTCTCCAACCTTCCCGAAAGATCGATCCTAGTAAATAAAATTTTAAGAAGATCACACTTTACAATTACATGGGTTTTGGCATGGAGAAAATAATGTCGTAACTTCTGTGTTGTGAAAACAAGAGTGAGACATTGTTTCTCCATAGTAAAATATAAAGTTTCATAATCAATCAAAATATGACTAATGTAATTGAAACAAAGAAAAAGAGGTGACCTGAAATGAGTTAACAAATGGGTACACCTAATTTTTGTTATTGTTGTTTCATTCAATTATGAGGGTTATAATGTGCAATTTATAATCAGAAATCAAACCTAACCAATATAGTAATCAAAAGGCAGGTTTTAAGAGGGTTAAATGATGTGTCCCTATTGCAGAAAGTGATTTTTCAAGACTCACTGAGGATTCATTCACCCGGTGGCAAATGGGTCCCTACTAGAGTTTTGGAAAATCATTTTTTGGTTTATGTTCTTCAATGTTTGCACTCCCATATCCTAGGTTTTCAACTCTCGAAAGTCGAAAATGAATTCTATAGAAGACTTTCTGTGATCTTGCAAGAAAGGTGACAAATTTGACAACTTTGTAATTTTGACAACTTTTGCAACTTTTGGTCTCCACTTGATCTTCAACCTAAAACCTGCAATCACACATCAAAGAGGAGAAAAATGTTGATTGTTAGGGAATATGGATTTTCCTTCGTCAAATTCCATTTTGGTAATTAAACCTTGAAATGAAACAATGCATAAAGGAATGATGAATGAACAATGTAATGCCACAAGTCACCAATCCTCAATTGAACCTTGGAGTACAAATCAAAAATCTTGCATGAAGTGGCCTCAACATATGTAGATATTGATCATATAACTTGACATAAGATAATACTTGAATAAGATCTCCAATGCTACAGCAACATATTAGCTCAACAACATGCAGATGCACTATGCCTTTGACATGATGAAATTGTAGACACGTAAAATAAACTGATTGATTTCATGCACCTGATCTTGATTTACTAACACTGGTTCATCCTGAATCATCTCCTTTACTAACCATTTAATCAAATAATCTTTATTTGATTAAATTCATCATATTTTTTCTTTTAATTAAATAAATCAATTTTATCTAATTCAATCATTATCTCCTATTAATTAAATAAGTCATTTTATTTAATTAATCCTATAGTCCCTCTTTTAATTAAATAATTCATTTTATTTAATTAATCTCTAAAGTCATCTCCTTTAAATTAAATAAATTAATCTTTATTTGATTTAATCTAACATCATCCTCTTTAATTAAATAAAATCAAACTTTATTTAATTAAGTGTAAATCCATTATTCCTCTCATTTTGATTTATTTAAATCCTAAAGTCTAAATCAAATTGTCAAATCAGCTAATCTTCATCTAAATTAATCAAATCTTGATTAATCCTAATCCTAATCCTTCAAATCCTCTAGCTTTTGCAACTTGCTCATAAAAATCAATTTAATTAATTAATAAATCTTCCTTTTTCATTCAAAAAGGCATCAAGGGATGGAATATTCCTCAAATTTGAAATCTCCCCCCAAAAGTATTTGTCCATTCAACAAGGCATTAAAGGCCTCTTACATGTCCTTTTCTTGAGCCAAGTGGCATTTAATTCATCCTTAATCTCCCCCCAACATGTCACCTCTCCAATTTTGAATTTCCACCTAATAGCATTAATTTGCACATTCATCAAAATGTGCTCAACCTCTCTTCAATAGCATGTTGACAAGTGGCATTGTGCTATTGGTTGGTCTTTTATCCCACATTCATCTATTTTGTCTCATCGTCCATCATTATCTTCTATAAACATAAGGCTCTCTTATTGATTTTGGATACACAATCTTAGGCATTCAAGGCACAACTTATTCAAAGTTATCATATTCATTGTTTTGAGCAATCTTCATCCATTTTTCATCATTTCATAGCTAGGTTATGGAGAAATTTCATCAAGGAGCACCAAATATTCATCATTTATCATCAAGCTTGCAAGAAATTGGGAAAGGGCTATTTTCCACATCAAAATAGCACCAATTCCCTCATGGGATTGAGAGTTTGTTTATTTTGAGCAAGATTAGATAGCTTTTGTTCGTGTTCTTCAATTTATTTCTTGTTCTTGATATTTCAAATGAATCTTATGGGGAATGATGTTTCTAACTTGCATAATGGACTAATAATGTGTTTGTTCTTCATGTTTGTGTAGGTCTAGGATCACCATTCATAGAAATGATCCTTGATTGCTGCAATAAACTTTAATAATTTTCCCTTGAATGTTATATAATGCTCTTGCAAAATCTTAGGATGCTTGCATAAATATTCTAGGTGAAAACATAGTGAAATAACCTTGTATTTATACTTATCTTAAGATTAAATCCCGAAATTCAAATAACACAAGCCAACATCAGATCTAGGATTTGAAATCATTAAAATACTACTAAAAACACATCCCAAGGGGAGTGTCCTAAGTTAAGTGAGGACCCATTCGCCATAGGGCAAATGGGTCCTAGAATACTTAACTAGGACACACTTCAGGGGATGTGAAATGTCATGTCAAAAGGAGGTCCTAGGACCTAGTGAGGACCCATTCGCTAGGTGGCGAATGGGTCCTAGGTCACTATCCTAGGACACATTCCTTGTAAAATTAAGTGTTGTGTAATATTATTTAAGAGTTTTGGAATTTATCCCTTGGAAAATAAAATTAATTAGGATTTGATTTGAATTAAAGGGGCCAATTAACCTTAATTTAACCTCAATTAATTAATAAATCCCTAGATTAATGTGAAAGTGTAAAGAAAATCTTTACAACACCCTAAATAAGGCACAATTAAGTCCATTTTATTATTAATTATTCATTTGTAAATTAAGTGTGAAAAAGGGTTACTTTTTCCTACACTACATTTTGCCCCCACTTTAGTGAGAGTATGACCCCATTCCAAACTCACACTAAAGTAGACATTCAAGACACTTATGTGTGCACATATAGTTAACTTGGTTATTCCTAGGCTAATGGAGTAACCTAGTTATACATTTTGTTATGTCATCACATTAGAAAAAATGTGTGTTATAATTGTAAATGGTCAATACCAAATTGAGCTAAGGGTGGGAGAACAGATGACTTGCACTCAAAGTACTAGGTGTTGAATTCTTTGGCAAAAGTAGTGTAAGTAGCCATTGTTTACATTGCTAGTTCACTATGATCCATGATTGCATTCTAGGCAAGGAAGTCATAGATGTAGGTTGTATCCAATGTACGGTAGCTCTAGATATGTAGGACACAACACTATTCTCAGGAAGGCCAGTATTATGAGGTTACCAAACCAATCTCTTTGTCAAAGGGTAGGACCATCTTACCAATTAGGTAGATGTGTGGGGCACTGCAGTAAGTCCATGGATGGTGAAAAAGTGCTTGAGTGATGCTCTACCTCATACAGTTGGCAGCCAGGACTTGAGGATGTAGTGCCAGTTTGGGGACACGTAGAATGTAGTGCCACTTAATAGGGACATCTAGGAGGTATGCACCAACATTGGGGATATCTAGATCATTGTATTATGATTGTATATCTTTATCATTGAGCTTATGGAAGCTATGTAAAAATGTATCTCTATTCTTATTGAAAAAGTGTAAATGGGAAATGTTATCATGAAATTATGTAATGTACCTTATGAAAATGCAAAGGAAATTTGAAATGGGATTAATTTTGAATATGCATCTTTTATTAGTAGTGAAATGTAGTGGGAGTTTGGAATGGGTTTCTTCCAAATGTGCATCTTATCATTGAATTAGAAAAGAAAAAAATTATTGCAAAATGTTGGTATCTTAAACTATTCACTTGTGGGTAAAACATAGTAAAATTCAATGGGTAGAACAATGGGCATGTTACACATGGTATCAAAGCTACCAAGTTCAGCACTGGAGTCTATGATCTCATTACGTAAGAATACGTGAACATTATTAGTTGATAATGGTTGAAAAGTTCTTATGCCAGGATGGCAAGGGGAAAAGAACAAGGCAAACAATAAGGAAGTTAAGTTTCCTGAAAATTTGTCTAAATTTGGAACTAGGAAAGAATCATCCATGGAGTTAAAAACTCCTAAACCAACAACTCTTTACAAGCCACCGTTACATTGTAAAATTTATGCAACAAGGTTCAGTAGGAAGGTTATGAGGGATTACCGATGAGTACCTCCACCCTACAAAAATTGTTGAAAAGACTTTGAGGGTGAGAAAGAACTAAAGTGAACCCTCTTTTTAATAGTAACCTGTAGTTGCAAAGAGTCAAGGATTTTGGATTAAATAAGGATACTATGAATCTATGAGTATGCTTTATTGGAAAAAGAACTAATTGTTAGCATAAAATTGGAAACTTCAATTGAGGTAGAAAGTCAACATTTTGTGAATCAAAATCAACTAGAGAGGTATCCAGGAAGCAGGACAACCCTTGGCAGACCTGAATGGGTTAGAAAAAGAAACAACTCACTAAGGTGAAGACACATTTGACATGAGGATCCTTAGACAAGCTCATTTAACACATCAATAAAAGGGGATTTGCAAATATGGGATATTCTTCTACTATTGTTAAAAGGCTATTAGTATACATGGAAAAGAGAATTGGAATGAAATACTAGAGTATCTCTTAACTGGAAAAGTTGTTGATTATTCATTAAATCTCATTATTGTGGATCCAACTGTTGACTAGAGGGAAATGATGAATCCAATTTTGGAAACAAAAAGTATAGTTAAGGTATACCATGGAGGGTAAGAAAGACAAGTAATAGTCATACAACTATCCAAAGCCAATGAGGAAAATGTTAAAATATTTCAATTAGATTAGAGGAAATAGAAGATTACATGAAGTTCAAAAATGATCTAATGTCTTGGAAACACTAAGGGGGAAAGGAGAGTAGATGGACTCGAATAAGTACCCCTTTCAACAAAGTTAAAAGGTGTATTTCATTTTGAAAGAACATTTTAATTGAAGTCTCATACACAATGACCACAACAAGGTTGATGAAGTTAAAGGTTAAGGTATTGGAATTATTAGCGAAAGATATTGGAAAGGTTAAAATATTTTGACTAATGAGAGAAATATTTACAACACAATTCTATGTGTATTTGTTTCAAAAAGATAAACTTGTTATTATGGGTGAAAGCACAAAGTTGAGTCCACTTAAGGTGGAAGTTTCGGCCTTAGAAAAAATCCCAAAATCAAGAAAATGAATCGGGATCGTATTTTTTAACAATCGAGATCTCGTTTTTCTTCGGGGTCTCAAGCCTAAAAATAAAACAGGATCCTGTTTTTTAAAAATCAGGATCCCATTTTGAAAACTTTCCATTTTTGGCAACTTTTCAAAATGAGATCCTATTTTGTAAAAGCATAAAAAAAATATTTTTTATGAAATGGGATCCTGTTTTTTAAAATATGAAGTTTTGGTCAGGTTTGTGCTTTGTTTTTCAGTTTGGGAAAAAAGGATTGGGGACCCGAACCTAAGTTTTAGACCTAGTTTGACCTGCAACTTGAAGGTCTTGTCAATGTCAAAAGAAAATAGTGACTTTAAGCATTTATCTAAAGACATTTTTTGTAGAATTTTTTGACGAAATTAAAACCCATTATAGATGAGACATTGTAGATTCCAAATATGTAATTGTTTATACAATTTTATTATTTTTTCTATTTTTCAATTATTTGTTAATGGAACTCGTCCATAAACTTGAAATTTCATGGTTTTTTAGTATTTTAATAACTTTTTATTAAAATAATTTTTTGAAGAACAAATTGTAAGAAAGTGTAATTCAAACAATTCTTTTCAATTTGAAAAAAAAATGATAAATTTAGGCCATCTTATGTGTGACATACATGACAATTTTTCAAAACAACAAATATGACCAATAAAAAACTAACCAAAAAAAAATTCATGAAAAATTACAAAAAAAATCAAGAGCATTCCTCGGTGTGTTAAAAATATTTTCCCAAAATGATTTAGAAAAAAATGATTATTTAGTTCAAAATATGGATGGTGTACACGTGCATAGTATGGTAAAAAAAAAGTGACCAGTGGTTTTTAGAAATGCCTATTGAAAATCAATTTGTATCTATAGATACCTAAATTTAATCACTTCCATATGATTAAATTTGTTGCGTTCACGCCTATCATATTAATATTAATTTATTAAATTAATATTACCCCCTGTGTCTCATACTGATAAAGTATTTAATTTAATAATTAATACTGTCTTTTACCTTATTCCTCTCTCAATTAAATAAATACACTAATT
>VDFB02000008.1:174664680-174782778 GCA_007258455.2 Sequoia sempervirens | reverse complement strand
GAGAGGGAAGGAGGGAGGGAGGGAGGGAGAAAGATATTAGAGAGTGAAGGAGAGAGAGATGGACATGTAGAGACATAGTTCTTGAGCTCAAGGGAGAGAGTGTTAGATAAAGGGATGGAGATAGTGTGAGAGAGAGAGAGGTCTAGAGAATAAGAGATGAAAATGAGTGAAATAGAAAGAGAAAGATGAAATTTGACCTCCTGATTACTGGAATTTGACATGCTAATTATTGAAATTTGACTAAGTTTGATTTTTTTCCTCATACTTGTCCTCATACTCTCAAACACCTTGAAAATATATACATGAAATATACCTTAAAGTATAAGAAAGTAAATGTCCATATGTCAATTTCAACTTATACTTAAATGTTTATTTCATGTATATAGTTTCCCTGGCAGAGAAAAAGAAAATGAAAGAGTTTAGAAAAATACAGTCCAAAAGTCATGAATGACATTTGGCAAGTGCCAAATGGATTGCATTGGGAAATACCAACCCAATAGGTTGGATTTTGCATTGGGAATCCAACCCAAAGGTTTGGACAACCATTTCATGCAAAATACATGATTTTTTGAAAGGGTAACAAAATTTCACACATTTTTGGCCGTGCTCACTGTCACGTCTGCACATCTTTCAATGCAAGTTTATAAAAAGGTCGTGATGGCGTTAACCTCTCTCTTAGCTATCTAAATATATAATTCTTTTTTCATTTTGATTCAGTTAAGGTTTTGATCCATAACTTCTCTTGTAAATGCCTTCATTTTTGGTCAAAAACCAACATGTGCTAGTTTTAGGATAGATTTTTACTCATTCATTGAAAAGTGAAACAAATTACATTTTTTAAAACTAGACTTCATTCTACACGTGATGAAAAAATAAATCAATTTTTGATTAGTTTTTAAAAAATTTAGGGGGGAGCACGCTCAAATTTCAACTTTTCAAAATGTGTCCACTTTGAAAATTCATAAAATATTATATATTCATTAAAAAAATTATCCGAAAGAACAAGGATAAACTACATGGTGTTAGCTAATTTCTCACCGTTTGGATTTTTGAAATTCTAGAAAAAAGTTAATCAAAAAGGGGGGAGCCCTCAGACACTATGCTATTTTTTTTGATAAAAACATGACCTGTTTCACCCCCCCCTTTTTGAGACCCTATATATTCATTAATTTCAAAAAGAATTAGTAGCTTAGAAACTAGACTCAGAGCACTTCAACTTTTGTTCTTGATGCATCTTGAAATTTTGAGCGTAATATCTTCATTTTCTTGTGCAAATCAGATTTTGCTGATTTTAGAAAAAAGTGGCATCTTAAGAGCCAAAATTGTGTCATAGATCCATGCACTTACCCTTATGAAAGGGGGAACTCAATATTTTTTCCCTTAAATTTGGCCCCAAGTATGAGGACAAGTCACATATGAAGATAAATCATGTGATTTTAGTAGTATGTGAGAATATGAGCATGACATGTATGATGCAATCATGGAATCAAGACATAAATGTGATACCCTACAAATGCGAATAGAATTCTCCCACCATTGCTTCTCGTGAAGAACCTTTGAAGCCCATATGATAACATTTGTGTCATAAGTACGAATCTATTAGGTGCGGCTTTGAGGCGAATTTATTCTAAAACAGTGGTTCAAAGCAGTGTCGTTCCTGTCATTTAAAGCCTCGCCGCTATGATAATTATTTGATTTATCAAATATTATATAACTACCTTGAATTACAACTTCACAATTTTTTGCTACACAAATTGACCAACACTTAGAAGATTATGTTCTAATTTTGGTATATGTAGTGTATCTTGAATGTATGTAAAGGAAATAAATAAGATGTTAGATAATGTTTAGATCTTGAAAATGGTGGAAGTTGATGGAGTTAATTTAGATAGGATAAATGTGCTCAATGATTGATCTTGAACTCAAAAACTCAAAAGTTAAATCTAAAGAATAATCTTGTAACTAATGTGTCATTGTAATCTATACTATTTATGGATGGGATTATATGTGATTTTCTACTATTCTATTCTTTGTGCCACATTATGCATGTGACTATTGCATACCTACAAAATTTGTAATACTACTGTGATATTTGAATGTATAATGTTAACAAAAACCTTTTGGAGTCTTGTGCTTGGATTGAAGTTTTGAACTTCCTTGTACCTTATTCAGACCCCTTTTTGTTGTTTTTCACAAGAGCATGGAAACATTAAAAACACATGATAAGCAATTTACCTTATCCGCTAATGTAAGTGCAAATTGCTCTAGGATTTGATATTTTGATACTCTCTATGAATGCTTGATTTATCTTTCAAATGATGTTAAGGATGATATTAGAATAATTGATTAGTGCACTTGTACTTTTCTTTAAATATGATAGTTTGGGTGTTAAATTATTCAACTATTTTCACATACAAGCTAATGTGCAACAATCCATTTTTGGTAGGGAGTTGGTGTAGGGAGAGAAAAAGTCAAGTTCAGAAAGGTGAATGTAGATCCATTAGTGATTTTTTCTTGGATCCCACAATGAAGTCCAATATGGGAAAATGCGTAAGAAATGGAATTAGTCTCGATGTTTGGGATTGAACTGGTAAAAAATAGAGAAACTGGTTTGGTTCTATCAACTTATGCACTAAAATGCATTTTATTGAGCACCAAAATGACACATTTAATGACAATGCTAAAATAATTATAAAGGAATGGAAAAAGTGTGAAGTGTTCCTTTCTCTAAATTTTTCTCCACTTTGTTATGCATGTGAGGTACATGAATCATGCATGCCAAAGTAAAATAAGATAGTAAATAAAATAGCAACTAAACTCTAAAAGATAACAATATGGATGATGTCCCTCACTTTCTTTGTGTTCTTGGTGAGGCCACATCTCCAAATCAACACATAAGCATCACAAAATGTTAGCATCTCGCACATGTGACATGAACGTAGAAATTGTGACAACTTTGCAATGCACACACTTGTCTTATTTTTATTTCATGCTAAAATAAATGAAAAGGGATTGAATATGCAGTCATGAAGATGCCACCAAATTGGTCCCCATGAAAACATTTGATAGGTTGTGAAGATAAAAAAACAAGACATGATTTATATAGGGTTGTTGAGAATTTGGAATTAGTATGACCATCTTAATCTACACAAACATGAGCCAAAAAAGAGACATGGTGTGCATGGTTGTTGAGGAGTTGGAACTAGTGTGCCCCCCTCAATCTACACACCATGAAGTTAAGAAAAAAGCTAAAAATAAAAATCACCATGCATAGGGTTGTCGAGGATTTGGAATTGGTATCATGAACACCTTAATCTATGAACGAATGAACTTATAAATAGTATAATAGAATGTGACAGTCCCCCCTCAAATTGGATGCTTACATTGAAATATGGATTTTATTTGAGAGAAGCATGTAAAATGACCACATATGTCCATGTATTGGCTCTATTGTGTGAAAAGGATGAAACAATAACAATACATTTATGAAATGGGAACTCAATATTTTTCCCTTAAATTTGGCTCCAAGTATGAGGACAAGTCACATATGAAGATAAATCATGCGATTTTAGTAGTATGTAAGAATATAAGCATGACATGTATGATAAAATCATGGAATCAAGACATAAATGTGATACCTCTTAGCTAAATTAATAGAATTCCTTCCACCATTTGCTTCTTGTGAAGAAAGTTTAATCCTTTGAAGCTCATATGTAGATAACATTTGTGTCATAAGCATGAATCTATTGTGGTTGCTTTGAGGGCATGCACTTTGTTTTAAATATATTCAAAGAAAAAAATTGTTCCTTGTCATTGAAGTCTTTGCTACAAGCTGATAATTATTTGATTTATCAAGTATTATATAACTATCTTGAATTACAACTTCACAATTTTTTGCTACACAAATTGACCAACACTTAGAAGATTATGTTCTAATTTTGGTATATGTAGTGTATCTTGAATGTATGTAGTTTCCCTTTGCTTTATCTTTACTAAAAATATACCTTTTCCCATCACATTAACTTCTTTGTCATCTCCAAATTTTACTTGGCTTCTCACATATTTATTTAACTTGTAAAAGAAATCACTATAACAATCATATGGTGTGAGTAGCCATTGTTAAGGAACCACACATCTTTATGATTTTATTTTTCCATGTTTCACAAAACCAATGCAAATTGTTCTTATTGTTTACAAGAATCTATACAATTGGCCCTTGACTCATTTAATTCAAATTTATTCTTTTTAAATTGATCCATAAATGGAGGTAGCTATGCTATATGATAATGCATCAACACATGGATTTAAAAGTGAATTTACCTCAACTACATTTCCATACATTCAACCACCTATAATGGATATCAATTGCGATGACATATGTAATAAAGGATTGAAGCTAAAAAAAAATAAAACAACTTGCTTCCCACAAAAAAATGCAACACAAAATAACTCTAGATAAACCCTCAAATGAGTAGAAAACTCTAGGACGAGTGAGCTATGGTCATCATGTGAATAATCCACAATTGTATACGTTGCATTGTCTCTATGAGATTAAAATGACACCCACATAGTCTTGAAGGGAACATGACTTGTAACACACTCGCAACTATGTGAAATGACAAACTCATGCCTCCATATGAGAGAAGATGAAATACCTTTTAATGTAGGACAACTACCATCAAAATCCAAAAAAATGGTATTGTTGGTGTCCAGACGTGTAGTAGTCTAATAACTTGTTGCATTAGCCCCAATTGTTCAACATACAACCTTTACTAAATATAAAATTTACTACCATTTCCAAAGGTTCTCAATAAATACTTAATGGGATTCCTACAATGACATACTCTCTACTATCAACACCATCTTCCAGTTAGCCTCAACTTATCACTTAATAGAATATTGCTTCAACTCTAATTGTCAACCAACTAGCTTTGGATATGCAAAAACTTGGATCCAATCTAGTATATGTTTACTTAGCCAAGAACCTCTCAATATTGTTATCTTGCACGAGCTTGATTCTCACATATATAACCCTCTTACCAAATCTCTAAGTGCCAAGAATAAAACCTAACAATGGTTTCCTATACCATTTATACCAAGAGTCTAAAGCTTCTTCCCTTAACCTCTATCTTCTGTGTTCGTCTCTTCACCTTCCACCTATCCCTTTGGATTCTATGAATGCTATGAACACGTATCACTCTATCCATCATTACTAAGGAATTATCACCAAAAATTCATTTCTACCAAAGAAGGATGCATATTTCTTTTGGGGAAAAAATAGTTGCATGCTTGAAGGAAAAACACACTACTAACATAGGGAAAATGGTTGAAGCACCCCACAAATATTCTGTTTTGACATCTACTACACTTGTGGCATCTCTCTCTTTGAAGGAACCAATTTCATATCCACATGAAACAACCCTTTGATGGAATACCAATCATTGTGGGGATGATATATCCTCTACTTGGATCTCCTCTCAATCGACTGAAATAACTATAGGAACAAGACCATGATTAATTTGTAGTACCACATGCTCAACTAATATGATGAACCTACACTTCCTTTGGAATAAAGTGTAATAGGGGTTGTATTGTATTAGTCCTACTCACTTAATATGCAAATATATTTGAATTAAGTTTTTTCCCTCCCCTATAAACAACTCAATTTGCATGGTCCAACAAATTTTGATATTTTACACCTCTTCAAGGTTTACCTTTGGAATCAATCATTGGATTTCACTCAAATGACACTATATTTGGCTCTTGGTTCTCAATTTAGCACTTTGAACTCATGAAACTTAGTATCTTTCTATAATATGCCCATTGTTCTACCCATTGAATTTTACTATGTTTTACCCACAAGCGAATAGTTTAAGATACCAACATTTAGCAATATAAGTTTTCTTTTCTAATTCAATAATAAGATGCACATTTGGAATAAACCCATTCCAAACTCCCATTGCATTTTAGTAATAAAATATGCATATTCAAAATTAATACCATTTCAAATTTCCTTTGCATTTTCATAAGGTACATTACATAATTTCATAATAACATTTTCTATTTACAATTTCTCAATAAGAATAGAGATACATGTTTACATACATAGCTTCCACGAGCTCAATGATATAGATATATAATTAGAATACAATGATCTAGATGTCCCAAATGTTGGTGCATACCTCCTAGATGTCCCCATTAAGTGGCGCTACATTCTAGGTATCCCCAAATTGGTATTACATCCTCAAATCCTGATTGCCAACTATATGGGGGAGAGCATCACTCAATTTCTTTTCTTCCATCCACAAACTTAATGCAGTACCTCACACATCAACCTAATTGGTAAGATGGCCCTACCCTTCGATGAAGAGATTGGTTTGGTAACCTCATAATACTGGCCTTCTTGAGCATAGTGTTGTGTCCTAAATATCTAGAGCTACCATACATTGGCTACAACCTACATGTATGACTTCCCTGCCTAGAATGCAATCATGGATCATAGTGAACTAATAGTGTAAATAGTGGTTACTTACACTACTTTGGCCAAATAATTCAACACCCAATACTTTGAGTGAAATTCATTTGTTCACCCACCCTTAGCTCGATTTGGTATTGACTATTCACAATCATAACACACATTCTATCTAAGGTGATGACATAATAAAATGTATAACTAGGTTACTCCATTAACCTGGGAATAACCACGTTAACTATACATGCACACATACTAATGACCAACTAGGTTACTCCCTTTCCCATGGATTATACAAACCCAAGGAATAACCTAATTAACTACCTAGGTAATCATAACTTCACAACATTAATTGACTTCATTTCAAAAAGTATAATCTCATCAATAAATGACTTCAATTCAAAATTATGATCTCAATAACAAATCACCTCAATCAAAAGTATACTATCATCAATAAATTACCTCAATCAAAAGTATAATCTCATCAATAGATGACTCCATTCAAGATTTTAAACAACCATGAAGTGATTATAAACAAACTTAAACCATCTACATTCATTATGACTCAAGTATTCACATGTTTACAATGTTCACTACATTTGTATATAATTTGGAGGAAATTATTAACTTGTGAGGAGTTTTTGCTTCTGCACCCATAGTCCTTTTCATAATGTGGCTTTGGGTTGTTGGAACATGAGTCCTCTTCTAGAATTTCGTGAATAGGAATAGAATCTTAATCAAAAAATAAGAAAATAACATAATCATAAAATACATTTTTCAACCCTAATGTTGAATATTGATATAACAATCAAGTATACACCCTAACCCTAGGGAAAAGACTCTCTTCCTACTTCAAGGAGATATGAGTAATCAATTGAGTATAAATTATCATCATCACAACATATCAATGATGACATGTCTATCATGCCATCATTCTTGTTGTATTACTATCCTCCTTATCCACAAAGGTTTACCTAGCCTCATAGGCTAACAAATCAAGATAGCACTTCAACGTAATATTAATTCCCATACTTCACAATTCATTCAACATTCATATAGTCTTAAAAAACTAAGTATAGTTCCAATAACAACATGACCACTCAAACTCCAATATAGTATATATGTACATTCCAAATAAATAGGGTTTCACCAAAACAAGAATCTACCAAGAATCATGCAAGCTTATCCAAGCTAAGAAAGAAACTAAGTTCATAAAAGCAAGCTTAACATGCATTTAAAATCATCCTTTCCTCAAACAATGTCATTCATAGACAAATAACATGTAAACATAAAAGAATAGAGAAATAGAAATCAACATGCCTGGAATTATAGCTCCAACTAGTATTATTGCTTTCCAAGCTCAACTTCCTCAATCACGCTTGCTACTCCTAGTCTCAACGGATCCAAACTACAACATCTTCTCAAAGAACTCTCAAAAATTGAAAATTCATAAACAACTCTCTCTCACCAAAAACTCTCAAAAATATACTTGCACAAAAAACTACAACATCTAATGATGGATAAAGAAATCAAAATGAATAATTGTAACAAAGGGTAGAGATGATACCTCTATATATACTAAAATATGAGCATCTTAATGCTACAAATAAGCTATCAAATCTGCCACCTTCCTATTCCAAATGCATCGACTAGGCTCAAAAGTTGAGAGGTGGCTGCTTAAAACACTAGTTTGCAAACACAAATATAGTCCAACTTATTCGACAAGAATGAGTCACTCATATCTTGGTGACAACAATGATTTAAACTCAGAAAATGCAACATATAGGTTTTCTTATAGCAATAGAAGTCGACTACCTCATCCAACTCATGGTTGAGATCGAGTCTTGTGTTTAATAGAACATTGTGCATTGGATTATAACGCAGAAAATAGACTTCTTTTAGTTCCCATTCTTTGCAAAATATGGCGCCACCATTCATACTTTATGCGCCTTATTCTTGGTGCAATTTTTAGACAAAGTCAACGACGTTTGAATCATCATTTGCTTATACTTTACACGCTGTTCATATGCCTTTTGACTTATTCCTCCATGCTCTATATGTGATGCATTTCACTTGCTTTTCCATGCTATAAATATGCATTACATTTAATATCATACCGCTGTCTTCAATACCCATTCATGCACTATCATCTGAACTATCCCATGCGCTTTATAAGCACAACCTTATATTTATATTATGATAGATTTTGTTTAAGCCAATGGCCTTTGCAAGGCCTACACTATATAGAAGCGCTTTGTTTACTTGTAAACATTTCAATAAGTATTCGATATATATTATTAATATGTATATATAATTTAACTTCCTTTGTTACATTATATCTATTCATGCTTATTAAATCATTATTCACCATTTAAATATGTATATATATATATAAATATATTTTTGTATATTATTATATACGTCTATACGTATGTATACATTATTGATACATACATATATTCATATATTTTAATAAATATATATAATCATATATACATATACATATAATATTTACTATCCCTTATTAAATACAAATACATACATATTTTCATCGTTAGGCATATATATATACACATATCAATAAATGTATAAGCATGATTTCATGAAGAAGATCGTAAACTCAAGATAGAGATCAAGTGACATAAATCAAACCAAAAGAAACAACTATAACAATCAAAGATGATCAAACATTTATTCCAATTATTCCAAGACTAAGACCAAGGGTTTACTTACCAATTCATTGAACTAATTTGACTTGACTTAACCTGACTAGGATGTGAGTGTGTGATAGCTCAAATAAGCATTTTAGGGTTACCAAACCAAGTTCTTCTCTTGAGTGATACTCCCCCTCTCTTACTTAAGGCTCGACTCTTTCGTACATCCAACTTAGTGCATCACAAAGGTAGTTATTTGTTCACATGAAATTCATTTGCATCATCAAAGCATTAACGTATTCACATTGCAATACATATTCATTCATCACATTTTTCCATCAGTATAAAACATAATCATTCCTTCAAAAGCAATAACATCTTAATGCATATTTAAGTATTTCCTTCACCTATTAAACATATTAAATTCATGATTTACATTAATCATCATTTTTGCTCATGAAGGTAAAAGTAACTTGGAACAAAGAAAAAGGGTGTAACACACTTCCCCCCTTGTGAATCATTGTCCCTGATGATTTAATGTACTAAAACATACATATAAAGTCAAATAAAGGTTTTACTTCCAATTTCCTAAATCATGCAATAAGTAAATATCCAAATAATATTCCCTCATAGCATGACCCTTTGTAATCTTGTCCTTCTTGGACCTTGCACTGATTGACTCTACTAAATTTTTGGAAGAACTTGTGTGCTTCAAGCATACTTTCTCTCCAAAGAACTAGACATCATAATTATATTAGTAGCAACTTAATTTATGTACATCATAAGTACAATAATGATTGTATCCTATATTACACCTATACCACAATGATTGGAGAAAACATGTTCTTATTGGTTAACACACAATTATCCTTAGTGTAACCCAAGTGGATTTTTTTTTTTGGTGCATTGCACACTACACCATGGGTCCCATCCTTCTCTTTGGTTTTTACACCATCGGATAACTCAAAAACTGAGACCGTCTATCACTGACAAAAACATCTACCTTAAGCATAATAGTATTGCCCTTGACTACTATCCATCTTAAGAATAATTTTTCTCCTTAGACACTTGTCAATCCTAAGCTTAATTTTACTACTTCTTAATTCAAGCTTTGTATCTACAAAGTTTCCTTGATCATTTTGATCTACTCTTCCATTTATGACAATATTTCCGGTCTAAGGCTATTCCTATTTCCTAGCTTATAGGATTTTATCCCTTCCTTCTATGTAATATTTCAAATGGATCAAATTCAATGACATAATTTATTGTAATAAAAGTATTCCACAAATCCTCCAAGATTTGATTTAATAATTTGAGCATACATTCGATTAATTTTTTCAACAAGGTGATCATGGTTTACATGAAACCTTAATGTTACTTGCGTGTCCCTATATGAGATAACCTTATCAAGAACATTAAGAAACTACTTTACATTTTTTTTTTGTTTAGGACTGATATCCTACAAATCATTTTTTTTCAATCAAATATTGGTTACCTTGGTGAGTCTATCCATCGTCACATTATGCCAGTTCCATCGACATAGAAGATCAAAACTATTGTAATGATCTACCACTTCCTCCCTAGAATTTCATGAGAGTATACAAGTCCTACCAGTGATGACATCCTGTCTTCATCCTCTAGCATACTAGACAACGGTTTGCTACATACCTTGCAACATCTTCTTTGTTTCCTCCTAGTTTATAGTGGTTTCTCATCAGACAAATAATTTTGTCATTCCACTGTCTCCTGAATATGACATCAATTTACCTCATTTCATTCTTTAATCTCCTAGAATTTGGTACATATGTTCTTTCTCCGATTCATAATAGTCCATCCTAAGTGAAACCTCTTCCATGGACTTATTCCACATTTGATTCTTGAAATATAATGATTAGATATTTTTGTAGAGATATAACTCCATCTTAGGCATCCATACCTTAGATTTATTTCATCCTTTAATCATTTCCAAAGTCATAGCCCAATTTTTAGCTCAATCTATCTCTTCTGATGAGCAATTATATTAGTTAATAATGATTCTCGTTAAATCATGCTAGTTTGATATTATCTTCCAAAAGACATCCAAAATTATACCAAGCACAAATGTTTCATGATAGCCCGAAATCATGAGTACATAAATCTTCCCTTTCCTTTTCCATAGGTGATAATATTGAATTTCATGATTAAGCATACTGCCTATCCTTTTTTAAAACATCAATGATAAGGGTGTGTACAAGAAATTGAGTCCACTTTTTGGCCAAAAAGTGGAAGTGCTTTCCTTGATTTTTCAGAATTTGTCATATTTGACCTTAAAATTTGAAGCACTTAGAGATGGAATCTTAAAAAAAGTCACAAATCATAAAATGTAGTACTCAGAGTCTAGTTTCCAAATATGTAATTTATTTTAATACCTAGATGATACAAATTGATTTTCAATAGGCGTTTCTAAAAACCACTGGTCACTTTTTTTTTTACCATACTATGCACGTGTACACCATCCATATTTTGAACTAAATAATCATTTTTTTCTAAATCGTTTTGGGAAAATATTTTTAACACACTGAGGAATGCTCTTGATTTTTTTTGTAATTTTTCATGATTTTTTTTTTGGTTAGTTTTTTATTGGTCATATTTGTTGTTTTGAAAAATTGTCGTGTATGTCACACATAAGATGACCTAAATTTATCATTTTTTTTTTCAAATTGAAAAGAATTGTTTGAAGTACACTTTCTTACAATTTGTTCTTCAAAAAATTATTTTAATAAAAAGTTATTAAAATACTAAAAAACCATGAATGGACGAGTTCCATTAACAAATAATTGAAAAATAGAAAAAATAATCAAATTGTATAAAAAATTACATATTTGGAATCTACAATGTCTCATCTATAATGGGTTTTAATTTCGTCAAAAAATTCTACAAAAAATGTCTTTAGATAAATGCTTAAAGTCACTATTTTCTTTTGACATTGACAGGACCTTCAAGTTGCAAGTCAAACTAGGTCTAAAACTTAGGTTCGGGTCCCCAATCCTTTTTTCCCAAACTGAAAAACAAAGCACAAACCTGACCAAAACTTCATATTTAAAAAAATAGGATCCCATTTCATAAAAAATATATTTTTTATGCTTTTACAAAATAGGATCTCATTTTGAAAAGTTGCCAAAAATGGAAAGTTTTCAAAATGGGATCCTGATTTTTAAAAAACAGGATCCTATTTTATTTTTAGGCTTGAGACCCCAAAGAAAAACGAGATCTCGATTGTTAAAAAATACGATCCCGATTCATTTTCTTGATTTTGGGATTTTTTCTAAGGCCGAAACTTCCACCTTAAGTGGACTCAACTTTGTGCTTTCACCCATAATAACAAGTTTATCTTTTTGAAACAAATACACATAGAATTGTGTTGTAAATATTTCTCTCATTAGTCAAAATATTTTAACCTTTCCAATATCTTTCGCTAATAATTCCAATACCTTAACCTTTAACTTCATCAACCTTGTTGTGGTCATTGTGTATGAGACTTCAATTAAAATGTTCTTTCAAAATGAAATACACCTTTTAACTTTGTTGAAAGGGGTACTTATTCGAGTCCATCTACTCTCCTTTCCCCCTTAGTGTTTCCAAGACATTAGATCATTTTTGAACTTCATGTAATCTTCTATTTCCTCTAATCTAATTGAAATATTTTAACATTTTCCTCATTGGCTTTGGATAGTTGTATGACTATTACTTGTCTTTCTTACCCTCCATGGTATACCTTAACTATACTTTTTGTTTCCAAAATTGGATTCATCATTTCCCTCTAGTCAATAGTTGGATCCACAATAATGAGATTTAATGAATAATCAACAACTTTTCCAGTTAAGAGATACTCTATTATTTCATTCCAATTCTCTTTTCCATGTATACTAATAGCCTTTTAACCATAGTAGAAGAATATCCCATATTTGCAAATCCCCTTTTATTGATGTGTTAAATGAGCTTGTCTAAGGATCCTCATGTCAAATGTGTCTTCACCTTAGTGAGTTGTTTCTTTTTCTAACCCATTCAGGTCTGCCAAGGGTTATCCTGCTTCCTGGATACCTCTCTAGTTGATTTTGATTCACAAAATGTTGACTTTCTACCTCAATTGAAGTTTCCAATTTTATGCTAACAATTAGTTATTTTTCCAATAAAGCATACTCATAGATTCATAGTATTCTTATTTAATCCAAAATCCTTGACTCTTTGCAACTACAGGTTACTATTAAAAAGAGGGTTCACTTTAGTTCTTTCTCACCCTCAAAGTCATTTCAACAATTTTTGTAGGGTGGAGGTACTCATCGGTAATCCCTCATAACCTTCCTACTGAACCTTGTTGCATAAATTTTACAATCTAACGGTGGCTCGTAAAGAGTTGTTGGTTTAGGAGTTTTTAACTCCATGGATGATTCTTTCCTAGTTCCAAATTTAGACAAATTTTCAGGAAACTTAACTTCCTTATTGTTTGCCTTGTTCTTTTCCCCTTGCCATCCTGGCATAAGAACTTTTCAACCATTATCAACTAATAATGTTCACATATTCTTACGTAATGAGATCATAGACTCTAGCGCTGAACTTGGTAGCTCTGATACCATGTGTAACATGCCCATTGTTCTACCCATTGAATTTTACTATGTTTTACCCACAAGTGAATAGTTTAAGATACCAACATTTTGCAATAAATTTTTTCTTTTCTAATTCAATGATAAGATGCACATTTGGAATAAACCCATTCCAAACTCCCACTACATTTCACTACTAATAAAAGATGCATATTCAAAATTAATCCCATTTCAAATTTCCTTTGCATTTTCATAAGGTACATTACATAATTTCATGATAACATTTCCCATTTACACTTTTTCAATAAGAATAGAGATACATGTTTACATAGCTTCCATAAGCTCAATGATAAAGATATACAATCATAATACAATGATCTAGATATCCCCAATGTTGGCGCATACCTCCTAGATGTCCCTATTAAGTGGCACTACATTCTAGGTGTCCCCAAACTGGCACTACATCCTCAAGTCCTAGCTGCCAACTGTATGAGGTAGAGCATCACTCAAGTGTTTTTTCACCATCCATGGACTTACTGCAGTGCCCCACACATCTACCTAATTGGTAAGATGGTCCTACCCTTTGACAAAGAGATTGGTTTGGTAACCTCATAATACTGGCCTTCCTGAGAATAGTGTTGTGTCCTACATATCTAGAGCTACCGTACATTGGATACAACCTACATCTATGACTTCCTTGCCTAGAATGCAATAATGGATCATAGTGAACTAGCAATGTAAACAATGGCTACTTACACTACTTTTTCCAAAGAATTCAACACCTAGTACTTTGAGTGCAAGTCATATGTTCTCCCACCCTTAGCTCAATTTGGTATTGACCATTTACAATTATAACACACATTTTTTCTAATGTGATGACATAACAAAATGTATAACTAGGTTACTCCATTAGCCTAGGAATAACTAGGTTAACTATATGTGCACACATAATTGTCTTGAATGTCTACTTTAGTGTGAGTTTGGAATGGGGTCATACTCTCACTAAAGTGGGGGCAAAATGTAGTGTAGGAAAAAGTAACCCTTTTTCACACTTAATTTACAAATGAATAATTAATAATAAAATGGACTTAATGGTTCCTTATTTAGGGTGTTGTAAAGATTTTCTTTACACTTTCACATTAATCTAGGGATTTATTAATTAATTGAGGTTAAATTAAGGTTAATTGGCCCCTTTAATTCAAATCAAAGCCTAATTAATTTCATTTTCTAAGGGATAAATCCCAAAACTCTTAAATAATATTACACAACACTTAATTTTACAAGGAATGTGTCCTAGGATAGTGACCTAGGACCCATTCGCCACCTAGCGAATGGGTCCTCACTAGGTCCTAGGACCTCCTTTTGACATGACATTTCACATCCCCTGAAGTGTGTCCTAGTTAAGTATTCTAGGACCCATTCGCCCTATGGCGAATGGGTCCTGACTTAACTTAGGGCACCCCCCTTGGGATGTGTTTTTAGTAGTATTTTAATGATTTCAAATCCTAGATCTGATGTTGGCTTGTGTTATTTGAATTTCGGGATTTAATCTTAAGATAAGTATAAATACAAGGTTATTTCACTATGTTTTCACCTAGAATATTTATGCAAGCATCCTAAGATTTTGCAAGAGCATTATATAACATTCAAGGGAAAATTATTAAAGTTTATTGCAGCAATCAAGGATCATTTCTATGAATGGTGATCCTAGACCTACACAAACATGAAGAACAAACACATTATTAGTCCATTATGCAAGTTAGAAACATCATTCCCCATAAGATTCATTTGAAATATCAAGAACAAGAAATAAATTGAAGAACATGAACAAAAACTATCTAATCTTGCTCAAAATAAACAAACTCTCAATCCCATGAGGGAATTGGTGCTATTTTGATGTGGAAAATAGCCCTTTCCCAATTTCTTGCAAGCTTGATGATAAATGATGAATATTTGGTGCTCCTTGATGAAATTTCTCCATAACCTAGCTATGAAATGATGAAAAATGGATGAAGATTGCTCAAAACAATGACTATGATAACTTTGAATAAGTTGTGCCTTGAATGCCTAAGATTGTGTATCCAAAATCAATAAGAGAGCCTTCTGTTTATAGAAGATAATGATGGACGATGAGACAAAATAGATGAATGTGGGATAAAAGACCAACCAATAGCACAATGCCACTTGTCAACATGCTATTGAAGAGAGGTTGAGCACATTTTGATGAATGTGCAAATTAATGCTATTAGGTGGAAATTCAAAATTGGAGAGGTGACATGTTGGGGGGAGATTAAGGATGAATTAAATGCCACTTGGCTCAAGAAAAGGACATGTAAGAGGCCTTTAATGCCTTGTTGAATGGACAAATACTTTTGGGGGGAGATTTCAAATTTGAGGAATATTCCATCCCTTGATGCCTTTTTGAATGAAAAAGGAAGATTTATTAATTAATTAAATTGATTTTTATGAGCAAGTTGCAAAAGCTAGAGGATTTGAAGGATTAGGATTAGGATTAATCAAGATTTGATTAATTTAGATGAAGATTAGCTGATTTGACAATTTGATTTAGACTTTAGGATTTAAATAAATCAAAATGAGAGGAATAATGGATTTACACTTAATTAAATAAAGTTTGATTTTATTTAATTAAAGAGGATGATGTTAGATTAAATCAAATAAAGATTAATTTATTTAATTTAAAGGAGATGACTTTAGAGATTAATTAAATAAAATGAATTATTTAATTAAAAGAGGGACTATAGGATTAATTAAATAAAATTATTTATTTAATTAATAGGAGATAATGATTTAATTAGATAAAATCAATTTATTTAATTAAAAGAAAAAATATGATGAATTTAATCAAATAAAGATTATTTGATTAAATGGTTAGTAAAAGAGATGATTTAGGATGAACCAGTTTTAGTAAATCAAGATCAGGTGCACAAAATCAATCGATATATTTTACGTGTCTACAATTTCATCATGTCAAAGGCATAGTGCATCTGCATGTTGTTGAGCTAATATGTTGTAGCATTGGAGATCTTATTCAAGTATTATCTTATGTCAAGTTATATGATCAATATCTACATATGTTGAGGCCACTTCATGCAAGATTTCTGATTTGTACTCCAAGGTTCAATTGAGGATTGGTGAGTTGTGGCATTACATTGTTCATTCATCATTCCTTTATGCATTGTTTCATTTCAAGGTTTAATTACCAAAACGGAATTTGACAAAGGCAAATCCCTATTCCCTAACAATCAACATTTTTCTCCTCTTTGATGTGTGATTGCAGGTTTTAGGTTGAAGATCAAGTGGAGAGAAAAAAGTTGCAAAAGTTGTCAAAATTACAAAGTTGTCAAATTTGTCACCTTTCTTGCAAGATCATGGAAAGTCTTCTATAGAATTCATTTTCGACTTTCGAGAGTTGAAAACCTAGGATATGTGAGTGCAAACATTGAAGAACATAAAACAAAAAATGATTTTCCAAAACTCTAGTAGGGACCCATTTGCCACCGGGTGAATGAGTCCTCAGTGAGTCTTGAAAAATCACTTTCTGCAATAGGGACACATCATTTAACCCTCTTAAAACCTGCCTTTTGATTACTATATTGGTTAGGTTTGATTTCTGATTATTAATTGCACATTATAACCCTCATAATTGAATGAAACAACAATAACAAAAATTAGGTGTACCCATTTGTTAACTCATTTCAGGTCACCTCTTTTTCTTTGTTTCAATTACATTAGTCATATTTTGATTGATTATGAAACTTGATATTTTACTATGGAGAAACAATGTCTCACTCTTGTTTTCACAACACAAAAGTTACAACATTATTTTCTCCATGCCGAAACCCATGTAATTGTAAAGTGTGATCTTCTTAAAATTTTATTTACTAGGATCGACCTTTCGGGAAGGTTGGAGAAATGGCTAATGTTTCTCTCTAAGTTCAACATCAAGTTCGTAACACAAAAGGAAATTAAAGGACAAGTTGTTGTTAATCAATTGATGCAAGCTCCCTTATCCCACTCCTCTAATTTTGATTTATTTTGGGATGGAAATATCTTTGCATTGGATCATGAACCTATGTGGGAGATGTATTTCAATGGATCAAGATGTCAAACCGACTTTGGGGTAGGTGTGGTTTTAATTTCACCCAAAGGGAAGTCGGTTACTCTACCCTTTCGATTAGAATTTTATTGCACAAATAACATTGTTGGGTACAAAGCCCTTATTACTGACTTACATGTTGCGATGGCATTAAACATTAAACATTAAACATATTCACATTCATGGTGATTCTAAACTTATTGTAAACCAAATCGTATGAATGTATCAAGCTAAGAAGAATAAGCAATCTTAGTATTAGGATTTGGCTTTATCCTTACTTGATCACTTCTCCTCTTTCACAATAGATAGTTTCCCTAGGAGAGAAAATTGCCACATAGATACAATGGTGAGTGCAACCTTCCTTGTACCCTTAGATGATGGTGTAGAAGAGTACCACTTTATGGTTTGGATTATTTTCTCTACTACTATCTCAGATCTACTTGAACCTGATTGTCTTGTGTACGCTCACATAGACTTGGGGGAATGGTATTCTCACTTTTATAATTATCTGAAGACTAGAAATTTTCCTAATGATACGACTAAAAACACTCGCACTCGAATATGAAAAATCTCAACCCGATATATTATCTTGTCTAGTGTTCTTTATAAAAATCCTATAATGGTCTTCTTCTTCGGTGTCTCACTAAGGCTGAAATACTCCTTTCCCTTTAAGAAGCTCATTCAGGCTCTGGGGGTGGACATTTAAGTGGTAAATACTTAGTGCATAAATTGGTTCACATGGGATATTATTGGAAAACAATGGAGAAAGACTCCATTTCCTTTGTCAAGAAATGTCCTCAATGTAACACAACAATATCATCTGAGCTCCTACATAAGAGCTTCACAATTATACCTCTCCTTGGCCATTTGCAAAATGGGGGTTGGATATTATTGGAAAGATATCACCTCCTTCTAAATGATATACCTTCAATATTATAGCTACAAATTACTTCACAAAATGGGTTGAAGTTATTCCAATTTAATCCACTAATGTTGAAGCAATCTGTAGCTTTCTTCTAAACAATATCATTGCTCACTTTGGATTGCCTTCTACCCTTCTTTTTGACAATGGTACATCATTTAAGAACAAAGTGGTGAAGCAATTCCTAGAAAAAAATGATATTCAACATAGATTTTTCACACCATAATATCCTCAATCTAATGGCCAAGCTAAAGCGTCTAATAAAACTCTTGGGTTGATCCTTCAAAAATAGTGAATAAACATGATAAAGATTGGCATACTCATTTGACTTACACCTTGTGGGCCTATCACATGAGTGTTCATATGACTATTGGTACAACATCATACAACCTCATGTATAGTCTCAAGGCTATCATGCCTTTAGAGTTGGAAATTTCATCTTTGCAAGTTTCCCTTAATTAAGGGTTAATTGATGATGACACTTATAGTGTTGAATGTTTAAATTAGCTTGAGTTGCTCAATGAGCACGGATTATAGGCCCTCAAACATCTCCAAGCTTACTAAAGATCCATTTTTAAACATTATAATCAAGGTGTTCTTTCTCGTACTTTCAAGGTAGGTGAACTCGTTCTCTATGAGAATTAGAGGAATGTAAATGTGCCACCTGATCAAAAGGGGGAAATTCAACCCTAATTAGTTAGTTCATTACATAATCATCTCTGTGTATGGTTCTGGTGCATATGGACTATCATCTATGGATGTTACGCCTCTAAAGAATCGATCAATGCAATGCATCTTCTTTGATACTATGCATAGGGTCTGTTAGCTCTCACAAACCCATGCTGAATGCCTCAAGAGGCTGCCAATCTCTTGATACACTTTAGGGTAACAGACAAGGTCAAGAGAACTCAACCTTCTACTCTTTAGGTGCTGCTAACCTGGGCGGGTGTACCTTTCTGAATAAAGCAGACTTGGATTATGATTATCTTTCTTGCACAATGACTTGTCCACAATGGTAGATGGAAGTGAACAAATGAAACCAAACTTGATAGCAATAGCAAAAGCAATTTTCTAAATCCTAAAATGCTCAATTAACAGATATAAAGAAATTGAATGAATTCAAATGATGAAATTGTAGAGACCAGTGCCTTGTTGGGTATGTGGAGTCAGATGGAATAGAAGTGGGCAACTTATTCTGGCAGAAAATAAAATTGATGGCATATGATCTGTTTATAACTTGTATAAACATGCAAAATTTTGACCACTAAGCTCTACTTTAATAATCTAGATGAATTCCCCCTGATTACTGTGATCAACAAAAAGGATTTAATCTCTGCTTGAGAGAACCAATAGATTAATCACATAGATACAACAAATGTGCACTGATAAACTGGAAATAAGCTTGTTACTTCAATTTAAATAACCAGAAATAATCAACTTGGCGACAACTTAGCAATACTTTTCAATAAACTCAACATATAATTGATACCAAAAATAAACTTCCACACCAGCTGAATTTCATTGAAATCACCATTTGAAAGCATGTAACATAGTCTCTAGAATGAGAACTTTATTCTACTCTGTCTATTCCTAATCTACCTACTGTATGATTCTAAAATTTGATCCTGATCTAATATTACATTTGGGAATGCATATTTATACACCAGCATCTGAACATACAACTCTTCGAAATCCATGTTGGCCAAAATCCATATCGATCAATCATTACAATCGGGCATAATCCATGTCGGCCACAGAAGAAAATTATATGTCGGCCACAGTGTATGAGCGTTTGTTAATCATTAATGAAACAGTTGCCGAGACCACCCAACAGGTATGTCGAAGGAAAATATATCGTTAATCACTCCTGCTGTTTATTTCGCTTTCGCCGTGACCTTCAACCATCAGGGAGATGTCATACAGATATCATAATGTTTCATCAAAAGCCCACTTACCACCTGTATGTCGCCACAACATTTCGTTCGTTACACCGAAGTCATGAAGTATCTGCATATTCCCTTTGTGTTTCGCTGTAGCTCTGTGATATCGAGCAAACAACATATCGAATTCATTATGTCAGGCCAAAAGTCTTTATCACACATTCTGGTCACCATGACATAAGTCTTTTCTCACTGACAAGTCTATCTGTCCCACATATGTTGTTGTGACCTCCAACTATCGGCGAGACATCTTGTAGATTATTTTGTCACACCGAAACAACCGAGCACACCAAGATCGCCAAGAGAATTCCAAACTTTCGCCGAAAGAAATCCATTTTGTATTGTCGGAAAGACTCGATGGGCTCGCCAAGACCTCTTCTTGAACACCAACTCATATCGATACACTCTCCCATCACCGGTCGGCAAGACAATGAACATCGCTAAGACATAATGCCGATAACTCCAAGCTCTGCCAATGAATCCTCATAAGCGCAAGTCGGTGAGACCCGAACCATTCGGGGAGACCTCACCCCGGTGAAAATACTTATGTTGATATACCTTTCCTTTGTCACCGAAACAAGATGAAAGTCATGCCGATAACTGCTAGTGAGTAAAATCCATTCACCACGACACAGGAAACGTCTTGCCAATAGGCAACACAGACGTTTACAAGCAGAAAAGCAGATTAGGGAGACCCAAAAATTGTCACGCCAATACAGACTATGATGTGAAAAATGCAAGACCCGATAGAAATAATGCAAAATGTAAGCAGAATGTCATGATGGAAGGGAAGATGTGCTTACGATAAGGACTCATAAGGGACTTAGGTGGATGAAAATTTATGAAATCAGGCAGAAATTTATAGTCCTAATAGTGGCTCCGTCTGGGGATGAATGAGAGTAAGATCATTGCAAGGATCCATAATCTATGGGTGAGCAGACAATACGCAAAATGAGCAAAATAGAAATGGACAAGAAGTAGATGGAAATAATGGAAAGGGAATGCAAAATGGAGATGGACCAAAATCCTAAACTACTGTGCATGGAAAATAATTTTAAAGAGGATAAGTAAGAGTTTTCCATGCACTAGCAACCCTAAATCCTTTGTATTTCAACTTCACCTGTTCTGAGCTGTTATGATCTGAAACTTAAACCAAGCTTTCCCCTGTCAAATACCTGGTTTTGTCTTGAGTTCATCAGATTCTTCTTGAAGACATTCATGCAATCTTTCCTATCACTGTTAGTTTTTAAAGAATCACTATGCCGAGCTTGGCCCAAATTCCATACATCATTCTGCAATATATATTCTTCACCATCAGACAAATCTCTGTTATCTTCAACATACAAAATATGGAAATGTTCAATGCAAAATTTCTCATTATCTTTCTCACTGTTGTGTGTTATAAAACACTCACTCAACTATATTGAAAATTTACCCTCAGAGTGCTTCTCTTGAAAAACAAAAAATTCTGTCAGACCAACATTGTCTGAAACAAACAAATCTGAAACCTTCTGCACCCTTTTGACACTACCATTTGGATACAACACTGGATTCTGACTCATATCTCCAATATCATGCATACATGAACTAATCAAAGCTGAACCACTATCATCCTTGGTATGCAAACAAATGTCATCTTCACATCAATTAGAAATTTCAAAATCACATACCTCATCCTAAATGGAAACAGATTTTTGATCAACATCAAAGGTTTCACCATCATTCCAAGAAATGCACAAGGAGTCATAAGAATCTTTACACAAAGATCTCTCACTATAAAAAAAAATGTAAGCTGGACACAAATCTTCAAGATCATTTTCATGTGCACATCCCTGGTATTTAGGAGTTAACAAATCTGAAATCTATTCACTGCTGAATGAACAAGTCTCAACATTTTCATCACTACAGTTATATTCTTCACTTTTGTCATCATCAAAAAGAAATCCAAGACCATAAGAGAATGAGAAATCAGAAATATTATTAGCGCAGTCATTTATTCCATCATTTCGCTTGTCAAAAATTAGCTCCTCTCTTTCATAAAGTGGATTTGAAAATACCTGAAGTTCATTCATGGGTAGACCTCCGCAAAATATCATCTAATCTTCATTTAACTCTTCATCATACAATGGGTTTTCAAAAGTTTGGAAATAACTTTCAAATGTACAAACCTCATCATCATCAGCTGTATCTTCATAATAGGTAGAAGAATCCCTTGATTGCAGATCAAAACCCTCTGGTTAATCATCAGAATCTAAATATTCACTGGATTCCTCACAACATGCACTACTTTCCCTATCACAATCTGTTATGCAAGAGAAATCTCTTGTACCTTCATCTTTCTCATGCAGGAAATCATATGAGTCATTCTGACTTGCACATGTCTCATCTTCTATTGGATGCATCATCTGATCAATTTCTCTATACTAATCAGAAATACAACTATTGGATTCAACATTGATAGTGTTCTCATACCTTATTCCCTGGGACAATACCTGGTTCACAATTCCTTGTGTCTCCTTCTGATCAGCAACAATTAGTCTCTCTATCTCTTCTTTAGTAAGTCTCTTCATACTGTATTGAGCAGGCACCTCAATAGAATGTGGCTCTGTATAATCTTCTTCAGAGTCAGAAAGGACCTGCTGTTCAGGCATATGAACATTGTATTTCTGATTTGAAAAATCATGCTAATAACCTTCATCCTCCGGAGATGAGTACCTTCCCACAACATGGTGAAAGGTATTTGAAGTCAAATATACTATGTGATCTTCTCTATTGTTTCCCATCAATATTCCCCCTTCTTGCATTCTCTGGACTACAACACAATAATCTGGGGAATGTGGCATATTACAAACTTCACAAAAATAATTGTTACTTACCATATAGGTTCCCTTCTTTGTCAATGGATCAAGAGCTTCTTTGTTTCCAGGCCTAGCTGTTATAGGTTTCTCATCCTTCCAGTCTGTATTATAAGGCATGTCATGCAACCTCGGCCTTTCATTCCTATATATGTTCTCCTATCTATACTGGTAATTGTTGTTTTGCTGAGGAGGCCTCGGGTTATCTCTTTTACTGATTATACCAGCAGCCTTCCTGTTGTTTTCGATTGTTAATGCTATCTTCTGAGCATCAGCCAAATCTCTCGAGAATCTATTTCTCAGTTCATACCCTATTTTAGGATCAAATGCTTTCAAATAAACACTCAATGCTACAAAATCTAGCAACTTTGATCCATGAGGTATCTTATTTTGTAATTTATTGAACCTCCAATTGAAATCATAAATTGTGTCATTTTGATCTTTCTGAATCCGTATTAATTCATGAAGAGCAGCATCTGGTGCACTTGGATTCCCATATTGCTCAAGGAATTGATCTTGAAATCCTTGGAGAGAATCAATAGAGACTGCTAGTAGGCTATTGAACCAATCCCTAACATCTTCAACAAGTGATATCATGAATAGCCTCATGTGTAAATCTTCATATGGCACACCCAAATCTTGGATGAAAGCATTGAAACTTCTTAAATGCTCCTCAGAAGTGATTGCATCACTCCCTGTAAACTTTGGAACAAGACCTCTCTAGCTGCCATCCATTGGATAAGGGGATAATTGAATCCCTACCAAATCAAACTGTTTGATCATTGTTGTGTATTGATGAAGGGGGGTGCTAGGTGGGTACTGCTGCTGGTACATCAGATCATAGTGTTGTGTATGATGATATGGCACATACTGCTAACCATGAGGAGCTCCATCATGACCTCCCTGAACTAAGATCCTCTTCCATTCATGTTTGAACAACTGCAAAAATTCTTTCAGAGTCGCCACCTACTTTTCCAAAAGTAGGAAAATCATTATTTATGATCTTTTCCCCAGTGGAATCACCTTTTCTGAAATTTCTCAAATTACGAATCTTTTCTTCACTAACTCTATATGATGGTCTTCAACCAAATTTTTCGATATATTCCCCAGTGGAGTCACCATTTTGTTAGCTCTCAAAAACGCAGGCTAAATGCCTCAAGAGGCTGCCAATCTCTTGATACGCTTTAGGGTAACAAACAAGGTCAAGAGAACTCAACCTTCTACTCTTTAGGTACTGCTAACTGTTGATGATGTTTTCTGCACAGCAACAACTCAGACATAATACAATATCCTATCTCTCTTGAAAGGTTATTTTCAATAATAAATCACTGAAAATCACCCCAAGGTCTCTCGGGTGTCAGGTCATGACAATGCATAAACAACTCAGATAAAATGTGAAAATGCTGGTAATCACAAAGGGACCTTACTACAAGCAAACTGTATCTCTCCAATTATCAGATTTTGCAATATGATGACCTCTAATCCTAAATCTAACCAGATAATAAAGAAATAGCAAAAGATAAGGGTGCAAGAATATGATGAAATCTAAACTATTCCTAGAATGAGTAATGCAAATGATGGATATTTGGAATGGACCAATCTTAAATAACCAATTCTTGATTAACCCACAAAGCAATCTCACAAGAACGGTGCAATCTTCTAAGGTATATAGATTTTCAAATCATAGACATTCATCCACAATCGAACTTAAGCACATGTAAATATACGGTCCAGGTTGACTTCACCAGCCTACTACAATCAGATAGTTATTGGGAGTATAGACCAGAGATTGCTACAAACATTCCAAATATGAAATCATAAACACCATTCACCAAACTAAAACTAATTTAATCCTGAACACTAAACCCTAAATCTTTAAGCAATTTGAAAGATAGAACAACAAGAACCATGCAAGATGAAGTAACACAAGAGATTGCACCAGGAAAACTATAATGTCTTCAATTGTATTAGATCATTAAACTGTTGCAACAATTCCACTGTTCTGATATAGTATTTGCTTCAAGAAATTGAATACTACTCTTACTACAAAATACTCTAGCTCTTTGCTGCTCTTACTTATCTCTACTATTTTCTAGCTAACCCCTTACAATGAGGCAGGAATGCCTTTTATAACAAACTCTCAAAATATGTCGGCCCAGCCAAACATTTACAAAATAAAATCAATTGCCAAAACAAGTCGGCCTTAGGAAATCAAAATAAGGCATACATTAAATGCCATCAAGGTCGGCCTTGATACAATCCCCAATGCAGTCTGGTCCAATGCATGCCCAATGATAATAGGGAAGCACAAATCTCAAAAATACACATTAACTGCCACTTCCCTTATCCTTGCCCTGGGCTAACGACCCTTGGACCCTCAAAAATGTTCCATCCAACTCAGTGACAGGTGGCAAAGGCAAGACCTTAAGTCTGCATTTAATAGAGTCAATCTCCTCCTTTGACTGTTTAACAGTCCTATCCCAATCCTCCTTGTTGGCTTGATATTTGTCAATTACTGCCAGATATGTGGCTGCATCATCCAACTGGTGGGTAGTTATGACACTCTCAGAATCTGGGGCATAAACTTCATGCCACCACTCTTTCAGCTGCTCTAGACTTAGGTATTTTGGGGCTATTTTCCTCCTGCCAGTCATAACTTCAAAGAATGCAATGCAGCCCCCATAGACCCCTGTAAGATCAGCATCAATCTGTTTCTTCCATTTCTGAATCTTTTTCATGGCCTTATGCCAAATTTGCAAAGCCTCAAACCATTCCCAGGGCTCATTTAGCCTAGAAGAAGGAAGAATCCCATCTACCGCCAATTGTTCTTTACCATGCGCCATGATGACCCTAGATTTTTGCAGCAAGAGGTCAAGGTCTTCTTTGTCCTGGGACAACATATGCTCCAATAACTCCTTGGCTCGGACTGCGTCCTTCCCAACTGAAAGGATTTCTTTGATTGCATCATCTCCCTTTATTTGCACATTCTTCAGCCAATCTATTGTAGCTTGAGCAGAGGTTTTCATCTTTTCAATCCCAAAGATAGTTTCTTTGGGCAAGAAACCAGGAGTGGCAGATGAAGAAGGATGGAGAGATTGCAGAGGCTTCATCACTTCCTCCAAACATTTCCTAAGTCTGTCATTTTCTCTTCTCAACTCATGCTTGGTCTGGGTCTCCTTTCTCAATCTCCCAAAAATCACAGCACTGGACCCTTCATATTCTTCTATATCCTGCTCCATGGATGCTGGTCCAAGGTTGATAGTTTGCACATTGTAGTCCCGACCAGTGACCTCTTCTCTTGTCTTGTCCGCGGCAGGAGTGGCAATGTGGATGACCCTGTTGTTCATTTCATCTCTTTCCATCTTGGAGACTACCTTGGCTGCCTTCCTTTTCTTCCCTTTGCCAATTTTTGATAGCATTTCATCCCAATCCAAGGGAGTATCTTCAACTACCACCTGTTTCTTCCTTGTAATTTCCTTTTCAAGCCAATCCGGGGCCGCAGGTTCTACCCAGATTTCCTTTGTTCTTGCTTCTTCTTGCTGATCTGTTGTTTTCTCTTCTTCCTTTTCGGTTATTTTATCCTCCTCCTTCTCAGGGAGCTTCTCACCTTGATCATCTTCCTCAAACTCTACCTCTTGCACCGGTGATGGGGTTCTAATTGGAATATCTTACTCTTGCTCAGGCTATCCGTTTCTTCTGCCGATCTCCGGAGAATCTCCATACATCACTAGAGGAGAAGGATGCTTTTCTACTTCTTCAGTCTTGAGCTCAGCTGCCTCACCAAAGAGTGCCCCCTCCTTGAATGGCTCTGCCTCTCCACTGGTTTCATGCTCCTCAAGAATTTCCGGCTCAGGTGCGCTTGGTGGAGGAGAGGCAGCCCTAGATGGCTCTATATTTATCGTCCCCGGAGAAAGGTCCTTCTTTTGTATTGGCTCCTTAGGGGACGGAGTCCTTGATCTTCTCATATAGACCTTGGTCTTTTCTCCTCCTGAACTCTCTACATCCACAATAGGAGGCTCATCCTTTGATGTATCCTTCTTCTTTGAACCTCTGGCTATCCTAGCCTTCTTTGGCGGTGGAAGGACATCTTCCTCTGCTTTTTCCAACTCTTCCTCATTTGAGGACTTACCAATCTTCAGAGTCCGGATTCTCTTCTTTCCCTTGGGCTTTCTCTTTGGTTCGGGCTCACTTTCCTTGGGGCCTCTAATCTTTATCTTGAAAGGAGAGCTCTTTTGGGATTTCCCTTTGGGGTCATCTTCCCCGGATTCCTCTGAAGTGGACATAGGGTTGAGATCTCCCATCAAATTGAAGGTACAAGTCACCTTCTCACTCTCCAGCTCCCAAATTTTATGCTTTAACCAGGAAGAGGTAAATTTCATGACCGGGGCCATTAGGTCCTGCAACTCCATGACCTCATCCTCTTTCCAGTTGATATCCCCGACTAACCTGTCCTTCACAGCTTCATAAGCATGATCCTGCACCAGGTTTCCATCATCTTCCAGTTGGTCTGGGATCAACTTGACATTGTACTGTCTGATTGCATCAAAAGGGAGCCTGGAGTACCTCTTCTTCCTCACTTCAAAATCATCCTTAATGTTGGCCCAATAGTCTTCTAAGTCATCTTTATGCCGGTACTCCTTGGTAGCCTTCTTCTGTGCTTCTCCTGTGATATCAAAGTTCATCCTTTTGGAGTGGAAGGAGAAACCATACGCCGCCAATTCTTCCCCTGTAGTGTGTGCTAATTGGATGGAAGGGCACACCTCTGCTACTCCAATTCCAAGAGGGAAATCTCCACCGAAGCCCGCCTTATGCTTCTCCTTCTTTACAATAGCATCAAATTCACAAATCTGTCTGACAATTTCTAACAGCACAATGTGATCCGTAGGATACTGAGGTAACTTATATGGAGCAACCAGACATCCATCAATCCGAATGTAAGTGAAAGTGGGAAATTGAATGAACCATGCCCCATAATTCTTTATCAGCCCTTTGGCTCCATCTGACAATCTCATATGCTCGGCATTCTGGAGCATCCTGGTGATATGCATTGTGAATGCATCATTGGCTCTCCAGTAATCTTTGTGCCCTAGATGCAACTCCGGGTAAACTTCATAGACAATGTCCTGCCCAAATGTCCCTCGTGGATTCAAACCCCTGTATGGGTAGAATCTGGCAAGCACATACATGACATAGGAGGACATGGTGAATCTCTTGGTCTCCAGGACATTCCTCAGCTGTTTATCAATCTCAGAGCTAATGAGCCCTGCCCAATGATAGTTAGTTCCCTGTTCAATTTTGGTGATCACATGGACCATCCAACTCTCTAACACTCCAGCGGTCTTCAAACCTGCTACCCTACTCAAAAATGTTATTGCATCATAGATATCTGACCTGAACTTATCTCTGTGCAACTACTTGGGCAGTTTAGAATAATGTGACTTTGGTTTCTCCAACCAAGCATTGATCATCTGTTGGGATTTGATTGGCTCATTCTCATAATATGTCCTGGCCGTGTCCATGTTCAGAGCACATACTAAAGGCAGATCCGACATATCAAAGGGTTGGGTGATGGAAACAAGAATGAAATTGGCCAAGACCCTTCCTTCAGTGCTGACAACCCTTTGCGTATGAAAATCATACTGCCGGGCACACTCCAAGATCAACTCATAGCATTGGATTGCAGGAGGAAACCCTGCCACATGTACCAGCTTGGACTTCATCATTCTGTTCCTTAGGGTTGATAGATTCTTCTCAGCTGTCCTCTGTTTGAACTCCTCATATCTCCAGGCCCCTACATTGGTGTTAGACACCTCTAACCATACGGAAGATTGTTTGCTTTCTGGCAGCTGGCTCTTGATGTCCAATCTTAGTCTTTCTGCCTCGGAGATAGATGACCCCTCCGTGTCACCCTTAGTCTTTCCCGCTGCAGCCCTGCTTGACTCGGCCTACATTCACAAAGGACATCATTAGTATTCAATTATTGTGCATATTCCAATCAAGATATCAGCATAAAATCATATAAAGCAATTGAAATTCATCAGAAATCGCTAATCTTTGAAAATCTGGAAAAATGAGACAGTCTGGGAAAATCGTGTAAACCGGGAAAATCCAGTCGAGGCAGAATTTTGGAGAAATCTGACCTAGACGGATTCCTGTTGCAAAGTCATCATATGTCACATAAATCATCAGTATAGCCAAAGAATCATTAGATTATCATGAAATTTATTCATTAGCAACAAGAAATTGGCAATTAGCATTCACTCCATTAATCCTATCTTCGAAAAATCAAAAAAGATATAGCCCGACAGGAAACCCGGAAAAATCCAGATGGGATGGATTTTTGCGAACAACTTGAAATGTTACAGAAATCACAACACTCCGCGGAATAAGCCTAAACCAGGAAAATCCGGGTGCGCAAAAATTCCGCGGACACCACGGGAACCCGACGAACGACGATACGCGAACCATTAATCAAACAATCATGCAATATTTTCTATTTGGATTCTAATGGTCCCGAAATTGACACTACTCAACACAATTCTGAATGCAAATGGTTTCAAATTCTCAAAGCTCTCAAAGGACGAATTCCCATGGCAGAACGATGATGCCCTAACTTCGATGAGCAACCCCCCGCCATGAAAACCAGGGTAAGCTCAAGGTTTGGAAAACTATCCCTAAAGACGAATCCAGATTCCTCTGAGTCCTCACAAGGTAGGGGTTGGTTAACTACAGGTGGCAGATTGAAAAATCATAAAGAATTCACTATTCTGAGCCGAGCACTGAAAAAACCCTAACCTTACTCAATATGGAAAAATACACACTTAGGGGCACAAAAACCGACCCAGGACATCATCCAAACGGATTCACCCGTCATCTAATGAATAAATACGAGCACCCATAGAAGGCACGGGTGATGAGGTCTCACGAAAAGATGGGTCAAACCCCAATTTGATAAAACAAACTCGTGACCAAGTATGGGCCGACCCAGAATGACCATCATTCAACACATAAAACTCAATCGTTATGCAAAATAAAAGGAGGGCCCATGATAACCTACCATGGATCAATCTGAAAGCTCGATGTCGAAGAAGCAGCCACGAAGCAAACACATCAAGCAATGAAAACCTCAATCAGCACCAAACAATCCACGTGCAAGCAACTCAGGATCAATGCTCAAAGCTCAAATGAAAACTCTCAATCACCAGAGCAGCAAGCAAACGAATGATGAAGTTAAAATGATGCCCAAAAGGTCTTAAATCCTTCCCTATACGCGTTTGAGCAAAGGTACCTAGGTCATTAATGAGCGATAAGACGCGTTTGACAAATCCAGAAACCCGAGCCCAAGGCAAAATTTTAGAAAATCTTAAGATACGTGGAAATCCGGATGAACACAAATTTCGCGGAAATGCAAAAGCCGGGAATATAGCAAAGTTCAGGATTTTAGTGCAGTTCGGGAAAATCCGCCAGAACCGAAAAATCCCGGAGTCAAGCAGAAACCTGATTTCGAAAATGCAGCGACGAACAGACAATGAATTAGGGGCCGGAAAAATCTGCCGGATCCGGAAAATTCCGGACTCAGGTGAAAACCCGAATTTTGCCTAAAACTCAATTTTAATCAATTCCAGCCTCAAGGCAAGGTCAAAGCCAGCAAGACTAACATGTCAAGACCCCAAAATGATAAGTCCAATAAAGCCAAAGGTCAAAAGACATCCGAAAAGAGGGTCCCTACTCCAAGTAGGGCGTGTGTGCGAAAACTGCACAACACTAACCTGGGCGGGTGTACCTTTCTAAATAAAGCAGACTTGACTTATGATTATCTTTCTTGCACAATGACTTGTCCACAATGGTAGATGGAAGTGAAAAAATGAAACCAAACTTGATAGCAATAGAAAAAGCAATTTTCTAAATCCTAAAATGCTCAATTAACAGATATAAAGAAACTGAATGAATTCAAATGATGAAATTGCAGAGACCAGTGCCTTGTTGGGTATGCAGAGTCAGATGAAACAAAAGTGGGCAACTTATTTTGGCATAAAATCAAATTGATGGCATATGATTTGTTTATAACTTGTATAAACATGCAAGATTTTGACCACTAAGCTCTACTTTAATAATCTAGATGAATTCCCCCTGATTACTGTGATCAACAAAAAGGATTTAATCTCTGCTTGAGAGAACCAATAGATTAATCACACAGATACAACAAATGTGCACTAATAAACTGGAAATAAGCTTGTTACTTCAATTTAAATAACCAGAAAGAATCAACTTGGAGACAACTTAGCAATAATTTTCAATAAACTCAACATACAATTGATACCAAAAATAAACTGCCACACTAGCTGAATTTCATTGAAATCGCCATTTGAAAGCATGCAACATAGTCTCTAGAATGAGAACTTTATTCTACTCTGTCCATTCCTAATCTACGTACTGTATGATTCTAAAATCTGATCCTGATCTGATATTACATTTGGGAGTGCATATTTATACACCAGCATCTGAAAATACAACTCTTCAAAATCCATGTCGGCCAAAATCCATATCGATCAACTGTTACAATCGGGCATAATCCATGTCGGCCACAAAAGAAAATTATATGTCGGCCACAGTGTATGAGCGTTTGTTAATCATTAATGAAATAGTCGTTGAGACCACCCAAAAGGTATGCCAAAGGAAAATATATCGTTAATCGCTCCTGCTGTTTATTTCGCTTTCACTGTGACCTTCAACCGTTGGGGAGATGTACAAATATCATAATGTTTCATCGAAAGCCCACTTACCACCTGTATGTCGCCACAACATTTCATTCGTTACACCGAAGTCATGAAGTATTCACATATTCCCTTTGTGTTTCGCTGTAGCTCTGTGATATCGGGGAAACAACATATTGAATTCATTACGTCAGGATGAAAGTATTTATCACACATTTTGGTCGCCGTGACATAAGTCTTTTCTTACCGACAAGTCTATTTGTCCCACATATGTCGCTGTGACCTCCAACTATCGGCGAGACATCTTGTAGATTATCTTGTCACACCAAAACAATCGAGCACACCAAGATCGCCAAGAGAATTCCAACCTTTCGCCGAAAGAAATCCATTTTGTATTGTTGGCCAGACTCGACGGGCTCGCCAAGACCTCTTCTCGAACAACAACTCATACCGATACACTCTCTCGTCACCGGTCGGCAAGACAACGAACATCGCTAAGACATAATGCCAAAAACTCCAAGCTCTGCCGATGAATCCTCATAAGCACAAGTCGGTGAGACCAGACCCATTTGGGGAGACCTCACCCCGGTGAAAATACTTATGCCGATATACCTTTCCTCTGTCGCTGAAACAAGATGAAAGTCATGCCAATAACTACTAGTGAGTAAAATCCATTCGCCATGACACAGGAAATGTCTTGTCGATAGGCAACACAGACATTTACAAGCAGAAAAGAGGATTGGGGAGACCCAGAAATTGTCACGACGATATAGACTATGATGTGAAAAATGCAATACCCGATAGAAATAATGCAAAATGTAAGCAGAATGTCATGATGGAAGGGAAGATGTGCTTACGATAAGGACTCATAAGGGACTTAGGGGGATGAAAATTTGTGAAATCAGGCAGAAATTTATAGTCCCAATAGGGTCTATGTGGCATGTGCATGACACTCATTTCTCCTCGGGGATCATTGTTTGTTATGCTATGAAATTTATTCATTAACACATTATCTCTTTAATTTATGCTATGATGTAAATAGGTGTACGCAATTAATTTCTTTAATTAGGAATTTTATATACAAGTGTTATTATTATTCTATATGTCTGTGCATTATGTTTTATTAAGTATTTTGGTTAGGTAATTAGATCATCATTATATTTAATTAAGCATACATTTAATATATGTTTATTAAATAATGATAGAATCTAATCTAATAATACATCCATAAACATATATCCATCACATAATCATACATGAAACAAAAGTACACATAAAGAACACCACAATACTGATAAAAAATATCATATATATATCAAAAATGCCATGTACATGTATCACATCATTGTGTCAAAATGTGGTGTCTATATATCTGTATATGAATCTATACATCAATAATGCTATATATACATAAAAAATGATATGGTCTACAAAAATTTGGATCTTAGCCCCCAGATGCATGGTTCCTTGAGCCCTCTAGCATTGGCGGTGGAGGAGGTTGGATCGATGCATAATAATGTGATCGATGTGACTACAACACAAACATGCTCCACGAATATAGTCCTCAGATCTCTCCTTTGAGCTTTGTTGCATCCTCTCACAATTGCATGACACACTCTTGAAGTGAGGCCTCCTACTCCTAGGCTTGTCCCAACTCCTCTTTAAGTTTCCTCACTTGAGGATCAACGGGTGCCGCCCCTACCTTCTCACCAAGGTCATCGACCTGGCTCTATAGGGCATCATGTTACCTCTTGATACTCTCAACTCATGTCACGACCCATTCTCACTCAGATAAGGCGATCAAAATATTTGCCACTCGCTGGTCTCTCTTCCTTGTCATGTTAACCAGCTCTGCGGCTCGTTGGACTTCCTCCACTTTTGTCTACTTGTATGTCATCCTGAGACGTACTATAGGATAAAATAATGAGGCATGGTGTCCCACTATTTTTGGCATATAGGTGTCCAAAACTTCCCCCAGATATAGATGGCTGGGACAGCCTTTGCTATGCATTATCAAAAGAAATCCAATCACTCTTGTGTGAACATTGTAATCATAAAGCAAGTGGTTGATGCCAAAAACAAATCATTAAGATATACATGTATATATAAGAAACTACAATGAAATATCATACACCATGCGCGTACTTGGATCCCCAACTTGCTAGTGTGAGGGTAGAGCTCTACTGCTAGATGTGATGCTTGATCTTGTTGCTTCTACAAAGGGAGGCATGACCGTCTAGGTTGTAGGTGGTGTCGAGGAGATAGGTGTCATGGGCATTGGTTATGCCACCCATTATCACTACTTTGTTCTCTATTGTGCACTACTCACCTCTGCCTCATCACCCTCATTTCCACCATTAGGGCCCTTACCTCCTGAACCCTACACACCATCATCGCCCATGAGGACACCTGATGGGAAAATTGAGGTTGGACTTGCTGTCAATCACCAGTTAACAAATCCGACTATGATGTCAGAATCATTAGTTGGAAGGGCCTTAGGTTGGTTATTATCATTGATTCATCATTGCTAAGTGTAGCATACATGATCGTTGGGTGAGGCTAATCTCCTGCTTGAGTTGTGCTCCTATGCGACTGTATATACATGGGAGCTGGCGGGGGAATGTCATGTACCTTCCCAAAATGACATGTGACTTGGTGCTAGTAAAATGAGACTATAATATGATCTAACTGTCCAACTAGGATTCAATTGTGCTACATCCTACACAAGTTCCTCTTGTCAGATGAACAGGTCCCTGCCTGCCTATAAGGGCTGTTAAAAGGCATAAGACAACTGCGAGGGGGGGTGAATCAATTGTCTCCAAAATCAATGACAATTCTTGAACACTTATCAACTTCAAATCCACTTAATTTTGTTATTAAGTATGAATATGAAATGCAAATAAAAAAAAGAAATAATAACATAGAAAACACTAGATTTATGTGGAAAACCTAATAAGGGAAAAACCACAATGAGGATTAGCTCACAGTATAAAGTAGTTCCAAAACTAAATACAAAAGACTCATTGCCCATAATAAGACTCACTATTTGGATACAAAATCTCACTGCTTACAAAGAGGACTCACTGTCCAAGCAAGGAGGCTCATTGACTACAAAAGGATTAAAAAAAAAAGTGGCTTCATAGCCAGAATGAACTGGTAAGAGTGCACCTAATAAGTGCTAATTCAGTTCCAGTGATGCTCAATAAACTAACTTAACACACTTTTGTTGGTATGTGGCGACTGATCATGCTATACTGTATAGCCCGTGGTATACTGTACATCCCGGCCCCCTAACCTTGCCGGGGTCTGGGGTTGGGCCGGGCACTGGGTGGGGGTTTAGGGGCGGCAGCCCCCGAGAAAAATTTTCTTCCTACTTTTTTGCATGATCACCGAAAAATGAAAAAATCAATGAAAAAGGAAAAATCCGATTTTGTAGAACCCAAAAATCTGGAAGCTTCTAAGCTTGGTAAAAAGGGGTTCAGATGGGTATTTTCAGTATGATGAAAAAACGCGATTATTCGCAAGATTGTAATAGGTTTTACACTGGATAATAAAAGTGTTGGATGGCTGCGGTTTGGTGGATGTAGCCCGGATTGGGTGAACCACGTTAAATCTTTGTATTATGATTTATTCTGTGTATGTTTTAGTTTCTCTGTTTTTATATAAAATCTGCATTTAATTGTTAGATCTGCCATCTCTAACCCTAACAAGTGGTATCAGAGTGGGTTGTGTTTCGATTATCGTCTGTAGGAAAGTCTCACGGCTGAGTGGGAGTCTCACGGTTGAGTGGGAGCAATGGCAGACGAGGGTAAGAAGGTTGAGAAGTTTAATGGGCAGAACTATCAGTTATGGAAGATGTAGATGGAGGACTATCTCTATCGTAAGGATTTATGTATGCCATTGAAGGAAACCAAGAAACTGCAACAAATGTCGTATGAGGATTGGGGTATGATCTTGATAGAAAGGCTCTTTTATAGATTCACAGCCAGTACAACAAGCGGCGTCAGCACATAAAGTTGCACACCAAAGAGTTGATGGAAACCCCGAAAATCATATGAAAAGCCTTCCATTTCAATAATAAGGTATTTCTTGTAGTTTTATTTAATATGAAATGGTGGTAGTGGGTCACCAACGATCAATTTGAATGAGTTTAATACAATTACCACCAATTAACTCTTTAAAGTAAATTCCTTGATGAAGAAGTTAGTTTTTGATTCTATGTTCTTTGCCCGAAAAGTCGGAATAGAAGCTAGTAATGGCTATTAGCAATTCGTTTCTAGTCTCAACACATTGAAGTTTGAGATGCTGTTGGAATGCCTGAGCAAGAAAAATCAGAGAAGCTCAGTGAAACATCCACACTGTGCAAGTGGTTTTAGCCAGAAAGGAAGCGTAAATAAAGAGAGAGGAAACACCTGGAAATCGTGTGGAAGTCACGAGGAAAATCAAAGGACAAAAAAAGGTCTCTAATCTAGAGGATGAGGGATTGCTGTAATGGTGTTTCTAGTCATCCAAGAAGATTACTGTCCCAAAAATAAAGGAGACAAAAAAGAAGGAAGTAAAGAGGAAAATGTGGTAAGTAATAAATCTGATAAGAATGCTTTGATTCTTTCCCTTGATAATGTTGATGATTCTTGGGTGTTAGATTCAGGGGCTTCATTTCATGCTACCCCCTATAGAAGTTATTTTCTTGATTATGTCCAAGTGGATTTTGGGCTGGTTTATTTAGGAGATAACGAACCCTGTCAGATTGTTGGAAATGGAAGAATCAAGATTGTTGGCAGAATGGGAATCATTGGTTGGCCACGTGAGGTAAGGTATGTTCCAAATGCTAAAAATTTAAATTTCAAATAAGTAAATTATGATGTGAAGGTTGTGCTGTTACTTTTAGTGATAAAAAGAGGGTCAGAAGCAAGCCTTTAGTGGCAGCAAAAGGTAGTGAAAGTAGGCACCTTATATCTTTGTATGTGTCATACTATTCCTCTACTAAATTGTTACTAAAAAGATCAATGTCTGTGTGAACAGCTGTCAGTAGCCTCACACACTGTGGTAGAAGATCATGCACAATTGTCAGGACTTTAAACTGAAACAGGCATAATAGACTTGGGCATGAGTGCAAAAGGTATGAATTATCATTCAAATACAGTTTTACCAGGTCTAAATGTTAATATGGATTTCGCGAAAGTTAAAAAGGAAAACAAAAAGAGAGTAAGTTTTCTAAGGATAAGCAAAAAGAAAGATGGAGAAATTGTTTTTGTGTATACGATTTTAAGGGGATCACTGTATTTCTCTCAAAAGGGTTTCTCATATTGCGTTACATTCATTGATGATGCAAACCAAAGGTATGGATTTATTTCCTTAGGTAGAAACTAAAGTATTTGAAACTTTTAAAAAATGGAGAAGCTTATTGAGAAATGAGACGGGAAAAAGTTAAATGTCTTAGATCCTATAACAATGGTAGAGTATTGCGTAAAAGAGTTTGAAGATTATTGTCCTCTAATGGTATTCAGAGGCAGAAAACGGTTCCAAGGACTCCACAGGAAAATGGAGTGGCTGAGCACATGAATAGGACAATAATGGAGCGTGCACGGACTATGAGATTGCATGTTGGGCTGCCTTTAAAAATGTGGGCAGAGACTGTAAACACTGTTGTTTATTTAATCAACAGAGGTCCTTATAATCCTTTGGGTTGTGGTATTCCAGAGGAAGCATGGAAAGGTAAGAAGGTGAGTTATTCTTTCCTTTCAAACCTTCTACAGAAGCATTTGCACATGTAGATTCCGAAAAATAGAACCATGTTTGATGCAAAAATCGTTGAAATGTGTATTTGTTGATGGGTGGTATTGATGAATTTGGTTATAGGCTTTGGGATTTTGAAAATCAGAAAATCAGGAGAAGTGTGGATGTCATATTCAATGAAAAAGTGTTAGAAGATCTCATAAGGCAAAAGATGAGAAGAAAGAAAATGATTATGTAGTGTTGGATGATATTCCCACAATGATGTTTCAGTTGGTTCTCATGTCAAGTAAGTAACAACAACAGCAACAAATACCACAACCTCGTTAGATGTATCTTCGGCTATAGACCCTAGAAAGATTCTCTCTTTGTATAATTATTTTGTTAATTAATTACCGTGAACTAATATTATGATGAAGCTATGCAGGATACCAAGGTTCAAAGGGGAGCATGAATGAAAGAAGAAATGAAATCTTTGGGTCGGAAAATCGACTTGGGATTTATGCAAGTTGCCTCATAGTAAAAATATTACCAAACAAATGGATTTATATTTGAAAGAGGAGGATGGAGGTAAGAAAAGATTTAAAGATTAGTTGTAAAAAGGATTTGTACGTAAAAAGGGTATTGATTTTGATGAGATTTTTTCTCCAATTGTTAAAATGACTTCTATTCGTATTTTTTTAAGTATTGTGGTTGCTAAAAAATTGCATTTAGAATAGTTTGATGTTAAAACAACCTTTCTCCGTGGTGATTTGGAAGAGGAAATATATATGGACCAGCCACAAGGATTTGAGGTTAAAGTTAAAGAGAAACTAGTGCGCAGATTCAAGAAAAGTTTATATGGTTTGAAGCAAGCACCTCGGCAATGATACTTGAAATTTTACAATTTTATGGTCGAGGCGGCTATGTATTGTGTAATTTCAACCATTGTGTTTATTTTAAGAGGTTGGATAATGATAGCTACATTATTTTGTGTTTATATGTTGAGACATTGTAGCTAGGTCTAACATGGATCACATAAGTGAGCTAAAACAACAGTTAGCAAAATCTTTTGCTATGAAGGATTTGGGGGCAGCAAAACAAATCCTTGGTATGAAAATTTGTAGAGATAGGAAAAATAGAAAAATGTTTTTATCTCAGGCTAATTATGTTGAAAAGGTGTTGCAGAGATTTCATATGGAGACTGCAAAAGTTGTCAGCACACCTTTGCCTAGTCATGTTAAATTGACTAAAGATATGTGTCCAAAGACACATGAGGAAGAAAAAATGTTCAAGGTACCATATGCTTCAGCTGTAGGTAGTTTAATGTATGCCATGGTATGCACTAGACCGGATATTGCACATGCTGTAGGAGTTGTTAGTAGGTATTTGAGTCATCCCGGAGTTGAGCATTGGAATGCGGTAAAATAGATTCTCAGGTATTTGAGAGGTACATCCAATAATTGTTTATGTTTTGGGGGCTCTAATACTGATTTAAAAGGCTATGTTGACTCAGATTTATCAGGGGATATAGATACCAGGCGGAGTACCACATGTTATGTATTTACAGTTGGTGGGACAACAATGAGTTGGATTTCTCGCTTGCAGAAGGTGGTTGCTTTATCCACCACAGAGGTAGAGTATGTTGCTGCAACAGAGGCGACAAAGGAGATGATATGGCTGCAAATTTTCATGGAGGAGTTGGGAAAACAACAAGCTGAAAATTACTTGTTTACAGACAGCCAGAGTGCTATACATCTTGCAAAGAATTCTGCTTTGCATTCTAAAACAAAACACATACAGTTGAGATATCATTTCATTCGGTCAGTGTTGGAGGATAGACAGTCAAGTCGACAAGATACACATGTATGTCAATCCAGTGACATGTTTATGAATATAAAGGACAGGGAGAAGCCGAGATTCCTCTACCTCGCTGGTCTTCAAGGCTGACACCCAAGCATAACAGAGCAGCGTGTCCAAGGTACTTATTTCCAGCGGGGAGCCGTGAATTGCAGCAGTTGTGGCCCAGATCGATCCAAGTGGGAGATTGTGTTGGTATGGAGCTTGATCACTCAAGTGGGAGATTGTTGGTATGTGGTGACTGATCATGCTATACTGTATAGCCCATGGTATACTGTACATCCTGGCCCCCTGACCTTGCCAAAAAAGGGAAAAATCAATGAAAAAGGAAAAATATGATTTTGTAGAACCCAAAAATCTGGAAGCTTCTAAGCTTGGTAAAAAGGGGTTCGGATGGGTATTTTCAGTATGATGAAAAAACGCGATTATTCGCAAGATTGTAATAGGTTTTACACTGGATAATAAAAGTGTTGGATGGCTGCGGTTTGGTGGATGTAGCCCGGATTGGGTGAACCACGTTAAATCTTTGTGTTATGATTTATTCTGTGTATGTTTTAGTTTCTTTGTTTTTATATAAAATATGCATTTAATTGTTAGATCTGCCATCTCTAACCCTAACAACTTCATCATCTTTGCACTTCTTCACATTTGCAACTTCACAACACACCACACACAACAATCTTCAAACCTTTCCAACATATATATGATTCATCCGCAAACATCAACTAGGTCGGCCTAAATAGATGCAATCTTTATTCACCCAAAAGGCTAACTGTCAGCTCCAAGTATTTACCAAAATATTTCCAAATGTAATTCAACCATTCAACACGCTAGATTATGTCGAAATGGACCTAAAATAGGTCACACATATATCCGCAACATAAATAACTCCATTACAATATCAACTATACATTAGGTCGGCTAGAGATAGACCTAATAACAAAATGCAATCAATAGAATAATTTCAACTCGCCATACAAACACATGAGCACACAAGATTACGAAAATACAACCTTTCAACCTCCATAAACCATTTCCAAAAATTGCAAGTAGCAACAATCAACCACAGAGGATTGCAGACCAAAATACCAATGCCAATTTGTGTTTCAACTAGTCAACACTATTCCAAGCAACATTGTGATACTCATGACTTCTGATATAAAGATAAGCACCATCTGCAATCACGAACATAGATATAGATATATGTAGTGAACACCATATATAAACCATAGGGATAAATCTTATATATACTGTATATGCAGATCAAAATACCAAAGGATGTAAATTGATTCTTCATACTGGTTCAGAGTACCAGATCAAACTAATCAACTCAAACAACATGGTGACATCAATGACAAAACAAAACTGTATAACAAGATGATCTTCATTCTTCCAACAATCTCCCCCTTTATCATTGATGGCAACATGTGCCAAAATTTACAAACCTTCCTATCACAACATTCTCTCCCCCTATCACTAGTAATCTTTGCCCCTTTGACATCAAGGAAAAAGGGCAACCAAAAAAAAGGATGTAAAGATATGTACACGGTGACAATGCATCTACAAAGGAATTCTAACTCCCCATTTCAAACATTCAAGTGAAAATAATGCTTTTTACATGAATTTTTTTCTTGTACCTTTCTCTTATGGTTGGAAGAATCCTCTTCCAAGCAAACACTGTTGAACCCATTCTTGCACTCATACTGTCCAATAAAGACAACATCGTAAATGAGGATGTCTGGTCTAAAGACAAACATTGTCATTCACAATCTTCTGGATCATAAAGAATTCTAGAGAGATGATCTAACCAAACCTCAACAATCTCTTTAACCAACCAAATTTTTTTAACCAGGTCTTCTATCTCTGAGCAATCAAAAACTCTACTTGCAATTCATCAACTATTATTCTTGTTTTCCATTTTTTTCTTTGAAGAAATCAAAACTCTTCCCAATATTATTTATTTCAGATTCAATGGCTTCAATTTTGCTTCTAAAATTATCAACTGTTGTAGGCCATTAGAGACAATACCTGTAGATGTCAGATATTTCCTTAATGCATTCTCTTGTCTCATTAATGTGTTTGGATAACTTTTTTTTAGATTTGGAACATCTTCTCTCAATCATAGCTTCGAACTTATGTCCTTCAGGTCCTTCCAACAAGATTCTTTCTTCAATAACTTCTACTAGGTCATCCGGTAAAGAGTCAGACACATCTGAAACCGCAATACCATTTTTGAGCAAATAATCAATCAACACATCATGAATTTTAAGTCTCTTGATCAGAGAGAAAACACACCACATTTCACCAACCTTCTTCATATCACCTTTATCTAACATCATCCAAAAGTACTCTGAATCAAATTCAGATTCAGGTAGAGATTCTTCTTCATTCTTCTTTTCTTTCGAGATAGAGATGACATCTTTTGTGATTTTTTTCTCCTTTTATATTTTGGAGGGGAACCACCAACAACAACTTCCAACTCTTTCTTACCAGAAGAGGATCCCTCTTCAAATTGACTAGATACTAACACAACATAGCACATATTCTTCTGTAGGGATGAGAAATAGATTTTACATGCACTTGCTTTATCTTCCATACATTCCAAATACCTATAAACTTGTTTTTTGACAGGGATTCCAGAATCCCACTTAACATTATCTCTTCCCAGTAGCGAACTCAGAAAGTAAAATACCAAACATGTGAGTAGAGACCCAAACCAGAAAGGATAACCCTTGACCAAGGACATTCTGACATTCTCAATTAGGTTTTCCAAAATTAGGCTACACAAATCAAACATCTTGTTTTCCTTCACCATCATGTGTGTAAGATATACAACAATAGACAAAATAGAACCTTCATGATTTCTAAAGTAGATTTTATAAGAGATGCTGTAAGAAACATACCTTATTACAGGATCGACAATGGTATTTATTAGTAGGGCTCGAGGATCTTAGTCGATGCTAGTAAGTTCCTCCATGTCTCTGCATTTCATGATTTTCTTCCCAAGGAGGTCACCAAAACTACAAAAACCAGTAATAGCTTTAATTTCCTCCGTGATCGGATAGGGTTTGTCCAAAATAATGCTACCATTCTTGAATTGACTTGACAGGAACAAAATAGATTCTTTATTTGTAAACCAAGGAAATTCTCCACATAAATCCATACCCATGGTTTTTACGTTCTACAATTCATTTGTCTTCAACCCTAGTTCCATTTCCTTCATCTTCTGATGATTGAATTCTTCCAATTCAACAACCTTCAACCTCAGCAAAATATCATTGCTTGATCCTCTATCCATCATTGCACTTATCTTCTTCAAACCCTTTCTTTCTCAACAAAACTTCTTGTTTTTCCCTTTCTTTGTAGATTGAGAGAGATGCTTTTGAAAAATTTCATCTTTTATTATAATGATTTCTCCAGATTTCCTTAGAATCACTCCAAATTGCTTCAAGATTGCTCCAAATCGCTCTTCAAACTCTTCAATTACACAAGTGATAAAAAATGACCTATGAATTTCACTTTATACACCATCACATTTCCTTAATTCATATTAAATGTGATCAGTTACAAAAAGATGCTAAAAAAAAACCTTCTTTACTGCACTGAGAAACCCTAATTCACTCCACAAATGAACACACCTGAACATTTTCTTCTGGTTCCTTATGCATAACCTCCGCCTACTCACTCTCTACAACATATCCTCATGCCAACATTTGATGTGCCATATATCCAGGGGGTTTGAACAATTTTTTGTTAATGCTCCCCCTAAGACCATGCTAGGTCTAATTCCTAGAGGAATTATTTGCACTGGATGAGGGCACATACACATCTGTCCTCTCTGGCTCTTCTTTCTTCCTCCATATCTTGTTCATTTCTTGATTAACCTCATTCTTTTCAATCTTCTTCACTGGTTCATTCTTCTTTTCCGGAGCAGACTATTTTCCCTTTTTACTTCTGAAAACTCTTGAAATATGTCTTGGTTTGTTGCAATTATAGCAGACACCACTTCTCTGACTTGTTTGACTTCCATTTACCCTTGATCTGCATTGATTATCTTTGTGTCCAAAATTGTTACATGTATAGTAGTAGCCAAAAAAATATTGATTCATTCTTCCTCCATTAAACCTATTCATCATCACTCGACTAATTATCCTCACCTGAGATCTACATTCAGTAGCTTTATGTCCAAATTTCTTGCATGCAAAACATTGTACAGAGAAGGAACTAGTATACTGGTTTATTTTACTTCTACACTTTGTTGCCTTGTGACCAAATTTATTACATGTAAAGCAAACACCATTGAAAGATGGGTACCTTTGAGCATTTGGTTGTCTGATAGGTGGTCTTCTAGCAAAGTTTCTTGGATTCCTTTTATCTTGAGTCTTTTGATTATCCACAGGATTCTGCACAGCCTTAGAACTTTCTCCTATTTCATTTCCCAAGCCACCTTTGTCTTTAGAAGGTTTCTATCCCGCAATAAACTCTTCAAGTTTGGTAGAGCTTATCTTGAAATTATCTTCATAGAGTTTTGCTTTCTCCAGATCTGCTTTTAGGTTCACCACTTCTTGTTCAAGCTCAGTGCATACATCAGTCTTGCTTTGCACCATAGTATTCATACATTCTTCAATTATGCTCTTTTCCTCTACTAGCACCTTCAATCCGATAATTTCTTCATTTGCTTGTTTCAATTGATCACTCACTTTCCTATGTATTTCCTTGAATTTCTTCAATTTATCTTTCAATTTCTAGACACATTCATTTGCCTCATCAAGATTTTCTTTCAAATCTCTATTTTCACTTTCAACCTTGTCAAGATCTTCAAGCGCAGCCCGAAGATCATCTTTATCATCCATTTTGTTCAATCTTCAGGATCTTCCTCAAGCTTAGGCTTCTCCAGAGGAACCAAACTCTGATACCAATTGTTAAAAGGTGCAAGACAATCGAGAGGGGGGGGGGTTGAATCAGTTGTCTCCAAAATCAATCACAATTCTTGAACACTTATCAACTTCAAATCCACTTAATTTTGTTATTAAGTATGAATATGAAATTCAAATAATAGAAAGCAATAATAACATAGAAAACACCAGATTTACGTGGAAAACCTAATAAGGGAAAAACCATGGTGAGGATTAGCTCATAGTATAAAGTAGTTCCAAGACCGAATACAAAAGGCTCACTGCCAAAGGGCTCACTACCCAGAATAGGAATCACTGTTTGGATACAAAAGATCACTGCTTACAAAGAGGACTCACTATCCAAGAAAGAGTCTCACTACCTACAAAATCATTACAAAACAAAAGTGGCTTCACATCCAAAATGAACTGGTAAAAGTGCACCTAACAAGTGTTGATTCAGTTTTGGTGATGCTCAATAAACTAACATAACACACTTCATAATCTTTGTACTTCTTCACATTCACAACTTCACAACACACCACACACAACAATCTTCAAACCTGTCCAACATGTATATGATTCATCCACAAACATCAATTAGGTTAGCCTAAATAGATGTAATATTTATTCACCAAAAAGGCTAACTACTGGCTCCAAGTATTTACCAGAATCTTTCCAAAAGTAATTCAACCATTCAACACACTACATTATGTCGGTATGGACCTAAAATAGGTCACACATATAGCCGCAACAAAAATAACTCCATTACAATATCAACTATACATTAGGTCATCCATAGATAGACCTAATAACAAAATGCAATCAACAGAATAATGCCAACTCATGATACAAGCACATGAGCACACAAGATTACGAAAATACAACCTTTCATCTCCATAAACCATTTCCCAAAACTGCAAGAAGCAACAATCAACCACGGAGGATTGCATACCAAAATACCAATTCCAGTCTATGTTTCAACTAGTCAACACTATTCCAAGTAACATTGTGATACTCATAACTTCTGATATAAAGATACACACCCGCTACAATTAGGAACATAGATATAGATATATGTAGTGAACACCATAAATAAATCGCAAGGATAAATCTTACCTATACTATATATGTAGATAAAAATACCAGAGGATGTAAATTGGTTCTTCATACCAGTTCAAAGTACCAGATCAAACTAATAAACTCAAATAACATGGTGACATCAATGACAACACAAAACTGTATAACAAGATGATCTTCTTCATTCTTCCAACAAGGGTGACATCTAATGTATTGCACTCATAATGTATCTAGCTGTATTCTCCAAAACTATAAATCACCATATTGCTAATGATGTACTAGGGGATACACATACGCTCAAGGTGTCTTGTGCGATAGGCCTTGGGGGTACCCAATTGACCTCATGCAATAGATATACTCAAATTCCCACACTTTGAGACACACACATATGGTGAGGCTGTGACACTCGTAGTGGACATAAAGCTCGAGGTTGTGGTAGAGATGCACGGGAATGCTCTGACCCCAGGCATATACTGTCCCTCTCTCCTCCATTGCGTAAATGCAATAGATGAGGCCCTCATGAAGGTTCGAGGTTCACCCAGCCATCGTGACTCACAACACAATAGTCACAATCATAACTCGACGCACCAATGGCATCGCCACTTGCCCTTGCTTGAGCCAGTGCACGTAGATGTGGCCCATCACATCCTTTGAGATCACTTGACCAAGGCAATACTATTGTGTAGCCTGGGCCATCTTTCCCTCCTCGTAGGATACCCACTCCCCATGGATGGGTAGGCCCATGATGCAATAGACGTCCTACAACGTCATCTTCATACCCCTTTTTGAGAGATGGAAAGTTGATGTATCAACATCCCATCAGTCCATTGAGGCTATGAGCATGGGTGTATGAAATATGATCTTTGGCATGATGTACACCTACCAGAGTGCGACTTGCTATATAAAGTTGTAATCAACACCGATATCATTGTTGTGGCCTCACAACAATGTTAGAATTGAGCCACCAACATGCTCATGTATCTTGGGCCACTCTTGCAAAAACATAAAGTCTCATGTCAACACATTTTGTATCATGAAAAATATTCTAACACTACATCATCATAAACTTTAAAAATTCTCCTAAGTCTACCTCTAAGACTACAACGTGTTGCATAGACATCTGTGCAACATTCTAGAGTCCGACGCTGAACAACATTCGACGAAAACATGCTGGCTAGACACCCATGCAACTGAAGGATGCTAATGTACCATCACGATGAAAACATGTTAGTTGAATTCCTTTATACCAAATGGATGCCTATGCTACTTGGGAAACCCAAAATTTTAAAAAGTTGACATAAATGATAAGATGGGTGGAGAATTTTTGTGGACCTCATCAGGTGGATCGCCCCTCGCCATGATAGTGTGAAGTTGGTTGATCCACAAAGCTACGTAGTCACATCTAAAAGGAATTTTGCTGAAAATTCTTGAAAAGTCAATAAAGTCCTTACTATGAATAGTGAAAATGATCCTTCCATGGGCCCACCTGAGACATATATAAGCCATTTTTGCCTATTTTTTACAATGAAAATGTTTCTTCCATCCTTCCTATTTTCACCCCACCTAGCTAGGGACAAAAATAGGAGCGGGAATATACTCACTTGTTCATCATATTTTTCTTCTGAATCATTGAAATTTTCTTAAGTATTCTTCTCATTGTGGTGGCTTCTTCCAATTTTTGAAACTTACCCGATTTTGAGATTTGCAGAATGAAACTTCACGTCAAGCATTGTAGTTTCTCACTAAGCTGGAACGTTGGGGGAATCATCAATATTGACTTGCTCGACCTCTATAGTCATCCTTTTTCACACAAATATATAAAATTTTCAAAATTTAATTTCACATATATGTCTTCTTTTTTATTAAGAGGGGTAAACACTTTTTAACCTAGAGTGGTGAGGTCACAAACGGGGGGCCTCATACCCAATATAAATTCTCCACAATTACACCCCAATGGGGTTTGAACCTTGATGGAAAGAATAAAAACACAACACCTTAACCATCACACCATGAGGGAAAATACAGTTGTTGACCTAATATCCCCTAATACTAGATTTGGGTGCTTATTGGGGAAAATAATATCTTTTAATAAATTATTTTGGAATATTTTGTTAGATAGTATTCAAAGAAACATCTCCAAGCATACTTTACTACACTCAGGAAATAATCACTACTAATGTATCACTAGAATAAGCACTAACACCACCTAAAGAGATTTTAATATGAATCAGACTTTGTAATATAATTATTATTTGGTCTATAAATCCCAAAAATTTGTGGGTCTTCTAATATTAACTATATTATATGTGACCGACGGATTAGTATGGGCTGACTACACTTGATTCATGAAGAATCAAAGAATATCCATGCCACTAAACGCCAATCCGATATAGATCATTCAATTTAAACTAAACTAAGCATTTATCAAAACTAACATGCTAAACTATGAAATCTTTTAAAATTCCTACTCTAATCCATTGAAACTTATCCTATCGAGGGAGTTGTATCACACTAATGTGGAATGATGACCATTTCCCAATCCCAGGGATAATAAGCTTGTTTCAATCAATTTTATTGAAGAAAACTGATGAAACCATTGTGAGATGCGTGTTGAAACATGATTTAAAGTTGAATGATCCTGATGCAAGCTATTTTAACATGATTTTATGCTTAGATGATCCATATGGGTGTATACAAAACTATTCTAAATGAAGTTTAACCTAAAAAGATTAAAACCCTAATTGATAAACAAGCTACATATATGCATCTATGTTACCATGGAAGCCATTAACGGAAGCTAAGATAATTAATGCAAGTATTTAATCTAAAATGATATTAAGAAAATGCTAAAAATGAGTGTGAGTGCGAGTGATTTCAATAGCATGAGTTTTCTCTAAAAAAGATGGATCCCTTTGTCTCCAAATAGTGATCTATTTATAAGAGAGAAAATGAGAAATGGAGGGTTGAGATAAAAAATGTTAATCAACTTTCAAGGATGGAAGAAGTTGGAGGCATGGATCATGGATTCTCATAAACAAATGAGAATCAATGATGAGATTTAATCAAGGGTTCTCCTTTGTCCAAATAAACACACTTTCAACTTGCACAAGAGGTCACAAGTTAATTTGCACAAGAGGTCACAAGTTAACTTGCTTAAGAAGTCAAGTAAGTTTGTTAGAAAAGGAATATTTCCCTTTTTCAAATGAGTGAGGAGAGAGAATATTCTTTGCAATATTCTCATGGGTGAGGGAAAATAGACAATTAGTAAAATTAAACAAAGTTTAATTTTGCGAAAGAGAAAGGAGCATGGAATATTCCTTTTGGAGGAATGTGCAAAGGAGGATAATTCCCTTGGAATATTCCTTTGTAAGTGGGGGGAAATTAGATTAATTAGTAATTGATAATTAAACAAAGGTTTAATTATACAATTAGGGGAATTAGATGATTTTCATTAAATAAAGTGATTTAATGAAAGGGGGAAAGTGAAATGACATTTAATTAAATAACTTAAGGTTATTTAATTAAATAAGAGGACCTAGGGATTTAAATTAAATAACTTGATTTATTTAATTTAATGAGACGAAATGTTAGTATGAAAGGGGGTGAATTAACCCAATTAAATTAATAAGGTTAATATATGCAAATGACATAATTAATTAATTAGCTAGGCTAATTTAATTGATTAAGTGAAAAGAGGATGGGTTTTAGGAGGAAATAATGTTAGTATACTTGATTCAAGTGCATGATATCATTTAAGAAATTTTTTAGTGTCTACATTTTGCGCCTCTTTGAAGTGAGGTACCTGTTACGTTGGTTCAAAGACTAATGCCCTTTGGATAAGAAACTGTTGCCTAAATCAAAAAATATTTGTTTTTTCTAATTTTTTTGGATGCCCCACTATTGCCTCAGTGGAAGGAATAAGCTGGTTCCTTGCCCCCTCAAGAAATCGGGCAAAAAAATTGAATTTTGGGTTGATTTCTCGACAAAGGTTAAAATGTTTCCCAAGGGGTCCAAAAAGGCTCTGGGATGCAAAAAATGCCAAAACACAAAAAATGATGCAAAATAAGCTTCAATTTGGAAAGATTGGTGAAAATGGTGAAAAACCTATCTTCATGGTTAAATTAGGGAAAAATACCCTAATTTACAAGCATAAATAGGTGAGGAAGGGTCACTTTCAATTCATTTGTGCATTCACACCTTAGAGAATTCTTGCATTTGATCTCTGACCCTTCGAAAAAATGGTGCAACGAGTGCTCCCACGACACATTTTTGATTGGGTTTTCAAGTACCAGATGCCTCCAGGCACAGGACCACCAGTATGTGATTCAAAACTTGATATGAATTTTGAATTTTAAGCGTATTTATTGCATTTTGAAATTTGAATTTTGGCGGCATCGCTATATAGCGATGCTATGTTTAGAACTGGTGATGCTATTTTGATTTATAGCGATGCATATGTAAATAGCGATGTAGTTCACGATTTGAAATTAGGGTTTCAGATTCCAAATTACGACGTAGGTGTAAATAGCGACGCACCTTGTGATTTGGAATTTAGGATTAGGGTTTTCCAAGTTCAAATAGCAACACATGTGCAATTAGCGACACATTTTGCGATTTGCAATTTGAATGCTTCCAGTGTCACTATTTGGAATTTGAGTTATAGCGACGCTATTGTAAATAGCGGTGCTTTTGTCATTTTGGAGGATAAAAACTCCAAACTTAGCCATTTTTTGTGAATTTTGATGTCATGCACTTCATGGGTGCAGGAAGTTATCCAGCCTTTGATGTCTTGTGAGCATCGACCGGCAATTTTATCCAGACTTGGTGTTTTTTTTGAGTTACAATAGGAGCACCTGAGAGAGATTGGTTTGTGGTACGTTGCATACATGCCTATCATTCAGACCCATTTGGCGATGATGACAGCTATGCAAGTGATGGCATAGTGAGACCTCATTGTTCACCTACCTACTGATGAGGCGAAAGTGACGCTAGAGGATGTATGGCAGATTTTACGATTAACGATACATGGAGAGCATGTGATCTATGATACTGATGCCAATTGTGATGCTTTCCATGAGGTTCTTGACCAGGAGTCCATTGTATTGTTCAACTCCCAGATAGACCTTGAGATGTACAAAGGTTGGGCATCGACCTTTAGATTGATTATTGTGGCAGTGATCTCAGGTTTGGTTGCTCCAAATCAACAGAGTAGAGGATTCAGTCCAGGATGGGGGTTGGCTTGGCACAAGATTCTCTTTAGGAGGACCCAATTTGTATGGGGCTAGTGATGTTGGCCTCTGTATACCCTGATATGCATGACTTTGTTTACTATGATGGGAGAGTGATTGATACAGGGGTCACCCTTCATATTTGGGCATGGGAGCACATTTTCGTGCTTCGACCTATTGTTCATATGGAAAATTTGGAGCCAAATGATCTAGTTGTTTGGAGATACAAGGGTGCTATCACATTACAACACACAAGGCAGCTCGACATTGCTTACTGGCATCAAGTGATTGACAATATGAAAGTATTCAGATGGTGACCATGGCTTCAGATGTCAACATGGTACGATGATGTTCATCAACTGTTCTTTGCTCAAAAGAACCGATATATGTAGGGTCAAGAGCACATGATTATCAAGAGGTACCTATCTGATAGGGTTTCTAGATAGTTTGGTGAGAGGAAGAATAGGCTTGATGATTAGTATATTGTTATTTTTTCTAGGTTTGCACAAGAGATAGCATGGGAATATATGATCCCAGCCCACAAAGTTATTGAGGGCTTTAGACATTTGGTTGCTAGGCCATGGACCTATGATTAGGGATAGACAGATGCACAAACTACACCTACATATGATGCATAGTTCATACCCCCTCCCTGACTTACAAATATAGTAGGTATACCTCCACGAGGGAGGCTGAGAGGGAGGGGCATAGGCAGGGGTAGAGGACAACTAGATGATGGGCAGGGCAGAGGATAGGGCAGATGTCTAGATGGCATGGGCAAAGGATAGGATGGTCAGGATGGCCAACATCATGATGGATAGGTCCCCGGTGCACCACCATTGCACCAACAACCTCCTTAACAACCACCTATACAACAACAACCACCACAACAACCACCACCGGGGCCAGATCCCTGCGATGCACATATACAACAGTTACAGTAGTAGTTGCAAGTGGTTACTTGACAATAGATATTGGAAATCACTACTAAGAGAGACTAGGATTGGAAGTAGGTACAAGCGTTGATAGTTGAGAGGGACCAAGAGTGGTAGCTTAGATACACCGTTGATATGTAGTTGGAAAAGGAGGTCAGGCGACACCAACAGTTGGAGGCCATGACAACTACAACACAGGGACAAATATTTTATGCCCATTTATACAGAGAGGCCATCACCGAGGCACCCTATTATCACATGCACTATCATCAGGATGTCCCTACGGTGATTAGGAAGCCAAATTACTCACAAATGAGTTCATCAAAACACCAAAAATGATCTAGATTATATATTCGCTTGACCCATAACATCAATTAGGTCATCCTAATTAGATGTATCATTGAAAATATACAAAATAGGACTTGTAGGCTCAAAATCCTTCCACACATGTCTCCTGCCAAGATTCAAATCAAAAAACAATTTGAAGTAGATCAACATGGACCTATAATATCTCCCACATAACTTCACAATACTTAAATAAGCTTCACATACCTTCAAACCTATTAGGTCAGCACTATAAGAGACCTAATGCAAAAAAATTCCAAATGTATACCCATATTTGGACATGTGTACCTCAAAACATCATGCCAACAAGAATTCACACTTATTTGATAGATCTGTCAACACTTCCACAACTCCGCAAAGCCAAAAACCAATCCGTGGAGAAGTGCGGATTCTCCAACTCATATGCACAAAATTGGAAAACACCTGTAACTGACAAGCCGAACTTCTGTTACTCATAACTTTCACACCAAAAGCCAAAACAAGATGGAATCCTGGAATTAGATGCTTATTTCAACCAACAATATTATACTAGAACCATAAATAAAAACTTCAATAGCGAACCAATGCGGACCCAATTACCAAATCCCTTGTACACATAATCACTAGTATTAACACTTAGTCAATTTTCATCATAGAATTCTTCACCAAATTAAACCTTCTTGCAAAATTGTCTTATGCAAACATCCTAAAACATGTTTAGAGCCAATCAAAATGATCTTCACCATGATCTCCAAAGCAAGATATAATGTCGACATCAATGACAACACTGCAATGCATAACAATATATCTTGTGCTTATCCCACATGATCATGTTTCCAACAACAACATCATTGACAAACTCCTCATTCTTCCAACAATCCCCCCTTTTTCATTGATGGCAACATGCCTAAACATCTCCAAAATATTCTCCCCCTTTGAAATCAAGGGAAAAGGTTGCATACAAAAACTATTCTAACACATACCAAATCTCCCCATGAGAAATATATACATATGTACAAACTGAAAAGTTGAATTGACTCCCCCTAAGTTATGTACAAAAGCAAAAGCAAAAACGTTTACTAGAAACCACTCTATATAATCGACATATGTACAAAGAATTTGAAACTAAAAAATGGAAATCCATAAAGACTAAGGAATATTGTCAATTGGAGGAAGTTGACTCTTGGAACTTTTGTACATGTGTCTTCTAGGCTTGTTTACCTTGTTCCCAAAACATCTTTGCTATCCCAAGAATTCAGCATTATGTCTCTAGCTCCATTAGAATTTCTTCTTCTTCTTTTAGAGTGCTAGGTACCAGATTGATTTGTGTAACTTTGTTAGCACTCAAAAGGGCACTTGAAACATATATGAATTTAGAATTTACCAAGTCCCTTATGTTTCCAAATTAAAAAATGATTTCTCCTTTTGGGCCTGCAACTGGAAGAATCTCTCATGCAAATATTCTATTGCTATTCTTGTGTTTCCAATCATGTCATGTGCTAGATCATAGGCACTAGAAGTGTTGTTGATTTGAGACTCAATTAAGTCCATTTCACTCTTGATACTTTGTGTGGCTCTAGGCCACTTCATAAAATACTGGATTAGAGCCTTTGCCTCACCCATACAATATTTTGCACTCTTGAGGTTTTCTTGAAACTTTTTGTGTGCAAGGGAACACTTCTCAATTATCTCCAACATCTTCTTGTCATTTATCTTCTTTTCAACCTCATTTTTAACTTATCCCTTAAGACCAACAACATTTCTTTAAAATACTCAATTAATAATTTCAAATTCTCCATACCAGAAAGTGAAGCGTCAATGTTTGCACTAGGTATGGCCTCTTGAAGAGCCTTTACATCTTCATACATTAGCTCTCCACTCTTTTATGGGACTCTATAATATACTTTCAAGAAAATGCATGGAATACATCTCCCAATTGAAGCCTGCAGAGTGGGGAAATCTTATCAAGGCCCACATTCCCCTATTGGATAGATAATTGTAGTAGTTGGGCTTATACAACAGGCTAGAAATTGAGCTACATGCTTAGTAAGTTCTTTAAGGAATCTCCAAAGGTCCCAGAAGATTCATCAGAAGCCTTTGTAGTCTTCGCAGTCTTTTCCTTCAGTTCATTTTCCCCATTCTTTCTAGAGCTCACTAGCATTCTTGCTTCTATTTTTGTATCTCTTGATGCATCCTCATCATCCTTCTCATTATTTTCTTGGTCACAACTCTAATTTCCTTCATCCTTATTTACATTTTCTTCACCAACATACTTGTTTGTGGTATCCAAAGGAACTATCTCTAGTTTTCCTTGTGTATCTTCAACATTCTCTTCAGGTACCAGAGGAGGAGAGGTATCCTCTTTTGTTGTATCTTAACTGGTGGTGTTCTCTTTCTCAACATTCTTCTCAGCCTCTTCATCTTCCTTTGTCATTTCTTCTACTTCTGGAAGAACATTATCTTGTACATATCCTTCATCTGTTGCATGCTCATGTTGAGTAGGATTTTTTATGCATTCCCGAGTCATTCCACACTTTTGTGCTATGTCTACAATCTTGTCAATTATCTCCTTCTGGAGCCTTTCAACCTCACTTTTGTCTCTTCCCATAAGGGTAGTCACCCTTTGCTTTGTTCTGAATTTTTTGTTGTACAACTCAACCAATGTAGCTTTATTTTCCTCTGAGAGAGGATCACCAATCTTCTTCAATGCATACTTTTATTTTTGCTTCTTCTTCTATTGCTTCTTTCCTTCTCTTCACCAAGACATTCCATAGCTCCACAGGAATTTGGTTTTCAATATTCTTCATGCCAAATTTTAAAACAAAAATATACTTAATGATAGCTTCTACAATGGTGGCCTTATCCACCTCATTTGCTTCATTGTATAGGGCTACAGTTTTTGCTAACATTTCATGCTGCAAAATGTTATTGAACAGTGCTTCTAACTTCATGGGAGTGTTTGTGCTTATTGGAGGCATTTCCTTTTTCTTTTTCCTTTCATCTAGAGTCTTTTTCTGCCTTGTTTTTTCTTTCTTCTTCCCCGAAGACACTTTCTTAGTTGCTTCTCCCTTCTTGCCTCTCATGTGGATGAAAAATTCCTTCTTTTCTTTCTCTATTTCTTCTTCTTCATTGATGTCCACAACATCCACTCTTTATTTCTTGGAACTTGCTTCACTCTATGAAACTTCATCTTTTCTCTTCCAAACCAATTAAGGTCCTTCTTATTCATCTCCTTTGTCTTCAACATTTACACTTATGTTATTTTCTCTTACTACCTTCTGCTTTGTTCTCTTCTTGGCAAGGGTTGCAGATGGTGTTACCATAGTGGCCTTCTTCTTCTTCTTATACCTTGTACTTTGCACAACCATAGGGGACTTCTCCTTCACCAGAGGAATTTTAGTTTATTTTCTCTTTTCTCCAGTAGGGGCTTAGTCCCAGAGGACTTTTGAATAGTATGAGGGGTGGTAGCTATTCTACCAGATCTTCTAGTGCTTGATGAGCTTCTTGGAGCTCCAACCCTTGCTCTTGCTTGCTCCACTTGCTCCTTTGTGAAGCCCACATCCTCTGCAAATTGTACAACCTTCTTTTCAACCTTCTTTATTATTGGTTTCTTTTTTTCCATGCGTATCTCCATTGATTTTTCTTCATAGGTGCCATATCTTCCTTCTATGGTGTCCTTAGGCTTGCTAAGCATAAAATTAGCTGAGGAAATAATATTTTGTTTATGAATCTCATATCCCATTGTTGGGATCCACACTGTCCTTGGTTCAATTGCTTGAATGATGAATTCATCTGTTGATACCATGAATATGATTTCATCCTTGTGTTTTTTCACCATTTTCTTAGGGATTCTTTCTCTTTCATGCATCCTCTTTTGAAATACTGAAAATAAAGCTTCAAGAGTTTCATCCCATGCCTCTACATCACCAAGACCTCTAAGAAAGTCTCTAATTTGATGTGCAACTGGTCTTCATTTTAACCATACAACACTTTTAGTATCAAGCGGTTCTCTCAAGAGAATCGGGGTACCATACTTAAATGGTTGTTTCTTTTCCTTGGTCTTCTCCAAATTTTCCATTAGTTTCTTTCCCAACAACTCGCAAAGATCATAGTCGATTCCTTTCTCCAACATATCATAGGTGGTGTTTATTACAGTGACAGATACATAGTTTTCTCTATTTGTGAAGTAAAACTTGTAACAAATCATCATAGCTGCATACTTCACAAATGGATTTCTAATGTTATTCATTGTCAAGGCCCACTTGTCATATGTAGCACTAGTTAATTCTGTGACCACTTCTTTTTTCATTGACTTGAGCATTGGAACAGGTCTGGTGGAGCACAAATATGTAACTTCTCTAATCACATCCTTTGTGATTAACCCAAGCATTTCACTCCAGAAAAATTTATCATGAATTTTTATTCTACATTCCATAGCCTTATGTCCAAATTTATTACAAGAATAACATAAACCATTAAAAGATGGATACCTTTATGAATTTGGTTGTCTGACCAGTGGTCTTCTAGCTACATTCATTTGATTTTGAATATGCTTGCTATTATTCTTCTTGTCTCTAGTCTTCCTTTCAACATTTGATGTTTGATCTGATTTTGAGCTTTCACCCTTTTCAAATCCTAAACCTTCTTTATCTTTAGAGCCCTTCTGATTTGCAATCATTTCATCAAGTTTTGTAGAACTCATTTTGAATTTGACTTCATGAATCCTTGCTTTCTCTAGATTTGATCTCAGATTCACAACTTCTTGTTCAAGCTTTGTGCATTCTTTAGATTTTCTTTTCAACATTGTATTCAAGAATTCTTCAACTCTCTTTACTTGCTTCAATTTCTCATTGACCTCCTTATGCCTTTCTTTGAATTTCTTGATTTGCTCCCTCAATTTTCTCATGCATTCATTTTCTTCTTTGATATTTTTTTTTCAAATATCTATTTTCAGCTTCATTTTTCTCCAGATCTTCAAGAGAAAATTTGATTTCTCCATTCATATCAAATATGCAATCTTCTTTTGTATATCCAACAATAGGAATCTCTTTCGAAGGAGTGGGTAATCTTCTAATAGCCATGTGTTCAACCTCAAAGATCTTCCCCAAGTGATTAAGCTCCTTCCAAGGAACCAGGATCTAATACCAATTGTTGAACACCCAAGATACTAAGAGGGGGGTGAATTAGTTTTCTTAATACTATGAGATGCAGGATTAGACAAGATCATGACAGGTGTCTTAATCCTATAACATGAGACAACTAACTACCTAGGAATCAAGCATTACTAGCTAGATAAGATAAGTTCTAGAAAATCCAACTAAGACTTCTAGAAATAATCTTATATCCTGAGTAAACTTAACCATGTGAATATGTCCCCTAATTACCTAGTGAGTGAATTAGCTAGGTACAAGACATTTATTTGCCCCCAAGTGCCCTTTTACAAGCCTTTTTTTCATTTTCTCATAACTTTGGCTAACATAGGCAAAATGTTTCAAACGAAACATCAACGAAAGGCTGGAAGTCTTAATTTTTTAGTGGTGAAGGTGTTTTGGAAAAAATTGCAATTTTGTGCCATTTTTTCTAGGTTGAAGCCAAATCATCATTTTTTGCCTTTGAGCTCATATCTTTTTGCTCCAAACTTCATTTTTCCCCAAATTTGCGGCATCAGGAAGGTATTTAGGAGCACTTATGTTGTATTCATTCACTTTGGCATATTTGTTTCCAAATTTTTAGAAATTCAGTTTGTTTCTGATTTGATAGTTTGGGATACTTTGTTGTAAATTTGCAAAAAAAGTGTCAATTTGTTTGGGACAAAGGGGTTAATTGCTTGTATTGTGAAGGGAATTTGTTGTTCTTCTCTTGTAATATCTGATTGTATCATGGATTTTCCAAAAGTTGTATCTCTAACTCCATATAACTATCATGAGTGGAGAACTCAAATGGAGTTATTATTGTTAAAATTGAAGTTGCAAAGAATCACATTTGGTTAAGATCTAGAACTCGCAGGTGCTAAAGAGAGAAGGAAATGGCTTGATAGAAGGGATGAAGCTCTTGGTACTCCTCTTTTGTCCATTTCTCTAGATCTTAGATATCATGTTGCATCTTGCACACATCCTAATCAAGTTTGGACTACTTTAGAGAGTCTCTTTAGTAAGCTAGATAAGATGAGGAAATTCAAGTTGGAGAATGAACTAATGGGTCTTAATCCTTCAAATTTTGACAATCTCCAAGACTTCTTCTCTAAGCTCAATTCTCTAAGATTGTAGTTATCTAATTGTGGGGTCACTAAAGAGGATGAATAGTTGATACTTTCTATTCTTGCTAAGCTTGGTCCTGATTATTCAGTGTTTCTTTCTACATTCTATGCTACAATGGATGTCCTTGTCAATGTATATACAATGCCTTCTCTTGATGAATTTGCAGCTCAACTCACAAGGGAACAAGCAAATTTGGTACACATGGGCACATTGAAGTCTTCTACATCTCATGCTCTTTTTACAAAGGATACAAAGGCTTCAAGTGACAAAGGTAAGAAGCAGAATAAGGCTCATAAGTCTAATGAGCAAGGTAAATATTCTCCTTCACATAGGACTCCTGAGTCTACACCCTCTTCTAAAGAGGAATCATCTAAAAAGAAGAAGTTGAAATGTGCATATTACAAAAGGTTAGGACATGATGAGCATATATGCTACAATAAGAAGACTGATGAACTCACACACCTTCTTCAAACGAATAACATTCAACTGCCCTCATCAGTGTCTTCTACTTTTTCTTCAACATCTCAATCGACAACCCCCTCATCATCATCATCATCTCAGTTAGAGAATACATGATCCATATCTGGGCTACACAAAATGAAAGGATAAGCACTCTTGGCCTCTGCAAGTCCCAAATCTAATAGATGGCTTCTTGATTCGGGGGCATCTCATCATATGACATCTTATATGGATATGTTCTCTTCTTTTGAGCCTTGTAATTCACCTCATACATTGATGGGTAACAATACATATATGAAGGTAAGTGGGAAGGGTTCTATTGACATGGGGGAAGGGACCTTCAATGATGTTCTTTGTGTTCCTTCCTTGTCCACTAATCTCCTTTCTATTTATCAAATTACTCATGGGGGACAAGGTAAAACAGTTGAGTTCACTCCAGATAGGGTGTACATAAGGGACTTGGAGACTAGGAATATTGTTGCTATCATGATGGTTGATCATTCATCTTGCGTGCATTCCTTTTCACATTTTGCTTCAAAAGGTGATAATGTTCCTTTGACCAAATCACACACTCCATTGAGTATGAACCATGTTAGTGAGGAGAAGTTTGGTCATCTACACCTTGATATTCTAGAGACCAGTGCTGAGCTTCCTACTTCTCCATCTCCTACTTCTTCAACTAGCAGTGCTTCTATTCAGCAGGATAATCATAGTTTTTCAAATCTTGCTTTGTGGGATGAGTATTTGACATGTATTTCTAACTTGTTCATGGAGTTTCATATTGCAAATTTGGAGGACACACTTGAGGAAATTCCTCTCCTATTTGATGATAGTTTCAACACAACTGTTACCCCATCTACTTTGTCTTTGGAAATTGACATTCATGAGTCTCCTCCTTCACTTGATTTTTCATTTTTCTTGGCTGAGTTTGACCATGATTATGTTGTGGCTCATTCAAGCTTGGAGATTCCCCACCAGTTTTCAAAGGCATACATGTTGAGCATTCATTCTTCCTCCTTTCAATTGAACACAGAGTGTCTTCTTCATCAGCTTATGGATTTATTTCTTCCTAAGGGGAGATGTGTTGCTTGTAGACATTGGATCATCTTTTGTTTTCAGGCATTCTACATTAGCATTGGAGCTTCTTCATCATGGGGGGGATATCTTATCTCTCTATTACCCTCTTATGGGGGGTCATTGATTGTATGTACATGATGGATGTAGTCCTTAGGGGGTATCATTGAGTCCTCCATACATCATGTTAGTTTTTTTTTGTTTTCTCTCTTTTGGAGAGGAGTTTTGTCCCATTGGGTTTTCTCCTTTTCTCCACTTGTGAGATATTGTTTGCATCTTTTGCATTTGCATTGTAAATGGGTACCTACATGGCCTAGTAGCTGGGACCCATAGTCATAGTCTTTTCATAATAATCTTCTCCCTAAGTTGAACTTAAGGGGGGTGTTGGTGTGAATAAATGTCTTGTACCTAGCTAATTCACTCACTAGGTAATTAGGGGACATATTCACATGGTTAAATTTACTTAGGCTATAAGACTATTTCTAGAAGTCTTAGTTGGCTTTTCTAGAACTTATCTTATCTAGCTAGTAATGCTTGATTCCTAGGTAGTTAGTTGTCTCATGTTATAGGATTAAGACACTTGTCATGATCTTGTCTAATCCTACATCTCAACCTTGTCTTTATAAGCAAGGCATCTCATGTACATTTGCATTGAATCAATTGAAGCTTATTAAAGTATATTCAACGAATATTCAATCTTGCATTGTGAAGCAAGCTTCCTTGCCATTCTCTCTCTTGTGGAAGTGGTTTTGATCTAGCAATTGTTCTTGGGGGTGTTGGGGAGTCACCATTCACTCCCACACTTTTAAACCATTCAAACATTTAAACATCCAACTTACAACATATTCAATTGTAGTAATGAAAGAAAGCATGAAACATCCAATCAACATCACATAACACATGAACAACAAGATTTTTACATGGAAAACCCAAAATGGGAAAAACCACGGTGAGGATTAGCTCACAATATATTATAACCAGTTATAGTATATTATAGAAGTGCTCACTACAGGTGGAATCACTATCCAAGTGGACTCACTGCCCACTGAAAGAAGAAAAGAGATAGAAGAAATTTTGCGGCTCACAACCTAGATTGAACTATTACAATTGCATCTATCATATGCATGAAATACAATTTCGATGAAGCTCAATAGAATGACTTTACACACTTCATCTAATTCCTATCTAACACTCTCCCTTCTTCTACATTCACATCACTCTAATATTTTTCTCAACATTCACAACTTAGATTCACAATGTATTCACTCAATTCACATGATTCACATCACTTATATGTAGGACATTCATCAAAACACCAAAAATGATCTAGCTTATATATCCACACCCATAACATCAACTAGGTCAGCCTAATTAGATATATCATTTAAAATATATAAAATAGGACTTGTTGGCTCAAAATCCTTTCACACATGCCTCACGCGAAGATTCAAATCTCAAAACAATTTGAAATAGGTTGACATGGACCTATAATAGCTCCCACATAACTTTGTAATACTTAAATAAGCTTCACATACCTTCAAACTTATTAGGTCGACACTATAGGAGAGCTAATACAAAAATTCTCTAATTGTATACCCATATTCGAACATGCGTACCTCAAAAAATCATGATCTTGGAATTCACACTTATCTAACATCTTTCAACACTTCCACAACTCCGTAAAGCCATAAACCAATCCATGGAGAAGTGTGGATTCTCCAACTCATATGCACAAAAATAGAAAACACCTATAACCGACAAGCCGAACTTCTATTACTCATAACTATCACACCAAAATCCAAAACAAGGTGAAATTCTAGAATTAGATGCTTATTTGAACCAACAATATTATACTAGAACTGTGGAGCAAAAAATTCAACATCGAACCAATGCGGACCCAATTACTAAATCCCCTTTACACAAAATCATTGGTATTAACACTTAGTCAATTTTCATCATAGATGCCTTCACTAGATCAAAACTTCTTGCAAAATTGTCTTATGCAAACATCCTAAAACATGTTTAGAGCCAACCAAAATGATTTGCACCATGATCTCCAAAGCAATATGCAATGTTGACATAAATGACAACATTGCAATGCATAAGAATATACCTTTTTCTTATCCCACATGCTCATGTTGCTAACAACAACATCAATGACAAACTCCTCATTCTTCCAACATCTAACTCATTAAAAGTGAAAATTGCATTATTGATGTACATTCACATTACAACATACACATATCTACTCATATAGTTAATTATCATTACATAATATATTATTTTATAGTATATTAATGTAACATACTAAGTACTATATTCCTAGATCTAATCATGAATTGAATTGAGAATCCATTAAGGTTTAACATAAATTAAAGAAAATCTAATATCCTTCTAGTTGTGCTTATAAAGTCTTATTGAAGTGGGAATTTTTATAGACTTTTGAATGTTGAATGGAATATAGCTCTCTCCATTTAGCTAAATATTTTTTTTATATTTTGATATGCTTTGGGCTAAGTTTTTTTATTGTACTCACACATTTAAGATAAAAATTAAATATTAATTTGAATTGATGGGGATTTTTACAATATTTGGTAAGAAAACAAGCCTCAAAGCTATACTCATTGAAATCTAGGTTTTAGATATTAGGATGAAGAATTATAGTGCACATTTATACACCTATTGTGGCCTTAGATTCTAAGAAAGGAATGAATCAAGGCTTAAATATAAATTAATATTCATAAGTTAATTTCATGATAAAAGAAAAAAAAAAGGTTTTTTTGAAAAGGTTGATACACCTTAGACATGGGCAATCAAGTACTATTTTGTAATTTTCATAGAATTATTTTAATTTTCATAGAATTATTTTTATAACTCAAGGACTAGATTTGAAATTGGACCATCTAAAGCTTAATTTTTGGAACAAGCAAGGATACAATTATTAAACAAGGTTTCTTTATACATACATTAATTCCTTATCCCCAGTGAAGGGGATTTCTTTGAGAATTATAGGAATTTAATTTAAGGGAATGTATGCAACTAATCTAGATAATTTAACAAAAGGGATAATTCTAACAAGGAGATGATAATTCTTAGAAGGATATGATATATTAAATAAGGGGCATGAATATTGGATAGTTATTGGAGAAATAGGCATAGCATAATGACATATCTAGTAGATGAGAATAATGCTAACATGAGGAGAGAGGGAGAGGGAGAGAGAGGGAGACCATGAGAGAGAATATGAGATATTAGGGGAAGATTATGGGGTTGGTATGGGAAAACTATTAGGAGCAGTATACAACAAGATTATTTTATGCATAGTGCTAATAAAGATAAAATTAAAATAGATTGAGAGTAAAAGTATGAGGTGAGAGTGGTAGACGAGGAAAATATTCCGAGGGAAATACCACATTGAGACCTCAAAGAATGGAGAGGAATCATATTGAAATAGAAGAAACAACTAGTAGAATAGGAGATTAGTACTTACATTTCTTGTAACTAATTTGGCTAGTACTCGTAGCCCTATGTTGATAGTTGTATAATAATTTACTATTTAAAAAAATGATTCTAGTAGGTTTTTGATTTATTGAACTATTACTTATTCATTCAAAGCATATATTGAATAATAAAATTATGTTGCATGTACAAGGGTTGAAGCTTAAAACCTAGAATATTTTGATGCTTGAAAGGAAAACTGTACATAAGTTTATATTGATATATTAGAACTTGAAAAAAAAATGGGTTAGCAACATATTTAAATAAATTAGAAATTTGTTTAACTATCCAGTGGGAAACCCTATATTTTTATGTTCACCCAATAAATTAAGGTAATTATGGTTTAGGAATTAGGGAATTATAATTCATTTATTGATAAATAAATTGTGTTTTCCTTGATCCCTGAAAGCTAATTTATGTATTATATATCAATTGATTTATAAATTTATGTTTTAGGTTTTAGGGTTTGGGTCTAAATTTATAAATCAAGCTGTTAAAAAATTAGAATTAAATACAAATTCATGTAATTACAAATTTTCCCTAATCTCTAAACCCTAATTTATGTTAAGTTATATATTGATTCAATTATTTATGCTTTATGTGATATGGTTTAGGGTTTAAGGCATTGGTTTTTAGTTTTAGGATATAACATTTCAATTTTAGAGTTTAGGGTTCTAGTTTTAGGTTTTAGGGTTTAAATTTAAAAATAAAGTTTTAAATTTTTAAATTCAATACAAAATCACATAATTATAAATTTTTGGTAAACCCTAATTTATGTTAAACCTTAAATAAACCTTAATTTATATATTTAGTTATGTACATGTCAAGTCAATTATTTATGTTTTTAGTTTTAAGGTTTAGGACTTGATTTTAGGTTTTAGGATTTAGGGTTTAAATTTACAAATTGAGTTTTAAATTTTTAAATTCAATACAAAATCATATAAATATAAATTTTTACTAAACCTTAAATGAACCCTAATTTATACATTTAGTTACATATGAACTTAATTATTTTTTTAGGTTTTTAGTTTTAAGGTTGAGGGATTCAATTTTAGGTTTAGCATTTAAATTTATAATTTATCAATTTTTAAATTTTTAAATTCAATAAAAAATTACATAATTAATTTCTTAGCTAATCCTTAATTTATCCTAAACCATACATAAATATTAATCTATACATTCAAGTACATATCAAGTCAATTTTTGATGTTACAAGGTTTAGGGTTTAAGGTTTAAAATTTAAGTTTTAAGTTTTAAGTTTTATTTTTTTACAAACAAAGTTTTTAATTTTTAAATTCAATATGTAAATTCCCACAAAAATTCTTCATTACAACTCAATTCAAATGCATTTAAGTTTTTGAGAAATACTTAGTCTGTGTAGTTGTGCACCTCTTTTGTCACCTATCCACATCACCGATCTATTCTTCACAACCTCCATTTGAAGTCCATGTGGTAGTCTAGGATGATATGCATTATCTTAGTCTAAGAAATTTTCTCTAGTCAAGCACATGTGGGAAGATTTGTCAAGATTTATCATTTTAATTGGGATCTCTATGAAAATGAAGGTAGAAAATATGATAAAATAAAGATTTGAATTTACATGTACATAAAAAAATTGAACAAAGACCTTTATTAAAGGTAATTTTTGAACAAAGGTGCTTAGTCACCGCACAAAAAATAATAAAATATCTTGAAATATAGGCTTTCCTTCATTCAAAGGTATTTTCCATACCACATTCAAATAAATGTGTTCAACCCTTTTTTTACCACTCACCATTGAACTTCCCATGTCCCACAAGTGAAGCAAACTATTATGTGTTCACCCTATTCCTATATGTGGATAAAGAGAGACAAGGTACTCATCCAAAGACCAAAAAAATGCATAAATAAATATATATATAAACAAATAATGGATGAATATTTTAAATCCACCTTCAATTTTTTTCTCCGAGCAATCTTTTTTGGTAAATTAATTTAAATTTTATATAGCTAAAAAATTCTTACCACCACAAACTTAGAAAAATCATTTTTGTCTCCATAATTATTTTTCTTGTACGCATTGTAAGAATATTTTATTTTAAAGAAAGAATAAAAAGCTAAAAAATATTTATAAAAAGCTAACAAATATTCATTTATATTTAAAGAAATAAAATAAAATAATTATTGGAGAAAGAAAAATAGAAAGTCAACAAATATTCGTTTATATCTTAGAGAAAGAAAACTAAAAAACCATTGTAAAATATTCTTTTTGTTTTTAATACATGTTCAAGAAAATTTAACTTAAACTACTTTCAACTACATTCTTTAAACAAAACTTGAGTTTAAAGCATGAATAATTGTAAATTAGAAAGTACAACTTTTAGAAATATAAGTTTAAAATAAAAGATTTTTTTTTTAAATAAAATAAGTTAAGAAAATAAATATTATAAAAAGAAAAGTGAAATTAATTTTTGTAAGGAATTACAATATAAATATGTTTCCTTCCTTAATTCATGTAGTTAACAAATATATATTTATTTACTAGAATCTCCTAGGAGGTCAGATTCATATGTAAATATCCCCAAAAGTAACCTTAGTGAATCAAAGTATGAGAGAGGTGAAGAGGAAGAGGAACATAAGTGGGTAAAATCATTTAATGCTAAGCTAGAAGAGGAAATATAATTGTGAGCTATCTCAAAAATTGAAAGAGATGCATAGATGAAGGTTATTTTCTTTTTTAGATCAATTTAGAAGAACTAATTAACTGTGTCATAGAGATGGAGGTGTTCTTCAAATTTGAAGACATCTTATACATGCAAAGGGTGAGATTTGGTTAGAAATAAAATTTAAGGTTCATGTTAGATTATGGTGGAAAGAGTCATAACTATAGAGAGTCAAATGTAAAAAGGAGAAGACCACCTATTGGGATTAGATGGTTTCCAAGTTGAAAGGCAAGTTCCTACCAAGGGATTACTAGTTGTACCTTTTGACAAAGTTATTAAATTTAATATAACACAAGGGGCGCATGAAGGAGAATACGTCAATGAGTTTTATAATCTAACCATCATATATGGACATCATGATCCAAATAAGGAAAATGTAGTATGATATGTGAATGGCCATAGGGTTATCATATAGGAGGAGATGAGTATGTTGGGACTCCATTACATCAAAGAAGCTTAATAGTATGACTTGAAAGCTAAGGAGAAGCTCGGGTAGTGGTAGTAAGAGAATACCAAAGGAAAAGGTTGAATTAGTGGAGGATGAGGTGGATCAAGTGTTAATAAATATCAACAAGTAGAAGAGGTGTGGGAGGAAGCCCCACAAGCTACCCATTAGTAGTTGTAATAGTGCGAGCCTAAGAAAGAAATAAAAGCCAAGAAATAAGATTTTGTGACACCTATTTTTAATGAAGATAATGAGGCCACTAAGCCATTGAACATCATCAAATAATGCCCTTTTAAAATAGAAGGAAAGAAATTGGTGCACACATCACCAAATTCAAGTATGAGTTAGTAGGCTTAACATAGAGAGTGGAAGATCCTTAGAAAAGATATATACTTATTATGAGGAGAGTGTTGTTGAATTTGTCTTGAGATGATAAGGAGATAAAATAGGAGTTTGTTCCATATAGTATGTAAGTCTAGGTGTACATTTGCAAGGATATAGTTGACATTGGCAACATTAAGAATCATTTATTTGTTAAAATGATGTAGGAATCGATGTTCAAGATAATGCTTCAAAAAAACCTTACAAGGTGTTCTAGCTATATAAATGACATTAATTTATGGTAAAGGATTAGTGCCTAGTGAGTTTTAACATTGGAAAATAAAAGGGTGAAGTGGTATGTGACATCATGTGGCCATGGATGTCTACCATGTCCTCTTAGAGAGTCCTTGAAATTTTGAAAGAAAAGTGTGCATGTTTTTTATGCTAATGCGTATAATATTGTGAAAGATGGCAAGTGGTGTGTGATTAATCCTTTGTAGAATCTAAAGGAATTATTTGAGGTAGATCCTTGAGTGATGATGACCCCAATGGAAATCCTAAATGGCCAAGAGATTAGGGTAGTGGAGGATGTAGTTATTGAGTACGTCATAGAGGACGATGCAATATTATAAAAGAGAATACCTCAAGAATTTATAGTCAAATTAGAAAAGGTAGTGACAATAAATCTTCCTTTAAATGTGAGCAATTATGATTAGGTGTGAGGATTGATTGATAAAATTCAATATGCAAATTTTGAAGCTAGCATAGGATGCCTTGAAAAATTTAGTGACACAAAATATTAGGTCTAAGGAAGTGAATTGTTGTGACCCTTCTCAAAACACCCCTAAAATTTGAAAGTTTGGGGGCCCTAACATTCCATCAAGAGTTTATCATTTTCATAAAGTTAAAATTTTTTGCTTTAAATTTTGTTTTTTCATTACCCATGTTCTCAAAAGCAAGTATTGAGGTTGTAAGTGTTTGAAAAAACTTTAGGATCATTTTATTTTCAGTTTTTTTTTTTTAATTTCGTGAAGTCTTTCTTTACAAGTTGCAAATCCTTCACATTCCTTCCAAAATTCATTATCTATCTTCCAAGTTACAAATTACAACAATTATTTGAAGTTTGAAACGGGAAAACTTGCAAACCAACAAATTGACACATTTTTCATTTCACATTTTTTGGCTTGATAAGGGGAAACATGTGCTAGTTTTTGGACATTGGAAAATCTATTTCAAATTATATTTCCCACCTTAAATCATTCAAAATCCTCTTGCAATCACCAATGACACCTTTACAATTCATGGAAACAATTTTTTTTCCCCTTTCTTAGTGTATCCTTCCTATTTTGTAGTTTGCAAAACTTATAGATTGCAAGAAAGCATTGCATGTAAATGCACAAGGGGGAAGAAATCAAATACTCAGTGTTTTTTAGTTCTTGAAATTATCAAGTTGGAATTGACCATTTAGATGCAAAGCTTGTAAAAAGCAAGCCGATATTGAGTGTTGATGGGAAGCACCTTTATCTTTGCACATCATATAAAATACAAGCTAACATTGATAGTACACTAATTGTCATGAGGAAGCAAACACTTTGACAACTTTTAAGTTTTGTAAGATACAACTCAATCCCTTAAACTGATATACATTGAGAATTTGAAATGTAGGTTTGTGTAGTGAAAATGTGCTTTAAAACAAAAAGGAAATGCAATGTAAAGCCCAATAAAACATAAAATCAAGAAATAATCAAGGAAATGACATAAAAATCTCAAACCTACTAGGAATTTGATGAAGACTCGGTATGTTGAAGCTATCAATGTATGGGTTTCCCTGATGTGCTTGAATTCGATGTGTGCTCAACAAAATTTTAGTAGCATAACATTAATAGTTTGCTTAAAGAGTCAAGGATGATGAAAAATGAATGTGTTTTATATTTGATGAGGGGAGAGATGGATGGAGGGCTAGGATTACATGAGAGGAGATCAATGGCTAGGATAGGTTGAGACGTCTGAATTCACGAGATGATTCCAAGTGGCATCATGAGAGGAGATGGGGAGATGGATGATCTCTCAAAGTGTAAGATGGTGACAAGTGTCACCATGTGAAGGCTTGAGAGTGAGATTAGTACTTGGAAATTACCTTTGGAGGTGGGGAAGATCTTCCTCTTAAAGGAATTCCTTATCCAACATTCCCAATGTATGCGATGGAAAGGAATAAAGGAATTTTAAATTCCTTGGATGTACTTTGGAGAAAGGACCCATGTGGGGTTGCTTATCCAAAAATGGAAAGCCTTTAAGGCTTGGAGGACAAAGTGGGTAGCAATAAATGGAAAGGGGATTATCCCTCTCCTAATTAGGGGATTAGGAATGTGCAAGCAATTATGGGATGGGTTAGGTGAGAATTATGCTTAGAGAGGAATGATTAAGGTACAAGTGGGAAAAGGAAATGGCCAACACTGATCCAACTTTTAAACTTGAATCACTAAAAAGTGATATATATGTTTTGAATTTTGCAATGATGTAAACTAATAAAATATTTATGTTTTAGTCTATTTTATGTTTGTGTTTAAAATAAAAATAAATAAATATTTGAATATAGTTTTTTATAAATTAACACTATAATTTAGTTGCTGATAAAATCTTGAAAAATGAAGTTACATGAGACGTCAACCTTTATATAGTAAATTTTATTTATTTTCCTTCAATTTTTTTTGTGTATTTATAACTTTAAAGTTTAGGGTATGGATATATTTTTTTTCTAATTTTGACAAATATATATTTTAAAATAAATATTAAAATGTACGCATATTAAAACTTAGTTATTTCTAGTCGACGTCAACTTTTATATAAATTATTTATCTAAAATAGAAAAAAATTATACCGTCTTGATATAGATTCTTATATCTAAGGCATCATATTTTTTTCAAATTTTTTTAATAAGTTTTACTATTTTTCCTTGACATGGTAATCAACCTAATGCTCTGTGTTGATAACCTACATTTAGTAAAAATTAAAAGGAAAATATAAATAAATATTAAAATATTAAAATATATACATTTTGAAAACTAAACTTATGGATCTACAAAAGGGTATTTTTATATTTTTAAAAAAATGTTTTTTACATGAGTAGAAGTTGTTGAAACATCAAGTTTTTCAAATAATTTTATTTTTTTTGGTAAATTGGACTCAAAGTGGTGTTAAATATGCATTTAGCCAACAATTTTAGTTGGAAAAGTTATGGACATATATAACTTAGCTAGAATGAATCTTACAAGATCATATGTTTGAACAAAATTAAATTTTAGTTAAAATTACTTAAATTCACCTATGCTGATATGTTGGCCAAAAGTGTGACACAACTTTGTGCTGACACCCACCTATTAGTCCCCGGTTAAGCGTGTGCACATGATTAGCGGGTGGATTATAATTAGGATTAGGGGATGATGAGAAATGATGAATGATGTGACAAGGGGAGATAGAAATGGAAGAATTAAATAATTTATTTAATTCTTGTGAGGGGATAAAAATGATTAAATTAAATAAATAAAGGTATTTATCTAATTTAAAGAAGGGGTGAAAGGTAAAGTATATAATTAACAAATTAATTACCTTATGACCTTAGTATATTTAAGGATTAAATTGAAGAATATTAATTGAATAATCAAAATGTTATTTAATTAACACATATAGAAGAGAATTAGACAGAATGATGGGATAAAATTGACCAAATGCAAGTGATCAACTTTAATTGTCTACAGTAGGAATACCAAGAGGATTTATAATATTTGCAAATTACAAGTCAGTCTCGAACCTCAACCTACAATATTGTAAACTAGCAGCAAAGCTTGATTTGCAACATAATGTTAAAATATTCATTTTAAAGGTTTCAACTCATTAAATTAGGAAATTTAAAATTATTGAACAATAAAAATTGTATCATTAATTTTATTAAATTTTAAATTAATTCTCTATTTTGCAAATACCTTCAAGGGATTAAAATTAATTATTTAAATGGAATTTAACACTTTTATTTTAATAAATGCAAGATATGGAATATGAATTGCAAAAGGAAAGGTTAAACTAGGGCTATGATATTAGAGTGCGTGAACACACTACAAGTGGATTTATAGAGGATAAAGGAGTACTTATAAACTGTGCACAAGACTTATGACATGCATCTACATATCAAATTTTGGATTGCATGTAGTAAAGGAACAAAATTTGAATGGACAAGTAAAAGTGACCTTTCACATTCTAATGTGTTTTGTGATTTTGGAGGGAATGATTGTTGGTATTCATATCCAAATGTGCCTATTTATATGCAATTGTAACTCATTGTTAATGGTTAGAAATATTGGAAACCTATGGAAACTCATCTATGAATAAAATATGCCAAAAATTTCTCTATTTTTTTGAGTTTCATGTTTCAAGTTTTCAAACTCTAAGTTTTTTTTGTTTTCATACAATTCTATACATTTAATTCATTGAATGTTGATGGATTCAACATGTGATTTAGGGCACATGTAGTCTTTCATTAACAAAATGTTTTGTGTGGTAATATGGACCATATTGGTTAAAATAAAGTTTATCTTTCAATTGTATTCAATTCTTAAGAGTATTGCATTGTCTTTCATATGGATTGTGGGTAACTAGTCCAGTGAAGATTGATTTTGTGTTGAAATTGTCCATTTGCATAATGATGTGTAGGAGGATTGAGAGAAAGTTTTGCTTTGCTTTTATTTTTCCTTCCTTTTTTTAATTTTTTAAAAAGGTGTTAGAGTAAGATCTTAATGATGAATATCAATTAATAAAAGGTAATACATTAAAATTGTGAAATTGTTAGTTTTAAGCATATGATTATTCATCTTCCACTCACAAATTTAAGGTTTTGAATGAATTAAAATCTCACAATTGATAGTGTATGTTTTCACTAAGTGGGTTTCTTTTTATGTTGATATTTTATCATTCATGTAGCCCTTGTCAATAGAATAGCCAAAGCTCATTCTCGTCTGAATGATTATGGTAAGAATTCTATACTTATTGGTTATTTTATTGATGTTCAATGAATACTCTTGAATCTATCCATGTTTCAAGTAGGGAGAATGATCTTTGTCATTCCACCATGTAGTTTTCATGACTTCCAAGTATGTTTATGTGTTAAAAACCACATCAATATGCACCAAATAATTTTCCAGCAAAGGATCAAGGGAAGAAAAGCATAAAAAATATTAGTATATTAGTTGATAAGGATAAGAAAACCACAAAAAATAGAAATTGTTTAGTGCTTCTCAAAATATCACCTAGTTAGATTAGGATATTAGTTGGATGGAAGGTAGTTTGTATACTATTGAAAAAATTATTTGATGGAGAGCATGTTCACAATGATTAAAGTGACAAAAGGACATAGAGATTAAAATATAGTAGTCAATATACAACTTATCAGGGAGCAATGAATGAAGGAATAGATGACTCAAGAATTGATTAAAGTGAATTAGAAATAAGGAGAACCAACAAACAAACAATGCACTAATGAATGGAGTAGTGAGATATTATAGTAAGGGAAGGGTGGTCAAAATTATTTCGAGAGGGCTTAAAGAAAGAAAGTGGAAAGTGAGGAAGCATTATTTGGTGAAGTCATGTTATATTTGAATTTATCAAGGGGAGGAAGAAGTTGTTTTAGGGAGTACCAATCAACAATGGAAGGTTTGTCAAAATATTAGAGTACTAATAAATAAGGGAAGATATGTTGAAATATTTATTTTTTAAAGCATCTTCAATTGAATAAAGAGGGAGTAAGAAATTCAAGTTTAGGAACTAGGTGAGTAGAGAATTTAAAATATTTGTGATAGCCACATGTCTAGTGGATATTATGGAAGAAAAGTTGCAAATTGATATAAGGTATAAACTCATGAACAAATGTGTTAATGAGGAATTCGTTGATGAAAAGTGATATGTGGCATAAAATAAGAAATGTCCAACATAAGAGAAGTGAGTGTAATTTAAGGTTGCAATAGTAGATAATGTCAGGTATTTTGAGCAAGAAATTTAAAATAAATAAGCAATCATATAAGTTGAGGTTTTATAAAAAGATAGTAGATACAAATCTAGTTAGTTACAAAAATGAAATGACATCAAGATGATCTAGAGGAAGGGGGTAGTAGTTAGAAGTAAGGATAATAAGATCCTTGTATGGAGGAAATAATGACATGGTTTAGAGAAGGTAGAATGTGGAATTTGTTGTACAATAAAATTTAGAGTAAAAAATTGATGGAGGTGGACATGGTTTGGAACATTTCAATCTACAAGATTTGTGAGGATCATATTGGCCAAGAATTGGTAGAGGAGGATAAAAAACTCGATTTAGTAGTTTAGAGATGGAAGAGGTGAAGAAAGGAATACAATTCATTTCCATTGGACTAATACAAGTGTTAAGAGTGCATTAAGGTTGAAACATCTACCAAAAAGTGATTCTACCACTTAGACCTTATTTGTGAGCATTAAATTCAACAATTTCCTAATTGGGTTATCTCATGTAAGAGCATCCCTAGATCAACAATAAGTATATCTTGTTATGGTATTGTATTAGTACAAGGGTATTTGGCTATGTCAATCTTATTGCCCTTTTTATAGAGCCTGGTTCTTGCAAATACTTCTCCTCTTGATGACACACAAAGTTGTGTAGAAATAAAATGAGTTTGATTCTTCTTTAGAGGTTATTTAGGGCCTCTCCATTCATGGTTGTAATATTATATTATTTTTTTTGTCTCAACAAGTCTTTATTAGAGTGAAGGTTCATTCAAGAAGATGTCCTTTATGACACTCTATTTTGTATGTAAATTCAAATCTTTAGCTTCCTACCAAGTCTTGGGATTGTTTCATAACTATAGACTAGGATCTCAATTGGGATTAATTTCCCGTAACATGTCTTAAGGAATCTTGACCTAAAATAGTCCATGTAGAGTGAATAAAAATAGAAATTTAAACGGTGCACCAAATTGGGAGAGAGTTATTTTGATCCTCAAATATTGTAATGGGTTTTGTTTTTGATATTAGGGAAAAGCAGATTTTGAAGGGATCCGTAACCCTTTACAACAAGAAAAGCCAGGCTGCTGAAAGGACAACTTGTAGCCAACAAAAAAGCCAGCACCCAAACAAAACCCATCAAGATTTACAATTATTTTTCTTGTGGGAGCGAAGAGTCATGTCGAAAGAAGGCCGTGAAGATTTATCTTTTTTACCCTTGACAGTAATCCATCCTTCTTCCACCTGCGCAACCATACTATGCCACACCTTCTTAATATTTTCATGATGATGAAAGCCAACAACCTTACACTTGGGGTTGTCCTCATGACTACTTTGTAAAGATAGAGACTTATCAGAAAAGCTGTCGGGATGAACAGCCGAGGCGCTTTCACCCGGAGAGGCAGCCAATGGCTCAATAGGGGTTGCCTTAACAACCTCACCAATAGAGACGACTAGAGGGGGGTTCCAAGGTCACGTGGTTCTGAAACAACCACCTCAGAAAAACTCCTGTTATGATCAACTTTCTTCTCAACAGTATAATGTTGTTGAGAAGCACCTTTCCACCAAGTTGATGTCTTAGTATTTTTCTCAAATCCACAATGTTCAGTAGCGTGTCCGGTTTTGAAGCATCTCCTACACCGGAAAGGAATTCCTTCATAATCCAAAGATTGGATCCAAGAGCCTTTAGAAGATTTGAGTAAGATCTCAGCAGGTAACCCTTTTGAAACACTTAAATCGACCAAAATGCGAGCAAAGGTGGAATGAAGAATGTCAGAAGATTCATCATCCACCATCAAAAAATCACCAAGAGCATCACCCACTTCCTCCAAAAGAGAGTCATTCCAAAGAAGAAGGGGGAGATTAGGTAATCGAACCCAAATTGGGAATTTGTTAAAAGTTTCAGAAACAGGGTTGAAATTAGAATGCCAAGGTTTGACCATCAGCAAAAATTTGTCTTCCCAACTAAAAAATTTGTCACACAAAATAACATTTTTGTCCTGAGCATTGTCAAATTTTGCCACAAAAAATCCTTTAGCCATAGGATAAATGTGAACTTTACCCGAAATAAGAGGCTCCCATTCAGAAGTAATCCAAGAGTGTAGAAGAGGGAGGCTAGGCCAAAATCCTTTGAATCGACAAATCACTCCATGAACAAAGAGGTCAACAGCTGTCTCCTCAATTTCGTTGACAGTTTCATCTTTTAGCTTCACAAAGATTGTATTCCAGACTGGAATAAAACCTCCAGAAAACCCCAGCTTAGATCCGACACTCATCCTGGCTTTGGCTGCAGCACCAGCACTCTTAGCTTGCCCTCCACCATGCATATTCACACTAGGAACATTAGCCATTCTAGACGTCGTAGGAACAGGGCCGCCACTGCCCTGTCCACCACCGTCGCCCCAACCTTTCCCTTGCAATCCGACCGACAAACCTGCACCTGAGCCATCCGCCAGCAAACCTTCCACCAGACCATGAGGAGAACCACCGTCGACACCCACAAGGGCCAAGGAACCGCCCACGACGCCCACAGGAGCCCTGGAACCACTTGCGCACTCTCCCGCTCTCTCCGCTATTCAAAATCCCAACTCCTACGTATTATCAAGGGTCTAGATTTTGTAGATAAAAATACCCATCAAAAAATATAAGATGTAATGGGTTTTGTTATAAGTTGGAAGTTTATAAATATAGATACTTGGAATCATTATTGTTCATCTCTCTCCCTCTAAAGAATTTTTCATCTTTAAAAAATTATAAGCAATGAATATGATCCATTGAGATTTGGCCCATGTGTATTATTATATAAATTTTGACATTGATATTAATAAAATCTATCTTGTTCTATTTTGTCCTTATGCATTATATTTATTGTGTTGTGGAATTAATTCAAGCTTCTTGGTTTGGTTTCCCTTCATTGGGTTCTCAAACCTTTCCTTAGATCAATAATAACAATAACACCTAGGGCTTTTGAAATCATCCTATAGGAATCCATTCACATTTAAGAGACTTCAATTCTAGATCATCACAAGTGTGTTTCAAATTTAAAAAATTCCTATATTGTAGCAAACACCAATTATCTTTTGTTTTGACATCTAAATTATTTTAATACACGTAGTGAGCAATATTGGTATATAGGGCTTGACTTAGGCACAAGGAACTGAGTTTCAAAGCTTGTATACAATTACCCAAAAGGTATAAATTAACACCACCTTGAATTCAACTCATCTACTATAGTAGAGGCGCACCTTTTAGGAGCAAGTGACAATCAAAGATGTGATTGCAAAAATTGGATAGACTTGTAGAATAATCAAAAGGTTTAGATCATACAAGTGATGTTGTCTAATTGATTTGTAGGGTTTAACTACACATTTATTCTAAAGAAGACATCTTAGATCTCACGTTTACACTTAGAAAGTAATTCAAGAGTACATCATCAAACAAATTACATTGCATCAACACTTTAACCTCATTAAAAAAACTAAACTTTCTCTAATCCATGCAACTCAATTTAACATTTACTTATCTCGTATAAGTGAACTCTCTATATTAATCTATTTAAATTATTAGACAATCATTAGATTAAGATAAAAAATTAGAAGAGGTAAGTCTTTTATTCCTTTTCAATATTAATATTATAACCACTTCTCAAATTCTGGCCCTCGAAAAGATCTATGTTAATGGAAACAATTGTCTTGGGATAAGGTCACATGTGAAATTATCACTGTTTTCAGAGCTAGACTGATTGACTGCCTCTATGGAGGCGCCTTAGTTAAATAACTTAGACATAGACATGATTTGATATTTTCTTAAAATCACTGCTTTGAGTACATTCAATTCAATGGATTATGATCATAACTTTGATGTAGTGTACGGTCTTGCAAAAAAGAACCATGTTTTCTCTGTCAAAGAAGTCATTAACCATTCTTCCATGTAAATTACAAAGAAAAAGGTCTTTTAAGTGAAAGATGAAAACTGTAATAATCATTCATTCTTCCGTATAAGTTACTTGATATTGACGTTATTTACAGGAAAAGATTATGCCCATTGTTATTTTTCCAAAACCTTTTTTTGTTTAGTTCACTTTCTTTGTGCTCTAAGCGATGATAAACAAGTACTGATATAATATTGCTTTACTGTCTCACTGCGGTACAAACGATGTCTGTTGTAATTGATGACGGCCATAATGATGCTTGTTTTCATAGGTTTGAATGACGAATGCATTATGGCTCGAAAAATATAGAAAACTGGAAAAGCTACACAGGGAAGAGAATGTGTGATTGCAGGGAAGCAGCTATTGAGTTCCGTGAATGTATCAGAGGCATGGATGGGGTCATACATTAACTACTGATTCGGCAGTTGGATGCATGATGCTGCTGCTCGACATTAAGTTAACTGCTGATTGGATGATTGGATGCATGATGTATGACCCTATCCATACCTCCTGTGCATTTACGGGGCTGGATAGCCGCTCCCTGATTGCAGAAGCTTAAAAAGATGGTTAACTTGTTTAAGCTATAGAAAGCTAATTAAGAGAAAACTAGAAGAGATAAGGAAAGTGTTAGAGAAGGAAAAGAATTAAGAGGAAGTGGTAGATTTCATTTTACCTTTTATAGTCTCTTAGATTTAGTTAATAGACATCCAACTCATGTTGTAATAACACACATATGAAACCAAAAACTCACAACAAAAATCTATCATCTAAAGGTCCAAGGTTTTTATCAAGATAACTAGTTCAGCTTTTTTATTTAAATTTATATCTGTGGGTCTACTTGATTCTTAATTGGGGTAGACAGAAGGAGAGGTTCTATATCATATTTCAACTCTAATAAAATTTGTTTTATTATTTTATTATGCTGTAACTGAAATGGAAAGGTGCATTGAGAATAATATTTCAATAGTGTTTTGGTTATAACATATAATTTTTCCATCTCTTTTTATCGTCTGTACATGAGTGATGAAATTGTTGGAAGTATGAATAGTGACATAAGCAAACTAGATTATTGTCAATTCCTCCAATGCTCTAGATTGAAGGGTGGCAAAAGCCTTGTACCCAAAATCCTTGTGTGAATCTCTTCCTCTATTGACCTTTTTTCTAGTATATGTTAAGTATTCTTGAATATGTATTGCATTTTTACTACATTACTTTTATAATGTATCTAGTTGTTACCCTTAAGTATTGTCATCCATCATACTATAGAGTGTCAATTCCATATAGTCATCTAGTTTCAAAACAAATTGATATTCAATAGGATAACTTTTCAAAGTTTTATGTTGTATAATATCTTGCATTGTTACCTCAAGAATTTGATTTTTGATAACCTATTACATTGCATACAAAACCTCTAAAATGTCTTCATTTTATTGTGTAGTGATATGATGTTATGTCAAATCTTTCAAAATGAGATTATATTATTACTAAACTATATCTAAAGTGTATGGCATTGCCACCTTCCCTCTAATGGTAGGTTGTTTTCTTAAGTGCTTGGGATAAACTCAATCTCTTTCATCTCTAATCCAACTAATAGAGCAAACAAATTTGGGTGTAGGTTCTTATTTGAAGTGTGTAGATTGTTTTACCTTTTCTTGCATATCCAAATTGATATTTGTTTTACCTTGTTGTATGATACAATTAGTGGAACTAAAAATGAATATTAGGCAATTATGCTACTTATTTTATGGTTAAGATAATTTCTATTTATAAGTTCTGTTGTTATAAATGTATACCACTTTAGCAACTTTGAGTAGTTTAAATCATTCCTACATGTCAAAGTATGGGCACTAAAAAATTAAGTTTAATTACATTTCTTCTAGACAACAAACCATGATTATAAATGTGTATAAGAATATAAAAGTATATATATTTGAACTATGTAATATTTCTTTTGATAAATATGAAAAGTAAAATTACCAAAAAATCAATTAAAACATGTGTTGTGTAGAGGCAAAAATTCTAATACAAATAATAATCAACAAAAAATTGAGGAACATAAAAACATTGAAATGAAAACATAAAAAAATCATTCAATAAAATTTACGAATTTAGTGATTGTTACATAAATTACAAAAACTTATGATATACATTTTAAGTTTATTCATTTCAATTCTTTATTCATTTCATCCTTAACATGATGCATTGGCTGGATTTTGGGCCTAAAATCCATGATCACATTAAAATGTTTTTCATGGATGCTAACGCTAGAATAGTTGTTAATGACTCTTTCTTCTCAATTCCCTCTTCAAAGATCTATCTGCTAAGGCTGCCCCCTTGCTCCTTTTCTGTATGTTCGTGTAGTTGATGCCCTTGGCTATTTATTCCAGCATACAAAGACCAATCAGATTATCCATGGTATTTCCTTGCATAACAATTCCATTGCTCTCAACTCACACTTTGTTAATGACATCATGCTTTTTATCCAAAATACTGTTGAAGAGGTGACTAATACTTTCAATAATTTAGACTTGTTTTGCACTATTTCTAGCTCCAAATTGGCCATGCACAAGACATAATTTATTATGTCTCACCCCAACCTTTGACCAACCCGGGTCCCGTCTGATTGGAAAGAAATAAAACATGGGTCCCGTCTGATTTGGGCATTCCCTTTGGGGTCAGAGTTTCTCTAAAAGACATGTGGAATTGTTTTTTGAAAAAGATCAAAGCTAAAGTCTTGAATTGGATGAATCGATTCCTTTCTATGGCTAGTCATATTCAAGTGGCAAACAAAATCTTACTTGCTAGTCATGTTGGTTGCCTTCCAAGAATTGCTACAATCAGCTAACCCATCTGATTAAAAACTTTTTATGGGCCAAATAGGGGGAAAAAAAGAGGGATACCTGCTACATCTTGGCAACATTGTATTCAACCAAAAGACAAGGGGGGATTGGGAATCATTGATCCATACATGCAAGGAGTTTTCCTAACAACTAAATGGATAATCAAATCATTGGAAGGAGATGCTCCTTGGAAAGAACTAGTTAAACATCACATTCAAACTGCCTTGTTGGCTAATCTTGGGGTTCTGCTAGCTGGAAAGATAAGGTCCTTCTAGCTCAATTCTTCAAAACCATGGATCTGCCCCCTTCAATTCAATTTGGAAATCTTGGTAGATTACTTCAACAAAACTAATTTGGTTCGATCAATCCCTTAGCCATGGGTTAAGCTTTCCTTATTCCTCTATTTGATGGAATCAGCTAGTGCAACAAAATGGAAAACCTTTAGGTACCATTAGTAGACTCAAAGGTAAATGCCTTTTTAAAAAAGGCATTCAAGTTTTTCGAGACTTATGAGACTCCACCACATTCCATTTGAAATCATGGCCTACGCTTAAAACGCAGTTCCACCTATCTTCCTGTGATATACAACAATCCTTGAGATCCAACAACTTGTTACTCCTGAACTTCACCATCTATTATCCCTGGATTGTCATGCTAACTTTTTGAATGAGTGGCGATGGCCTAACGCTTGTAGCATCTGCTTCTTACCCCCTTTGACCCATCTACAAACAACTCCTTCCACCTATCATCATTGCTCCCTGTCTCAACAAGAAGTGGGTGTAAGAACATGCCCAAATAATAAAATATCAACAACAAATAGGGCAAAAACAGAGCATAAAACAATTGTGAAATGGCTGAAAGAAATTATATTGATCTAGCTTGCTTATATACAATCCAACAACTTACCTCAACAATCGTGCTGTTCACAATGAACAACCTCATTTATATTTGAGGCCTCTAAGATCTAGAAACTTCTAATGTTCTAGATATCTCTAAAATTGGAATGTTCTTTTTCCTTGAACAACTTCTAGTAGCTTCTAGTTTCTAGAAGGTTCTAGCCCTTCTAGAAGATTCTAGTTCTTCTAGAAACATCTTGTAACTTTTCTAGACAATCTTATTCGTTAACATCCCCCCTTAGGATTGGATAGAATATTACAAACAAGATACAAAGAAGAGGGAAAGATACAAGAGAGAGGAAGATACAAAGGAGAGGGGAACATTATACTACCACTAGAAGATTCTAGTTCTTCTAGAAACATCTTGTAACTTTTCTAGAAGATTCTAGTTCTTCTAGAAACATCTTCTAACTTTTCTAGACAATCTTATTCCTTAATAGTGGGATTGCTCCTTTCCTCGGTCCAAATGGAATAAGCTCAGCCATCAAATCTGAAAGTCCAAAGCAGATGCTTAGTCTCAGCTCTTAGCATGGAAACTTATTCATGTCAAACTTCCTATCAGTAGCCACCTTAAATTTGTTTACCCTCAGCCCACCTGCCCATTTTGCTCTAAAATGGAATCCATTAAACATGCCTTTGGTACTACACTTATGTTCGTAAACTATGGCACCTGTTGTTCATCTCCTTGCCCACCTTGTTTCCTCGAACTTGTCTTGGAAATCAGCTCTCCTGGGTGCTTTCCCTTCCTTTGATATTTTGTCTCACACCTAGATAAGTGATTATCAAACTCCTATGGAATTTTTGTTGTCTTGTTGTTTTCTCTAAAACCATTCTCCCCCCTCAGATAGAACTGCAAATGATTTGTGCTTACTTATCCCTCCAAATTGTTAATCTTCAAACTGTTTGACCTCCCACTATTCCTATTGAGACCCTCCACAACCTTTTTCTGTAGCTGCGTACAGTTTCTGAGGACACTGGAGGCTCGAATGTTGCTTGTTCCTTGTTTAACCCCCACCTTCAACCTACCAGTTGGAGTGTTAATATTAAACAGGACACCAATACCCTCACTTTCTGAGTTCTTTTTTGGTGAGTATGTTTGACTCATTGTCTCTTAGTACAAGGGGATACATTCACCAACTTTTCTGGACTCGCCTATCAGTGGAGAAACGAGGAATGATCTCTCTTCAGGCTTCACAACCGTGGCTTGGTGGAGTTGGGATGAAGAAGTTCTTATTCTGCAGTCTCATGACTCTGAGTTTAAAGTTTGTAACATCCACATTGTTTGGTATTGGATCGTGCGACATTCAGTTCAGAGATGGTGGTGTGTATTTTCCTGATTTCAATTCCTTCATGATTATGTTCTGATGCTAGCAGTTCACTATCTGCTATTACTATGCTTTTTGACTTCTGTTAAAAGCCTCCTTTTTCTGCTATCTATGCTCTATAATGTTGTTCTATGCTTTGCTGCAAAAACATTTTGATGAAGCTACTTTACAGAGTGATACAACACTTTGGGAAGGTTTGTAACTGCAGAGTAATTTCTACTTTCTTGCTACTGGTATGATACTATGTTCTTGTTACTCTTGTGGCATGTTTTGATGCCTTATTATGGCTGTTTTTACAACTGTTTGTAATCTAGTTGAACAGTTTTATCCTTTTCCAAAAAAATAAAAATAAAAAATTCTATTTTAATACACGACTCAAATATTTTACATGCGCATTGAATCAAAATATTTCATTCTAGATGAAGGACCAATAAAATAACACACAACGAGGATGTTAAAAATGAAGCTACTTAGGAAAGTCATTCAAAATAGAATATGTAGACTATGAAGGGGGAGATGATAGAAAAAATGAAGATTACATAGGTGATCTAAATTATGATGTGCCTTTTAGATGTGATGAATCATGATCAATAAGTTATTTATTTTTCTGTACCTTTTCTTCTTATATTCAACTTTTTTTTAAAAATGTGATGTATTTGGTTTTATTTATGTTGTTTTTGACTGATTGTTAGAAATTAGATTTAGGGGAGAGGGGCCTATAGTGGAGCACCCTAACTTCGCGTTTCTCAAAATTCTATGTGAAAATTTCAAATCACTCTCAATTTTGTACAATAGTTTATTTGGCAACTCACATGCTTCGATAATTCATTTTAGGGTCACATCATCAAATTGATGCCACATCAGCATGCTTTTTGTTGAGGTATCCAAAAAGGACCAAAAAAAAAGTGAGACCGATAGTGGTGCACTAAGCCATGTTTTATTGGTGCACTGATGTGGCATCACATGATTAGTCAATTTGTGTATTTTATGGATAAAAAGTGTTTTGCAATTGGATATTAAGGTGCTCCACTATGGGGCCCACTAAAGACTACTTCTATCCCCACTATTGGACCTTGCTCTACTATGGACCCCTCTCCCCTAACAAGAGTATGTAAGTATTAAAGAAATCAATTAGAGGAATAATATAAATAGACGGTTACTCTAGAGGAGTTAAGTGGTATTTAAAAGATATGAATGAACATCATGATAAAGATTATAATGACTTCTTTCCAAAAAAAATAAATAATAATTTAAATAAAGAGGCCATGAGAAAATATCAAAATTAAGGTAAAGATTCTTTGATATGGAACATTGAGAAGAGAACTATGGATTTGCACATGAAAAATATGAAGGTACTTATAGATATAGTGTGTTTAAGAAAATTGTATTGAAGAGAAGGTACACAATCCATCATTCCTTATCTATTAGGTTAAATACAATTTAAATTCCCCTTTGTATATACAATAAACTAGAGATCATGGGAAAAAGAGGCAACAATTCCTTTCAAGAATGCAATACAAATTAGATTTGGCAAATCCCAGTTGCATGCTTCTAAAATCAGCAAAAATAACTATAAGGTATTTAAGGTTCTTCATAAAAACTTAATCAATTTATATTTATTTATTCACACTAATATGTATGTTGATGTGTTAAACATGCATGTTAGAATAACACAAATAGGAATTGAAATAAAATTAAAAATCATTTACGCTAAGACCACACACAAACCTTATATAGAGTGTTAGTGGATAAGCTTTGTATTGATAATATATATATGTTGCTTGTTGAGAAAGCATATGCTCAATCAACCCAAAATCACAAATTACTAAAATATAAAAGATTGATCTCAATTAAAAGGATATCAAGGATGTGGATGAAGATGGGCAAAGTAGATAAGGATAAGGTAGCTATTATTAGTTAACGTGTTGATTTATTGATTTAATGAATTTATTTATTTTATTTTCTCAATCAATTAATTTTTTATTTGATTATAATATTTATTGAATCAATTTGTAAATTTTTGGTTTTAAAATAAACTTGTAAGGACTGTTTAAATTAATTAAATAATAGGATAAAATTACAAAGTTGTGTCACAACTTTTTCAAATAAAATTGTTCACTAAATGCATATTTAGCACCACTTTGAGGTCAATTTACCAAAAAATAAAATAAATCGAAAAACTTGATGTTTCAACAATTTTTACTCATCCAAATAACATTTTAAAAAATATGAAAATACCTTTTGTAAAAATATAAGTGTAGTGTTCAAATATATATATAGTTTTGATATTTTATTTTTTATTTTACTAAAAATAGGTAATCAACACCAAAATATAAGGTTGATTATCTTATCAAGAAAAAATACTAACATATATTAACAAAATAAAAAATATGGTGCACTAGATAAGAATATTTTTATGTCAAGATAGTATTATTTTTTTAATTGTTTTTGGATAAATAGTTAAGACAAGTTGGCATCCCATTAATTTTTTTCTATTTTGGATAAATAGTGAAGAGAAAAGTTGGCATCCCATTAGAATGGTTATGTTTTCAATGCACAAATTTTAATAGTTATTTTAAAAAACTTTTATCAAAATAGGGAAAAAAATCATTGCACTAACTGAGAGGGGGTGGGGGGTGCGAGGGGAGGTGAATCAGTTGTATATTAAAACATCAAAATTCTCATTAACATTCAGATATTATCTCTTAAACCCTTAACAACCATTAAACCCTTATCATGCATTAACAAAATGTTAACATATAAAATAGTAATGCAAAAACATGCAAACACATAAGGACACTATATTTATGTGGAAACTGAAGAAGGGAAAAACCACGATGAAGATGAGCTCATGATATAAAGTAATAGCAACACCGAATACAATAAACTTATAGTCGGAGGGCTCACTACCCAAAGGAAAGGAGACACTACCAAATGACTCACTATCCAGAAGAAAGAAGATAGAAGAAAGGGCGGCTCACTGCCAATTTGAATTGCTAACAATACATCTCTCTTATGCCGAAGATATAGTTCCACTAAAGGACAAACAACTCATTCAACATACTAAAATATAGACACCTTCTGTTCACTGCATATGAGATTCATAGACATTAAAGCAAGATAGATTTATTAACAAGTATGAAAAATCAACCATAACAAAGCAAGATAACAACAAATGTTAAATTTGTAAGTTCAAATTTATAATATTTAAAATCAAGATTAATAATTATATCTCAGGTTCTTACATGAGATGAGTTTTCATTATTACAAATGCTTTGAATTAACAATAATGTCTCCATAAAACATTGAATGAAATCCCTTAGATCAATATCAAAGATTCCAATCCAAATGAAAACATTTCTAATTTAATTTTCTTTAAATTAAAACATGATTCAAAAAAGTGTTTGTATTTAATTATTTTACATAATTGAGACCATTCTTGCTCTAACACATATATTCTAACCATTTTCCCTTTCCAAATCCCCTTGACCTACTTTTCATCATATGTATGAATATTAATATAATTATTAACTTCTCGCTTTTGATGCCAACACAAGAATATATAGATTACAATTACATAATTATTATCATTATATATTAACTCTAGAATCCAAAAGTGGCCATTTGACCTGCCAAAAAGTAATACAAGATCAATTTCACACTTACAATTGAAATGGATTTGAAAGGGGTAACGTGAAAATCCAAGCTCATTTTGCATGGCAAGATATATTTCTAAGTGAACAAAAAATTTCAATATTTTTTTGTGTTATGGAAATGGAAATGGATTTTTTTATGGTCTATGATTCTGGATGATATGGGACTACCCTATATATACTCATGCAGAGGCACCTAACTGTGCTACAAACTAGACGTACATACCCTACCCCTTGCAAGATTTGAACTTGTGACCTCTTTTTAAAGAGTACAAGTTCTCCACTATTAAACCAACTCAAGATTACAAAAAATGACATGCATTACAGAAAGATGTCCAACATGATATAGATTGCATAGTAGAAATGCTTATAACTATGTATGGTTGTGCACGAGGAAAGAATAAATTAGAATGTAGAATTTAAACACCTACGTATGCTTACAAATTACTTTGTTTTCAAAACAAGAAATTGATGCTGAAAGTTGTATACCTGTTGCTGAATGTATACCCTTCTCCCCTAGTATGGTGTTTCCTTATGCATTAGCAACATATATCTTTTCAATCAACTCGTGAAAATATTATAGCAATCAAAGATATGTCTTTGAGAATTCTTTTGGCTTTCCAAAATGATTAGAATGGAAAAATGATGGGCATAAAATATTATAACTTTCTTATGTTTGAGTCATATAGTCTATTTAGCATTCATTTGTGTATTTTTGGCATAGGGAAAATTATTCACCACCAACAATTCACCATGGGAAAATTCACTGCCATGACAAATTCACCACCAAGTAAAATTCACCGCCGTGGTGAATTGCTAACGGTGAATTTTCCTAGAGCCGTGGCTTTAGAAAACAGATGAAAGCTTTGTATATATCAAAAGTTCACAATAAAGCTAGATATTGTTGCACTCCATAAACCTCTCTCCCTGAGTGAGATGGGTCTATTTCTGTCGGGAGAGATAGCTTGTATGTACAGGTATGCGACAAATTGTCCTTCTACCCTTAGGGTTTTATAATAACCTACTTCATTGGGTTTTGTAACATCTCTTTCCCAACATAGATAAATTGATGGAGGCTTCATCGATGTGGTGGTTTCCTTCCATTTTTCTTACATTCCGTTGATCCGATTATATTTTTGGGTATACTTTGTCTCTGTTACATTTGTACAACACATACAAGGTATTCTGTTATTTGTGTAGAAATATGACATGATAGTGGAGCTTAAAGGAGAAATCCTTTACATTAGGAGGGTGTTTAAAGGTGAAGGAAGACTTGAGCTGGAAGGAGAAAGTGTGTGCAGTAAAGGGAAGATGTTAAAAAGGTTAAGAAAGACTTGAGTTGGAAGGAGAAAGCATGTGCAGTATAGGGAGGGTGTTAAAAAGGTGAAGGAAGACATTACATCCATCTTAGCAAAGGTCGGTTTGATTGATGAAATGACATAGGTCAAACAACTCAACTCACCATCCTCTTGACAACAAATCCAATCACTAAACTAAAAACTTCCTTAAAGGCAAACAACTTTCAATGAACTATCCCTTACAAGGCAATTTCCTTCATAGAACTCTTTGTTCAAAGCAACCAATTTGATAACACAACTCAAAAACCACTTGTTGATTCACAAAAAACCTTGAGCAACATTAAAACAACTGTTCCAAAACCAATTCAGGCTTAAACAACTCAATCTTGAGAACTTACACAATAGACTGTCTCAAATAAGCAATCAGGCCTTTTAAGGCCACATAAACAAGTATCTCCAACTCCTCAAGCCCATTTCACTTTCCCAAAGGAATCAACTTATGTAAAATAACTTGAAAAACCGTATTAGGCCATTCTCCAAACTTTATTCAAGACATTTTATCAAATACCAATTCAAAACCTTCAATTTTTATCACAAAGATGACTTCAACAACTATGTCCAGAAAGGACAGTCATTAAATGCTCTACAAAAACAAATAAATATATTAATCCCTATCTTGAAAAGGATTCATATATTCCCAAACACCTTTACAAAACAAAATAACTCATGAAGGACTTAATAAACACATTCAAAAACTCATAAAACTTTACTGTTCACTGTTTTTACTAGTCATGTTTATCATTTTCAGACCTAGGGCTTTGTGGATTCGACCCAAGACTTTATTCTCACACTCTACAACTTTGGTTAATTTTAGAATACTTATCACACATGCTTCTCACCAAATTCTAGAAGGTTTCCACGGTGGAATTAAGATAAACATGATTTTTATTATTCTCTGCCTACCCTAAATCAGGGTTTTACCCGCTATTCATAAAATGCTCATAAATTTTACAAAATTTAACATGAATTTTGATGAAACAAAATGTAAAAGAAAGTAGATTCATAGGGATACAACATTCAATTGAGGAGGATATGTTTCAAGCACTTTTCATGGCCGTACAATGGCCTGCAATTAGGAATTTGCAAAAAAATAACAAAATAACTGTGTTTTTCATTGAATTTCTTCTACACATTTATTTCCCCAACCTTCCTCAAGATTTATGAGGCTTCAAAATGCCTTAAATAAAAATATCCAACACCTAAAACCAACTCTACAACTAATTTGTCCCTTCACCTTCCAACTTCTCACAAATTGTTGCATTTTACAATTTTGTTTGACAACATTTTGTCAAATTTTACAACTTTAATATTTATGCCCAAAATGACCATAAATTACAATCTAAGACCTAATACAAGCTAAATGTGGCCACTTAGACCTTATTTCTTTATAAAATCAACTAGACTAAATCAAAAGGCTAAAATTGCCTCATGGAGGCATGATCTTACAAGGGTGCACCTGCACCATTCTCCCGGGCCAAAAGAATTCCAAGTCCTCTTGGATTGATTGTAACAAGCCTTCATCATTAATGCTCCTCCATGTAGTCTTCCATTCCCTGCTTCTTTCATCTTTACCTTTGGTTTGAGTTGGTCAATGCCAACATGCTTCCATTTTGTCCTATCTTTGTGAATCGGCTCATTCATGCCCTGAAATGTTCCAATCTTCTTGTGTCCTCCTTCAATCAGTTGCATCTTGATCTACAAATTATTCAGTGTCCAAAATATTAGCATAAAAAAGAAATGATGCATTATTTCAATCACAATACCTCCATTTGTCTTCAATTCTTTGCAAATCTCCAAGACCAATTCTTGTTTGATTATTTCTTCATTCTTTGAAATTAGGTCCTAAGTCTTTACTTCATCTTCATGCTTGGGAATAACTGCAATGTCTTCATCCATAAACTCTTCTTTTGCATCCTCAAATACTTCTTCTTCTATCATCTTCTTTTGCCTTTTCCTTCTTTTGACAATCTTTTTGATGGGCCATTCAACTTTCCTTTTCATTGTCAAATTCCAACTTGTTGCTTGTCTATACAACTATTCCATCTTCATCATGGACTCCTGGAACTCTTTATCAAATTTTCTCACCTTTTGCTTCAACTCAACTATCTCTTTGTCAAATTTCTCTTGGCTCTTTCTCTTTTTCCTTTCTTCCTCTACCTACAAATGCCTTATCAAAATATCCATCTTCACAAGCAAGTCTCTCCTTGCTTCACTCTCTCTTAACTTTCTCCGCCTTCTCTTGGCAGCAACCAGGTTCTTCTTAACTTGCGCAACACCACAACACACAAACGCCACACCAAATCTCCTTTCCCAAAGCCTTCTAGCTCTGATACCAAACTGATGCAATAACAGAGGTCAAACAACTCAACTCACCATCCTCTTGACAAAAAATCCAATCACTAAACTAAAAACTTCCTTAAAGGCAAACAACTTTCAATGAACTCTCCCTTACAAGGCAATTTCCTTCATAGAACTCTTTGTTCAAAGCAACCAATTTGAGAACACAACTCAAAAACCATTTGTTGATTCACAAAATACCGTGAACAACATTAAAAAAACTATTCTAAAACCAATTCAGGCTTAAACAACTCAATCTTGAGAACTTACACAATAGATTGTCTCAAATCAACAATTAGGCCTTTTAAGGCCACATAAACAAGTATCTCCAACTCCTCAAGCCCATTTCACTTTCCCAAAGGCATCAACTTATGTAAAAGCACTTGCACAACCGTATTAGGCCATTCTCCAAACTTTATTCAAGACATTTTATCAAATACCAATTCAAAACCTTCAATTTCTATCAGAAAGATGACTTCAACAACTCTGTCTAGAAAGGACAGTCATTAAATGATCTACAAATACTTATAAATATATCAATCCCTATCTTGAAAAGGATTCATCTATTCCCAAACATCTTTGCAAAACAAAATAACTCATAAAGGACTTAATAAGCACATTCAAAAACTCATAAAACTTTACTGTTCACTATTTTTACCAATCATGTTTATCATTTTCAAACCTAGGGATTTGTGGATTCGACCCAAGACTTTATTCACACTCTACAAATTTTGGGACTTTTAGAATACTTATCAAACATGCTTCTCACCAAATTTCAGAAGGTGGTGGAATTAAGATGAACATGATTTTTATTATTCTTTGCCTACCCTAAATCAGGGTTTTACCCGCTATTCATAAAATGCTCATAACTTTTACAAAATTTAACATGAATTTTAATGAAACAAAATGTAAAAGAAAGTAGATTCATAGGGATACAACATGCAATTGAGGAGGAGATGTTTCAAGCACTTTTCATGGCCGTACAATGGACTGCAATTAGGAATTTGCAAAAAAATAACAGAATAACTGTGTTTTTCATTGAATTTATTCTACACATTTATTTCCTCAACCTTCCTCAAGATTGATGAGGCTTCAAAATGCCTTAAATAAACATATCCAATGCCTAAAACCAACTCTACAACTACTTTGTCCCTTCACCTTCCAACTTCTCACAAATTGTTGCATTTTACAATTTTGCTTGACAACATTTTGTCAAATTTTACAACTTTAATATTTATGCCCAAAATGACCCTAAATTACAATCTAAGACCTAATATAAGATAAATGTGGCCACTTAGGCCTTATTTCAACGTAAAATCAACTAGACTAAATCAAAAGGCTAAAATTGCCTCATCGAGGCATGAGCTTGCAAGGGTGCACCTGTACCATTGATCCAAGTTTCCAAAAAAATGCCATGATTTAGGTTTCATGGGAATTGTTTGACATTGTTGAGAGATTGGTTCTTGTGAACCACTACTCATGAAACATGGGTCAATGAGTTCGACTAATAAAACTACACGGTTGAATCCTGATAGCAATATCACAATTGTAATGTCATTATTGAATTTTCCTACAAATATCTTACATTGTCAAACAACTTGCATGAAACTTTAATCAGAGCAATTCCATATAAGCTCAAAGGAACCTGCCCTGATGAACGTTGCATCTAATGGTTTCAAAGATATTTGATTACATTCATTCATGAAGTACTTTGGAAAAATTGTGTCACCGTTCATAAAAAAAAGTTAGATGCTTTTGATACATTTAAAATGTTGCTTGCTTCATCATAAAGACAAACCAGTAGATCTCAAGACACTTTGGTGTCACATTTGTTGCGAATATGCCCTCTGACTTTAGTGAGTTTATACGAAGAAAGGGGATTGAGAGACAGACAGGATGTCAGCTCAATAGAGTTTCTGAACGGAAGAAGAAGACATTGGAAGGAGCCGCAAGAAATATGCTTGCATGTAGCAAGTTACTTAAATTGTGTCACGATGACATTGAGGCTTCCCCACAAGTGTTAGCAAGTTTTAGCTTTACATATTCAATAGGCTTCCCCACAAGTGTTAAGACGGTTGAAGAGTCTAGATACTTGTTCGTCCAGTATATGTCATATCCCAAATAATAGAGGAAGAAGTTGGCTTTAAAAAGTGTTAAAATCGTTATCATTGGCTATGCCGCTATTGTACTAATATGAAAGTGTACAAACCGTATGATCCAATGACAAGAAAGTTTTGGTAAGCAAGGATGTAAAATTGATGAAGAGAAACTAATGAATAATGAGTCATGAATGCAATTTGAAGTGCTTGTAAAGGAGAAACTAGAAGAAACACCTAATCAGGATTCTGAAGCAGGTTCAGACAATAAAGCAAATCAGGATTCTACTTCTAAAAAAGAAGCAAGTATTCATAATGAGAAACAATCTTTGGAAACTTCTTTTGGAATTTGTCGAACAACAAGGATACACAAACCAACCTGGAAGGTAAAATATTCTTTTGAATTTGTTCTATAAGCACAAGAATTTGGTTCAATTGGTGAAGAACTGGATTGTGGTTTGCTTTCCAAACTACAGTCTTTGAATGGAGCACTCAGTAAACCAGATTTCAGTAAGTGGAGAGAAGCAAAAGATGCAGAATACTATCCCTAGACAAAGAGTACAACATGGGAATGAATACCCCTTCTACCTGGGAGAGAGACTGTCAGATACAAATGGAGCTAAGGAAGAAGCTAAATACTGATGGCACTATTAATTGGTACAAAGTGTAGATTGTCATGATACGTTCTCGCCAGTTGTCAAAATGATTTCCATAAGTGCATCTTTGGCTATCACAGCAACAACAGATAGGGAAATACATCAGATGCATGCAAAAATAGTGTTTCTCAATGGAAACCAAGATGAAGAAATATACATGGAATAATAAGAAGGGTTTGTAGTTTCAGGAAAGGAGCAGCTGGCTTACAAATGAAAATATTCATTGTACGGACTAATGCAAATCCCTTGCTCCTGGCATCAAAGGATTGATGTGTTCTTATTAATAAATGCTGTAACGGATCTGATATATTCTAACATTTGTGTTAGAACTCAAGATAATTCAGTATAATTCAATGATTGAATTGTATTGGATGATACACTCTTAATTAACAATAATTGTATCTTACAAAGAGAACTTCATTGTATTCTTGGTATTTGAGTGTTTAGGGACAAAAAGCTATGAAAGTGATTCATTGTTGGAATATAATGTTATTAGGGGTCATATCTTTATAATATTTATATATTGTTTTGATATAAGGCTATGAAACCTTATATATTATATACTTTATTAAGCATATCTCATTTAAAATAATTATAGTCTAATAATTATTAGATTATTAAATTATTTATGAATATTTTTTGATAATATAAGCAACAAATTGTAATCAAGAAAAGTTCAAGATTATACTAGAGTGCTGATCCCTTAAACAAAAGGACCCATGGGCAGATCAAAATTGGCCAACAATAGGCCATTAACCACACATAAGCAACATCAAAGTTCAGAGTTTTTAGAAAAAAACTAAACAGAGTAGAAAAAAAATAGAACTAAGAAAGAAATTACCTCTAGTTCTCTGTAAGGAACTTGTACAGTTCCCCATAGTTGGTATTAGTGTTGGTCCCCTTGTCTTTGCCATGATGTTCGAATTTCATATCCTACAATACATAGAGTGTGGTGGCTGACCTATGCATAACTTTAGAGCTGAATCAAGAGAGGACTTTCAACTTTCCTCCCAGCTCATCCACTTTGATCTTAAGAGCATCCATCTTTGTAGCAGTTTGATCGCATTTGGTGCATCCTTTTTGGGTTGGTTCAGCATTGGGGGTAGTGTTAGATTCATCTGAATCTGAGAGGAGGGAATTCATCTCCTGGAACTAACTAAGGCCCTTAGTGTCTTCTTTTTCATTCTCTTCTTTTTCTTCCTTATCTTTTTCTTCTCTTTCTCCTCATTGTTCGTAGACTCGTTGGAAATCTCCCTAATATTGAGGTTAGCGGTGGGGCGACCGAGAATCTGGTTAGACCTTTGTATGCTAGGCCTAGACCCCCCCATCACATCCTAAATTCCTGTAACCATGTTCATCTTGTCTTCCTCCTTGGCTTTCACATTCACCTTGGTAGTAAATTCATCCTCCCTAGCTGAAGCATCCTCTTCATCAATGAATTGTATAGGGATTTTTTGGGCTTTTCTACTTTGAGAATATTGAGATTCCTAGCAGGGCTCTACTTACTAGGAGACCCAGAAATAGGAGTCCTTAAGGGGCTATTTTTAAGGTTATGGAGGCTAACCATAGCACCCTTTTGATAGGAGGAACAAGGGTTCTTTGGAGTATTGGAGGAAGGTTTGGTAGCAACCTGAGGGGAAGACTACGACTTGACATCCATTGGGGGGCATGTTTTTTTTATTTTCCTTTTGAGTGGGAAGGCGTCATAGCAGCAAAGCCCTTAATTTTTCTTTTTATAGACTCTACCACGAGAGAAGCAACTTTCTTTCCAAGACTCACAGGAAAAGACTCTTTAATAAGGTAGGACCTTATGGGTTTTGGAGGGCATAAAGCAAGGTGGAATTTGTACAAACAAAAAATAAGCCCTTGGTGTAGTGAGACAAGGGCCTTATCAAAAATTTTGGCAAATAGTTCTTTTGCTTCTTTGACCGAAGACTCTAGAGAGGTAAGTAGATAGAATGGAAAACTAATAAGGGTTTTGTGATGATGTGGTTCAAAAAGGTGAAGTGGTAATGATAAAAGCTCTTAAATTTTTCCCTCTAAAGTGAAATATTTCATTATCATAAACATACCTTATCCCATGGAGGCAAGAGCTTTGCTTTGTCGAACCCTCTATGCAATTTCATCGAATCCCCATCCTGTCTAAAGAATAGAGTCATGTTCTCATTATTTGGGACTTTACTTTTCCTTTTTAGTTTTATTCCTTTGCATGTCAAGCTCATGGTCTATGAGATTAGCTCTTCGCCTACCTCAAAGCTTATACCTCCCATCTGCACAAGATGATTGCACTACACACTAGCAAACTGGATGAAGAGGTTTTCATCAGTCATTTATACATATTCTAAGAAAGGGGTAATACCACCTTCATAGCATATGTACTAAAAAGTGGTGTTGCCTTTAAATTTTTCACAAGAAACTGGTTTTGTGTGAAGCCTATCTCCTCCCATCACAACAATGCTCACAGGGTGGTAGTGTTGGAATAAGTGTTGCTACAATCCCTCTTACACCTCCTCGATTGCCAAAGCTAAACAAAATTGTTTTGATTTCTCAAACTTTTGCAAAAAAATTTAGAACCTAGAGTATTCATCACCTCACAAAAAGTGTCAAGTTTAGAGAACTTTAGATCATCTGAAATTAAATGATGGTACATTCCTAAGTAAAACCCATTATTAGTTGGCACCATTGAATCAAAATCAGCTCTCCTCCTAAGCAAAAGCATAGTCCTTCACACATCCTTACCATGCAAATTCATAAATATATTCACGCCAACAATCCTTATCACAACCCTAAGCAAAAATGTTTGATAGGAAGTATAAGGGGTGTAATCATTAGAGGGGAATGTCACTAAGTCTGTACAATAACCATACCCTTCATCAATTTCTGAATTCCACATAATCATGAGAAATAAATTGTCAGTTTCTTTGATCCTAGTCACTACCACTTCATTAATATCAAAATTCCATCTCATCATCATATTGTAATTGTCCACATGTATGGTTCTTTTCACCACCATGCTCAAAAAGGAATGGGGAAAGTGTTTCCTAAAGGTACATGTAATCATGCGAATATATACAATTATATATTTGAAGCAAAAAGACTTCTTTTTAAATATCCCCATTTGACTGATAGTTGTATTGACACTCCTTTAAAAGGAGGACTCTTATGTCTATAGAGTTTTCAACCTTGACAGTGTCTATAGAGATGCCCTACCTTTTTCCAATATTACTTTCCAAAGGGTTCGTGGGAGTATCAGGGGTCTTCCATTTGCAGATAGTGATATTTCCACCAAGAGTTTGGAGGACATAAACACATCCTTAGGAGTTCTATCAGAGTTTCTAAAAATTCGATTGTTCCTTTCCTTCAAAATGCACCAACATATATGAGGGGGGATCTGGTTCCACATCTCTTTGATCAACAGGTGGGAGAGGGGGATTTCTAACTCTCTACCAACATAGCTAACCCATCATTCATAACCCAACTGATACCTAAATTTTGTAGAGTCAATTCCCAAATTTCCTTAGAGAATTCACAATGGAAGAGGAGGTGAGGAACAATTTCCTCCTCATTTTGGCATAAAACACATTGATTAGAGATTTGGGATCCTCTCCTTTTCAAGTTATCCCGACTGAGAATTTTATTGTGGGCAGTTGTCCACCAAAATAAATTAATTTTAGGGTTGCGCTGCTGGTTCCAATTTTTTCTCCAAAACCTGTTCAAGTTATAACTATCTAACAACAATCTGTAAGAGGGCTTAGCAAAAAACCTTTCCCTCTTATCCTTGGCCCAATAAATGCCATCATTCTTCAAAAACATGGGGATCTTGAGCATTTTTAGTTCATGTTGTAGAGCTTTAGCTTTTTGCAATAAATCCTCATGGTTGTGGCAACAAGCCTCAAGATTTTTCCATTGTTTTACCCTATTATTCAGCTCCAAGTAGTCAGAGACCATCCCACCAAAATAGGTCTTAGCTAGGCCATCCAAGCCTCTAAAATCTCGGTGACAATTAAGAGGTTGGTCCTTAATCCAAGTGTCATCCCAAAATTTGATTAGATTATCACTCCCCAATTTCCTCTTAAGGCCAATTTGTAGGAGACTTAGAGATTTTAGGAAATTGTTCCATATCAACAAACCTTTAGGAATGCTAATTTCAATGAGAACCCTACTCATATGAATGTTTTTAGATATTTATCTTTCATTATACCACACTAGTCTCGAGTGTTTTTAATAAGACCCCAACCCACCTTGGTCATAGGAGCTTTATTAGTGAGGTGGACTTTTCTAATTCCAAGTCCTCAATGATCCTTTGGCAAACAAATTTTATCCCAATTAATGAGGGAAATTCTTTTCCTATCCTCCATACCAAACCAGGGGAAATTTCTTTGGATTTTCTCAAATTTATGAGCTATGTATTCGGGAACCTTAAAAAGAGATATAAAGTATATGGGGATACCTTGTAAAGAAGCCTTAAGCAATTGGAGTTTTTCTGCATGGCTCAAAATTTTACCCTTGCATCTTTCTAGTTTCTTTCGTATTCTTTCCAAGATCGAATTCCAAAAGATGGGAGTAACCTCTTTGACAGTTATTGGGAGCCCAAGGTACATACCAGGAAGAGAAGTAATAGCACAACCCAAGATGGCTTTAGTTTTTAGTTGTAGGGCCAAGTTGGTATTGAAGAAGTAAATTTGACTCTTCTCATAGTAGATACATTGGCGAAACACAACAACATACTTGTTTAGACAGGTCTTCCATCCCCTAGCCTCCACCACTGAAGCAAAGCCAAACAGTATGGTGTCATCAACAAATTGTTGTATGTCTGAAGGTTTAAGTGAGGTAGTAGCTTTGATTCCCTTTAACTCACCAAATCTTAGTAACTATAAAATATTTCTTTCAATAACTTTAGCCAGAAGAATAGAAAGGTATGGGGAAATAGGACCACCCTGCCTAATCCCTCTCCAAGAATTGAAGAATCCTCTAGGAATGTCATTGGAAAGCACCAAAAATTTAATAGTAATTACACATTCCTTAATCAGATTAATGACTCTATCATGGAAGCCAATTTTTTGTAAAACCTTAAACAATAATTCCCAGGAGACCCAATCATTTCAAGCTTAAGAACCATTCTAGGGAGATTACTCTTTTTCATTGAATGCATAATTTCATGAGTGGAGATAATGGTGTAGTGACCGAAATTTTACTCCCTTCTTGGAGATGGTACAATTTATTGCTTAGTTTGGACCTATTTTGGTACCCTTGCATTCATGACCCCTTTGAATCATCATTAATAGGCCCCTAAGACCCTTTATTTCAAATCTCAAGGCTTATTTCAACTAAAATCTCGACAAAATCAACAAAAGCATTAAATTTTCTAACAACCCACCATTGGCCCACCCCAAAAAATTACGGTGGGACTCGTACACAACCTTGGGCATATGAGTCCCCCTAGGTGGGACCCATACGCCACAAGTGGCATATGAGTCCCATGTGACCCCTTTTTAGGGTTTGAGCGGGAAATTAGGGTTTTTAATTCAAAATTTTGGTTGATGTCAGCATTTGAGATCTAAATAACGGTAAATTAGATGAAGTGCTTATATAAACTGTAGTAACGGAAAAGGTATCCCTTTTTCTTACTTAACTTGGGAATTTAATTGTCATTGAATTAACCTAATTTTGCATAGTTTTGGTGTTGTAATGTGTTGCACACATTCACATTAATCTTGGGACCCTTTTTAATAAAAGGTACTTAATTTGTACCCTATTTAAGGTGTTGTAAAGTGTTGTAACACACTTTCACACTTATCTAGGGTCTCCTTAATTAATTGTGGTTAATTGAGCTTCATTAGCCCCTTTATTTCAATTTTAAGCCTTATTTATGACACCTTCTGAGAGATCTATCCCGACACCCATAATTCAAATTGCATAACATTAAATTTGGAAAAATTAAGGTCATGGAAAATGGTGCTAGGACCCATTTTCCTTTAGTGGCAAATGGGTCCTCTCCACATATGACCCCCCTTTACATATTTGACATGGGTTTTTGATGTTCTTTCACCCTCTCAAAGAAAATTCTTGGAATCTTGTGCTAGGACCCATTCACCTTTAGTAGGACACCCATTTTTTAATTTAATTTTGGCAGGATTCTAATGATTTTCTATTCTAGATCTAGTGTTAGCTTGAATTATTTGAATTTTGGGGTTAATCTCTAGATTTAGTATAAATATGGGGTTAATTCACATAGTTTCCTCCTAACTCTCCTAGCAAGTTCAAGTTATCATAAAAGTACATTCACAAGAGCATTATAGAGCACTTCAAGAGCATTTCAAAGGCATTCTAAGGTAGGTTATCAAGAGTTTATTGCAACAATTTAAGATCATTCCATCATCTCTAAGGCATATTGCATTCAAGCATGTTGTAGGGCTAAGATAGTGGATGTAGCATTGAAGATCTACTTTCAAGCATTGTTTTGCATCTTATTTGGGATCAAGATCTACATTCTTCATGGCTACCACATTGTTAGTTTGCAAATTTACACTTCAAGGCAATTTCCAAGGTATCAACATTTCATCATTTCATATTCATACTTCAATTACATTATTTCATCATTTGGTTTAATTACCTACAAGGGGTTTGACTTAGGCAAACCCCTATTCACTAACAATCAACAATTTTTTCTTTCCTTGAATGTGTGTTTGCAGATTTATAGGTTGAAGATCAAGTGGAGAAGAAGTTTGAAGCAAATTTGTCAAAGTTGTCATTCATAGTGCAAAAACACATAATCAAGGATACATAATTTGTTACAAATTTTCGGGAGCTGATAACTGAGGATCTGAGAGTGCAAACTTCAAGGAAAAGAACCCAGATCTAAGTTTTAGAAACCCTAAGGCGATTGAGTCTTTTGTGACCTAAAAATAGGCATCTTGCAACAAGGTACACATCACTTTGAGCTCTAAAAACTCCCCTCATAGTTGCTATAATAGTTAGGGTTAGTTTCTTATTGTTATTTGCATCATATTACACACAAAATCACATAATTTAGGTGGAGAATTAGTGTTCTATCATTTTGATTTTGGTAAACCCTGCTTTCCACATAAACATAAACAAGGTTTCAAGTCATTATTTTCATCTAGAAAAAGCAATTCAAGATCTAAGAATTCACAAGCACTCAAGCATACTTTCACAAGAGCATTCAAGAGCAAGTAGCAAGTAAATTTGAAGTCTTGGAGCAACATTATAGTGTTTTTGCAGGTCTTCAAGCTTACTTTCATTCAAGATCTAGCATTGTCAAGGATTGATGATGGTTGCCTATGGTGAACCATGATGGATTCTAGGTTGGGGAGATGCAACTAGCCATCAAGCCAAGCCTAATGACTTGTTTCCTAAGTGATCCCATCCTCCATTATCACTCTACTTTTAGCCTAAAGGAAGGTAAATGCATTATTATGGCTTATTAGGGTGATTAGAGATCTCCCAAAGTGAGTCATTCATCTTCATGCTTCATTCATGCATCTCATTCTAGCAAATTACAATAGGGTTGCATTACATTTCATATTTCCTAATCTTAGAGGCACTTAAGATTAGTGTTTGTATTCACATTTAATTTCAAGATCCATTGTTTCTATCAAGGTTTAACTATGAAACTAGGGGTTTGACCAAGGCAAACCCTCCATAAGTAAATCAACACTATATTCTATTTTGTAGGTCTTTTTACAAGTTTAGGTCCGAAAATCAGGTAGGGAAGGAAAAGTACGATAGAAGAGCAGTTCAACCTTTGACTTTTCAAAAAAGTAGAACGAGACTGATACTGGCATATGAGTCCTAGTATAGTGATTTTTCTAGATTTCAGGAATTCTAGACTTGTCACTGTCAGTTTTTGTTCCTACCTAGAAACCCTAATTTGGGACTAAATCTCCCAACTTGGTGTATGAGTCCTAGTGAGCATTAAGATTATCATTTTCAGCATTTCAGAGCTTGTTCTGAGCACATTCAAGTTTTTAGGTGCACCTCTTCATTTTCTCAATTTACTATTTTGTTTTGCATTCATTTATAGGTTATTTACTTACATCATTAGGTTTTACATGTTACTTGTCTTTCCAAGCCCTAGCTTGATGGTGAACCTCCTTTTAGTCTTTAATCATACCCTAGGACATCCTATTGCAAATCTCTTTCTCTCATTCTCTCATTGGATTGAGATCTCTAAGGTATCCTTGAGTGAAACTTGAGAGTAATAGGCCCTCATCCATTTTGTTCCATCTCTTAAAAGGTGGAGCACCCTATTTCCATTGTTTCAAATAGCATCAAGAATTTGCAACTAGGAACAAATTCTTTCTGGTTACTATTGATCATTTTGTCAAGTAGAAGTTGGAGCCTATTAATAATTTTTTTAGAGAAGATCTTGTAGAAAATATACAAGGATAATAGGCCTAAAATCAGGCATTGAAGAAGGATCAAATTTCTTTGGGATCAAAGCAATAAAGGAATTGTTGAGTTGCTTTAGCAGCTTTCTAGTTCTAAAGAAAAATTTTAGCAGCCATGGTGACATCGTATCCCACAATGTCCCAAAATTCTTGGAAGAAGGCAAGGGAAAAGCCATCAAGACCTGGGGTCTTAAAATCCCCCAATGAGAAAGTAGCAGCTCTTACTTCCTCCACAAAAACTGCCAACAAAAGTAGGGAATTCTCTTCACAAGATAATGAAGAAGGATGTTGTCCAACAATTGTCCTTCCTATGCATTAGAGTGGTCAAAGGTTTGTTTAGCCAAGAAGGTTTGGAAGTACTTGGAAGCAACCTACCTTATCTTGTCATCTAAACTTTTTTTTGAACCATTCTCATCAAAGAGTCTAGTAATGGTATTCCTTTTCCTATGTCTCAGCCAATTGGTGAAAAAACCTGTCCCCCTCTTTCAACCATTGAACTCTCAATTTCTACTTCCAAAAAAACTCTTCTTTTTTCAAAATATCCTTCCATTCTTGTCATAAGGAACTTTTAAATTGGAAAGTCTCCTCTGCCATGTCCCCTTGGGCCATTCTTATCTGCTTATCAATTATCTTAGCAGATAAACCCTTTTTTTCTCCAAAACATTACCAAATGTGAATTTGTTCCATCCCTTAACTTTGTTTTTAACAATAGTGAGCTTTTGTGCCACCCTATATGTAGTTGAGCCATGAATAAGGATATTACACCAAGTGGATATACAATCCTTGAAATTAGGGTGAGTTGGCCACATAATCTCGTATCTTAAAGGGTAAGGACCTGTAAGCTGGGTATCCCTCCAAGATAGAAGCAAAGCGTTATGATAAAAAATAGTTCTCGGGAAAGCAGTAAGATTAGAGTTGTTGATAATGTCCTAGTTGGAAGAAACCAAAAATCTATCTAATTTAACTTGGATAAGGTGGTCACCTTTCCTCTAATTTGTACAAGTGAAAAGTTGCCCATGATGATCATTGATCAACATCCATAAGCCTAGTATAATTCAAAAAATTAGCCAAGTTTTCCATGTTGTCAAATGTAGTTAGTTAATCCCCCAAGTTTCTCAAAGGGAAAGAGGGGGGATTTAAAGTCCCTTGCTACCATCCATAAAGCTTACTTATTGGCTAGCATTTGGGAGGCCACATCTTCCCATGCATCTTTTCTAGCATTCCTCACATTAGGGGCATATATGTTTATAAGGTTCAAAGTTGTAGGAGGGGAAGTAAACTTTACCTCCAAGGAGCTTTTAGAATGTGAAATAAGAGTTCTAGACAATTTGTTTGGGCTCCACATTGTAACAATACCCCCAGATGCCCCAAGAGCTTCACACATGTAAAACTTAGCATTGGGCCATATAAATTTAGCAATACCATGAAAATTATTAAGTCTCATTTTAACTTCCTGAAGGAGAATGAGATCAATTTTGTTCTCAAGAGAGAATTGTTTTTGGGGATAGACCATCCACTACCAATCTCTCTAGCTACTTCTCTTTGTCTTGTCTCTCGCTGAGAAGGTTGTCCTACCTTAGTGTCAACTCCAACATTTGCAGTTTTTTTTCCCTTTCTTTTTGGGATAGACCATCCCTCCTAGTCAAGGGAGTTTTTTATGTCACTTATCTTGTTCCTCCCCAAGAGAAAAGGAAAGGAATTCTTTCAAAGGAGAGTGGAATGCCACAACCTTTGGTTTAGTTTCCCTCCACATTGGGCTAATGGGTTGCAGGGGACCAGTTTGTAAGGTAGATGAGGTTAGGGGCTCAATAGTGCACTCCCCTTCTTTTTCTTCTACAATGGGGGGAGGACACCCCCACCATATAGCCATTAGTTTGTTTGTTAGTCAGATGTTCAACCATCAACTCTGTGCTTACATTTTTATCAGGAGTATCAATAGGAGTTGTAGTGGTCAACATTACTGGGTCCCCCACCCTATAGCCATTTGTTTGTTTGTTTGTCATTAGTTCAACCATAGACTCAATATTATCCTTCTTATTAGGAATCCTTGCAGGAGTTGTATAGGTCATCCTTTCTAAGTAGCCATTTTTATTCTTAGTAGGGTTCTCAAAAGAACTTATTAAGTTGAGGATATCATCTTTGAAGGGATAAACTTCTAACCCATCAACTCGTAGTACCATAACTTTCTTAAGTTTTTGGGTCTGCATCTTGGGAGCTTTACATTCAGTGAATAAATAACCTACTTTAGATTAGTTTTGATAGAAAACTGTAGCATTTTCATACATGATTGGCTGAGTCCATTTTCCAATTTTAGCATCCAGAATGATTGAGTTTGGGAGGGTTTTGTGGATATCTATATTAACAAAAAAATGAGCAAAGACTAACTTGGATTTAGCCTTTGTGATATTGTTGATAAGAGATATAGTATCGAAAAGAATTAGCAATCCAGGTGAATACTTTATCCCAAAACTCAAGTGGGAGACTTGGTAGTCTAACCCAAACATGAGTTGTTTTGTTCAAGTTCACTATCATGTCAAAACCCAACTTCCATCTACAGAGAGATAGGTTGTTCTTGCCATAGATCCATGGGCTAGTAGTGAGAACTAACAGGAGATCTTCCTTCGAAGTAAATTTGAAAAGGAAGAGACCACCAACCATAGCACTAATCGTCACACTCCCTTTTAGTTGTCGTTTGGCCACTATCAATTGTCAAACCATATCAATGGTAAGGCATAAAAAGAAAAAATTTCCAACCAAGGAATTGTCCATTGAAGAGACAATCCTTTCCGTTGTAGAGTCTAGTAGTTTAATAGCAGTTCCCTTGTCAGACTTGAGAAACACAAGGTTATTAGCACCATTCACATGTTCACCTTGAGCCTCACCCACAAGAACCTTTTTCTAGGATTGAGATTCAGAATCCCTGCATGAAGCACGGGGTCACGAGTGCAATCCAAGCTAGAGTTAGCAACCGTTGGAACCACACCATGAAACCCGAGGTCGTGAGGGTTGTCCAAGGCAAAAACAACAACTCGTATTGAGGAAGCATGAGGGGCAGGCGAGGGGGCAAGGGGATGGTGCCATCCGACTCCCCCCACCGCTCCCCCCTCTTCCCACCCCCTCTCCCCTCGCCCCTCCCCCAAACTATCTGGTTCCATGCGCAAACAAGATTCAAACGAGAGATGGGCAGGAAGGGGCAGAGCATGAGCGGGAAGAATGTTTATGTTGTTGATTTTATGAATAGTTGCGTTCAATAGGTGTGACTAATACCCTTTCAGTATTTTGCCACCCTTTCTCCTATATTTAAAGAGGTTCTCTCTCCTTGAGAGTGTGTAATTGTCAAAAGAAATATGCTAAAAGAGTATACTGGAGAAGTTATAATTGTTGATGCAGGCTAGGTGGCATTGTTGAGAAACATAGACTACGTCTATAGTTAAGCTGTTAGTTTTAACTGCCCTTCTTCAGCTAGGTTTTTTGATAACTGACTTCATCAAATTTTGTAGCTTCTCTTTCCAAATAAAATAAATTGATTTGAGGCTACCTTGATGTGGTGGAGTGGTTCCATTTTTCTCCTCCCTCAACTCTGCAGTTCCATTTGATTTGTTCTAGCTTGTCTTATTTTCCCTATCCACAAATTTCTTTTGAATATTTCACCTACGATTATGTTTCTCGTAATACTATGGTTCCATTACATTTTTTCTGCATATACAGGTATTCTGCAATTGTAGCAATTTTAACAGCCTACTGAACCTACTTTTTCCAATTTCCCTTTAAACTTGAAACTAACTTCAGCTTTGAGAAAGACTCAAATGTAGCATCTGTCTTGGAAGGTAAAGATGAGAACAAATACACAAGAAATAAGATTTTAATATTTAAGAAATTTGGGCTAGAACCATGAAAGTGAATGACAGGTTTTTTATTGTAGTAATAAATAGGATTTTTCAGTGCTTTTTGCTTATTGTATCTACACTTTGGTGTATTACAAAAATGTGTGATACTTAATGGATTGTCCTTCCTGGTTCAGATACAAGCACAGTTGGTGACTCGCCTGACCTGCGCCTTCAGCCACACTGATTACAGCTGATCTCTTTGACGCCAATAGATATTAGAGATGCTGTTGAAAACCATTTGCTCCATCTAAACAAAATTTAAAAAGAAACCTATATGTTAAATACAATGAGTGAAAACGTAATCCAAAAAATTGTATGCCAGAAAGTTGGATGCGGATAGAGCATATGATATCTCAGGAATTAGGCAGATATCAATTTGCCCACTTGCTAGCGAGGCATGCATCGCAATAAAGCCACTTTTCCTTCCCATTAATTTTAAATTCTCAATACCATTGTAAGCTCTGTGTGCCTACAGTGCAAGTCCAATCCATCAAGAAAATGCTCAAATGTAAACTTCAAAGAAGAAAACCTCTGCAAATTGCCAATAAATCATTAACTTTACAAATAGTTAAGCACAAGCTTCAAATAGTCTGATGTGATAATTAAAAGGGAAGGTAATTTGTTATCATTCTCGTTTTTCAGTTATTCTTTCAAAATTGTGCATAAGATACTCCAAAATAGAAAATTTTCATGGGGCATAGAAATCTGTTGCCCAAATACCTCAATAGATTCAGCATTAACAGCTCCCTGTGCTTCTTCAACAGCCGCATCTAATCCAAATGTTTTATCCATTAATAGAATGTCATTAGCTATATAGTTTTAGGTACTCCAACTACAACGACATTCATCACTCTCTTGTGGTTCGGCATAGAAACAGAGAAAATGTGCACTAAGATTTGGAGACAATGGAAAAGTATTTTCTCTGAGACCAATATCAGTGATTGATATTCAAATTCTGATGTCTAAATGATTAGTATAAGACTAAAACTGCGTTCTTAATATGGAATCTGTATAGACCTAAGTTGCTGGTACAGCAATTCACCATGCCCCCCACACCCCCCTCCTCCCCCGCATGATTTCTGTAAGTAATATGCATAGTCCATTTACACAGTATTCTTGTTCAAAACCTTCCCCTAATAGATTTTCCAGATTCTTAATATTCTCCAGCTATAGTCTTTGATTGACTCGTCACTCAGCCATTCCCTGTTTTATGCTTGTGATTCGATCAATATTAGGCACCGGTATGCCACTTTGTAAGTTCTTTTGTAAGGGCAGTTTTCACCTTTCCCAGCATGTTTTTTTCTCATCTTTTAATTGTTAAAGCATTTGGTGGCATAATCTTGTTATGTTCTCAGAAAGTACACTAAGCAGGTCATACCTATACTAACTTTGTTCACTTTCTAGTGGTACACCAAGTTCAGACAATGTGTTGCTGGATCCTTATTTGCATCATCAAGCCTTGCTGGTTTGGAAATGATGGCTTTGACTCCATTCTATCTTTTAAAATGTCTTGTATTGAATTCCCTTGTCTTCTGCTTCTATGGACAATCTGTTGGTCCAAGCATTCTTTGCTTGTTCTTTCAGCAAGTTTAGACTATCGGATCTTGGCAATTGATGTCTCTTCTAACTCACCTTTAGATTCCTATCTACAGAGATAGCATATGGTTGATATCAATATGCCGATATCAATTGGATGTTTTTTCTTCCACAATCAAACATATATCTTTATCTGTCTTTCTACTTGGATCTCTGCCTCTTGCTTTGCTGCAAGAACCCCAAGCAGTAAAAGAGCACTGTTCTTTTTAGTTCTGTGATGATCATGTCTAAAACAGCAAGAACCCAAAGCAGTAAAGGAAAACAGAAAGGCCATTGACAAATACGCATCAAATGGTGAAAAAAAGAAGATTTTCTCAGCATATAATGGAAGGATTTGAGGGCAGCCAGGGTGGCTTCAAGGATTGCCAACCACAAATTATGGATACTGGTTATCAGAAACATATTATGGAGTGTTGGTGAACAGATTTGTCACTGCGACTATATGTTTGAGAATGGCCTTGTTTGTCCTAGGAGCAGTGAAAATCGTACCAATAGTTGGAGAGATCGCTATGGAATAGTGGCCTTCCTCTAAGTTTGAGATGGGCAACTCTCTCGTACAATCAAATTTGGGTTTTGTGGTAATTTAACCAAAAATACTGAAAGGTATAAGGGAAAAACTAATGGAAAAATGACTTACAGAAACCTTGGCTGTAAACACACCAATACTTACTAGGGTTTCACAAACTTATACAAACATAAAAAGAGTTCATCACAAAAACAGAATACACATTCCCAGATCCATACAATGGACAAAAACAATAATAGATATGCTGCTGTAACAACAATGGAAAAGGACATGCAAACTCACACATTATGAGATAGGTTGTATCAATGCACTCAAACCAAGATACCGAGATTATGACTGCATTTATTTGCACATGTTGCATAGCTTATAAGTGCTCCAATCGATGACCAATGGCTTTCCATAATAATACAAAAAAATTACCTATTCAACTTACGAAAAAGAGGTAATAATTACACAGAAAACATGCAAAACGTATGAATCAAATGCTTCCTGCATTATGTCATTGAAGTTGCACAGCTACAAAAACTTTTTTTTTTTTAATAGAGTTGAATCCAGTCTGCTCCAAACAAGAAAAGCTAAATAAGTTGGAATCAAAAGAAAATGGAACTCAAAGAAATGGAACCCCTTTACATTCGAAAACATTACCTTTATAGTCTCTTAGCCCATAACTAACTTGTAACTGACTCATAACTATCACTCTTGAGACTTTACAAAATGCTTTAAAATATTACAAAGTCCTTTTTAATGAGCGTGTATTTTTAACTCTAAAAGAAATATTTTACAAACATTAATACACTGACTGCAAATATTTTAATAAAAAGCTGATGGGCATATGCTTGTCAAGGCATTATGTTGAACATTTTGTCTATGTTGACATTCATACTTCCCAGTCCTTGAACCTTCTTCCTCTGAAATAGAACTCACATATGGTGTCAAGACAATTTACTCAAATGCAATTGTCAACTTCCCATAGCACTCCAATACACACCTAGTAAATGTCAAAATTCACATGAACATTGGAACCTTTTTTCTTTGTTAATTTTGAAGCAAGTTCAGACCAATATCATCAGGAGTTTTGGACACCATGATTTAAAGTCACAATTTTCAATTGGCCAATTCGTCATTTTCACACTGCCTTATATGTGAGATATCTACTCAGAGCAATACTACTATGGGGCCAAATATCCAATTATTCCAGCTACCTTTGTGGTGACATGAGTTCTTTCCAGTAGATTGAGCTGTAAAGAAAGTTCAATTTTAATATCCTTTGACTTCACCATTGCACGTTCCTCAATTACATAAGCACAATCTAGTGACTTCCCAGCATACACATATGATCCTCCACCATGCATTTTGAGAGCTTGTACCGTGGCCACTAATACAGGCTTCAAACCACTGTATCTACACTTTATATTCATGAACTTCTTTGTACCAATATCAACACCAAAACCTTGATTTTGTCACAACAAATCCTTTTGGACCTTCTAGCTTTAGAGCAATCATGTCAGCTAAAATAGAAGAATTTCCATGAGCAATATTTGCAAAGGGACTAACATGAACAAGTATCAGCGTGCCCTCAAAAGTTTGCATCAGAAAATACAATCATGATTGCAATCCAAGGACAATCTCTTCAGAGGGAAATTCTAAAACTGGGCTATTCTAAAACTCTCAACTTCAAGAACAAAGCTCTTTAGAAAGGAATCTTAAACATACCAAAATCACCCAAGGCTTTTGGATTCCCAAAGCTTCAGTCCCACCTCATTGAACAGGTGCAATGCCGAATTTGAACTCCTTTGTTTGCATGATAAAGAAGTTCTAGAGAATTTATGGTGTTTAGAGGCATAAGTTTAATATCATAATCTTTAGTACAACTCCTAGCTTGGCAGGTATGAAGTTATGCAAATATAATCAATGATTTAAAACTTGGGACCTGTAGCACAATGGGACAAGACAACAATGAAGAAAGATAGCTCCAAAACACTTCTATTTAAAGCTTGCAAGCCCAACCGAGTTCATATGTTATTGGTTGAAAGAACAATGTTTTACAAGGAATATTTGGCACTTGGCACATGAAAAGGCTGCTTCTCATATAAGGGAGCTCAAGAAATTGAGGTGCTTCGTCAATGTCTCCAGGACTTCCTCGGAGTCTCTACATTTCCACCATCTAATTTCTAAACAGCAAGTAAGGTCCTTTCTTTAGAATCACAAACTCGTGTCCTGAATTTGCACCCAAACTTTGATATGATATTCTGGGCTTTGCCACTTACTGCTACCTTGGTTTTTTCAATCTTATGTATTGCTTGTCTTATAGTGAAATCAGAAATGCTCTCTTTTCGAGTTGGTCACTTTGACTTGATTGTGTTCATATCCATCCCGAGGACCCGATTTTCTCTGAGAACTCCATTCCATCCTTCTCCACCTTGCATTGCAGGGCCGAAGATTCCAAAATCCGATGGTGGGTTGAACCTGGAGGTGCATGCTGGATCATCAGTATCTTCTGCAATATATGATCCTGCAATGGCATTCCTCAATTGGAGCTATTCAAAGAATAGGACTTGTATAACCACCCTCAAGGGCAAGCGCTCATTCTGAGCTGCATGAGTACAAGCTTCAAGATTAAGTTTCTGACAGTCCAAGCTTGTGCAAAGCCTCTCTCACTCAAACTTTGTAAGCCAAGGATGTGCTTGATAGAGGCCAACTATTGTAGTGGACTTTCCTTTCCGCGAATTGATCCATGATGGAGTCATCGACTTGCAATACTGTCCCACTTCTGAACAGACTGCTGACATCTTCACGAAGACTTTCACTGAGCGGAAGTTTCACTTTCTGCGAGATTGTCTTGGGGTGAAGGACACTACAGCATAGTAGCTACCATGCACAGTTAGCATTTTTTTTTGAGGGGGCTTTTGTTCCCATAGGGTTTTCCTTTCCTATTTCCTTACCTTAAGAGTTTTGTCTCCTTAGTTAGACTTAAGGAGGGGTGTTAGCACAAATTAACAACTCTGTTGTTCCCTGTAGATAACTGTTGTTATACTTAACAAGATAGTTGCTATTGCTTTGTTTGACTGTAAGCTAAGTAAGGAATCTCTCTGCATTTTCCTAAATTCCCCTGCTTTTCCTCCATGTTTTATTCCTACAGTTGGATTTATCTTTGTAAATTCGTGCATTTTCAAGTGAATAATCAGAAAGTTTTCATTCATTTTCTTGCTCTAAATTTTTCCTCTGTTCACCTGCAAGTTCTGTTCTTTCTTTTCTGCTAGATTCATACTGTGCTTTGCAGGTTTAGTTAAAATTTTACAATGCAGATATGGCGTCCAGCACTTAGCAAGGAATAGAGTCATGCGCAACCAAGATATTATTCAAATCAGCAATAACTTTCTATTCCATGGCGCTTGAAACCAATAATATAATGTATCTTTAAAACTTGCAATTATCTTGTCTTGAAAGTGGAAATGGATGGAAATGGATCCTCTTATAGTCCACAATATCAGGTGATCTGTTTTTTGGTCTACAGATGGCTTATAGTAATATGGGACCAACCCATACTCCATATAGGAGGCACCTAACTTTGCTACAAACGAGATATACATACCTTAACTTCACAAATTATTTAATTGTTCGATCCAAACATGAAACTTGTGCATTTCCCCTCAACTCATTGATTGAACCAATCCACCATATTAGAGAAATTATCAAATTCCTACACTTCCATCTATTTACCAATTTATGGTCTAGGTAGTGTTGAAAGATGCTCCATGTTCATGATTGGGACATCATAGAAATGAATCTTTACCATTCAAGGATGGCCATGAGACATGTTTTATATCATGCCCTGATATTTAACCATTAAAATCTATAGTTTAGAAGATCCTATTTAATTGTTCAATTCAAATGTGAAACTTGTGCATTTCCCCTCAACTCATAGATTGAATCAATCCACCATATTAGAGAATTTATTAAATTCCTACACTTCCATCTATTTACCAATTTATGGTCTAGGTAGTGTCGAAAGATGCTCCATGTTCATGATTGGGTCGTCATAGAAATGAATCTTTACCATTCAAGGATAGCCATGAGACATGTTTTATATCATGCCCATATATTTAACCATTAAAATCTATAGTTTAGAAGATCCTATTTAATTGTTCAATCCAAAAGTGAATCTTGTGCATTTCCCCATCAACTCATAGATTGAACCAATCCACCATATTAGAGAATTTATCAAATCCCTACACTTCCATCTATTTACCAATTTATGGTCTAAGTAGTGTTGAAAGATGTTCCATGTTCATGATTGGGTCATCATAGAAATGAATCTTTACCATTCAAGGATAGCCATGAGACATGTTTAATCATGCCTAGATATTTAACCATTAAAATCCATAGTTTAGAAGATCCTCCTTTAGGAACAATTCTTAGATGTAGATCGACATGTTTAGAGCCAATGTATTTAGCTTGATGATTATGTTTTTTCCAAAGCTAGGGAGGGTTGATTAGATCTAGTGATTTTTTAATGGCTAATATTCATCAATTGGCCAATAGTTGAAATTAGGGGTTCAAATTTTGGCTAATCGTACAAGTTGTAAGGTGACCTGAATTTTATAAGTTATAGTATAAAATGAAATTAATTTGCCAATAATATTATATAATTATTGGTTATTTTAGGGCCATATCACCAATTTTTAATCACCACCATTGATTTTATTTATAATCTAATGGTTGGGGTTGTATTCCACGGATTAAAATGTACCACAAAACTACAATTTTCATCAAGCCCAAAATTATATTTGAATCATTGAAGATTTATAATCTAATAGATGGGGTTAAATTCAATAGGCCAAAATGTACGAGCAAATCTCCAATCTCGTGGGGCCTAAATTTGTATTTGGGCCCCATGGGCATTGGAGCTTTGTGGGTACATTTTGGCCCGCAAAAAAGAACCTAAACCATTAGATTATAAATAAAATTAATAGTGATGAAAATTTGATTTAAAATGTCATGGAATTAAGGAATTATTAAAATGAAAACTACACCTTAAAATAGTTAATTATTTCCACCCTTGTGCCCTTATTTCCATGGATTTTTATTTTTATTTTTTAAATGAAGGATTCACCTTGGTAATTAATTCATTTGCCTATTTTTCAATAAGATTTGCCAAGATTTTCTACAAATTTCTAGTTATTTTAATAAAATCACCAAAAAAATTAATATTTTTTTCAAGAAAAAGGTTAGCCAATAGAAATTAATATTCTTCCAAAAAAATGAAAGATTCACCAGGATTTTATATCTTTTTTCAAGGGGGGTTTCTTAAAGTTATCATTGATTAGATATCAAATAAGATTAGCTATAAGGGACATAGATATGTAAGAAGATAGTTGAATTATCAAATCACAATTGCTCTTATTTTTATGATAATTTACTAAGAAACCAAGTCAATTGTTTTCTTGTCAAGTTACCTTCCTTCTAACTAAAGAAATGATTTCAACAATATTTCCATCTATTGTATATTATTTCTGAAGAATAGTAGATGGAAAGGGAATAGATAGGCATAGAGGTTATAGTGGATTTTAGCAAAACCATTCTACTATTAAGATTTAACAAGTTGGAAATACCTTTAATATTTTTTAATCTTTTCAATCACTTGAGGCCAATAATACCTAGATCTAACATCATATCCCATAGGGACACCCAAGTATTTTATATACCATAATGAGTTCCCTTTCTAAAACCATGAATCAAAGAGAAACTATTTTCTTCAATTTGAATAGTATTGAGTGTAGAAGTTTCCCTTAATGTTTTTGGACCTAGTTCCAAAAACCTACAAAAAGTAAATGTGATCCAACTTTGAATATTTGAACATTTTTCTTGCAAGCTTCACCCAAAAGAATAATCATCAAAAAATGAAACTAGGTAGGAGCTTTTATGCATTTAGAAATTTGCATGTCAATGATCCATTTGCTTCTTCTTTGGGCTAAGAAGTCTCAACTAAGAGTCTTAGCCAACTAGATGTAGAGCTGTGGGGAAAGGGGATATCCTTGCTTCAACCCAAATGAAGCCTTGAAGAAAGAGGTAGGAGATCCACAAATAATAGGTGCAATCCATAAAGAGGAGAAGGAAGCTTTGATCCATTAAGTAAATTCATCATGAAAACCATTTTTTTGAAGCACCTTGAATCAAAATCATGATCAATTCTATCAAAAGAATTATCCATATCTAGTTTTATGGTAATAACCATTTTATTAACCATTTAATACAATGGAGGGCTTCATTGACAACAATAATATTCTCGTAGATTTACTTACAAGGAATGATATTACCTTGCTCCTTAGATAGTATCTTTCCCATACTAATTTTGAGTGTTTGGATTTTCCTGCAGGATCGAGGAATTAAATTACCAATTATAATGTAGATTTAAAACATAGAATATAGAAATAATAGAGGAACAAATTCAAAAAGATGCAAGACAACAAATTTTAACGCGGTTCACCCTTTGGGCTACATCCACAAACAACTATTTTGTTTTTATTAAACTTCCAGTAATTACATAATACATTTAACCTGCAACAATTTGCAGCATAAACCAAACAATATGTGTTTTGTATCCTCACGTGTTGTGTTACACCATGTAACATTGATATACTGCATGCATTTTGTTGTGTGTACGTTCCTCTTAAAACCGCGACATTATGTATTTCACCATGTGTGCCTTGTTGTTGGCTTATTCACAAATTCGTGACACTTCATATTGCAAATTCGCAGTAGGAAAACATCTTGTTTCAGGTAGTTACAAATTACTTTTTCCAACCGAAATACAATAAGAATTTACACAAATTCTTTATTAAAATAATAGGCAGTTTTTACTTCCGAGATGTTGCCCCCAGCAACCCTCATTAGCGGCACTGCCCCTAGACCCCCATTGTGGGCTCTGCCCTCAGGCCCCTATTGAGGGGGTGGTCCCCTCAGACCTTGCAAGAGGGGCTTTTCCCCCCTACACTCCCCTATTAATTAATTTGGGGGGAAATCACATTAGGTAAAGTGACCAAAACCTTAACCTAGAGCATGATCAGGCTACGCATACCAAAATTGAGTTGATTAGAAATGATTTTGATTAGGGTCTTATAAGAGTTGTGAATTTCTAATATTTTTTTTATTTTAGGAATTTAAGAAAGAAGGTGAAGTTAATGGTAGCAAAATGATAGAAATGAATCTTAAAGTGATCCACAAGAGATTAAATATTGGTTGATATAATATCCTAGAACTACTAGTAAAATTTATTTGTGAACCCATCCAAACTAGGTGCATGTTCTTTTTTAGAGATGTGATGATATAGTGGAGTTCATCAAGATAAATTGTTTTTATGAATAGTCATTTATATAATCATTAAGAATTTGGGGGATGTTAGTAATCAACTAATTTTGAGCTTTCGAGTCACCTTCCAACATGGAGTAAAGGTTTTGGAAGTGTGAAGTAGTGGAAAACTTGTTTTCTTCAAATTTTAAGACCATCGCACTATTATCAAGAGCAATTTCAAGGATGAAGTTATATTGGTACCTTTGATGGGCCTTGGGGTGAAATAATTTACTGTTTCCATTGCCTTCCTTTAGCCATGACATTCAATATTTTAGTATCCAATATTGTTCCTCCTTTGTAACAATAACTAAAACATTTTTAGACAATTCCTCTTGTTCTTTATCTTTTATTTTGACTGGAGCCTCTTTTTCAATTGATTCTTGAATGACTTCCACTCTCTCCTTAATATTTTTTCTTTACTCAATGTAGTTGAACCTGTGTTGCTTCTCCCAAGATCACATATCAAGTTTAAGCAATTTTGACTTCTTAGACTTATCATAGATTTAATGATTGACAAAGTTTATCCCATGATGATTCCACCAAAGACACAAATTAATCATCCCACTGCCAAGAGGACTTAAATATGAAGGGTATAGGGCCCAAAGGTTTATTGACACTAGAAGAGAATCGAATATGCTTACCATCAAAGATGAATTTAGAAGGGTTTTAGAAAAGAAATAAGGGAAATCCAGACAAGGAGATTTTTGTTTACCAAGAACCTATCCAACCTTTTAGCAATAAATTGAGTTATAGACCATTTTTTGGTCCAAATATATTTTCCTTTGATAGGGGGTATAAAAAATATTACCAAAAGCCATAATATATTCTATCAATTCCATACCATATTTTGGTCCCTCATTTTGTAGGAACCTTGCAACTCTTATGTAGATTATTGGACCAAATTGAAATTACTTGCAAAAATTAGATTTTGGGGTTTGATGGTTTCAACATAATCCTAAAGTGTTTCCTTGCAAAGAATGTTTCTTTATTAGACACTTGACAAATATTTGTTTGTAGCAACTTCCAAGTCCTTGAAAATTCCATGAGAAAATACATTTTACAACAAGCTTCTTTGTTTTGGAGAAAACCTTCAAAGTGGCCTATGTTTTAGCAACTATATTCTTTTTAGCCTCTTTTGTGTGTGATTCCAAGTTTTTTTACTATCCAACCCTTATAAAAATTGACCTAGAATCATGCTTCATTTCAATGTCCTTCAAGAGTTTGCAAGAATCCACCTTTTCAAAGGGTTTTTCTTTCTTTTTTTAAGATTGATTAGGAAGAGAAAAATCCCTAGCAAGGGGTTCTACTCTAATGAATCTGTTATTTCCCCTTATTCAAGAAAGGATTCCTCTAACTATATTGATTCCATGTGGTGGAAAATATTTGAACTTGGGTGATGTTCTATTGTTTCTCCATTGTCCTCCTCAAGGTTTTCATCCTAGAGAGTTAGGAAGAGGCTAGCATTTTGTGGAGGTGCAAACTCCAAGAAGGTTTTTTATTTGTTCTATTTTTTTTTCCTTTTGGGTCTTGGAAACTACCATCTAGTTGATTTTCAAGAGGTAACTCTTTAATTTTAAGATGTTATTTACAAAAATGGCCATGTATATGGCAATACAAGCACTTGAAGGGGAGATACTCATACTCCACAGGCTAGTGGTGAATCCATCCCATCGCCGCCATATCAATAGCTTCAAGGAGTCCTTTTCCTAGGTCAACCATCACACAAACTCAAGCATAGGATGCATTATGGTATTTTAGGGGAACCTAGTCCAAAAAATCACCAATAGAGTCAAAATTATCTCCAACATTGGCTTGTACTAAATACGCAATCATAGAAACAACCACCTCACCCATATAGATGTTAGGATAAGGTGACATTAACCTTGTAATCCTATGTCATTTGTATGTCTCCATGTTCCTTGGAATGTGTTTTAGGAGAAATGAGAGAAAAATATTAAATTTTGGTAATGTTGTAATTATATTTTAAAGAGAGGATTTATTTTCAGTGGAGGTTACACATCAAATACGGATAAAGAATCTTTCTTAGGTGTCCAAAATCATATATGAAACATTTTGGAGTGGGAATCTAAGATTGGAGAAGAAAAGGTGTTTGTAGGTGTTCCATCGGGAAGTGGAAAGGTCACCCGAGCATCTAGAAAGGAAGGAGTTGGATAGGCTATGGGTTAGGTGCCCATGTTGGAGTCTTGAATATCCAATTAATATTGTATTATTTCTTTTGGTTTTCCATGAAAAGGGGTGTGGGTTTTTGCAAGTGGTTTTGTGCCTCTTGTTTTGGTTTACCATTCTTGGTTTTACCTTCCACAATTTCTATAAATTGGAGCCATTGGATGGTAGTTTCATATTGAGTTCTTGTAGGTAATAGAGTGTTGTCAAGTTGATTAGAGATCAATAATGAAGTGTATTATTGTGTACTGTCATTGGAAGATTAATAATATACTTGTCTTCTTTTCTCGGGTGGAATTTTTTTTCTCGAAAGGGTTTCTCCATGTAAATCTGGTGTCACATTTTGTTTACTAATTTTTATATTGTGATGTTTGTTGCAATCACGTGTTTATTTTTTATTTTCAGATCTAAATTCACTTGCATAAGTTCATATTGTAGTTTTCCTTTCCTCCACCTTGGTTTTCATCATTTGGTATCAAAGCTAATAGTTCTTTTTAGAAGGGGATTCCTTTCTCTTAAGTGTTGGAAGGTTTTTTGGCTATAGTGGGAGCTTTTGTTTTGTGGTATATTGCAGATTTGTGAAGAGGATTGTTTGTCATGGCTTCTACCTCTTGCCAAGATATTGAGAAATTCAATGACATGGGCTACGAGATGTCCAAACTAAAGATGGAGGATCTCCTTGAAGAGAGAGATCAGTGGTTGCCAGTTTCACAAGAGAGTAAACTAGTTGCAATGTCTAATGAAGATTGAAAAAAACTAGACAAGAAGAAATGAGGAAACGTGCAGTTGTGTCTCACAGATTTCATCCTTTTGAATCTCTCCACATAAGACACCACATACAAGTTGTGGAAGAGGATAAGTGATATTTATCAAACTAAAAATTTGTCTAACAAGTTATATTGCAAAAGACAATTATATTCATTAAAAATGAAAGATGGGGATTCTATTGAAGACCATTTAAATGCTTTTAATCTAATTATAAGTCATCTTGCATTAGTAGATATTAAATTAGAAGATGAATATAAATGTATCTTGTTTCTTTGTTCTTTCTTCAAATCTTGGGAAAATCTAATTGTTGCCATAAGTAGTGGTAATGTAGAGCCAAATATGGACAGCATGATTTCCATACTTCTATCAGAGGATATGAGGAGAAATTCTATGAATGTTGGCTTCCAAGACTCCTTGCATATGCAAGGAAGGTCCAAAGAGAAAGGGCCTAAAGGGGATAAAAAGAGGATAAGTCTAAATGACATTCTAAGAGCCCCGAAAAGAGCAGAGTAAAGTGTTGGAATTATGGAAAAAGAGGGCATGTGAAGGAGTGTAAGAACAAGAAAAAGAATGTTGATTCCTCCACAATAAAATCCTTTGATGATGATTTTGATGTTTTGTTTATTTCAGCTAACTCTATTAGTGATGATGCTTGGCTTATTGATTCAGGTTGCTCCTACCACATGACTCCTCACAAGTAGTGGTTTACTTCTTACAAACCATATGATGGGGGAGATGTTTTCCTTGGTGATAACAACACTGAGAAGATTTTTGGTAAGGGAAAGGTAAATTTGTTTTTCAATGATGGGAGGATTAAATCCCTTGATGATTTTTTACATATTCCAAGACTTGTGAGAAATTTACTTTCAATATCCAAGTTGAATGATTTTGGAATGCATGTGATATTTGACAAGTCTAGTTGTAGGTTGGTAAAAGGGAGTTTGGTGATAGCTAAAGGATCTTAGATAGGGAATTTTTTTATGCTAAATGTCTCTACTTTATGTCTCTTTTAATGTAACTAGCACTGAAAATGCATGTATGTTTTGGTACCATAGATTGGGTCACATTGGTGAAAAGGGTCTTAAGACCATTCTTAATAAAAAGTTGATTGACGGTATTTTTTATTATTCTATTGGAAAAAATGATTTCTCTGAGCATTGTGTGTTTGATAAACATAATAGATATTCATTTCCCAATGGAACTAATAAGGCAAAGAGATTATTAT
>VDFB02000008.1:174318963-174664580 GCA_007258455.2 Sequoia sempervirens | reverse complement strand
ATTCATGAAGGGAGATATCTATTGGAAGAATAGGGATGGTGTTCTATTGTTGTGCTTAGATGAACATTAGGCAAGACATGTCTTGAAGGAAATGCATGAAGGAGTATGTGGAGGGAATTTCTGAGCAAAAACCACTGCTCATAAGATACTAAGGGCATGGTACTATTGGCCCAGGGTTTTTAATGATGCACATGAATATACTAGAAAATGTGAGGCATGTCAAATTTTTTTTGGGAAACTAAAATATCAAGGAGCATTACCTTTGAGACCCATGTAGATAGAAGCTCCATTTCACCAATGGGGAATTGATTTCATAGGGGAAATTATAGGAAAATCTAGTGTAGGACACAAATGGATATTGGTGGCCACATATTACTTCGCAAAATGGGTGGAAATCATACCCACCAAGTAGGAAACTAGTAAGGTTGTGACCAATTTCTTATTGGAAAACATCATCATAAGATTTGGGGTCCTAGCAAGGGTTGTAACTGATAATGGAATGTGTTTTAGATCTGATGAGTTCAAGAATTTTGTCCATTCTTATGGAATTATATTCTCATATTCTTTGCCTTATCATCCACAGGAAAATGGGCAGGTAGAATCCAACAACAAGAGTATCTTGATGATCATAAGAAGAATGTTGGATAACAACAAAAAGGCATGTGATTCTAAGTTAAGGCTTGCTTTATGGGTGGAAAAGATTATTGTGAAAAGGTTGTTGGTAAATCACCTTTTGAGATTGTGTATGGAACTTAGGCTAGACTCCCTTTGCATAATCTAATACCAGTATGCAAGTTCATTTTGGAAGAAGATTTGGATGTTCTTGAACCCATGAAGGAGAGGATGGAGGAATTAATGGAGGTCAATGAAATTAGAAACCAAGCTTAGCAGCATAATAGGAAGAAACAATTACAAATGAAATACTTGTATGAGAGGAATGCCAAAAATAGGAAGTTTGAAATAGATGACATAGTTCTCATGTGGAATGCCAGGGGTCAAGACAAAGGAAAGCATGAGAAATTTGAAGCCTTATGGTTGGGACCCTTTGTTATTGTTGGAAAGGGAGGTGAGGATTCATATTATCTCCAAAACATTTCAAGAGAAGAACAAGAATTTCCAATACATGGGCAGTTCCTAAAACATTTCTTTTCTTGAAGAACATAAAGGATTAAGGATTGCCAATGCATGGACAATTCCTGGATAACCTTTTAAAGAATGGATCTTTTCCATGCATAGTAGTCTAAGATTTCATATCATTTCCACCACTCTTATTTCTCCCTCATTTCCACTGCCATCCCATGTCACAAGCCACTTGGTCTGCTTTCCTAGTGATCTGAATTCTTGGCATACCCACAAGGGTAATACATCCCGAGATAGAGCCATTGTTGGGACTATAAAAAAATTTCACACTTTTAATGGTTTACAATCATGAACCCCGTAAGGTAGCCACATGCTAAGTGTAGAGAGTAATACAAATTTTCTATAATCCATTCCACATACCATATCCATCAATGATCCCTTCATATTTAACCTTTTGACATACCAAAATCCCTCTAGTCATCATTGTGTAAGAGTTTCTAAATAAACAGTTCATATCATCATGAATAGCTCCATATCTCTCTGACCCATAAGCTATAGCCTTTAAATTTAGGAATTTCTTGCATATCAAAAAAAGGTCAACATTTTCACAATGATCAACAAACTAGGAGGATGCATATTCACGAAGACAAGGCATGTCATCCCACCAACGAAAAGGTTATCAGGAAGAATAATCCTATGAGAGTAAAATTCTCAAGTCATTATGAGCATAGATGTCATGTTGATGGACCTCCATTGGTAAGAAATTCATTGTGTCTCACCGATAAAACAAATGGAAACACATTGAGGAGACATGTGCTATTAGAGTGAGTTTCTCTTCTCTTTTTGACTTCATATGTTAAGTCGATGAAAGTAATTTTGGCAAGAGTCTTTCCAATTCATCCAAAGGAAGAGGGTAATGAGAGAAACACGTCAAGGAGACTACTACTATTGGAGTAACTTTCAGATCCCTTAGCAATTCCTATTCTCATGTCGATGGTGAAATGAATAGATCAAAGTTCATCGGAATGACACTTGGTGACAACTCTAATATCTAAGTGACTTGATAAATCTCTTCTCAAAGGTGCTATGGATTAAAAGATAAATAAAAAACTAGTTATTCAACATTGGTAAGAATACTATGTTATCTCCCTGACCATATAAGATGTCTAATGAACATTCAGCTTGGTTCAAATACATAGATCGACCAAAGTTTGAATAAGTCTTGCCAATATAATCATTCGGTTTGACAGTGCGAAATTCAAAAAATCTGCTACACTCATGTTCAAAGATGGACATTAATGGTTGTATGGATATACATTGTATAGATAATTCTTTTATTGAAAGAAGAATAATTAAGGAGAATTTGCAATATTAGTAGTGAAAGGAATAGGAGAATGGGCAAAGGCCAAAAAATTCAGTGCAGCTTTAATTTTTCAAGTAAGCTTGCTAATTCCTTATAATTATATCTTGCAACTCTATCACCTTGAAGATAAAATGGAGGGTTCAAGCTCAAGGAAATAAAAAGTAGAAAACAACAAAGTGAGGGTAGCTAGCCTAGGGGTAAGAAACAAAATATTGAGACAAGGGATGAATCGGGAACAAACGAGAGAAAATCGAATCAAGATCTTATTGACCAACTACCTAGTTTAGGACTAGAAGCTAGGCATTCTGTACAACATAGGGTAGATGTGGAGAGATTTGAGGACAAGTGTAGGAATATAGGGGATGTGTGGACTCCAATTCAAGGATATGAGCTATTTATGTTTCATTATGATTGGAGGGATATGTTTGAGCCAGTATGCAACCCCTAGAAATTTATCTTGGGAAAATTGGTTATCTCTAATGTATTTGTGAATGTGGAACTAGTGAAACTCTTAGCTACCCAGTACAATCCAAACCTCTAGGCTATCTACAATTCATTGGATAAACCTTTCATACATGTGTTTGAAGATGCAATTTGTGAATTTTTTGACCTAGACGACACATGTGATGACACTATTGTACATGAGGTTTTAGAGAAAGAATTTTGGAGAATGGATACAGCCTATAAGGGTTGGAGATTACCATTGCATAGGCCTAAGAATGCTGGAATTCTAGTCCCACTTGGTGACAATGATGGGCCTCCCTTTCACATAAACCTATTTGAACCCTATTTGAAATGCATATACTTCTCAGTGTGTCAGGTGTTAGGGATGAAAGCTCCTGAGTTTATGTCAATTTTACCAATGGTAATTTTTGTCCATGTTTAATATCATAAAGCCAAACCATTTAACTATACTTCATATATTTTCAAAGGAATTGATTCAAGACTAATGGCAATTTAAAATGGATCCCCTATTCTGCATTTCAAGAATTATTATGTTTTTATGCATATAATAATGTATCATGGGAAAGAATTGGGGATGTGGCCAGAGGAGTTAAGGATTGCATAGTTTGATAATGAGGGTAAACTACTACCAATTTAGTTATGGACTGCTATTTGGGACAATAGATTTGTCAATTCAATTTATTTTCATTTTGAAGAGTACTTTGTTAAGCCATTGTACAATTTTTTTAACTATCCTTGTGACCACTCATTATCTAATGAAATTAAGAGCTTCCTCAAGCCTAAGGATTTCAATGGACCTATTGGTCATAGCTGGGGAGATTGGAATTGTTTCAAGGATGCTACTATGATCAGGGTTTATGGTTTTGAGGATACACCATTTATTTTTCCAAAAATAGTACTTGATAGATTTGCTTACTTGGAGATTGTCAGACAGATGGACTACTCAAGTGTTATAAATCTAGGTTCCTTTGGAAAGCATGCATTCATGCCAAGTACTTTATGCTTTGGAGATTTCACTGTATTGTCAAAAGAGGGGTATGACTTGATTTTGGATAAGTTACTACATTTTAATTTGAAAAGGGCTCCACCAAGGAAAGGGTTTGATCCAAAAGGATACATTGACTTTTCTAGAAGAAAGATGAACTTGGGTGGGTATGATCATATACCCTATCCATATGATGACTTGATATGGAATGTGGAGGAGAAAGAAGTTGAGACGATTGTTGATGAATATAACAGATTAGTAGAACAAAGGATAAAATAGATACAAGAAGCATAAATGTTATCTTCTAGTGAGGAGTCATCTGATGATGAGGAATCTTAGGGTGAAACTGATAAAATATCTAGATTGAAAATTGACGATTGTAAGTCTCCTCTTAGAGAGCTAGAAATTGAAGAGGGTTCTGACACAGACACAAGGAAAATTGTTTAAAGATCCTTTATTGATGATGATGAGTTTGTAAAGTCTCCAGAATTTAGAGCCTTCTTGTACAAATAAAAGGGAAAATCAATAAGAGAATCTATTGGAAACATAACACCAAACAGTGACGATCAGTTCTGCTGAATAATTTAAGGTTGTGTAGAAAATGAGGTGAAAGATATGACTCCAAAGCTTGGAAGAAAATTATTGGAGGATTCAGGTGTAATAATTTTTCTAGGTTTGTATCTAAATTTTGCTCTTGGTTTTGACAACTTTTTGCAAAATAATAATCCTACACACAAGCTTGGCCCTGAAGGAGTTATAGAGGTGTACATGGGGTCAAGGTATAACCCCAATGAAGGTTCCCTCATGATCTAAGCCTTGTACACACCACATAAGAAGTTTGTAATTATTGACATTGAAAAAGATTTCGACCATGTCATGACACTAAAATTTGGAGAGGATCATCTTGTAGCTATAGTTGAGATTGTAATCAATGTTTATAAATTAAATAAAGCTCAAATACAAATGTTTATTAAAGAAAAGGATATAATGGGTGATCCCACAAAGCTAGTTTACAATTTCTAGGAGATTCTATTTTTTGCTAAAATCACATAGTTCTAGAAAATATAATGATTTAAGCCTTAAAAGGTTCCATTTAAATAATTCCAATTGAATATGGTTTGATCAAACTACCCTAGATCAAACCCCCTTGCATATAACTCCACTAGTTTTAAACCATACCTATAACAGAGTCTCCTTTACACGTATCAAAATACTAATAAAAAACCACTTTTGATTTACCTTTTGGGAGATAAAATGAATTCATTTAAAATTCATTTTTTGTAAGCATGTAGTCCTTATTATAATCTTCCAAAAAGTATAATTTTAAATAAATTTAATATAATTATTATATTTATTTTTTATTTCTTGTGAACGTAGGTTTTTCACCGAAAATCAAGCTCTCTGTTCTACACATGTGGAAAAATAGCATATTATCAAAAATAAAATTTGAAAAATATGAGTGCACTAGATATTGAAGTCCTTGATCTAACAAAAAAAAAAATTAATTTTGATACATACAAAAAAAGTTACGTGTTATATAGTTGCGCTATGTCTGAATTGTAATTGGTTTGACTTCGAAACTTGATTAAAGAAAAAATATTCAATTAAAAACTATCTAACTAAGTGGAAGCACTATATATCAAAGTTAAAAATCTAAATTTGAAAGAATTATAATTTAATCCTTCATGGAAAAAAAGTTATGCATTATACAATGAGCGTCACTTTTTAAAAATGTTGTTTTCTGAAAAAAATAGTTTTCGAGGGACATAGAAAAATAAGCGCAATTTGATTCCAATTTTTTTAAAAAAAATATATTTAGCATCTACAGAGAAAATTTCACGAAAATCTAGTTTGCATCATCTTCAAATTCTTCACAGTTTAGCCGCTATAGGTGCCTGAAAGTGAAGATTTAGTTAAAAAAATATATTTAAGGGTCTAGTTTGGCCAAAAATTGTAAACCACTATTGTGGGATCACCCATTATATGTATAAAATGAATAATGAAAGGATACTTAAGGAGAATGATTACCTGAATGATATGGTTAAAAATATAGTGAAGGAATCTACTAAGTTACTGACTCAAGGGGAGAGTTCACAATCAAAGGATAAGGGTGAGGGATCATATGTACAGGATCATGTAGATAAAGCAAGGTTTGATAAAATCTCTACAACATTACAAAAAAGGCATGCTAATTTGATTATTTGGATGAATAAGTTATGGTCAATCCATTCCAAAAATCGAGCCACAATTCAAAAACACAAAATAATAAATGACCGAATACAGGAGAAGTTGTAGGAAATGCAACAGTAAGGTGTTTCTAATAGCAGGGCTATTATAAATGTTGAGGAGATAGTGAAGAAACATGAGGACTATTATGAGGAATTCCTAGGTAGATGAGAAAGGATTAACTAATGTTACAAAGCATATAGTGCTTGCATTATTTGAAAATAATGGAGAACTAAAAGGTTAGGACAAGTGGATAAAGGAGTGCAAGATGATATTGCATAAAGCTTTGGAGGTAGCCAAAAGTGGAGAATCAGCACTAGATAAGTCATTTGAGCATTCAGAGAAAATGGTAAACATGGAGATCATCACTGTGAGAAATGCCACAGATGATGTTGATACTCACTTGAGGCTGGAATATTTAGATTATGTTACTAAAGTCCATTTGTGGCTTGCCAGAGCCTAATTGCCTATGTTTAATTATTGTTAGTTATTGTTGAGTTTCAAAAGACATTTACAAAGGGGTGCATCCTCTCCAAAGTTTTGATATATAAGTCAGTTACATAGTGATAAAAAGATATAGGCGAATAGGGATAGATAGACAACAAAAAGGTTCCATAATGTTTTCATTTCAAAAACTATGTTGCAGATATAATTTTGAGGAAATTAATGAAATATATCTGATTCTGTGGCTTTATATTGGTATCAATTGTTTGTTGAAAATATTGAATTATCTGGTTGTCTCCAATTTAATATTTCCTTATTATTTAAATTGGTATATCAAGTATATATTCAATTTATCAATGCGCATTTACTATTCAAGATGTGTGATATGATTAATTGGTTTCTCCAAAAGAATTAAAATTCTTTTAGTCAACCTCATAAATCTAGGAGTGTTATTTATATCAATAAGAAGAGCCATATAATTAGAATTGCCATTTTGTCTCCAATTTTGTATTATCTGTTGATCCTGTATTATTTATTCAATTGGTTCTTTCAAGAAAAGATTAAAATCCTTTTGGTAAATCATAAGTAACGTGGTTGTGTTAGTTGGATCCATAAGTAGAGTTTTTCAATCACTTTCTTGCACGTTTATACAACATAAGTGTGCAAAAAAGTTTCAGTTGTAGCCAATACAAGTCATATAATTTAGATCTTCATTTGAATACATTCACCCAACAAGGCACTGGTCTTATCCATTTCATCATTTAGTTTCATCAAATTTGTTTAAAAATTTCACATCCATTAACTAAACATATTAAACCTCACCTTGATATTTCTTATACAATTTATACCAAATTAAGCTTTCATCTCTCCACTTCCAATTGCCATTGTAGATAGAATGCTCAAGTAGGAAACTCATAGTTTAAGTCTGCTTCATTTGCATAGGTGTACACCCACCTAGGTCTAGCAAATCCTAAAGAGAAGAAGGTTCAAATACACCATTTGGCCTTGTTCTTTAGCCTAAAACATGCCAAGAGCCTGGCAACCTCTTTTGGTTTTCCAACGAACATTTTTGAGACCTAACAATGCCACAAACTTAATTGAAAATTCAAGCTACATTACTTGGCACTAAATGAAGAATAGTTGGTTATGGGGAACTTCAAATAGATGAGGAGAAAAGAATATCATGAAACATATTGATACAAGACATATAACACATTCAATCAAGAGAAGCTAACCATGACAATTAACAGTGTGTTATAAGGAGCTTCAAATAGATGAGTAAAAAAAATATCATGAATAAAATATTGAGAATAGAAGAGGATAACTATGATAATCAATAGTTTGTTATGGGGAACTAAAAAAAAAGTATTATCATGAAGAACAATTTGTTACGAGGAACTTCAAACAAATGACAAAAAAAGAATATCATGAAACATATTGATACAACATAGATGAATGAAAAGCTACATTAAATAGAAATCCTAAAGCCAATAGGTAGCAATAATCTATGCAAAATGGGTATAACGCTAGAGACTTCATTGAAAATTCGAGCTACATTACCGAGTAGTAAATATTATAGACAAATAGAAAAATTGTAAAAGAGCTATTAGAATAACACTTAATAGCCACTAACATAATTTTATCTCGAATATGTTTATGGTTTCATACTAACCCTCTGCATATATATATATATATATATATATATATATATATATATATATATGCAATTACTCCTATGTTAATCTGCAATTGCTCCTATGTTAATGGGTATAACACCAAAGATGCACAGAGATATAATTAAAATAGTAAATGAAGGGAAATGAAATTACTAACCCTAACCATATTTTTTGATGAAAGAAAGAATATTTAACTACAATTGCTCCTATGGTAATGGGTATAATTTGCCAAAGATGCACAAAGATAACTACAAACAATAAATGAGGGGAAAAAAATTACTAACCCTAACCATATTTTTTGACAAAATAAAGAATATTTAACTACAATTTCTCCATCCATACAGAGCCATAATCTCTTTGAAGTCTGCAAAATGGGTATAACGCTAAAGATACAAAAATATATAACAAGAAGACATGAACAATAAATTAATCATTTATGCAAAATACCAATGTAAAATGACTTACAAATTCCGAAGAACAATAGTTTTAAAACCCTCCAATCTACTATAAAATGGAGTTGAAGCCGACAATTTTTAGAATAGTTTGCTATAAAACCAACTACAGAGCCAAAGGCGGCAATTTTTACAATAGTATGTTATTAAACCAACACCACAATATCTCTTTCGATAATACAACTTAATCAATATATTTTTTGGCACATTTCAAAGTACACTTTCCCACACTACAACATTGAATATATCATTTACTTCCTCCCATGCCATCATCCAACAACAAGAAGATGCATTAAGCCTCATTTGAGCAAACACAAGTACCATTATCCTTCCATTTATCGAGGCAACCAACTCCACCACCTCCAACCCACATAATTAGAAACCTCCTTGTCCTCATAAAAAACCCCAGGGAACTCCTTGCCAGTTGGGAGATTTTTGGCGCTGATAAATCTTATTCATGAGTAGGTTAATGAAAATCCTAGTAGAAACTTCAAACAAATAGCCTATCGGCTAATTATCACATCAACATATTACTATATATTTATGTTCTCTTTTAAAGTTTTTAGGGCCCTCTTCATGTATTAAAAAAGTGACTTCCAATATATTATAATTTATTAATATTAATAATCAATTGAATACACACAAAATAGGTACAATAAGTTTCAACTAGAGGAATTTATTAATATTGATGTTTAATTAAATAAATACAAAAAAATAGATACAATAAATCTCAACTACAAAAGTTTTAAGTTTTTTATTTTCTATTTAACAGTGCATCTTCATAGAAGCTTGGTATAGTTATTTCAAAATAATGAATAAATTATTTTTTTGTTATAGTCTTATACAATTAAAATATCTTGTGTATAATGCAAACATATATTATAAAAAGGTTGACCAAACCATTCAAAAAATAAGCACACTTATTGTAATAATATTAAAATACATATGCATCATTAATATACCCTATATAATATTAATTACAATGGTATTATAGTTATGAAAGAAGGTGGAAAGTTGCATATTGATGAGATTGTATCCAATACGATTTTATAATTATGTGAAATGAGATCATCTATATTTTATTGGTGTCTAATTTAGACAAACTAACTTTGTAATAGTATGCATGTATTTATATATTTATATTTCAAATGTTTAAAGAATATATACAATGAATCTATATTAATTTTCATGCATAATAGGCACTTCCAATTAATTATCTATGAAGATGAATTTTTTTTGGTTCAATTGTATGCATTATTGGTTAGTTTCAATTGCTTGCATTATAATTTGACCATTATAGGAGTTTTGATATAACATATTGATTGAATCCAAGGTTGATATTGTAAGTGGAATGAGACATGTACGCATTTTATTGGTGCTAAATTTAGACAAGATGACTTTTAAATGTATTCATATGTTCATACTCATATATTCAAATAATGGATCATAAAATCTAAAATAATTTCATTTCAACAATATAAGATTTTTCATAAAAAATAAATATTATTTATTTCACATTTGTTAATATTAGAGATTAGAATAAGAATTATTTTACTACAAACGTGTATTTAAGTGTTGAAGCTATTTAAAATTAGTAAGTGTTGGAATCCTCTTAAAAATGAAAAAAAAAAAATCAAAATATTTCCTTCACCCATAATTCAGTTATCAATAAATTAGTGTTATACTTCCTTATCAATTCAATGAGAGTAATCTTTAGTCATTTTCAGGACTTTTAAATATTTTCATTTCAAAACCTACTCATTTTTTATTTTATTTGTTACACTCAAATAGAATTTTTTTTTTGAAATATGACATAATCAATTATATGCAAATTGCATTATGTAATTGTTAAATATCATCATGTCACCAATAACACATACATATCAATATCATCTAATTGAATTAATTAAAATTTCATGAATTGTATAAAAATATAGATACATACTAAACTAATGAGCACTAAAAATATCAAATCTTGAAATATGTTGAAGGCCACTACTTGAAAGCATGTACAAATTAACATTGCCCTTTTCCCAAAAACTTATTATATACATAAGATTATATGCATTCTTTTAGAGATTTTATTTATTTGAATTTTTAGAGATTCTAAGTCGTGAAATAATTTTTTAATGTAGTGCTAATAGAATTTTTTAGTAGGGGTGGTTATAAATTTTTATTGATATAAACTATTAGAATTAGGAAGATCTAGGAGATAGAAGACAAGCACATGAAAAATCCATAAGATTGTATTTAGTTGACCCAAGAGATAATGAGTACAAAGCTTGCCTATGTAACCAATGAGATGAAGGTGGTCATGTGAAACACAATTACTAGGTAACCCTTCATAGATTTAACACTTGTTAACTCACATGACATGTGTTGTAGTGAGTGGCAAGTTATCATGCAAGAGGTGTAGAGGTGTCTCACAAAGTGAGAACACTTGTCTCAACCACATGAGGTGAGACAAACCTCTATATGTCCTCTAAGTGAACTTAAGTGTAGTGTAAATAGGAATCTACTAAGTAGGCTAATAGCTAACTAGTTTGACAATGTCTCTTTTCACACTAACAACCCCCTTTAAGTGATACTTAGGGAGTAAGCTAAAAACTGAAGATATGAGTCTCGACAACAAGGCTTGATAAGGTACTCATTTATAATGTAGTATTTTACAAATGATGGAGAAAGATAGAAAACCCAATGGGAGAAAACTATCCTCTAAAAAAAATTTCATATTTTCCTCTTTTTGTGATTTTTTTCCTCGTAAATTTCTTTATCCGTAACTAAATTTTGCTCCTTTTGTTGATTCAGCTCCATTCCTAGTTGTGATTTTCAAATTTTTAGAAAATTGAAAGAAATTTGAAGTGGATTTTTAATCACAACTCTTTGACACCCCCCTTTTTAATATTTATGATTTCCCTCTTTGTTTGGCAGTTTATTTTAGTGCATATATTTGCATACCAGAATGATGGTGAAAAAAGGCACTTTATATATTAGTGCAAAATCACCATCATTAAATAGAGTTTAAAAAATTAAATTTTCACCATATTGCAAATTTACACTAATAAAATTTGCATTTACAAAGTTTAGAAAAATCAAATATTTTAAAAAGTTAGAGAGAGGAAAGTAGAAAATAATTAAACCCTCATGGATTGGAAAGAACTAGTGGGTAATTGACTATAGTCAAAATAGGAAAATTATGCTATGTGGAGAAAATTTCAAGACTCAACCACACAAGCTATGAACAATCCTCTTAGGAGTCTACCATGCCTACTTCACTCCTCAAAGTGTGGAGCATTTGAGGCCTATTCACCAGATTGACTTGCCAAGTGGAGAATTCAATGGAGTGTCTGCAACAACTCCTTCACACCAATAACAGATTTGCACTGCAGCTTCACACGCCAATGCCACCAACCAATTGTAGATTTTGGTCAATTTAACAATAACTTCCACTATAGATTTGAGGCATCACTCACTACTGATCTTTCCTCTCCTAGGCATCCCTTGCAATTTAAAACAAATCAAAAACTCATGCAAATTGTGCCTCACATCCTCCAAATCGAGGTTCAAACCTTTTATTTTCCTGTAGATTGTTAGCAAGAAGAGGCATGGCAAGTGAAGGTCAATGCCTATATTTATAGGTAGATGAAACCATAAATAATCTCCACCAAAGAACGACAATAAACCAGCTACAATTTCATATGCAAAAATTGTTCCTCTAAGTAGAGGTGTCACAAATTTTTGAGTAGAGATTATGCCACAAGATTGGGGTTAATCGAGTTCCCTAAAAATTTTAATAAAGAGAGCAACAAAATTTATCAAAATACATTGTATTTGTTCACCTAATGGTTTGTAAATGTCTCCTTCCTACTCTGATACAATATTAGAATTAGGAAGATCTAGGAGATAGCATACAAGCACATGAACAATGCATAAGATTGTATTTAGTTGACCCAAGAGGTAATGAGTACAAAGCTTTCCTATATAGGCAATGAGATGAAGGTGTTCATGTGAAACACAATGATTAGCAAACCCTTCATAGATTGAACACTCGTTAACTCACATGACGTGTGTTGTAGTGAGTGGAAATTGATCATGCAAGAGGTTTATCACAAAGTGAGAACACTTGTCTCAACCACATGAGGTGAGAAACACCTCTTTATGTCCTCTAAGTGAGCTTAAGTGTAGTGTAAATAGGAATCTACTAAGTAGGCTAATAGCTAACTAGTTTGATGATGTCTCTTTTCACACTAACATAAACATTTTCACATATATAGAATAGAAAGAATTCATAGAGTTCTTACATTCTTATGATGGAAACTGGGGAGGGGGTTGATTTATCTTGCATTAAAGGAAATAATGGTTATAAAAAATACAAAAACCCAATGTTTAGTAAATTCATTTTTAGTAATTTTCTCAATCTTGGCAATGGATCATGTCTTAATATTTGTAGCATTAGTCTTCTAGATAATCTTGGTGTGGGTAAGAATCTAATAAAATTGGATAATATTTCTATCTATGGCTTTGATAATGTTGTAAGGAAACCATTGGAGACAATCACACTACCCATTAAGGTAGGGCCCATGACCTTTCCTACCCTTATCCATGTCATGCCATAACCTCTTTCATACAATCTTCTCCTTAGTAAACTATGGATTCATGCCATGAAGGGAGTCATGCCTACTCTTCACTGTGAGATGAAGTATGCATATAGTAACAAGATACATCTAGTTAAAGTGGATGCAAAAAGTTATAATTTATAAGTCGAATATGAGGAGAACACTTCCAACTCTCTTAGTATTTTGATTCCATTTTCAAAAGTTGAACCATCACCTTCTAATGATAATGATGATGATTGTATTCATTTGATTTTACACCTAATTTTTGTGGGGAGACTAAAATCTCACCATAAAAGATTTAAGAGTTGAATTGTGTAGCATCAAAAACTAGTGATGATCAAAGTAGTGCTTCCTCTTAAAATAAATGCTTTGGTCATGATTAAGGTTTTGTGCGAACCCCAATCCGAATACCTGCAAAACAAAGAGAATAAACACATTAGTTAATCAATTGCAAGAATGAACAATGATTCCCCATGAAATCCATTTGCAAACTTCAAATTAGGAAAGAAAACAAGGAAGAACACAATAAAACAAGAAAATATAGATTCAATCCTAATTAGAAAAGAAAACACATGATCCCTTGGGGGAATTGGTGCCAATTTGATGTGAAAATTGGTCCTTTCCCAATTCCTAAGATGAAAACTTGATATGTTGATGATGATTGATCCACTTTGATGATGAAGGATGAGAGCTCCAAGCTAAAATCTACAAAAAACCTAGCTAAGAACTCAATGGCGATGGATGAAAATGGCTAAATATTTTAGCATAATAACTTTGCATAATTTGTGGATGATAAAATGAGGAGATGAGCTCATTATTTATAGAATCCCAAAATGGATGAATGTCCAACATAGAGCAATGTGGGACTAACATTCATCCAATGGCAAGATGCCACTTGTCAACCTGTGAATGGAAGAAGCTTGAGCACATTTTGATCAATGTGCAAGTTTGAAATTTGAATTTGATGAAATGACATGTTTAGGGTGGATGAAAGATGAGTTAAATGCCAAGTGGGAGACATGTAAGAGACAATGTAAGAGCTTTAAATTCTTTGTTGGATGGACAAGTCATTTTGGGGGGAGATTTCAAATTTGAGGAATATTCCCACTTGGATGCCTTTTTTGAATGAAAATAGGTAATTTATAAAACAATTAAATTAATTTTCATGTGCAAGTTGCAAAATCTAGAGGATTTGAGTGATTAGGATTAAATTAATCAGGATTTGATTAATTTAAAGGGAGATTTAGCTGTTTTGACCATTTGATTTAGATTTTAGGATTGAAATAAATCAAAAAGAGATGAAAATGATTAAGACTTTGTTAAATAAATATTTTGATTTATTTAACCAAAAGGGGTGATGTTAGATTAAATTAGATAAACATTTGATTTATTTAATTTAATTAGATGAACTTTAGAAATTTAATCAAATAATATGGATTATTTAATTAAATAAAGATAGGAAGATGAAATGACCTAGCTAATTACACAAAGATGATGATTTAATTAAATTGAGGGATTTATTTAATTAAAAGGGGAATTATGATGACTTTAATAAAATAAGGCTATTCGATTAAATGGTTAGACAAAGGGATAATTCAGAATGAAATGATATTAGTAGATCGGGATCGTGTGTGCAATATCAATCTGTATATTTTCTATGTCTACATTTTTCCCCTCTTTGAAGCAGTGCACTTGTTGCATTGGTTCAAAGAATAATCTTGCCATGATCAAAAGTAAAAAATTCTCTGATCTTTTTTTTTTTCTTTTTCGGATGCCCCATTGTTGCCCCAGTGAAAAGAATTATGTTGGTATACTTGCCCCTCGAGAGATTGGGCGAAGAGGTTTTATTTGAGGGTTGATCTCTCGACAAAGAGGTTCAAGATCAGTTCAAATTGAATATTTGTTGTGGACAGATTTGATGATGTAGACAATCATCAACCATGGGTAGCCTTATGCCTATTTTGATATATTAACCTAGTTGATCTTGATTTGTACCATGACAGTGACATTATTAATGATGAGATGATTATGATGTTTATATGTAATGGATGATATGATGATGCATGGATGATATGGATGCACATGATATGATATGATGATGCTTTTATGCTTATTAAAATAGGTGATAAATGTATGGTTTATGAGATGTTTAGAATAACCAATCTATATTATGCAATGATGGGGATGAATGCATGTGGTATGATTAATGCTATATGGTATGATATGCATTATGCAGTATGTTGGCAATTTGTGGATACAGGATGCATGCATTATCGATGATTTGTGATTAACTATCATGGTACCATGTTAGCGCAAAAAGAAAGAGATAGAAGAAAATAAGAGATTCCAGCAAGACATGAGATGATGATGATGATGATGATTTTTGAGGAGTTGGGATTTTCAAAGGGCCAATTACCTTATGTTTGATAACACACGTAGGCACGATGCATCAGGGTATAAAGAACCAAGATGGTGTTGTACCTAATGCGATGGAATTTGACTCGACAAACATATAGGATTATTCTTTTTCACACTTGACATACGGAAACCTTGCTAGGACATACCTAACAAAGCAAGTATTCGCTAAGTTATATTACAAGAACGTGCAAAAAGCACAATAGATAAAAAGATAATGATCATTGCCCCATTCCTATCGAGCTCTAAATCCATTTGTTGGGGACATCATTGAGAGGTCCTTGGAATGAGCACAGTAAGATAAACCAAAAGGAAAGATCAAGAACACAAACAAGCCAATGTTCTTCATACCTTTAGCCAAAGGGATGTGTTTTGATAGGATAAGAATCCAAGGTGATATCTAAAATGATGCCCATTGTCGGAACGATATATCCTGGGAAATGCATTGTATAGGATGATGATGGTTTGATAAATTGATTAATAGGTTGTTGATATAAGGTTGACTGACATGTTTGAAAATGATCAAGAGTTTGATTTTGCGATTAACGGTTTATTGCTTCGATTTTGATTTTGTGTTTGATGTTTTCTTTTTTTTTGCTGATTGTTGTGGTTGTTTCTATTTATTTTGCCAAAGGATGAAGGTGACAATTAGTTTATTATGGATGATTGATTATTTCAAGTGAAAGCGAGATGAGACGGATGAATTTTTTCAAATATTTAGATTTTTTTTTTACGTTTTTGGAATGTTTTGAGGTTGTTTTTGGTATTTTTAAAATTTTGCAAATGTTTTGAGTTTTGAATTTTTGATGTTTTGGGGTTTTTCGAGATTTTATGAATGTTTTTGGATTTTGTGTTTTTTGAATTTTTTTGGATTTTGATGTTTTTTGAATTTTTTGGATTTTGATGTTTTTTTGAATTTTTTGGATTTTGATGTCTCGGGGGCTAATCAAAGATTAGCCTTGCCAATGTTAAAACTTAGAGACAACGTAGTTCAGATATCATGTTTTTGATGTTTCCTATTTTATAGATGTTTTTGGATTTTGATATGTTTTGGATGTTTTTTTTATTTTCACATGATTTCGATGATTTGGATATGGATATGTGTGATGATATCAGTGGTTTCTTTGGGATTTTGTTGAAAACCAAGCTATGGTTGATTAATTGAATCAATGGATTGATTATGATAACATTGTTGAGGATGCACAACAATGTAAGGATAGTGCTAAGCAACACGAGGATTAGGATGGATATCCCAAGATGATGAGGGATTGATGATGATAACATTGTTGAGGATGCACAAAAATGCAAGGATAGTGTTAAGCAACACAATGATGGGGAAGGATATCCAAAGATGATGCAGGATTGATTGGATTTGATTGATCAAGATTGATGAAGCTTGGTTTGGAACAAAATATGTTTTGGATGATTTGATGTGATGTTGAAGCACACATTAGATGCAACTGATAGTGATTGTTTGGATTAATGTTTGATGAAAGATGAAGATTGATAAGGAATGTCTTCTTGTCAAAATATTCCATGGGCTAGTGATTTGTATTTTTTTTCTCACAAGTGGTGGACCAATTTTATTTCACATTTTCCAATGTTTGGATCACCACATAAGTTGGAGGATATAGATCAAGATTTATTCCCAAAGCAAGATGTAAAAATCTGCCCCCAGTGTCTAGTAATGTATGGAATGTGATGTGTGGATGCTCGGATAGGTGTATGGATTGAGGGATATGGATTATCTTGTGATAAGATAAGTTGTTCAGATAAAGAATGCTCATTTGGATAATGCTTCATGGCTCAGATAATGCTAGGTAGGATAGGATCAATGAAAATGACCCATGTCAAGTTGTTTACTGTAAGCAAGCGTAAAGTGTGCACCAAAATTTTACCAAGATCAAGATAATTTGGACTATGGATGTAGATGGATAAACATGGATTGGATAAATGGTTAATGGATGAATGGATTTATTATGGATGAGATGGATGAAATGCTGGATTTATTATAGATGGGATAAGATGCTTTCACTTGAACTAGCGCACATAGATGATCGATTATACACATGATTCCTTTTGCCAAGTTTTCATCATGGTACCTACCCACTGCACCACTGAAGTGGTTTTCACTAGAGGACGATTTTTTTCTTTACTGTTTTCAATCCTTTTTCTATTTTTTTTGGATTTTCATATTTTTTTATTTTTTGGATTTTTCTATGAAAGATTTAAAGCTTATGTTGAACCAGAAGGTTTTGTTGATGTAGATGCTTTTGTCGTGATGTGCCATTTATAGCTTGCTTGAAGAAGTTTTTTTGCTAAGATACATGCACTTGAATACAAATTTTGAGATTCTTGATCTACTTCGTTGATATTGGAGTTGACTTTGTCTTTGTGCGCACATCATGATAGAGTGCCTTCTAAATCCTTATGATAAAGGGTTGTTTCCAATACATGTTCAATGTGAGAATCATATATCATGTGTGGAGGTGTGGATGGAGTGTGTTTAGAGATAAACGATGGATTGGTTGACAGTTTGGAACCTTTGACTCTCCAAACTTGGGAAGATGAACAATGATGAGTGGATATGAAAGTGTGCATGGAATTAGGACCAAATGCTTGATACACTTTGTATGTCACTTGAAAAGATTGCTTTTTATTTTGTGGACATCTTTGATGGATATTTTTCCCTTTTTTATTTTTCCCCATAGTTTCTTTGACTAATGGAGTTTGATAGGGATAATCTTTCTTTGTATTCTTTGGTATCCATGTATATTTGATTTGTCCATTATGCTTCTTAGTTTCTTTTGCTTTGATAATTTTCTTTGTGATTTGATTCACATCCTTCATTTGATGTTGGTCCCAATTTGTGGATGGGGTAATGGGTAGATGAAGATTCATGACATGGTTGGTTGTAGTATTGACACTAGTTTCATCATAAAGACTCTTCATGCTCCCTATGTTGACGTTTGCTTGAGACATAGTTTCACCCAGTATGGTGGTAGTGGCACCTTCATTCCTTGATTCTGCTTGTTTTGAGGGTTCCTGTTTAGAATGCATTCTCTAACAAATGACCACTATAGATTATGTTATTTCAATTTTCTGCTCTGCTAACTCTGAAATATCTTGTTCTGTCTGACCTGCTTCCTTGAGTGGATAATGTTGGATATTTTTATTCATGATTTCATCAATCTTAGTTTGGGATATATTTGATCCTGATGTTGACAACTCAGTTTGACTATAGGAATCACTAACCTTCTCTTTTTCTGTAATAATGTCAAGAGTAAAGGAATCCTATTCTGAATGAAGATCATCTACATGTCCACCCAAAGAAAGTATCTCATGGGTATATGGATTATGTGCTATGTCAATATGATCATCTTGTATATATAGGAGAGTATCCATTAGACCATTGTAGTAGCTTGGAGATACAAACTCCTGATCTTGAATGATTTTAGAATTGCTTTCGACATGCTTTGGATCGATTTCTTGACATGGGTCAGTTTCAAAGGATGGATTGCTTACAAAGGGTTCCAGGATATATTCATTAGGAACAAAAAGTGGTTCATTATCCTCTTGATCTTTGAGTGGGCTTGGATCAAGTGTCGACTTGAGGATTCCTTTAGTATCTGTAATCATGAGGTCAAAGGGGGTCAACATGTCTTGGAAAGGATCATTGCTAGACCTTGGTGAAAGATTTTGATCATGCTTTGGAATAAATTCTTGAGATATGTCATCTAACGCATAAGGAAATGTAGAGACATTTTCAATATTATCATTGGTTGATGGATCATAGATTATGTCCATGGGATCAAATAATTCTAACACTCCTTGAAATAGATCACTAAAAAGTGGCTCTTGATGTATGGTGAGTTGATCTCTCTCTCTCTCAAGTCTCTCCTTCCCACCCCCTCTCCCTCTCTCCCCTCTACCCTAAACCCTTAAACCCTACCCTTTATCTCTCTCCCACTCCCCCCTCTCTCTCTTGAAAGTCTCTCCCTCCTACCCCTCTCCCTCTCAAGCTCCTCCACCTTAACCCTTAAACCCTACCCTTTAGCTCTCTCCCACTCCCCCTTCTCTCTCCCAAGTCTCTCCTCCTACCCCTTCTCCCTCTCCCCTCTACCCTAAACCCTTAAACCCTACCTTTATCTCTCTCCCACTCCCTCTCTCTCTCAAGTCTCTCCCTCCTTAACCCTTAAATCCTAGGACCCCTACCCCTTCTATCTCCCCACTCACCTCTCTCTCAGACTCTCCCTCCTACACCCTCTCCCTCTCTCCCCTCTACCATTATAACCCCCTACCCTTTATCTCTCTCCCACTCCACCCTCTCTCTCTCTTTCTCAAGTCTCTCCTTCCAACCCCCTCTCCCTTTCTCCCCTCTACCCTAAACCCTTAATCCCTACCCTTTATCTCTCTCCCACTCCCCCCTCTCTCTCTTGAAAATCTCTCCCTCCTACCCACTCTCCCTCTCGAGCTCCTCTACCCTTAACCACTAAACCCTACCCTTTATCTCTCTCCCACTCCCACCCCCTTATCTCTCACAAGTTTGTCCCTCCTACCCCCTCTCCCTCTTTCTCCTCTATGCTAAACCCTTAAACCCTACCCTTTATCTCTCTCCCACTCCCCCCTCTCTCTCTCAAGTCTCTCCCTCCTACCCACTCTCCCTCTCGATCTCCTCTACCCTTAACCCTTAAACCCTAGGATCCCCTACCCCCTTTATCTATCTCCCACTCACCCCCTTCTCTCTCTCAAGACTCTCCCTCCTAAACCCTCTCCTCTCTCCCCTCACCCTTAACCCTTAAACTCTAAACCATAAACCCTTACCCCCTACCCTCTATCTCTCTCCCTCCCCCTCTCTCTCTCAAGTCTCTCCTTCTCACACCACCTCTCCTCTCTCCCTCTAACTAAACCCTTAAACCCTACCTTTATCTCTCCTCCCCCCCTCTCTCTTGAAAGTCTCTCCCTCCTACCCACTCTCCCTCTCGGGTCCTCTGCCTTAACCCCTAAACCCCTACCTTTATCTCTCTCCCACTGCAGCCTCTCTCAAGTCTCTCCTCCCTACCCCTCTCCTCTCTCTCCCCTCTACCTAAACCCTTAAAGCTTTCCTTATCTCTCTCCCACTCCCCCTCTTTCTCTCAGTCTCTCCCTCCCTGCCCACTCTCCCTCTCAAGCTCCACTACCCTTAACCATTAAACATGAGGACCCCCTACTCCCTTTATCTATCTCCCACTCCCCCCCTTCTCTCTCTCAAGACTCTCCCTCCTACACCCTCTCCCTCTCTCCCCTCTACCCTTAACCCTTAAACCCTAAACCCTAAACCTTTATACCCCATACCCTTTATCTCTCTCTCAAGTCTCTCCTTCCCACCCCTCTCCTTCTCTCCCCTCTACCCTAAACCCTTAAACCCTGCCCTTTATCTCTCACTCCCCCTCTCTCTCTTGGGGAGTCTCTCCCTTCTACCCACTCTCCCTCTCGAGCTCCTCTGCCCTTAACCCTTAAACCCTATCCTTTATCTCTCTCTCATACCCCCCACTCTCTCTCAAGTCTCTCCTTCCCACCCTCTCTCCTCTATCCCCTCTACCCTAAACCCTTAAACGCTAACCTTTATCTCTCCCCACTCCACCTCTCTCTCTCATGTCTCTCCCTACTACCTCCTCTCCCTCTCTCCCCTCTACCCTTAACCCTTAAACCCTAAACCCTTGTACACCCCCTACCCTTTATCTCTCTCACTCCCCCCTCTCTCTCAAGTATGTCCCTCCCATCCCCTCTCACTCGCTCCCCTCTACCCTAAACCCTTAAACCCTACCCTTTATCTCTCTCCCACTCCCCCCCTCTTTGTCTCATGTATCTCCATTCTACCCCCTCTCCCCCTCTCCCCTCTACACTTGACCCTTAAACCATAAACCCTTCTAATCCCTACCCTTTATCTCTCTCCCACTCCCCCCTCTCTCTCTCAAGTCTCTCCCTCTTACTCACTCTCCTTCTTGAGCTCCTCTACCCTTAACCCTTCAACCCTAGGACCCCCTACCCTTTATCTCTCTTCCACTCCCCCCCTTCTCTCTATCAAGTCTCTCCCTCCTACACCCTCTCCCTCTCTCCCCTCTACCCTTAACCCTTATACCCCCTACCTTTTATCTCTCTCTCGAGTATCTCCATCCTACCCCCACTCTCCCTTTCTCTCCTACTCCCTCCATATCTCTCTCTCAAGTCATAATTTAAAACGAATATCATTTATATTTATATTAATATTAAAAATTAATTTTTAGTAGATGTGGTTCGACCGAACATGTTTAGAATGTTCAACCGAACCCCTTTCAAATCTATTTTTTTATTGTATGTTAAATGGTTTCAGTCGAACCATGGTTTGGTCAAATCCCCATTTGACCGAACACTATTTTTTTGTTCGACCGAACCCATTTATTTGCACCCACATCCTCTCAAGGACCAAAATTGCTCAAAATTTTGCACTTCGAAGCTCGATTTGAGAATGAAAATGGAGGAGATCTCAAAGACCCAATTGGTATCAGGTTGCCCTCAAAACGAGCTATCCAACAAATACAATTTTAATATGTTTTTATTATATTATCTATTTGTTTTTTAAGTTTTATTAAATATAGGTTTTTCACCAAAAACTAAACTCTTTGTTCTACACATGTGAAAAAATAAAAGATTATAAAAAAAAAAAAAAAAAAATGAGTGCACCAGATATTGGACTCCTTGATCTAACAAAAGAAAAGAATTTTGATACATACAGTAAAAGTTATGCATTATACAGTCACGTTATGTCTGAATTGTAATTTATTTGACTTTGAAACTTGATTAAAGGAAAAATATTCAATAAAAAGCTATCTAACCAAGTGGAAGCACTAGATATCAGAGTTACAAATCTAAATTAGAAAAAAAAAGAATTTTATCTTTCATGGAAAAAAAGTTATGAGTTATACGGTGTGTGTCACTTTTTAAAAATGTTGTTTTTTGAAAAAAACCAATTTTCGTGGGAGATGGGAAAAGAAGTGCAATATTATTCCAAAAATTTTGAAAAAAAATATTTTTAGAATCTATAGACAAAATGTGACAAGACTCTAATTTGCATCATCTTCAAATTTCTCATGGTTTAGCCGCTATAGGTGCTCGAATGTGAAGATTTAGTTAAAAATAAAGTCAGTGTCTAGTTTGGCCAGAAATTGTAAACCACTATTGTAGGATCACCCAACAACTTTATATTTTTTTGTTGGTTTATATTTAGCAGAAGGACAAGTGTCCCCAAATGTAATTCTCTCATTGGATGAGGGGTAGTTAGTTGTAACAAACCCTAATTAGGGTTTTATTTTGTAATCTTGGTCGTTGATTTGAAATCAATCCAAGCCATTGAATTGTAATTGAAGAGCCTATCAATTGAGCTCACCCTTCATTTGTAAAACATGGGAGCATGTTGTAAAACATGTTGAGATAAGTGAATTACTTCTTAAGATTTCCAAAGTAATAAGTAATGCATTGTTTAAATTGATGGTGATTACTTCTCTTATTTTGGAGTTTGCATGGTTCTTATCCCTCATCATATTTTAGATATTATTTCATGTATGTTAGATGAATACAAAATCTGATAAGTATTGATTTATGGTGATAATCTTGCTCATACTTTCTTTGAATAAATGATTTTTTTTCAATGCGCAATGTTAACCTGAGCTTACTTTGTGGATGCTTAGCTTTTGTCTGGATAAATATTGTTCAATTCGATGGTAGTTATTGATGGCGTGAAAATCATAGACACATCCCTTGAAGATTGCACCCACTTTGTGTAGTTTTCCTAGTGTGGTGAAGCAGAGCATGGTTATTGCTTTCACCAAATCAATACCATCACTTGAATTCTTAGAAGTAGATTAGAACTTCTAAACCCTTATCTCCTTTTTAGTTTGCTTTAAGTCCATGATCCAAGACCCAAACAATAGAGCTTAATTTTCTAGACCTTCATTGTGAATTGAATGAGCCTAGTATAAGTCCCATTGTGTATTACCAGCATATCACAACGTCCATTGAGCTTATCCAAACATCAAGACCTAATAAAAGAAACCTTGGAATCGCCATATGATCTTCTCGCAATTATAGCATATGTAGTGATTTTGTTCAAGAGAGGATAGAGTGTCTTTGGACATTTTATTCTATGTTCAGTGGGTAATAAAACACACACCAACATGACTAACAAGCATGAGGTTAGTTACTATGCATATCCAAGGAAATGAATTAACACAGATATTCGTCGATTTAGATCTCCCATCATCTGAAACTCTCTGAAATAACATAAATAAATAATTGCATTTTTTATACTGACATACATGTGAATTTTATTTCAATTGAGTTGAATTACCCACCTAACTCACTCTTTTCTTTTATCCATATTATTTTATAGAACAAAAAATGCTTAGAACCTATAAAAAAAATTAGAAATTTGATCTTGGAATTGAAAATTTAGCTTAGGACAGTCCTACTAGACAAGTCAAAAATGTGGGAGATGAAATCAAACAAAATAAAACAATAGAATTTAGGCTTCAAATAAATCACAAACTTTCACCTTTCAATTGAGCTTACTAATAGTTTGCCTCGAAAATTGAAAAAAGTCATAAATGCTAAAACAATGCAAGTTTTCATTGTAGATGGAGTGGATGTACTTCAATCATTTGGAAAGTTTGTTGTTCAATTCTACATCATCTACATGATCAATTCAAGATAGTTAAAAATGTAAAACTTAAGGAATATTGCCATGAACGGACAAGCGACCACTAGAAATAAAGTGTAATAAAATAAATAGACAAGCAAAATTATTTTTGGCAATGCCCATGACAGGTTGGTGATATCATTCCTACTTAAAAGAAAACCATCAATTTTATTTGTATTTAAGATTATAGAGTTATAGCTGAGCAATTAAATCAATTGGTTAGTATAACTAGGAGAAATTGAGTGTTTCGAAGGACATCACTAAAAAAATGATGCATGACATTAATACCATAAATTGAGTTCTTCATTACGAGGTTGACACATGCATCCTAGAATCCATTAATTAAAAAAGATCAGACATGAAAGCCATGTTCAATAAAGTTTTCAATGGACAATCAGGTCCGTAGGTTACAATTGATTTGTGTTAGCTTTTTTTTTATGCGAAAAGCTTGTTCTACCTTAATTTGTTAGAGATTTAAATTCCAATATACATCATTGTGCGGAATCCTATTCTTTGTTGTGTGAACTTACAATTGTTCACACTACAAATTTTATATCATCCAATTAAGTGAATTGACTTCTCTGTTCTAGGGACATGATCTCACAAAATTGTTGGAATAATGTAGTAATTTTTTCAATTAAAAATATATGTTTGTTTTGATATAGATAAATGCAGGAAGGGTCCATACCCATTACAAAGCAGTCATAGAGGTAATAAAGAGGAGTCTCACAAAAAATAGAAATAAAAAAAAAAAAATAACTTAAAGGAAAGACCAAAGCAAAATAGAAGATGGAGATGGAAAGAACCCAAAAACCAACAACAAAAGAAGGGTCAAGGTGTTTTGATACCAAACTTTAGAAGAGGCCTCAATGAGGGGCAGGATGGGAGTGGAAAGACATTTCAATATTTGTGGGATGCAACTCTGAAGGAGTACCAAGCTCAACATTAAGTTTCATCTTTATTTCGAATAGTGAACCATTATCATCAGCACCGTGGGAGGCCAAAGTCATAGCAAGCTATGTTGGAAGACACATCCATAGAAGAAAAACCTTATAAACTAATAGAAAAAAATTTCCTCCCTCTATTTCTCATTCATTGGGCCCATAATTTCAAAATGAAAAATGAAAAAACTATGGGAAAAAAAACCTCTAGCCAATAATTTTTTTGTAAAGACCACCACAAAATTCAGCCAATATTAAAAAAATGCCATGGACCATAGGTTCAACAATTATATCATTGCTCGGTGGGAGTCCCGAAATAGCTTAATGCTCAAATCAAGCACTCGAAAACATTCTTTCAGTTTCTTTCATTATTCATGTTATTCAGACACTAGCTTCAACAAGTCACAACCTTAGCACTCTTTGAGTTAGGTACAAAGAGCATACTCATACATGGTGGTACTCACATGGGCAACAATATATCTATTTGAAGCCTCTTGACAACAAAGTTCAATCACAATTATGTATGCTTTTTTTATAAGTCTTATTTTTCTTTGGCAACTATACTTTTAAATGTCTTATTGGCTTGATCTCGAATCTCAACATACATAATTGTGATGGAACTCTATTGTCAAGAGGCTGAAAATAAATATATTGTTGGCCATGTGAGTACCACCATGTATGAGTATCCTATTTGTACCTATCTTAAAGAGCACTAAGGTTGTCACTTGTTGAGGCTAGTGTCTGAATAACATGAATAATGAAAGAAAATGAAAGACAAAGTAGTTCCTATGCTTTATCCAAACATGATCAGGGGGTTGCCCCCTACCTCTACTATCATGTTGGCATGTTACGTATATAATCTCTCACTCCAAAGCTACTCCATTAGAAACCGTGGGCCTATGAGTCCATCTGAATTCTCCTCGGCTTGAAACCACTAGTGCTCAAAGAGTGGTGAGTGAGGAGGGGAGAGTGGTGAGTGGAGGGGAGAGTGGTGACTAGGAGGGGGAGTGAGAGGTGGGCCCCCTTGCTTTTTTTTGATCAGATTGGCCATAACTGTAGTTGGGAAAAATTGGTCCCAAAGATTTATCTATTTTTTTTGAGGTCCAACTATATTCTCTATTTTATTTTTCTATTCAAATTTGCTTCTCTAAAAAACCATATTGGTTTTGTAGTCCATCATAACTTAGAATTTTTTCCAAGTGATTTTCTTGATCTCGTTGGTGTCTTGGCCTTAACCCATTTGGCTGGTAGTAGTTTTCTTGGCTAACTTTGTTAGCTATTTTGCTGCAACATACATGCTTGTAGTCTAGAGTAGTGCTTTATTTGGAGATGCTTGCTTGATCATCTTCTTTGCTTTCCATATGCTTAGAATACATGATGGAAACATATTTGGCATACACAATTGTGATGGAACTCTATTTTCATGAGGCTGAAAATAAATATGTTATTGGACATGCGACAACCACCATGCTTGAGTATCTTCTCTGAACCTGTCCAAAACAACGCTAAGGTTGTGACTTGTTGAGGTTATAAAATGCCCAAGCTTGCCAATGACTAGGATTAGGGAACCAACAATTATGATTTTCCATTTATAGGAACAAATCTTTTAGTGATGACTTCAACTTAGCAATATGCTCATGTACTATTGATTACTTCCTAGATTCTAGCTTTCATCTACACATAATCATCTTGCAATTGCAATTTGGCATCCAAAATGAAATAATGTGCAAGGTCAACACAATCCATCACATGTTGGTATATGTGTGTCGTTGCTTAACCAATTTAGCTAATGTGACACTAACTACATTTATAATTTGTTAAGTCTTCTTTTCATTGCACTTGTTGTTACATTGGTATCAAAGCCTACAACTCAACACTAGGACCTAAATGATCTCTCTTTTGTTGTACTAATTTGAATATTTGGTATTGACAATCATGGGTCATGGGAAGAAAGCAAAAGGGAAGGTCTCAAAAAAGAAACCCCCTAAACAAAAGAAACCAAAAGAATCGAAAGCCGCTATTACTGGTCATAGACCCAAACACAACAACTAACAAAATATCTGACACTGATCCATTAGTTGAAGTGATCAAACAAATAAAAATCCATAAGGGAAAGGAATTGGCTAAACCTTAGAAAGATCATGAACCAAAAAAAAGAAATGCCCTCAATCAACTACCAAACCAAGGCCCTCAGCTATTCAACATTTCTCGTTTGGTTGTGGATGCAATTCTCCTATTCTCACTAAGGAAGCAATTGCAGAGTACAACTGTGTCCATGCTACTATGACTGTAAACACAAGAATCTCGGATGAGGAAGAACCCAAAGATAAGTAGACTCCTACTTGTAACCCAAGGTATGTACTGAACAGTGAACTACTACTTAATAAATATCATCCCACTTTTGTAAAAGTTTCCTACTATAAATTAGATTTGTAAAAAAAATGTATTTTCACATTAGCTTTTATCCATAAACTCTTCACTTGTTTCTTGCTTTATCTAAATTTCTTATAACTACTAGTTCTCCAAAGAATCATGTTCCTCGATTCTTGTTTTCCTAGATGCATTTCAACCAATTCTGCATCTTGTCAAATAGTTCATTTGCATTGTGTATGCTTCCACATTTCACATATAAATGATGCAATGATGAGTGATTTGAACCTACTAAACAAAGTGTTTCCAATGGGCTGGTTTTAGTATTAAAGCTTCTCAGAATTGGCACTAGATGATGATATATTCATTTATCCTATATTCCATGGCATTTATTTTATTAAAGCAGAATTTTTACGTGGTTTCTCCAAATTTCTATTTGGCTTGCATGTTTGTTACACATGGTTTTTTATTTTTTCATTGGGAAATTGTCATTGCAACAAGTCAAGAAAAAAGGGAGATAAAATTTTGAATCAATTTCTAACATTTTTATTGTATAAATGTGTCTTCCACAAGGTTCCTATGAGCAAGTGGCATTGTTCAAAGCATCTCATGTGAGCTTGTTTTAGCTATCACATTTTGCATTTATGCACTCAATTATTTTTGCCTTGATGCATTTCAACTAGTGTTGTGTTTTTCCAAATAGTCATCTCCACTATCTATGCTTCTACATTTTGCATATAAATGATGCAATGATGAGTAATTTGAACCTACTCAAGAGAGTGATGTTGTACCATGAGTTTGCAAAATAGGCAATGTATAATCCTATTTGTACAATGGCAACAACTCATTCTTCTAAGTAGATCCACTTTGTTCATCATTACAAAAATGAAAGCACAAACATATTCCATGGACAAATCAATAGCTATTATGGCCATGGAATGATAGGAAAACAACTTTTCTACCCAAAAGTCTACTAAACAAATTGACAATGGTATGCAAATTTTCCCCTCTCATTTTGGAAGTTTTTGGTTAATTAGCATATTAAAATATATTTGATAATTTCAACTGACCTATTTTGATAGTGTTCAATATATTTGTTCTAGATTGTAGAAGAGAATGAAAGAGCGGACAAATGTCATGGACAAATCAAAAAACTTTTATGAGCATAGACTGAGAAGAAAACAACTTCATTGTGCAAAAGTCTACACATAGAATTGACAATAGTACACAAATTTTCCCCTCTCGCTTTGCAGGATTTTCTTGTACCAACATATAAAAATACATTTGAAAATTTCAAGTTACCTATTTTGTTTGTTGTTTGCCATATGGCCTTTTTTTAATGCAAATTAATATGTCAATTGATATTTTCATGGACAAGTTTTCTTGGCTTTATAGCTTTTTACAATCCAATATTTGAAGTTTTTTTTTAGAATCTTTGGATCAATACATCTAAAAGAAGTGTCAAGCATGGAGGATTAAAGCTACTAGGATCAATCTTCAGATTGGCTTTGCAATTACTATGTCAGATCATGCATTCTTTTCAAAAGGTATGATTGTATAGAAATGCAAAAAATGTTAGCAGTAACAATTCCAAATTAATGCTTTTCTTAGGATTGTACATTGCATTCATAATGAAAAGATTTTTTTTGCAAATTAGTTACTAATTTTTAACTTCCTACCATGTTGTAGGTTACATTGCAACGAGCAACAATAGAGAAACTACACAATGCCTTCTACTTACAATTTGCATTTATAATTACTATATACCATTTCTTCACAATTGTTGAGTATTGGGCATATGGATCGTCCATCTCAAACTATAATTCTTGTATATTAGGTCATATGTAATTAATGATTGCCTTGCTACACTTACAAATATTACATCTTCCAATGCATGATGCTCTTGTAAGCAGATTTTTAATGCTAGTTAGAAATTGATAAAGCAGGATTCCCTTGAATCTCACAAAGTTAGTGCTACTTACATGTTGATGAAGAAAAATTCTCTTCTCATATCTATATATATATAAGATAAATTCTCTTTTACTAGGCCTTGTTTAACATGGATGTTGCACTTATTGCTAGCAGAATTTTTCTGAATTTTCAAGCAATTATTTTCATACAAGAATCATGTAAATACTCAGCATGTTGACCAAAAAATTCTCGCTACATCATTGTCACAAAAATAGAAAGAGTTGCAAATACTCTTAGACAACCAAAGTTTGACTATTATACATTTGCTAACTATTAGCCCCTCCCTTCCATTTATTGGTAACTTTCAAGTTATTCTATTTATTTTCCCAAATATATAGTCAAATGCATTGATAAGAAAATTTTGATTTTGTTCTATAGGAAGTAGGGTGTGTAGAAATTATAAATTAACCAATAATCTGATAGCTTTCACGTCATTGTTTTCATCTAGGTGATTAATGGATTATCATGACTGTCAGTATTGTAGCTCTTCACAAATATGCATTGCTTTGCTAGACAACTTCAATACAAGTTTTGTTTTAGTCATATGCATTGACAATAAAATGTTGCTTTTGTTTTGTAGGGCCTACAATACATCTTCTATTACATAAAAAGATACTATTACAACTTTTGCAGACTTGTTGATCAAGGTGTGTAATAGAATACTAAACTTATTTCTCTTTACTTGCTTGCAAAAAAGATAGATTCTATTTCATTGCATTCAACATTTCAAGTTTCGCATATTGCTAAATAGTCATTGTACTACTAAATAGTCTAAATACAACCTGTCTTTTAGTCAAGAAACCCCTGATTCAGCAATATGCTCACAAATAACCCACCAAAAAAACAAAAAACTCTTGCTACAACCAATTGTAGTGGAGACCTACAAACCAGATACTGAACCAAAGTTTACATCAATTGATGAAGCTCTCCATCATGCACATTGTTTCTGAATTGGTTCATTCAACTACAAAGTCAATGATTGCCTATTTGACACAATACATGTTTTTCTTCACTGCCACTATTCACCAAATTAGCTATGCAATGGTCTTGTTGACCATTTCCTACATCATCTTCACAATAGTTGTACTACAACTTTAAGCTCCTTTTAAAATGACGTGCATCCAACAATACTTAAGGATTTGCATGGAATACATGACAAAAACACATATTTGCGTAGAATGAGGCTTTCAGCCATAAAGCACAATAGCAATGGTGAAACTAGACTTTGGGGTGATACATTCTATTTAAAATGGCTAGAACATTGGTTGGACATACCAATAGGAATTTGGTCCATAAGGTACAAAAAAAGGTATTGTTGAAAGATGAGGTGTTTTCTTAGCTTAATTCTTTGTAAAACTTTAATATTGCTAATCTAAGTAAGCTTTTCTTTGTTACATATATTATTTGTGGGTGATTATCTTGATTAATCCATTTTATTGTTGTAGAATGTAGAGAGAAGTTGATAGAAGAATTAGACAGGATATTAGAAAGATTACACAAGATATAACGTGGAGAAACCCTTTCGGGAAAAAACTCCACCAAGAATTATTCTATTATTCAATCTCTGAAATACAATAGCTCCAATTCTTGCTTGAGAATGCTTCTTCTATATTTACCAATCTTCTTCACACCTGCAAATAACAATTATGAAAACTCTCTTCAACTTGAATGAGATATAGAGACAATATGCAACCTTGTAATCTCCAAATGGTGATAATTACAATGCACAAGCTCAAGCCCTTGAAAAGGTACACCATATTGCTTCAAGTTGAGTTATTCTATGAAGAATAAAGCTTACAACATGTGCTTCATGCATTTGGGCATCCCAAACTAAAGGTACAACTTATCCTTCACTTTGGTGATAATTCCAAATCTCTTCCTCAAAGTTGGCACCCATAAGTAATCCTACTTAACTGAGACTTCAGAAATGTCTTATAATGCAAGAGCAAGAGACATCCAAGAAAGCATCTTGGGTGCCCAAGTTGGCTCCAAGTGATTTCTAGTTAACTAAAACATTTACTCAACACCATCCATGCAAGAATGGTCATCCCCTATTAAGTGGAGGTAGTCCCTGTTATCTGTCATACAACTCAATGTTATTAGCCATGCATTCCAAGTTAACTAAAGTTAACGAACATACGACTAAAACTAACTAAAGATAACTGAACCATAACTGAACTGAACTAAACTAAACTAAACTGAAATGAACTAAACTAAACTAAACTAATTTTGAGTTGAACTAAGCTAAACTAAACTGAGCTGAACTGAACTGAACTGAACTTCAAGCATGCAAACATCAAACCCTAACTCCTAGGATCTTTACATGCATTCAAAAGTGCTAACTGTTACTCCGTATAGTTAGCTGAACACAAGGTGAGTGTCACCTTACCATGTGGGTGCCCCATGTGCCCCTATTATTTAGGAACTCGCTATGGACACCCTCACATACTCCTTACATTTAGAATTAATTACAAATGTCAATAATCATGATTATTTCATCAAACATTGATCTCATCCTAATCTTAGTGTTGTTGAACACATTCCAAGAATCTAGGAGATACATGAAATAATTAATGTTTAGGATTTGCAATTAAATGGTATCCTATTTCCAACAGGTACTTTCATTTCAACAAGGATGCATGAAATCGTACAATATTAATTTTTTTTCACAATATAAATCCTATTGTTCGACACTATGAGCTTGTGTTTTCACGACTACACACATACAATTGCATTCAAAACATTCAGCCACACTTGGAAAACACATATTACAGTTTTGAAAACACTTGGACCACAATTGCAAATGCATTTAATACACTTGGACTTTGTAGGACTGCTACATTTTCCACTACATGCGGCGAGAGCATGTTTGCTACCAAAAATTTTCTGATTGATGAACACTTTGATCCAATTGCTTTGCGATTATTCATGACCCAATCATTAGCCAATGCATTGAAAATAGAGAACAAGTATGCAATGGCATGCTTCAGCTCATCTGAGTAGTGTGCCATAGCAAGCAACAATCATCTATTACAATTGTAATTATTAGTTTCCAACATTGGAATACCATATGTACAAAGCGGCCTTGAGGGGACTGAATTTTGCATATTATGGCTCTCGCACATATTTCATGCAACAATACACGTATGGCAAGAATCTCCATTGCCTAGATAAAAAACATACACCAATTTCAAAGAACCAAAAATGAGCTTTAATCTAATTTTCTTTGTAACTAGCTCAGATCATCATCACTATGAACCATTTCAGCAAAAACAACAATTGACTTATGACATGTACATTAACGATTTTGTTTGTGTCCAATATATGACAAATGCTTTGAAAATTGCATCTAATCCTACACTTCAAGGAAATGCAAGAGTTTCAAAAGCATTATGCACTTTCCAATCAGAAACTTGTACTACATTGCACCCCACTTTTGTGCATAATATTGCAAGAAACAATACAACTAGTTACATTTGAACAAGTTTAGACCATCAAACAACACAAAATTTTTCCATCTCAAACCTACATGTTTGTAACTCACTACGATGTTTCAAAGCAACAATACATGGCATAGGTGAACAACAAATGGGCATTGCCAAATGAACAAATATCTATTAGAGATGCTCCAAACCAAACATGCAGATCTTCATAACTTGATAATTTTATAATAAATACAAGCAGAGAATTGACACATAATCAAACAATGCACTATCTAAAAGAAAACATTTCTTCAATAGAAGCCTTCCATTCAAATATTGCAATAGCTACAGTCTCTCCCTCAATTGTAGCAATTGTCCATATTGAAACTACAAATAGCAAATGCAAATCTAGTCAAAATTTTGGCCATAGAAAACCATTGCATTGTTTAAAAACAAAACAAATAGCTACAAAAAAACATGCACTAAATGATACAAGCAAATTTCTACAACCGAAGAATTTTACACCAAACACAAAGATAAAATTAACATCACATGAGACATTACATTCTCTAAAAGATAAAATGTGTAATGCAAAAATGTCACATGCAAATATTGCATGAACTACAACTTCCACTTTTGTTCTAGCTACTAGGAACATCACAAGTAAAAAATAGTCCAACACTAGTCCAAATCCAATCTACCAACAACGATTACATTCTTTGAAAAAGGAAATGTGAATCCCACACACATAGTGTGCTTTGCATATGCCAAATCAAAATCATCCATGCAACACTAGCCCAAACATGTTCCATTAGCAATCATTACATTCTCTTAAAAAATAGATATGGCCAACAGGAAATCATCATGCTCCCCACACACCAAAATTGAAATGTAGATTGTGTGCATCTTCTGTGCTCCGCAATACAATCACTAGCCATCAAGCAACAAAAAAATATGCATATCTACAAAAAACAACACAATACAAAAATCCATTAACACATATTTGCAAAGCTTAAATGACACACCTACGCAACCATGTTCTCTTTGCAATATGCTTCATTTTGAGAAAAACATTTGCAAGGTTGATCATGCACTTGTTCAAGCTTTCTCTTTGCTTCCCATTCAAATCAACAAAAAAATATTAGCGAATAGACAATCTATTTGTAAACAGTGTACAAAAGCTATTTTAGATGGAAAGGTACCATGTTTTGCTACGCCTTAGAGCATAAGATGCAATGCACCAATAGATGTCATTTAGTCCTTGACTTCCCTCAAAGAAAGACTTGTGTCTTTGCACATTAGTTTTGCACAAATCAGACAACTAGGATATAGGCGAGCACAATATGGATTGTTTGGCACAATCATCAACGTTCTAGTAGATTTTGATAAAGTGCAACAAGCATTGCCTAGGAAACTAGATGTAAATACAATAGTTGCAATTAGACTGAAATGAAAGCTACAATATGAGAATGCATATGCATAAAAATATTAGAATTTCTCTTGTCATGAATGTTTTAACAACACTCTCAAGAACACCACTCTACAAAGAACAAAACATCTCCATAAATAAAGATTGGGAAGAGAAATTGGCAAAGAGAAGAAAAAAATTGCATATAGATACTGAAACAGAATCAAGTATGGACAATGAGATGTTTGAAGATGATCAAGAACCCATAACTATATCAGTTATACATTGGTTTAATGATGTACATTCAATCAAAGACCTTGACACAACCATCATTGAAATTTCACCATCAAAGGGGTTTAAACCTCTTTGCATTTTCCAAGACACATACACAGAGGAAATGAGCTTCCCAACTTTGTTTTACAATTTAGCTCAGCTGGATGACATTACTAAACGCTTGACATACCAAAAGATAGCAAAATGGGAGCTTATGCATAAAGACAAAGACTTTGTAAGACACATAACAAATGTTTTCTTCAAATCCATTAAAATAATTATTCGGCAAGTATCTTCATTGGCATGAATTTTCATAAGAAAAATTGAATTAAAGGGTTAAAAGTTAGCTGCAAAAGATGTGTGCAATCTAGCTACACTAGAAAAAATATTAAGATCTCCATTGGGTTATAGAACATTAAAAAGCATCTGCACCTCACCAGACTACCTAGAAAACACAAAAAAAGACATATTTGCAATGATAAGACAATTGGGACCTCCAAAAAAAATTTTAACATTGACAAGTGCCAAGCACTTATGGAAGACATTGTGCAAATCTTTACAAGAAATATCACAACAACCAAGCAACTATAATGAAACTATAGAAGATAGGAACTGGGACTTTCAAATCAGAAAGAACCCAATGCTTTGTAGCTGGTACTTCAATCATAGAATTAATGCATTTTGAAAAATGATGCTTAAAAACTATGAGCTCTTTGGCCAAGTCATTGACTATTCTTTTATCAAAAAATTCCAAAACCGAGGCAATGAACATGTTCATTTCTTGCTATGGATAAAAAATGCACCTGTATATGATAATTGCTCGAAATGGAAAGCTTTATCGACAAGTACATTTATTGCGACTCATCGCTACTTGATACAAATCTCACCAAAATGCAAACACGCCATCATACAAAGACCTGCAGAAAATATAGAAACTCAAGTTGTAGATTTAGTTTTTTGTTGCCCCCATGAGAAAAACAACAATATTAGAGCCATTGTCCATGAATCATCCTGCAATCAAGAATAGAGCAAGAAACTTTTTCAAGCAATTGGAAAACAAACACTACACAAAAGAGGTTTCATTTCAAAGTTTCTTGGACAAATTGGGAGTGAATGAAACTAATTACATTGCAATGCTCTGATCAACATTGACAAGAAAGATTGTCATGCTAAAAAGAGAGCCAACTGATATTTGGATAAAGTCCTTTGCAAAGAAAGTACCAAGCCTATGGTATGCAAATACAAACACAATTTATTTTAGACGCATATGTTGCTGCATCTTACTATAGTTCATATATGAAAAAACAAGATAAAGCATTATCTCTTGCATTTCGGCAATTGCAAGAACAATGCCAACATGCTTATGATGGGAAGATACAGTTCATATGGAAACTTGGGAATGCATTTTAAACTACCAAAAAATGTCCAATTGTCAAGCTGCTCATATTGTTCTCTCATTTCCTATTGGATAGATGCTCAAGGAAAATGGTTTTCATCAATACTGCACCACTAGAAAATAGAGTCTTCATGTTAAAAAGCCCTAAAATATTAGTAAAAGAGCAAGATGATTTTGAAAATATCATGTGTGCATCTGAAATAGAAAAATACACACATCGACGAAAATCTCTTGACAACTTGTCACTAGTTGAATACATCACCTACTATTCAGGGAACCTAACAAAGCTCCAAAAAAGAGCAACTCCAAAATCATTCGCTATGTAAGACACAATCCACACATTGACCCTGAGAATTATTGAAGAGAAAAACTTGTTATATGTACCTTTCAGAACTAGTGAGCAAACATTTCTTGTTGGATATGGAACATGGAGTGCAGTATTCAATGCTAAAAATTCACAAATTGTGAGAATTGAAAAATTGTTCACTGCACAAATTTCTCCTACATGGAGTGATATTGACGAAGCTTCTACAAAGCTGACAATGATATGTTCCCAGCAATAGAAATTACAAATGAAATTGATAAAAGAAAACTGCAAAATGGCATAGAAAAATATGATATCATGAGCGACCTAAACCATATGAAAAATATAAACCTCACATATTCAATTTGCAAGAAAATTTCTTTAGAAATAAAAAATCCATTCCTCCTAAGCAACAAGGAATACTTCAATTTACAAAGACAATTGAGCAAAGAACAACAATCAATACTAAAGGATGTACTAATGACAAAAAACCTTTGTACTTGTTCTTGACAGGTGGAGCTGGCACTAGAAAAACCTTCATAGCTAAAGCCATTTTTGAAGCAATGATTTGATTCTACAATAAGCACTTGGATAGTGACCCACTCAAACCAAAAGAAATTGTTGTTGCTTCAATAGGAAAAGCATCATTCAATGCATGTGGCACCACTACACATTCAATCTTCCAACTACCAAGCAATTCCTCAAAAATTTAATCTCTAGATTCAAACACAGTTGACACCTTAAGTAAAAATTTGAGCAATTGCAAATTCTTCTTATTTATGAAGTCTCATTGATTGGCTCAAAAATGCTTTACAACATTGACAGAAGACTTCGTCAAATCAAACACACACCAACAAAACCATTTGGGAGTATAGACATTATATTTTGTGGAGACTTCTACAAGCACAACCTATATGTGATTCTTTGATATTCGAAGAACCAACAATAGAAAAAGAGAAAATGTCATACACCTTTTGGATTGACAATGTGAAATGCTTTGAATTGCACAATGTAATTAGACAAACAAATCAACATTTCATTTTCATAATTAATCATGCTAGAACTCAACAAAGTAATTGAAACATTAGCTATTTGAATGTGATGTGCTACAAGACACCTCCCAATAATCCATGATTTCCATACTTGTTTCACAAAAATTCTACAGTTGATGAGCCCAACAAAAAAATGCTAGACTGCTTAACCACAAACCTTTACTTCCTAGAAGTAGTGGACAAACAAGACACAACCATTGATAGCATCCAATTTTAACCAGGAAAGTCATCTCTTGCACTACAATTTTTCTCAAACAAGACAGTTTAGTTGAGTTGATTGCCGATAACCTTGATACACAAGATGGACTTATCAGTGGTGTAGATGGCATTTTTAAAACATATACAAGTGACCAAGAGGATATTGTTTGGATTCAATTCAATGACCCCATTGCTGGTAAATTGTGTCATCAAAGAATGCAAAGTCTATACACAAATTGTATTTTTCCTTCATGGACACCCATAACTAGAATTATTAGAAAAGTCAAAACAACTACAAAAATAGTCACGAGAGCACAATTCCCTTTGCAACTTGCCTCTACACAAACTATTCATAGATGGTGAAATCTGCATTTTGCTCAAAACAAATAACACACATTAGCATGTTATTTTAAAACAAAGCAAATAACAACATCCATATGAAATGATACATCAATGCTTTCAAATGCAAACAAATGATAAAAGCAAGCTAAATAAGCACATGAAAAACATGAAGTGAGTCATCTCATATTGGATTGGTGCTTCTATGGAAAGAAGCCCTTTTCCTAATCCTTGATCAAGCTAAGCTAAATGATGAAATTGTTATGAATGTGATATGAAGATGGTGTGGGAAAAATCAGTTCTCAAGGAGAGTGACTTTGCAAGAGATTGTGGAGGATTTGCTTGAGGATGAAGCCTCTATTTAAAGATTTTCAAATGCTAAGAGTTCCAAACATGGAGGATGTGGGACTAAAGATCCACCAATGAGAAGAGGCCACTTGTCAAGTGGTGATAGGCCAATGGATGTGCAAGATTTGGGAAATGTGCCCATGAGAGGGAATTTCAAATTTAAATTTGTGAAATAAATTTTGAGAGGGGGACAAGAAAATGAGAAACAAATGCAATGTTGGAGGAACAAATCAACTTGTTATATTTTTCAAACTTGAGGATTCCTCATAAATGCCATGTCGAGTGAAGATGATAATTTCAATAAATCAATAAATTGATTTATTTGTGCAAGTGGTATAATCTAGAGAATGCAAGTGGGTAAGATTAGCATTTAATCATGGTTAGATTAAATTAATGATGATTAGGTTAGTTTGACTTTCATGACTTAAATATTTGATTTATTTAAATCAAAAAAAGGATGAAATATGGATTTGGAGATTTAATTAAATCAATTTTTGGTTTATTTAATTAAAGGGATGATGTTTGATTTATTTGATTAAAAGGTTGATGATAATGTTTATTTAATTTTGAATGAATAAACTTAGGAGATGGAAATTAATGGAATTACCTGATGAATGAATGAAGGTGAACCTGATCAATTGATGAATGGACCTAGTTTACTTAATGCATGAACCTGATTAAATACATAATGTTAATTTTGCATGTCTACAACTAGAATTATTAGAAAAGTCAAAACAACTACAAAAATAGTCATGAGAGCACAATTCCCTTTGCAACTTGCCTCTACATGGACTATTCATTGAGCATAGGGTCTCACAATGTATGCACTTGATTTTGATCCCTATAAAGTCTATCAACATGGTCTTGTTTACATTGCTCTATCATGTGTAAGGAACATTGATTCATTATACCTCATGCATAAATCACAGGAACAAAATTTCAAGGTTTCAGAAAAAGTAAATAATGAAATGCAATGCCTCACGACCTTGGCACAATGGAAACTATAGCACAATCTTGCATTTTTTTTTCCAAGTCACTTCAACATATGCTCTTTAAATACACATAGCTTTGCATTGCACACTTAAGAAATAGAACACAACCATGACTTGCTGCAAGCAACCATCCTTTGTTTCTAGGAAATGAGACGCAATGTGCACGACCATGTCAATTTCCTTAATGAAACATGCAATTGCTATATTGTATTCAATATTCATGGTCTATTAACATGTTGTAAGAAAATAGTTTCAATCCAAACCATCCAAACCTTTGCAAAAAAGTATATAGAATCAATAACCATTGACCCATTGCATCTAGGCATCACTCTACGCATCAAAAATTTGTACTTGACACTGAACACACCCATTCATGATTTATTCAATGTAATAGAAAACATTCTCAGCTCCTTTGCACCTAGATCCAAATTGATTGTTGTCAGCAACTTCAAGATTCACATGCTACAATCTACAAAAACACAAGCACCCCTCCTTGAATTTATGCAACAAAATAGACTGTCATTACTTGTTGACAAGCCAACAACACATGTAGGAAATCTATTGGACCACTTTTGGATACACAACATTGAAACTGGTATTGTCAACTTCACTATATACTAGATACATATTGGAAAGACCACTTTGCAATATCTCTTCACTTCCAATTGTAGTCAAAACATGCTTAATTTTGTCAAACAAATTGTGAGCCTATTGCAAAATTATTTCCAGAGTACTAACAATGGTATAGCTGCTAAAGGCTAGTTCTAGCTTTGAATTTTTCATTTGAAAATTTCTTTCAATTCTCCAAATATTAAAGACCAAGACAAATAAGAGTTTTTTAGCATTGACTCCATTCCTGAACACAAACTAGTAAAACTATTCATAGAAAAAAAATCTAGCTTCATGGAGATGATCACTAAGCACACAACCAGTAATCATTGTATTTGACCACATAAAGTATAAACATGCCTTTTTTTTCAAATCATTCATCGATCTCTACATGCATCTTGACAACTCAAGCTTTGTCGAATCATTCAATTATCTCTACATGCATCTTGACAACTCAAGCTACATGTGAGAAAATAGTTGAATCACTAAATTAGGTATGAAATAATAAATTCATAATTGCTTCTTTGCTAATGGGTTTCCATCATGCTCATAACTACACCACTTATTTTTCCATTGCTTTACTTGTACAGATCAAAGATTTGGGTATTGTACCTAGAAAGCAAGACCAATGATTCTGCTATAAATTTGGATAATTGTCCTCAAACAATTATGTTACTATGCACCCCTACAATGTTTTAAATCTTTTCCTTCCTACAATGAGAAAAATTCATTCATTCACAAACTCTCACCATTCTAGGTTGCACATGTTTTATCTATACTGCTACCAACAAATTTTTGATATAGGAAGAGCCAAAAGTACTTACCACTACATTCTCAAACATGCCAATTCACCTATAGACGTATCTTTCAGATTGTCATTGCAACTAATGAGAATATATGGGGCATTGATGTGGTCACTTGGAAAAGTTAATACACCAGAAGTCATGCGCATATATTTTGGGTATGTTCAAAATATTCTTTGAACAATAAATAACTTTCTAAAATCACACAGTCAGCTGAGTGGGCACATTGTAGCATTATAGAGTTTAGAGTGAAACATTTGTGTCCTTGTCAGATCCATTTGTCTGGTTGATATTTGTGTAGTCATTTCATTTTAGAATATTCAACATTTCAATTAGTGACCTTGTCCATATTTGAAATTTTCTAAACCTTTACTTGCTACACATGTAGTATGAATATAGATTATTTTAGACTATATCATTTTGATGATGATCTTAGATGACTACCTTAAGATATAGATCATTAGAGAACAATTATGAGTTATTTATGTCATCTATTATTGATATGGATAGTGTTTCTTACTATTCTCAAAAGTGCCTATTTATTTTTGACCTGATAGTTTTTTGTATTTTATGATTGTTTGGTGCTACATTTTTTAAAAATATTTTTCACATTTCTTTCCCATTTCTCTAAAAAATAGACATTGCATGTACTACCAGGGAAAAATATTCTAGACACTATAACTAATTATCAATCCCATTGATGGAAGGCATGCCAAATTCATTTTCCAGATCAAGATCTCAGTTTGCACATACTATCACTATTGCTCTAGTCTATTTATGTCCTTGACTAGTTGAAGATTCAAGACTCCAATAGTAAGACCCTCTTCAAATAGGTAAATGCCTTCCACTTGACACCAACAAGCTTCAAAACTAGTTTACTGCAACCAATGTTTTTCATTCAATTCATTTTTTTCATTCATCACACTAATATGAAATTGCATGTACTATCAAGACAATTTGCAAGAAAACAATCCCAATCATTGGACAACATAACATTGATCATTCAATGGTGGTAGAGAACCTACCTTCCAACAAATGAAAGATGAATGAAAATATGTACTGACATTCTTAATATGCTTTTTCCCTGGATTAGAGTTATGCATTTGGCATTAATTCTCACTACCAATGCCTGCTAACACTTGTCACTCAGTCATGTAGGCACCCCTGCCAATGATGCTACTTGATCAAGCAACAACCAAGAACAAAAGAGGCAAGTATTCTATCACATTCTTAGAGCATTAAAATATGCACTAACATCCTTGATATTGTTTTTTCCCTAAAATTAAAATATGCATTTAACATTAATGTTCAATAGCAATGCCTTCTAACACTTGTTACTCAATCATGTAGGCACCCCTCCAAATGATGTTGGTTGTTCAAGTGACAGCCAATAACAAAAGAGGCAATTATTTTATCACATTTATGCCATATGTAACTTGATTTTAACCATGGTCACTTGATCATTCAATTTCCACCATTGATGGCATTGCAATTTATAGAATGAAGAAAAAACATGTTCAACCATCAACCATACTTGATATTTGTATAAAAAAATTACTCATAGCCTTTGAAGGTGATATCCTAGTCATTTATGGCCCTGCTACTACCAAAAACCCTACAACCCAACCAAAAGTACCAATTCTTCATGTTGATTTGGTCAATAGCTATGGCCAAATGACAATAACATCAAATAATAACAACAAACTGATTGACATATTCTTGCCAAAATTATTGCCTCATACAAGTGTACAAATCACAAACTTTGTAATTAAAAAAAAGGAAAAATATGATAGAGGAGATGTTGATTACTGTCTCCAGTTCACTCATAAAACCACCATACAAAGCATTAGAAAAGTCTACAAAGAACATAAGCTAGTACCTAACACAACCATCTTGCAACTAATTCAGTCAAAAGATAGATGTCCTATTGGATCATTTGGTGCTATTGTTACTGGTCACTACCAAATGCCAATACAACATGAACTACACATCAGAGATGGAGACTCACACAACGATATGGCTAATATAAGATGTTTTGCAATAATATCAAACCTCACCCTATATCTTTTCCATCATCCATTTTACTAACTATGACAATTGACACAATTGTCCATTTGACAAGTTATAGTACCTAGTAGCCATACAAATCCCTATGCCAAACTATAGGTGATACTGGCATCAACAAAAAACCACTTGTACTATTCAAAAATATCATTCATAGCTAATCTTAATGATCGAGAAGTGCATCTACATTGCTTGTGAATCAAAAAGAAATTTTTTGTAGACATTTGTTTTCTCATAATTTCTATTATATTTCCAGCCTTGCTACAAATAACATATTGTAGTTGAACATTGATATATTTTGTGCACCAATTATAGATAGAAAAGCCTCTTGGAATATTATCTTCTTAAAAAGAAAAATCTTTTTCCAAAATGTATCTAATCTATCATCTAGACATTGCTAAGTGTCCTAATGAAATCTACATTGCCATTCCAGGTAACTTGTACCCTCAAAGCCAAGAATGTTCACCTGTCACCATATGAACCAATGTGCATGAAATGTGAACAAAGAGTTTTCCTCACAAAAGCATCAAACAATGATGTTGTTCAATGTGCAACAACAATGAAATTTGAATACAAGTAGTTTATTCAATGCATAATTCAAACAATAAATGGAGATCTGGACTACTACCTACACAAATAATTACTAGAAAAAAACTTCCCTCAATTTGTGGCAATACCCTTTCTAAATTACAAAAAATAAATCTCTACAATAATATTCATGCTATGTAAATTTCAATTACAAGGAACATTTATACTCTCAATGGACAATTGCATCATAGCAATTTTCAAACAAGACAATGGTATGACACCTTAGCTCAGCTATGAAGCCATTTACAACATTATGTAGGTACTTATTCCGCACAAAATAATTACCTAACTTTTACAACTCATCTAGTTTCAATTTTCTTTGGTGAAATAAAAAATAACTTTTTGGTGTCAAGAAATAGCATTGATGCCCTCTCTCTAGAATGGATTTGTGTCCATACGTATTGTTTTCTTTCTTTTTGGTGTTAAAGAATCTATTTTTTTCAAAAAAAAATCTAAATCTGCATTTGGTCATTTGCACTCATGATTCAAAAAATGCTAAGGACAAAACCACAAATTGGAAATCTCTCCTTGATCATTGAGGCTAGATATTCAGGCACTGCATTGCAAACAATGAAGACTGAAGCAACCTGTGGTGTGCAATTTTCTCATTGGAAACTGAATCTAATTTAGCTATGTCAAGAGCTAAAGGAGCACCAAAGTATATTTGTCTAATGCTTTCTTACCTAGATATATGATTCCATCTGTTGTAACATTTGACAAAACTATTCTCAATGTTCACATATAATGACTAAACAATTTTTGATAATTAATTACTTCCATAGTCCATAACATCTTCTTATATAACAAAGAACTTGTTTCCATGTAAATTTTCCTTCCAAAAAAGAAGTTGATTTGAAGATGCAATTCTCTGTACAGTTGAAATTTCTTGAACATGTGATTTTCTACATTACTGTAAAGGGCCAATTCTATTTTCACCTGACACATCTATGATTTTGTTGTTTAGTTCAATATATGTCTTTTTTTTTTTACATCTGCTACAGATCCCACAATGATTAAATAGGAAATAATTTTTTTGTAACTATTTGTTCATCAATCCAACTGATTCTTAAAAAAGAAAGTTTAATGATGAAGGAACATGACATGTTTTATCTAAATTTTGTGGCTAGCTTAGTTGTATTTCCATTCTACAATTTCCAAAAAAGCATTGGAAATGTATTGAGAAATTTTTGGGATACAGCATACAAGAAACATGTTCTATTTGTTGTCATTTATGGAATTGGCACAATAATATGTGCATCTAGAATTTGAATTATAACTGGATCTCCATTTGGATGTTCAACTAGAAGTGCAACTTCAATTTCAGTAGCTCCTTTAGAATTTGCATCTGGTTCAAGCAATTTTTTCCTCATTAATCTCCATATAGACTTCTCAATATTTTTTTCTTTCCTTTAACTTGTATTCCATGTAGGCATAAATCATGCATATTTTATTTCTCTTGTTTGAGAGTTCTTCTTGAACCACAATTTATTGTAGGGTAGGGGCTCTCTTACACTTCTAGGCTTTTGCACCTAAAAGGAGAAAGGTATCACACAAAAACTTCGGGGTTTACTCAAGACTAATGCTAATATGATTGAAATATGTCTAAATAGAATGCCCCAAATGCAAAGAATTGATAAAAGTAATTAAATACTAATGCAAAACCAATGAAATGCAAATTGTTTGAAAACACATTGTGATATGCAGAAAGAGAGATTGAATGCAATATAAAACAAGATAGAAAGGCTAAACAGAAAGAGTGCACTTGGAAATTGAAAAATTCTGAAATGAAGACTATATATGCCTCAAAAAATTTGGAAAATCTAATTTTCTGGCCAACTGGGACACTTACGCCAAGTTGGGCGACTTAGTCCTAGATGTGAGAAACTGCTTTGGAGCCCGTTTCAGCCAAATGGGTATCCAGATCTATAGAAACTTTTGTTAAACATGTGTAGTGGGACTAATTCACCACTGATGGTGACTTATTCTACTTTAGCTTTTCTAAAAATCTAAAAGTGGAAATGGAAGCCCTCAATCTGCACTTTTTGTTCCTCTAGGTGTCTAGTACTGAAACTACCAAATTCGGGCCTAAAAGTGACTTTTTGTGGATATTTTGACCTTTCCAAAAAGGAAATGACTCCAATAAGTTTGAAACCTATTCTTCAATGATTTCCGAGTCTTTAATGTACCTAAATCTGCAAACACACAAAGGAAGAGAGAGAAAATGTTGATTGTTAGGGATTGGGGGTTTGCCTTGGTGAAACCACATTTAGGTAATTAAACCAAAATGATGAAATAAGATAATGAAGCATGAAACATGAAACAATGCAATTAGAAACTTTCCATGATGATAAATCTTGATTTGTTGCAACAATGGACAAACTATCTTACTCTTGAATGCCTTAGAAAGCTATCTTGATGACTTAGATGCTAAAACCTTAGCTTGCTTGACTTGACAACATGGATGAATGATGAATTAATTATGAATTAGGGTTGAAGGTCTCTCTCTATAGAGGAGAGTTAAGTGAATGGCTAGAATAAGGATCATTATCAAGGGCTGAGACTAAATTAGAAAATAATTTAATCAAGGGTGGAGGTTAATTGAGAGAAGAAAGACATGCATAGATAAATACTTGAGGTGGAAAACAAGATTGGCAAAAAAAAAGAGGTGATAGGAGAAATTAAATAATAAATATTATTTAATTTAGGTGGCCAACATAGGAGAAATAAAAAAATATTAATTTTATTTATTTAAAAAGAAAGGTGAGAACAAATAATGAGATAACTAAATAATTAAAAATAATTATTTAATTATAGAGGAAAGGTGGAGTGTTAAACATTAAATATTTAAAGCAATTATTTAATGGAGAGGGAAGAGATAATTAAATAATTACAATAATTATTTAATTGGGGAGATAAAGAAAGGTTATATAATTAAATAAGTATAACATTTATTTAATTATCGAGAGAAAAGGCTAATGAACAATTAAATAATTGAAATAATTATTTAATTATAGAAGAAGAGGGAAAAGATAACTTTTGAATTAAAATAATATTAGACTTAAATCCTTAATAAAATTCAAGAAAAGTGTGAAAGTCATTTACAATTCTTTACAACACCTTTACAAGACATGCATTTTATTCAATTTGCAAGGGTCCAAGACCTAATGTGAATGTGTTGACCACATTACAACATTAAATCAAGGAAAAAACTAGGCCAACATCCATAAGAAAGACCCAAATGAGTGTAGAAATGTCCAAGATACATTTTTTTGCGACACATTTCTCATAACCTAAACCTTGTTCTTCATTTTTATCAGTTTATCCATTTCTTTTACATCAAATTCTTTTAATTTCTGATCTAGCTTGGAGAGAATGACCTTCTCAAAGGTATCTTGCATTCCTATCATATCATTCAAAATTCATCTAGATTACATGTCCTTTACCTTTGTATTTTTCATGGTATTGTAAAACACCACTCTTCATGACTTACACTATTTTTGGTGTTAAAACTATTCTTATCATGACCATCCTCTTTATGAAATTGGTAGTGATGGCTCTTGGTCTCCATGTCCTTAAGCGTAGCTTTCCTGAGATAGCTTTCAATCCTCATCTCATAGTAGACTGTCCACTATGATTTTGATTGTCCTCTTCATTTGTACCTAGGCCTTATGGATGCTATGACTATCCTTATCTTGAATAGACCAGACCTTGTGGAGTTCTTTGGATCAAAGAAAGAAGTCATCTTTTTTGGTTCTAGATACTCCCACTTAGTCATTTCAAATCTTATGCTCTATCCAAACACTCTCAAACCTAATATTTCCTTCATTGTTAGATTTTTCAGGGTTGTAGACATATGACAACCACATTGCTAAGGTGCATTCACAACATTTGCTACTGCCAATTTCCTATAGTGAACAACTAAGGTCAAGGGGAAAAGCCTCTTTGGGCTTAGTGAGGTGGCGTAGGTTTAACCATAACATCTAATTTCATTCAACTCAATTGTCAGAGGGTAAAGACTCACATGGAAGCATAAGTATTTCAACTTTCATGATGATTATCCAGCCTTTTTGACTATGTGACATTATGTATACATCTATTTTATAAATTTTCCTAAGCACGGTCACTACATAGATGCAGTTAGTGGAAGATAACTAGCCATGTATCTCCCTTGAGACATTTCTTTTTCTTTGATATTATATGTTGTGTTGAAAATTTGCATATTTAAATACACAGATCAATTATGTATTATGAATATGTTTCTCTATTTCTTTTTCTTTGATATTATATGTTTGTAAAAAAATATTGATTAAATAAATTTGGCATAGGTGCAATAGCAGGTGCATTAATAATTAGTAGATATGCTAAGGATTTTATCAGCACTTGATTTTACCCCATAGATGGATTCATCACTGCCAAATTATGTGTGGAATTGACAATAATTCTAAGATTTGTGTTTAAGATTTCATTCAACTTCTCACTTCTAAAATTTGATATTAATCTATTTAGATTATACCATGGAACACTTTAGTTAGGCAATGACTATTTTCCCTACACCCAAAATTGCTTAAGGTAGGGACTCTAGCTCAAGCAAAGCCCTTGTTGGAGCTAATTGCCACTGCTAGGCTAGGGTTATTGGAGTTAAATTCATATCATTTGAGTTGAAGAATTAAAAATACATATTTTTTACCTTCATTTATTAAATAAAAAAGATAAAATAGTAAATAATGTTCTAGGATGTTTCTAAAATAGGACAAAATTGTCAAATAGGTATTTATTCATAAGTTTTTTGTTGTTGATATGTTGACTAAGTTTCTAGAATATTTTCTCTGCTCTCAAAGACCTGTATATTGAATTCAAGAGTGTTTGTTGTAGAATTTGAATGTTTTTGTCTGGCCATAGTTGTCGTAAATCCAACCTAACAAACAAATGTACTGAAGTTGAAGATAAAATGCCACCAAATGCAAGAGGTGATTGAATGAAAAGCCAAAGGAAATAAAAAAAGATCGTACATTAAAGTTGGAAAAGATTTTTCACAACTATTAAAGCTGCCACAAGAGGAAAATTGCAAAAACAAAGGAAGGGATATTGAAGTAGTAGGAAGAAGCCTGTATGTAGATAATTTGAAATGACTCCTACTTGAGAAAGGTAAGGCATGAGACTTGTGTAGGTGGATAGAGGTGAAACATAAATGACTCAATGTGTTGCAACACAATATGAATATCGTATTTATATTGCATGTAGAAAACTGATTACAGCTACCTCTATTTATAGAGTAATTGTGATTATAAAGATTATCATAGGCCAACATCTAAGATATTTAATATTTTTCTCCTTATCCTTATCTCAACCTTTATTTAATAATGTGACCTGAAGTTATTTAAAAGTGGTGGTGGGAGAGATTAAATACTTAAACACCACCCCTTAATTTATGCCATTAATTATATCAATATTTATAATAGTCAATTTTTTTCTCAAATATTCAAATTGTTCCTTTGCTAAAGCCTTTGTTAATATGTGTACCAACTAATCTTCAGATCTACAATATTATAGACTAATTTCTCCATTGTTCACCAACTCTCAAATTAAATGTTATCTTATATCAACATGTTTACTCCTCTTATGAAATACATGCTTCTTCAATAATGTTATTGTGGGTTTATTATCATAATAGATTGGCATTGGTTCACTTTGATCATGCATTAAATCCATCAAAACATTTTTCATCCACACTACTTGACGTGCTGCTAATGTTCGTACAACATATTTTGCTTTTGCGGATGAGATTTCCACTATAGGTTGTTTCTTTGACCCCCAAGCAACTATTCCTATTCCAAATTGAAATACAAATCTTGAAGTGCTCTTTCGATCATCTACTCTTCTTGCAAAATCACTGTGTATATATCCACCAAACTGAAACCTATCTATTGTGGAATACAATATGCCATATTCTATAGTTCCTACAATATACCTCAATATTCTTTTTCCAACTTGCTAATATGAATCCTTGGGTGATTCCATGAATCTAGATATCACACTAATTCTATACATATGGCTTGGTTGTTGTGAGATACATCAAACTTCCAACAAGTCTTTTGAATATAGTTGAATACAAATTGGACCCTTTATCTTCTCTGCTAAGCTTTGTACTTGTTTCTATAGGAGTAGATGTTGTATTTTAATTCATCATTCTAAACTTCATCAATCTATCCTTTGTATATTTAGTTTGAAAAATGAAAATCCATTTATCATTTTGTACAACTTCAATTCCTAGAAAATATCTCATTAATCTCATATCTGTCATTTCAAATTCCTTCTCCATAGTCTATTTAAACATGCCTATAGACAAATCTCTAATAAAAGTTAAATCATCAACATATAAGTAAATAATTAAAATTTGACTTTGCTTTTTAATATTCATGTATAGTTTAGGTTCATTGTTGCTTCTGCTAAATCCATTATCCATCATGTATGCATCTATTCGACTATACCATGCTCTAGGTGCCTACTTAAGCTCATAAAGTGCCTTTTTCAATATGTATACCTTCTCTTCATATCCACTTATCACATTTTTTGTTGTTTGTTGTACATAAAGTTACTAGGACTTGTGCAAGACTTGATATTACCCAAACAATGGGAGTTCTTAGTAGATTTATGGAAATCCTAGTAAAGAGCATTGGACTTATGTGAAAATGGTTTTCAGATAATTACATGGGACTTCTAACCATTTCATTAGTTATCATGGATTTTATGATATGAGTAGGGTGATTCATTTGTATGAATTTTTAATTCATACTTTGTAGGTGATCTAGATTGCAAAAGGTCCACAAGTGGCTATGTCTTTACTTTGTTTGGAGGAGCAATTAGTTGAATGAGTAAAAGACAACCCACAATTGCATTTTCCACTATAGAAATAGAGTACATGGCTGTGAAACATGCTTGTAAGGAGGCAATGTGGTTAAAGAGCTTGTTTCCAAGTATTTCCTTTTAGTGTGGACAAGTAAGAATTAGATGTGATAGTCAAAGTGCCATTTGTTTGGCTAAAATACCAATGTATCGTGCTCACATGAAGAACATAGATTTTTAGTATCACTTTGTTCGAGAAATGGTTGGAAGTGGTAAATTCATGTTACAAAAAGTAGGCACTTTAGAGAATGTTACAGATTCTCTTACTAAACTAGTGAGCACTAAAAAATTTAGTTGGCATAGAGAGGCCATGGGCCTTACTTATTTTAAACCTTGATTTAATAAGTTTTAATTCATGTCCTTTGCAAGGTATTCAACAAGTGGGAGAATATTAAGTAAATAAGTCAACCTTTCTTTGTATTTAACTATTAGTCAACAATTTGTAATTAGCTTTTAGTTTTCATGAAAGTGGCTAAATGCAAATATGAGAACTTGAAAAGTATCTTTTAGTAGTTAAATTAGAAAGAGCATGAAAAAGGGGAAGTTAAATGTGAGCTTTGAGTTCAGATAAGATTTTTAGTTTGTATGAACACATTACTAAAAGGTGGATAAAATCACAAGTTGGAAGAGGAAGTTTCTTATTTTTGTAATTCATGCCTCAATGGTTTTAGAAACCATTCATGATTTTTGTTTCCTCTCATGCCTATATACTTAGTTCTTGAGAGTTGAAGGAAAAACAAGTTAATTTATAGGTTTTTTAAGTCATGAAGTGTTGCAGTGATTCAAAGAGAGAAGTTGTATTGTTATAACTCATTTGAAGGATTAATACAAGTATTGGATCTCTATGGGTGTGGATTTTTTTTCCCACAAGGATTTCTCTATGTAATACTTGAGTTATGGTTTGCATTTATATTGTAACCCATTTTCATCTATAGAAAATATTCTCAAGAGCCTACCTAGTAAATTTGATACTATTGTTGGTTGTAGTTGAAGAGTCCAAAGATATAACACAACCATCTATTGGTAAATCCATGATACCATTGTTTTCTCATAAATCTAAGATTAACATGAACAATAATTTATCTTTATAGATTGCTATCATATACCATGTTTCATTCAATTGAGGTAGAGAAAGAGGAAGTTCAAGATCCAAAGGAAAGGGCTAAAATAATAAGCAAAGAAATGGAAGGAGTAGTCCAAATGAATATGGAAGGAAAAATCATAATTTTTATACTCATAGTTTTAGAGGGTGCAATTAAGTTCAATCTCTTAGAGGTATGATAAATATAATATTCAATTTCATTGCAAGAAATCTGGTCACTATGCAAAAAAATGCTCAAAAAAAAAAAATGTGAGTAGAAAAAATATAAATTGTTCAAATATATTTGAAAATAATTCAAGTTTGTTATTCATTACATATCATATTGCTTGAAAGAGCTCTAATGATATTTCATTTTCAGACAATGGATATAGTGATTATTTGACAATAGTTGAAGGTTTACTTTCATGTTTAAATAATTTAGTAAAATCAGAAGTCAAGCTGAATAAGGATAATAAATTCTTAGTAATAGTTATCATGTGATTAATATCATTACAAAACATGGTGAAATAAAGTATACTCTAGATGTTTAGATTTTTCCAAGATTGAAATATAATATCATGGATGTTTGATAACTTATATAGAAAAGGTTGATGTTTTTAAAATACCAAATGAATCTACACAAGACCAAACATTACTCAAGCAGTGGGAGTTCTTAGGCATTTTATGACAAATCGAGGAAGGTTATATTGGGTTGTTGTGAAAAGAGTTTTTAGATATTTAAAAGGTATATCATGGTATGCGTTGTGTTATCATGGTAACTCAATTGGATCACATCGTTCCCTCAACATTCGAGGCTATGTGGATTCAAATTGGGCAAGGGACATTGATAGCTAAAGATCCACTAGTGGATATATTTTCATGTTCAATGGTGGTGCAGTTAATTGGATGAGTAAGTAGTAGGTTGTAGTCGCTTTATCCACTATTGAAGCTAAATACATGGAAAAAACACATGCCTACAAAGAAGCTGTATGGATTAAACATTTGTGTTTGGATGTTGGGTTCAGTGCAAGACAATTTTTAATTTGCTATGATAGTCAAAGTGATATTAGTTTGGCAAAAAATCTAGCTTTTCATGCCAGGATGAAACATATTGATGTGCAGTATCATTTTGTTCGAGATATCATGGAGGATGGAAAGGTTTGTTTAGAAAAAGTGGATACTCTAGAAAATGTTGTAGAAGCAATGACAAAACCCATGAGCATGAATAAGTAAAGGTGGTGTGTTAGTTCGATGGGCCTTGGAGCCCATGACCTTCATTAAGATTGATTTTGGAGGAAGTCAGTAAGTCTTTGTCAAGTGGGAGTTGGAAATTGTGCCTCAACTTACTAGCTTGTATCTCTATTAAAGACTTGGAAAATCTCCCCTTTGTTGGTCTTCATTGTCAGCCTATCGCCCAAATATTGAACCTTGTAACCTATGTCATAGGGTTTTGAAAGATGATAACTAGGTGGTAGTGTGTTGGTCGCAGAATTGCTACAATCTCTAAGCTTGGAACCTTGTCACAGAGTTCAAAAGTTACGTAACTTCCTGACTGCCTGATCTCCTTTAGTGTTGTAGTATTTGGGAATTTCCTAACCTCCAACTGGGGGTTGTGAAGTTTGTGCTTTCTCTGATTGAGTGACAAGTTGATGGTTTGGTGGGACTGGTCTACGTGGATGGTGATGACAGCATACAACGATGACTTGGATGTCGACAGATGTGGGGACCACCTAGAGGTTGGGAGTTAAATATTTAAGTCTTTTAAGGGAGACTTGTTGCGAATATTATAGATTCCCATCTCAATTCTCCATAATTGCACAAGTGATGTACGTGTCTTGGTAGAGACCACAAGGAACAACCAACAATTTGGTACGATAGTCAAATGCAATGTACAAGTGAGTTGATAAGAAAAGGACTAACTCGTGGATACCTAAAGTCTTTGGGATTTTTTTTTATAAACTAATGAATGTTGATATTATGCGTTAATGTGGGATAATTTCAATGGTTGAGCTTCTTGGCAGTTAAGCAAACTGAATCAGTTTGAACATAAGATATTATTAGAGATTGAAGGGTCTTTGTGCATTGGAAGAAAAAAATTTGGCTATGGTTGAGTGGGTTGTATGTTCAAAGAACATTGTAACAGTGCTATGATTGACTATGGTTGGCCGATTGTAATGTTGTTGTATGTTATCAAAGAACAAATACCTATGAAGGAGGGATCTATAACTTTATTGTAATTTTTTTTACTGTGAATAAAGTGGTCTTTCTTTGGTGGTGGTTTTTTCTCCCAAAAGGGTTTTCCCATGTAAATTTGGTGTCCATTCTTTGTTGATATTATTTTTTGTTTTTTTCTATTCCTTTTAAGTGTGAGTCTTAATGCTCTATAATTTGGAATTAAAAGTACTGTTATATTATTCCCCTATGAATTGAGATTACGGAAGTGTTTTCCACACTAGAGTCTTTCCTTATAGAGAGAAGAATTGAGATACCTTGCAACTTGATCTCCAATGATTTCCAAACTTCCAAGAGTCCTAAATCTGCAAACACACAAGAAGAGAAGAAGAAATGTTGAATGTTAGGGCATGGAGGTTTGCCTTGGTCAAACCCCTTTTAGGTAATTAAACCAAAATGATGAAAGAATGGAATGAAACATGCAATAATAGAGTTATTAGCTTTTCATGATGATTGATCTTGAAAGTTTGCAACAAAACATGAAGAATCAACCCTTGAATTATTGAAAATTGTTATCTTGGTGACTTGAAGTGATGAAAGCCTAAGTTGCTTGACTTGAGATGGAAGAATAATGGATGAATGAATTATAAGAGATGTGAATTAGGATTAAAAGACTTATATTTATAGGAAATTGACTTATTTCACTCATTAATACCTCATCATAAGCTGACATGAAGTAATATTAAACTTAAATTTCACTTTTTTCCTGCTCAAAGGTCAAAATTGGGCCAAATGTGACTCATTCACCACCCATGGTGAATGGGTCCAACCTGGATGGGACTTCTTTTCCATGGATGGTGAATGGGTCCGACAGGGGCCATTTTGCTAGCTAAGATGCTAGGAAATATGGAAATAAGGTTTAAATTGAAACTTTGTTGGGTTTTTGACCAATTTGAGCCTCGAGATGCACAATATGGGTTAATAGGGGCCTATTAGTGATGATGTAGATGTCAAATAGGGCTTGAGACACATAATTCAATGTGAAAGTGTGATTAAATGCACTTTACAACACTAAAATGAGGTCCACATAGCATAGGAAGGTACAAGAACCAATGTGAATGCGTGAGACACATTACAACACTATGTTTTCACATTTTATAACGTTGAATTAGGGATAAATGGGTTCATTAAGTCTAGAAAAGCATGAAAGTATCTTACAACACTTTACAACACCTTTATAAGACATCAATAATTTTTTTTTAAAGGTTCCAAGAGTTACTGAGTATGTGAAAACCACTTCACAACACTAAATCAAGGCCTCATTAAGTCCAATTTATCAATGAATTATTCCCATGTCAAGCAAGAGTTCCTTTTTTCTATGGTACATCTCATCATCATCATCCAAGTTAATCAAGATAGGAGGATGGATGATAATATCCAATGAGGGGTGTATCATGAGTTTTTCTTGTTATATGGGATCATTTTTTTGTGATTAGGGAGGAGGGTCATCATGCATTGCTTTTGTCAAGTGAAATTTTTTATTTTTCTTTATTGTCTTCATCTTTTGACTTGTGAGAAAGAGCATGACATTAACACCTATGCTCCCTAGCTCCTCAGATTCTTTTTGGTTTTATTTTCAAGTTTTTTTTTTGAAGGAGTGAGTTAATCAACCATTGGTTTCTTTTCTTCCCTAAATGGGGGAATGAAAGAAACCATGGAAGGTTGTTCATCCACTTTCTCCTTTTCCTTATAAACTTTTTTTATATAAAGAGGCATGATGGAGTTATTATAATTATCTACAGTTGTTTGGATATTGTGGGTGAGGTTTTGAGTGTTGGTTGATTTTGATGGATGGGTTCTTGTTCTGGTTGAAGCATTGTTTCATCTAGGATAGGAGTGTCGGAAGTGGACAGGAATATGTTGTGGAGAGACAATTCTGCAATTTTCTTTACTTTAAACTTTTGATAAGTAATGAAAAAGAAGTCTTTGTGAGGTGTTATAGGTTTCATGGGCTTGGGCCAAAAGGATTCTAAGGAGAAGTTTCCTTTAGAAGACAAAGGGTGAAAGCCACTATGGTGAATAGTGAATATGTCATTATCAAGTAGAAATTTTAAACATTTGCGTATGACCGAAGAGACAACTTTCATTGAGAAAATTCATGGATGGCCTAGCCTCAAATGAAACTAATCTGACTGTAGGATGATGGAGAATGTAACATCCACTATTTTAGGTCCTATCTGTAATGGAAGGATGATTGATCATATCATAGGGAAAGAAAAACCATTGTGTGTCTTGATCCATGCTTTTGGTTTATCATAATCATCTTAATAAAGATCATCTAACACCAAAAATTTCTTAGTGATCACATTCTCTCCACAGGTGGGATCTATGAGTATCCCATTAGTGGGCTTATCAAAAATACAACTAGCTATGTAAAGAGGACCATCAGGAAGATTCAGAAGGATTTCCTTAGAAGAGAAAGTAATATCAAGAGATTTCTTAGGTTATCCCTTTAGATGGATAATGTCTATCACACCTACCATTTCATCCATAGGATTAATAGTACTTGTATGTTGAATAGGATTAAGATGTTCAACATCTCTATGAATATTCATCACATCATTGTTGGAGTTTCACTAGCTTTGACATATAGAACATTATGTTTGGGCATGGGATCGGTGAAAATTTGTAAATTTTGATTTGGAGGGGCAATAGACTTATTTCCTTTAACACTAACATTTGAAATGGATAGACATTTGAAATCAATGAGGTCTTGCACAAGGTGTTTAATAAACTTACAATTTTTTGTATCATGTCCATTTTGTTTATGATAATGGCAATAAGCATTGGATTTAAAGGTTGGTGGTAAAAGCTTAGTAGGATCCAATGGTTTAACAATAGGTAAAGTAATCATTTGTTGTTGTATAAGTTGGGTCATTATGTTATGAAGAGTGTCTAGTAAAGGTGTGAACTGTCATTTCAAATCTCCATAACTATAAGGTATCGTGGTGGCTACTTGGTTATTGATGGGTTGAGTTGGATGGTGAGGGGGATTGAACTGTAAGAAACCTATGTTTTTTTTTCTAAATGGTTGTGAATTGTTTGGATTGGTGTATTCAAATTTTTCAACTTGGCTAGAAGTGGACTTTGCATCACGACTACTAACTGAATTGTGATAATTGCAACTTTAGGGTGGTACACAAGTGCATAAAGAAGGGAAACTTCATCATTGTGAGTTTGTCTTGAAGTTTAATTTTCAAGTTTTCAATAAACATCTTTTGAAGATGTGGATCAGGAATCTTGACATCGATTTGAGAGTAAAGAGATAGGTATCATGAGATAAAATTAGTTATCTTTTCCTCTTCATGTTGTTTGCATCTCATCAAATTGGCTAATGTCTTCTTTAGAGACATATTCACTTGAAAATGATTTATGAATGCATCTACTAGTTCACTGAATGAATGAATTGAATTGTTTGGTAAGGATGAAAACCACTACAGTGTCTTTTAAAGTCCTAGGAAACAATTTTTCCAATATTTTATCATCTAGGAAAAAGTCACTACATAAGGTAGTGTAAGCATTAACATGGTTAGAAGGATCACCCTTCCCTCCATACTTTTCAAATCTAGGCATCTCAATTCCATGTGGCACCAGTGTTTGTAGTATTTATGGGAATAGTTGGCTTCTATAGACATAATAGGTTGGTGGTCCATTCTAGTTTTGGTTGATGGTGGATATTTTCTTTTGCATGGAGGAGACGGTGTGGAAAAGTTGTGTTATCAGAGGGTCAGTGTAAGTGGTATGAGGTGGAAGAGAAAGTGGTGATGGAGCATATGTAGTGGTAGGGAAAGTGAGTGGAATTCTTATAGAGGGTATGGTGGAAGAGGAGAGAAAATGTGATGCCACATAAGAATTAGGAATGCTAGTAGGAATAGTCAAGGAAGGAATCACATTGCTAACTTGTTGCACTGTGGTTGTGACTTGGGGAGTGGTATAGGTAGGTATGGATGCTACTATTGAAGGAGGAGGATTAGTAGGTCCTCCATTAATAACCACAATGTTTGCTGATTGAGATGTAGTAGAGCTAGAAGGAGCATGTTTGTAGTATATCTCAGCAATTTTTTTCATAAAATTTAGGCCTTCATCAGTTTCAATTAGGCAATGAATGTTTTCTATAACAAGAATCGCGGTGGTTGAAATGTGTTCAAGGTACAAGTTATGTTGAATATGTGTTAATTCCTCATGAATGTTAATGAATTTTTCTTGCGGAATGTGATCATTTCATGTGTCAACTTGCATGTTATGGGAAGACAAAGCATTGCTAAAGGTATGGTCCATTCCTAGTGTACTAGTTGCAATACTAGGAGTGGAAGCATTAGACAATCCAAGATACATGAGTCTTGAGCTTTGTCTCACTAAGGTATTAGCAATAGGAAACCACACACTCATGCAAAGGTTTCTAAATGCTTGTGGATTGAAATAAAAACTTGATAACTAAAATTATGGAAACTATAATAGTAATGTAATAACAAAAAATAAAAATGTAGAAAATATGCAGAAAATGCCATAAATTATAGTGTAAAATATGTAGAAGGATTAAGTCACCTAGTGTGGTGAATTAGTCCCTGTGGTGACTTTTTTGAGATTTTTCAAAAATTTTGAAAGAAATTTTATGTTTTCTAGATTTTCAAATGCAGCTACAGTATGAAAATGAATTTTTTTATTGTTTTCCAATGAAATATAATGCAAAAATGCAAGCTATATGATCTTTTCACTAATGCAATTTTTAAAATCCTAAGATGCAAGCTAAAGAATGCAACACCTAATGAAATGTTGATGCAAGTTAAACCTAGGATGTGAATGTACTTAAAATCAGAAAAAAAAAAAGTTTAAAAGTCAGGTTCACCAAAATGTAAACAAAGATTTTGGCACTCGAATGCTTTCTAGCAGTTATAGGGTTTTTCACCTAAAAGGAGAAAGATGGGCCAAAATTCACTGTAAACACTCAAAATCAATGCAAGCATGGATAAAATATTCCTAAATACAATATCCTAATGCAATAAATTGAAAAAGAAAGGTGGTTATTAATGCAATACCTAGGAAATTATGCAAGGCATTGGAAAACATAGTGATGTATGCAAAAACACCTATGAATGAAAGTAAACAATAACATATTTAAACAAGATTGGATATTTGCACCTAGAATCTAAAGTCTAATGTAGAGAGGCTCTATAATCCTATAGATTTGACTAGAAAAGTTGGTTGGGACACTTGTGCCAAGTTGGGTGACTTTGTCTAGTTTTGGGGAAATTTTGTCAGAACAAGAATCTTCCAAATGGGTACTCAAAAATGCAAAAAACACTTTTCAAGCCTATCAGTGGGAATAATTTTCCACATATGGTGACTAGTCCACCTAGGAATCTCATGAAGTTTAGGACAAGAATCCATAGCTTTTAGTCAACACTTCCCTTCCTAATAGGTTTCTGGTTCAGATTCTATAGAAAGTAGGTTGAAAGAGGTCTTCAAGCTTTGATTAGGGCTTTGTTGACTTTTATTACATTGAAGGATTGAAAAAGCCTTGTTAACACTAGACTCTTTGACAAATCTACATACAAAACCTGCAAACACACATGCAAAGAGGGGAAAAAGGGTTAAGGGTTAGAGAATAGGGGTTTGCCTTGGTCAAACCTTGATTAGGTAATCAAACCATAGATAATAAAATGAAATAAAGAGAGAATGATGAATGAATAACATGCATTGTAACAAACTCACCAAACCTTTGGTCTTGAAATCTAAAGATATGCAATGAAGTACTCCAATGGATGATTTGATGATGGTTAGAGTGCATAGAATGCTTGAGAATGATTAAGTAAATGAATGAATTGCTTGAATAGGTGTAAAATGAGAGGAAAAAACCTTTATTTATACTTTATTTTCTAATAATTCCCAAAAATAACACATCAAAGGCCAACCTCAAGGTCAAGAGAATAAAATCCCAATAGAAAATTTAAAAAAATTATTTTTTGTGCCTAGTGGGACTAAGTCACCACCTTGGTCCCACTAAGGTAATTTTACTGGGTGTCGAGGATTGAAGTGTATTTAATGAGGTTTAATAGGAATATTCTAAAAAATACACTTAAGTATGGCTGGAAAGTGCATTAAGGGGTCATTTAAACATAAGAAAGGCTTAAATTAGTGATGAAAAGTCTAGAAAAGCATGAGAGTTTGTTACAACTCTTTAGAACACTTTGAAATAAGACTTGGTAAGTGATAAAAAAGGGGTTATTTAAGTAAGTTATAATGAAAGGGTCCTAGAAAAGTGTGAAAGTGGGTTACAACACATCACAAAACTTTCACAAGACATCCTAGAATTCTTAATGATTCACAAGGGTCCAAGACCTAATGTGAATGTGTTGACCACATTACAAGATTAAATCTTAAAAAAGTCAAGCCGAATTCCACTAGGAGGGCCTAAACATGAGAAAAAGTAGAAGGGTTACTTTTTCCATGTCTGAAAGGTGAATTTTTTTTTTAGGTTGGTCTTGGTTGTTTGGATCTTATTTAGGTTGAAGCATGGTTTTTTCAAGGATGGGATGTTTAGAGGTGGATGGTGACATGTTTTAGAGAGATAGTTTGGCTATTTTCTTTGCTTTGAATTTTGGTAGGATATGAAAAGGAAGTATTCTCATGGCTTTATAGGTTCCATGGGCTCGATCCAAAAGAAATCTAAGGAAATTTTTCCTTTAGATGAAAAAGGGTTGAAGCCACTATGGTGAACAGTGAATACTTCATTTGTTGGCATATAGTTGTCATTGATGTCAAAAGGGAAAATCTAGAAAAGGAGATCATTTTCATGATGACAAAGGATGAGTGTGAGAGTAGTGGGTTTGATGGAAGATTCAAATTGGGTTTCTCAAGAGCTTTCCAAAAAGGTATTGTGCAGGTCGAGAAAGTGAAGGATGTGCCAAAAAATGTTTTATTTCTACTCTCACATGTTAGGGTTTATTAGTTAAACCCTAAGCATACTTGCATTCTTGGTGTTCAGAATAGATTTCTATTTTGATGTTGACCTAGTATCAACAGTTGTCAGTTATATTAGGTGCAACTTATTTCTTTACAATTGTGAGGGTGACTAGGCCCTCTGATGAGCACTTTAATGTCATACATCCCCTTTAGATCAGAGTGACAATGTGTGGTCGGTGAGAGAATTGTATATCTCTCTTTGATTAGCCAATGATCATCTTTTTCATGATTCATGAATGTATTGACATGAGTCTGGGGGATGTCTCTGAGATGGAGTGATAAGGAGTGTGGAAGTGATATCAGTGAGACTATACAGCATTGGTGAGATCTTTGTCAATGTATCAATGACATGGTGATGTGAAGGTAGTACTCAAGTGGGACCTAGTCATGATGACGTGGGTGATACTGATGATGAAGATTACACACAACATGACAATATTGAGTGAATGGTAATCCACATCCTTGTTGTAGATTACAATGTAGTGACATGGTGATGAGGTGGACAGGTGAAGTCATCAATGGCCTTCATTGACATGACTTATGGTTATTGGTGAGACTTGTTCAAATGTCTCTTTGATATTCCCATATGTGCTTGATCAAAGAGAGAGATGTAGATTGGAGGGATTTTCATGATTGTCTCTTCAACATTTTGATGGAAGAAAGTCAACGGTGATGATCAATGTGGTAAGATCTAACAGTGCCCACATGCCCTATTGAAATGTTGGTGGGGCCCGTTCAAGCCCACAGGGTTATCCAGATGGTGGAAAGCTTCCATGTCAGTCGACATATGGCAGTGGAACTCGACTATGGTGATAATGAAAGTGAGCTAAATTTCATTAGTGAAATAGAATGGTGTCAGGAGGACATTGAAGGATCTCTCCTCAACAACCTGATGACCATTCCATCAGTGAGACATTGATAGTTTAGCAGTACTTTGAAGCATGTCTCTTCGACATAGTAATAAGGAGGAACATTTAACTATCAAAGTGACATGATGGTTTCGATGGGAGTTATTCAAATATCTTTGACAAAGCAACATTATGTTAAGTGAATTTTGCATGATCGATGATGGGGATTTAAATGACTGCTTATTCAATGGTCAGGGTTAAAATGCTTCATGATGAATATGATCATGGTGTGAGAGAGAAGATCGATGACCAGAATTCAATAGTAGAGGTCTACAATGACTCAATAGTCTGAACAAGGATTTAAATCTGGCAATAATCATATGAACAAAATAAAATCACTCAATTTTCCAAGTTAACAATTAATTAAGGTGATCCAATCTATAGGTTGGAGGCATAGAGATTCATGTCAATCAAGATCAAATTTGATCGACTGGATAGGAGAATGTATTGAATGCATATTAGATTCTATAGTTTAATAAAGAGCTAATTTGGAAAAAATATCTAAAATAGAATTTAATGTTGTATGGCTTGATGTAGGGGATGGTGATATATGGTAAATCTTATAAAATTTCTTAATGATGAGCTAAACAGTGGTGTGTGGCTTGATGTAGAGTAAACTTGCTAAAGAAGGTAGCAAGTGAAAAACCCTAATAGAGATTGTATTATGTAAGAGCCAAAAAGAAAGAAATAGGTTGAACCTTAGTGAGTGAAAAGGAGTGTGAAGACAAGGTGTCTAAAAGTTGTAGTAGATAACTATAACAAAAAGTAAAAGTTTGAAAATACATGGAGCTAGTTATAGCGAAGTAAGAGAGAACAAAGAGAGAGCTTATGTACTGAATTGATGCATTGTAGGTTGAGCAAAACCATTTTATGCATGATTAATTACAAAAATTTATAAGAGTTTGTAGTCTCCATTTGAACTAAGTTGTAGCTTAGATCAGGGTGTTGTAGCACCCTTGAAGTTGTAGCTTCTAAAACAGGGAGTTGAAGCTTCCTTGGGGTTGTAGTCCTTAAAACTTGTAACTAAACTTTGATGCTTGTGAGGTTGGATCAAGATAGTAGATCCTAGCAACATTTCTCACCATGGTTTTTCCCATCTTGGGCTTTCCACATATATCTAGTGTTATGGTTATTATAGTAGATCCTAGTATATCTCTCTTGTGCTTGTGGTTATTATATTTGTTCATGTTTCAATCAGCACATCTGAGTTTAAGGTTAAAATATTTAAGGACTAAAATTTTTAATATCTATTGATTCACCCCCCTCTTAGTAGATTCTTGTGTTCTAACAATTAGTATTAGAACACTAGGCTCCCTCGGAGAAGGTTGATCAACTTAGGTAGATCTTGGATAAGCAAACACAATGGCATGTTAGGAAGGTTGAAGCAAGTCACCTACATTCGTTGAAACAAACTATGCTAAGTGGAGCTCTCTGATGAAAGGATTCTTAGTTTCTCTTAGAATTGATGTCTAGATGTCAGTTAAGAACAAATATGTTCCTCCTACTCCTCCTGCTACTGATGCTACATGATAGAAGGACTCTGATAATAATGAGAAAGCTTGGTTCACCATTATGAAGAACTTGTATGATTTTGTGCATAGAAAGGTTATGCATTATGAAATTGCTTATGATGTCTAGGAAAAATTGAATAAGATCAATTAAGGAGACTCCAAGGTGAAGCTAGAAAAGATACAAATACTAAAAGCTAAATTTGAAAGCTTGCAGATGATTGAAGAAGAAAAAATTATAGATTATCTTTTGAGATTTGATGATATAGTGAATGCTATTAGAGGATATGGTGTGGAAATGAAAGAGGATGTTGTGCTAAAGGTTCTGAGTTCCATGGCGACTAAATATGATTCTAAAATTTTTTCCATTGAAGAAGGAAGATAAATTGATAAACTTATTCTAGATGAGTTACATGGTATATTTACTGCTTATGAGATGAGAATGCTAGGTATTGAGTCTTCTAGAAGATAGGTTGCATTTAATATTACTGAGAAAGGAAAGGACGAAGCGAAGAAGAAAGAAAAAGTTGTAGTCACTATTTTAGACAATGTAGAAACTAATGAAGAAGAAGCAAACTTCATAAGGAGACTAAGGAGAGGATCTAGTAAATATAAAGGTAATTTTCCCTTCAAATGCTTCAACTCTGGTAGAGTAGGCCACTTTTCTTCTAAATGTTCATATGATAAAGTGGATAATTCTAAACAAGAAGGAGATAGTAAAAAGAAGAAATATTTTAACCCTAAAAGGAATAATTTTGGAAAGAAGAAAAGGAGTTTATGCATTCAAGAGGAAAGTGATGCTTCTAATGCTAGTGATAGTTCAAATCAGGATCAAGATCATGCCCTTGTAATGAAAGAAGATAAAAGAGAATTTCTATTTATGGCTAAAGAAACTAAGGATTCAAAAGATGCACAAATTGAGGATTCACATGAAGAAGAAGAGGAGGTAGTTGTTGATATTGAAGGAGAATTAATCAGTGCTCTTGAAGATCTTGATGAACTAAAAGATAAATATGATGATCTTAAGAGAGAAAAAAAGAAACTAAAAAAGGAATGCTCAAAAGGAGACTAACAGATTAACTCAAGAGCATGAAGAATCCAATAAGGTGATAGTTGGTTTGAAGTTCATGTAGAAGAGCTCAAAAGAGTTGAGGATGTTATGAAATCCAAACTAAAATCCGAAATGGATAGGTGCATGAAACTTGAAGCAGAAATAGTTGCTTTAAGAAAAGAATTGGAGAAGGTCAATTAGCATATCAATAAGGGCCTAAAATTAAAAAGTGATGCTAATATTCTTAATGAATTTTTGAGCATGAAAAAGCCAACCAACAAGGAGAAATCAGGTCTAGGACTTGAGAAAGGAAATAACTCCTTTTTTGATGCCTCTGCAAAGCTCTATGAAATATTTAGAGAAAAAAAAATCAGACCTCAGTGGAGAAAAATCTAACAATGGAGAAGCCTCTGAAGATGAGAAGTATGATGCAATTGAGAAATCTATTAATGAAAAGGAACCGATTGAAGAGAATAAAGTTAACAAAAAAAATCTTCATTAGCAAAGGAAGAAGTAGAATACTAAGAGAACAGACAATGATTTCTTCACAAAATTACACTATCAAAGGAAACCTAGACAAGGATATCCTCATCCAGTTCAAGGAAACACCATGACTAGGTACTCATATATTTTAATGTGCATTACTATAATTGTAAAAAAATTGGTCACAAACCTTTGGGAACCCAGACAAACCACTTTGTAGAGGCACCAGCTACCTATCATAGTCTTGTTCTGGCTCAGAGAAGAGGGTGTAGGAAGATTTGGTTGGAGGGTGATTCTCTAAACATTATCAATAATTTGAAGAATTTAACTCCTTTTTCTTGGACTATTGAGGCCTTCATCAAGGATTCCATTGATATTATTAAATCCTTCGATAGTGTTTATATTTCCCACATTTTGAGAAAGGGAAATAAGTTAGTTGATTTCTTTGCTAACTTTGGTGTTAGAGATAGTAAAGTTTGGGATTTAAATGACCCCATCCCTTATGAGGCCACGACTATTGTTATAAATGAAGGTTAATTTATTTTTTAAGGTGTGCACATCCTTGCTCACGTGGTGGCATATCATTAGGAAGGAGGGTATGGTTATGATTTTGAGGAAAGGTTGTCATATGGCGCGAAGTTTGAATTCATTATGGTATGAATGTCTTGTGGTTTCCTTCACATAGATTGTGGGTGTTAGTCGCATAAGATTCTAAAGTCTTCTATTGGAGAATTCGGCTCTAAGTGGTGTCTGCTACTTCCTTATGAGGTTTCTGTTGAGTGCTTGGTCTCTATTTTCCATCATCATGGGTGGGGATAGGAATCGAGCTGAGCCCAAATCCTATGATACTGCTAAGTAGAGAAAGGAAGTGTGGGAAATCTTAGAAAAGGGTGGTCTAACTCCCTTCATGGAGAAACTACACAGAAACAATACTCAGGTTACTGAATTGGTTGAGAAAGGGTGGAAAGGGAGAACCCTGGACTTGGGTGGTAGGGAAATTGCAGTGGATGAGGAGTTCATTGCCTAGATTATTGGCCTTCCAATTAAGGGTATGAAGGTATATAGGGACAAGAAAGAATCACTGGTCGTGATGTCTCTTTTCTTTAAAAATAATGAGAGTGATGACTTGAAGCCTGTGAAGAGTGGTGGGTATCTAAAAAATTCCTTGAAGACTCTTTGGTGATATGTTGAAGAAATCATGAGGTATAACCCTAGAAGGAAGGTACACGACCATTAACAATTACCATTTTCCATTGCTTAACCATTTTAGGCACAAGAAATGGGTGTCATTTCCCTATTATTTGTTGGTGTCAATGGACTATGGGATTAAAGAGAATATGAAGAATCCAAAAAACCATGTTCAGCATTCGGGGTTGATTCTTTTGATATATGAACATGTTAAAGCTCATGATGTCCATAAAACTTTTGTTACTCCAAAGGATATTTCTACTAAAGCTAAGGAGGGTTATGAAATTGAGTCGGGTGAGGAAAGGGCTTCTAAGAAACTAGGGAAGAGGAGGATTATGTTAAATATAGATTTTGAGTTGGATAAGGATGATGATGTTGACTATGTCTCAGACTCATATGCCTCTTTGGAGGAGGGCCCCATATCCCTTGCTCAGGGTAAATCTGGGAAAAGGAGATTGGATGAGGAAATGGGTTATACGACCTGTAGTGATGATGTGGAGGTGATTTTTCCTTCTAAAGGGGGAAAAGACAAAAGATATGTTTATGGGGAAGCTTCTTCTCCTCCCCCTATGTGTAGACTTGTGCAAGATCCTGAGGAAACAAGTCAGAAGAGAAGGGTTTTGAAATCTGGTCAACACCTAGAGAAGAATTTCCCTTTCTCTATGGCTGGTGGCTTTCATGGTGAGGATGTTCTAAGCATTTTTATTGGGTTTCCAAAGAAAAAGGTTAGAGTTGTGGGTGGTGAACAAGCCGCAGGAGCTAAGAAATTAGATGTTGAGAGGATTCAAAAGAGGATGGTTGTTGCAGAGCAAATTGCCAATTCCATTCGTAGGATGAAGTCCCCTGTCACTATTGGTAAAGGTAAGGATGCTTATGATGATAAGGTCCATGAGAGTTCTTTTGAAAAGGATGTTGCTATGGGAAATCACATTGAAAATTTTGATAGGAAGGATCTTTCTGATGTGTTGGGTTCGGCTCGTGATAGTGCCAATGTGCTTTTTAAACTGTTTAAATGGTTATTTCATGAGATCAATAGGACTAATGTTTGTATTAGAAGCATTTTTTGCAAGGCTAAGGACCCTTCGATCCAAACCCAAATTGATAATTTAATGGCTAGTCTCAATACTATTGCTAATACTGTGGCGGAGGAAACTGTCAATCTAAAACAAAGTATGGAGGGTAGAATGTTATCCCTTGAAGAGAATATTGAAAAAAATTGGAATGTGTTATGAAGAGTGGAGAAGCTCCTAAATTCTTGACTAGGTTAGACTTTGTGATGGCTTTCTTTCCTAATAAGAGAAAGGAAATTTTGTCTACTGATGTTATGGTTGTTGAGGGTAAGCTGACTGGGGAGGATTATGTTGCTGTTAAGGGTGCTGCTAAAGGTTTTGTTTTAAGTTCTAAGGTAAAAAATGGTAGGCTTGGGGTTAGTAGTAGAAATAGACTGAAAAATTAGGCTAGGGCCTTGGATATTGAGGTTTCTTCAATACTGGGGTTAAGGGACAGAAGCTTGCTACTAGTGAGATGGAAGTTGTGGAAATTTTGAACAATATGTAGTGGTGTTTGCCAGTTTGTGGCTATTTTTTGGCTGGTGGTTTGCTGACTTTGGTTTGATGGTTGTTTAATGTTGTTTCCTTTTTGATTCAACTATTCCCTTTTGTAAAGGGTTTTGGGCCCCTTCAAAACCCATTTTTTTACCTCTAAGCAAAACAATTTTTATCACAAAGCTAGAGAGTCTAAAGTCATTCAAAGGAGGAATACAAATTTTGTGAGTAAAAATTATTTTACTCCTCTAGTTGATATGAATGTAGTTTGATACAATTGCAAAAATTTTGGTCATATAGCTAGAAATTGTAGAGAAAAAATTCTAAGAACAAATACTAGGTCTAGAAGAAGAAAATATATCTTCCATAGTTGAAAAGGAAAAAAAGGTCCTAGAGAACAGTGAAGAAAAAGTTGAAAAGAAACCAAAGAAGGTTTGGAAGGAGAAAGAGCAGAGCTCTACTATGTTTATGAATTCCCAAACATCATTACATGCGAAGGAATAAGATTTGTGGGTAATTGATAGTGGTTGTTCCAAGCATATGACTGGAGATAAAATTAAATTCATTAAACTTTAAATGAGAAAAGGAGGATCAATGAGCTTAGGTGATAACATTGCTATTAAGATTCATGGTAAAGGAATTTTGAGCATAGATGGGAAGAAAAAAAGTAAATATGTGCTCTATGTTGTGTTGGCTCTTTTAAATACCAACTAGATCTTCAAGGAAGCCTATGGATTTGCTAATTCCAATGATTATCAATCTAAAATGGGTTGGCCAACGAATGAGAGAAAGAAATTAATATTTCCTCTTGCACTTCAGGTTTTGCAAGACCCAAGAGGGTGATCCCACAATGCACTTATAACATTCCTTCACAAGATTTTTATGTACATTGCATATTAAGCAAAAACATTCTCATATCCACAACTCAAAAAGTGACAATTTGCAAGGAATTGGAAAATCCCTTACACCTTTATAACTTCGAGCAGTGTATGGGAAATTTGAATGATAACTACAACAACCATCATCATTATGAGTATGATTTTAATTAGATGAATTGTTCTTTGGCATGATCCAGTTTATCATATATAATTGAATTTTCTTAATACATAAAATAGTGCATTATTCAAGGGTGACGGGGTCAAATTCATAGCATACTATAATGAAATAATAATGGAATTCAATATTTATGGACTATTATGGATTCGCATTACAAATTCATAACTCAAAATTTATAGACAAAACATACTTAAAGATCCTATGGATTAACTCATATACCAATGACTGCATTAAAGTGTTTTAATCAACTACTTGAATTGAAGTAGAAATGCATACACACATCCAGCCACATGAATTGGAGACCAATAAAACAATCCTTGATTATTTCATTGTTGATTCATGAATAAATACATAGAAGACAATATGCATAAAATTTTCCATTATCAATTTTCAAATGCTATAATTGTTGCAAAACATTTAACCTGACTATGAATACAGACTCATAACCTAAGACGTAGTGAGTAATTCTATATCTATTGTATGCCTATTACACTTCATAAAAATATTTGCTAAGACTACTTGAGATCAACCAAAAAATTTCAAAGACTCCTATACAATAGCCTTGAATTCCCTTTTATAAGATTAAGGGCTCGTAGACAAGATTCAAGCTATTGGCCAATCATATTACATTTTAATTTTTATTTCAAAGTATTTCATTTCATTTCAAGCCCTAGGCAATTGTATTTACACTTGAAGAAGTGGGGGAAAATACAAAAAGACAAAAAGCTTGTAGAAGCTTATTGAACTTGTATCCTCATTGTTTGATAAATCCACATCATAACCTCATTTAGAAATAGGCATGAAACATGAGAGAAGAAGAATAAAGCAAAGAGAAAATCTTGGTTGGATTACCACGTGCATTTTCACATTGAGAGGATATAGATTTTTCTTAAATAGTTATTTCAAAGGCTAGACCTGTATTATAATCAACCATGCTCTATATCCATTTTAGCATTTCTATGGCTTAATCATATTTATCTAGCCAATCCTTGTATTCATCCTCTATGGGCTAGTTGATCTCCAATATTTTCTGCACCTTTGTATTGTATGCATTATATCTTGCATCAATTACTACTCTAGCTTTTTTCACAAAAGTGTCCATGTCTGTCTAAATCTTGATGAGATTATCAATTAAACCATTTAGTAGAGTTAAGTCTAACTTATCATCAATTTATGTTATCTATGGACCTATAACAGTTTGATGCCTAAAGAAATCCCTCCATGGTGCATACTCTTTGAGTGTTCCATCTTCATTAAGGATTTTGGGTACACCTTGTTCCTCCATATCCCTAAAGGCCTTGATTTTACCTTGCAGTTTCCCACCAATACTTTCATGGAAACATGTAACTTCACCAATCACTTTAATTCCCCTTATTATGTCTTGAAGATTTGTTGGAGCTTCAAGGTCTTCCTTTGCATTTGCTTGAATCTCCCTTAAATTATTTAATCAATTACTCCATTTATTCCAAGTGCTCTGGAAAACCTCATGAACATGTTGGAACCTTTCAAATGTCTCATGTACACCTTTATAAGTTAACCATGTGGCTTTTTCTTTAAGGGATTCTTTGGTCAATTTGTGGCCCAGAATCTCTTTAGCCATATCCTTTGTAATCTTGTTCATGTTCTCCTAGAGCTTATTCTTCTTAGAATTGGATACTTGGAGCTCACTCTTTAATGAATTATCCTCAATTTTAAAGTATCTTTATCTTGTGGTGAAGTACCCGATGGATAAGTAGGAAAGGTCTTTTGACTTACCTTGACCACAATATCTTTCACTTATTTATATTCTTCAACCAGTTTGTTGTGTTTCTCCAATAATTTCATATATTTGGCCTGAGAAATTTCTATAGTGTCAACACTCAACATGGTTGTGTGCATTGTTATCCTTGCATCCTATGGAGATGTCATCTCTAAAGCTCTTCCTATTATCAAATATCCTAAAAGGAAAGTCATTGTTCTATTGAGCCTGCGTGTCCCTGAATCTGGTGTTAATGACCAAATGGCTAGTGCATGTAAACTAGGGCTAAACCCTGAACCAAAAGTTTTCTCATCAAAAGTCTCCACAGAAACCATAGCATTTGGGTCATTCCTGATTGCATCTAGGAAAATTATTAATGATAGGTTCCATCTTGGCATCACCAAAACCCCACTGTCTTTGACCAATCTTCTAGCTTTCATAGGATTCATTTTCTCAATTTATTGAATAATCTCTCCTTCAGTCTTCTTTCTGACCTCTTCCTATTGTGAAGGATCCACTCCTTCCTAAGCTTTTTGAATAATCTGGATGTGGAGCATCTCTTCTTGTGAAAGCATACAAGAAAAACTCCCATCTAGGCTCCGGAATGACAATGTCCCCAATTCTAGCTACAAGGTCCTTGAAATTGGTGGTTAGTATTCCTTCCCCAGTGGCCTTCCTAGTGCTTGCCTTGACATCTACTAGCTGGAACTTATCCATGAAACAGACATAGTCCTTTTGTTGGCCCTTCTTCTTCATTCCTTCAGACATTTGGGGTGGATCATGGGAGACCTTCTTTTTCTTCCTTTTTGGTGTGGTTTTTGAAGATGATGACTCACCAAGTTAACTCATCTTGGCTTCTTTAGGGCTTTCAAGTTTGAAATCAAACTTGGTTTTGGAATTGATAGTCTATTCTTGACAACTTAAACTCAAATTTGAATACAATTCTACCCTTTTTCTTTTATCCCAATTAGAAAACTACACTTAATCAAGAGAAGCCAAGAACCCTAATTCACCCTTGGAAATGACCCAAATATTTTGATTGAATATACCATTTCTTGCAAAATAACAAGAAAAACTCATGGGATTTGATGACGGCTTACCTGAGAAAAAAATCCTCTGCAACTTTCTTTGGCCTTGGCTCTAGTCACTTTGAATTATCTTTTCTTGTGTGATACTCTCATCCCTTGGTTCAACTTGCATGCTACTTGAAGTAAATATCCACGCTTAGTGTACTAGTGTCAATACTAGGAGTGAAAGCTCTAGATAACCCAAGATCCACAATGATTGTGCTATCCTAGAATGACATGAGTCTCAAACTTCATCCCACTATGGTATTAGCAATAGGATACCAAACACTCATACAAAGGCTACTAAATGCGAGGTGAATACAAATGCAATGTAAGCTAAGAACAATGAAATGCTTATAATTGAAATTCTAGAAATTGAAATCGAAAAGCAGAAATAGAAAACAAAAACTTTTAAATGCCAAAAACTGTAGTGCAAAATGTGCAGAGGGACTGATTCGCCCAAGGTGGAAAATGAGTCCCAGTGATGATTTTTTTGAAAATTTTCAGAATTTTGAATTGAATTAAATATACTTTTTATGTTTTTTGATGCAAATCTAAGATGCAAATGTAGAATTTGATTAATTTTCAATGAAATTAAATGCAAAAATGCAAGCTATATGAGCTTTCACTAATGCAAAATTTGAAACCCTAGAATGTAAGTTAACCAATTCAAACCTAATGAAATGTTAATGCAAGCTAAATATATGATGTAAATGCACTCCAAATCATAATTATTATGTTCTAAATGCAAGTTCACCAAAATGGAACCTATGAAGAATTTGGTGTGTTGTGATGATGTATGTGTACCCACTTTCAAAGAGATTCCACTCAAGGATAACCCTACAGATCTCAATGCAAAGGAGATTGAAATCTTGCAATAGGGCTATCCTAGGGACCGAATATGATCTAATAATGGGTTCAACATTAGGTTTAGACTTGGAAAAGACAATGCAATGCAAGTTGTAAGACAAAAACCTAATTGAATGTAAACTAACTCTAAATGGCTTAAAAAGATGAACATGATGTAAGAAAAAGCTATTAGATAGAAAGTGTGCACCTAGGAGATTGAAGAAGGTAGAATGGAGGTCTGGAATGCTAGAAAATCTACTGTCAATATTGATTGGGACTCATTGACCAAGTTGGGTGAATCAATCCTACTTCCAGGAAAATGTGCAAATACAAGTTTTAGCCAAAAGGGTATCCAGATCTATAAAAATCTCTATCAGGCCTATATAGTGGGACTCATTCGCCACTTGTGGTGAATAAGTCCACTTTTGCTTTTTCAGAAGTTTGGGACCTGATTCGGTTCCTCTTGGTCTGCTTTTCTCTTTTTGACTGGTTTCTAGATCTGAAAGTGTAATTTTCCACCTGTAGACCTTCTCCAAGCTTGTCGAAGGCTTGATGACAACTTTAGGGATTTGAAAATTTTTCTCTAACTTTTCTTCTTGACAAATCTGCAACCTAGCCCTACAAATCACACACAAGAAGAGGGGAAAATGTTGTGGGGTTAGTGAATAGGGTTTTTCCTTGGTCAAACCCCTTGTTGGTAATTAAACCTTGAAATGAAAGCAAATATGAATGCAAAATGATGAATAAACAAATAACAATGTTTCAACTTACCAAACCCTAGCAATGAGGAGCTGCTAATATGCTTGAAATGGTTGCAATGGATGTGGTTCTTGGATTTTTCTTGAATGATGTTGATCTTTCTTGAAACACTTGATAGAATCATAAACTCTACATCACAATTGTTAGCACTGTTGATGCACCCAAGAGCCTGTGCTGCAAGAAAAATCAACCAAACAATGAGAAGTGACTATAATGAAGCTATTTCACCATTGATGTGAATGAGATGATCTGAAATGTACAAAGGGCCTATATAAATAAGCAGGGAAAGATGCAAGAAACATGTGGAGAAATTGGAGAAGATATCACGGGAAACATGCCTGCAGCAGGTGACCACCCAAAGTGAATGCTCCAGACCAAGAAAAAATAAATGCACACCTATGGTTATAAATGCCAAGTTGGACTTAAGAAAATGCATGATGAAAAGCGTGCATGCTAACACCCCCCCTTAAGTGCAACTTAGGGAGAAATATGTAGGAGATGCAAAGAGTGAATAAAAAAATGCAATATGAGATGCATCATTATGGATCCCGACAATAAAGCCTTGTTAGGTACCCATGTACAACCACAATTCAAATCTCTCACAACCGGAGAAAAGGAGAAAAACCCTATGGGAGAAAAATCCTCTCTAAAAGAGAGAACAAAACAAAAGTGAAAGGAAGGAGGACTCCTCAAGACCCCCCAAGGACAACTTCCTTCACCCCTAACATCAATCGCAACTGAAGATAGTGAGGAGATGCCAAAGGTTTAGTGAAGATCTTTGCAACTTGCTGCATCATAGGCAAATACTCCAAAGCAAGAACACCATCTTGAATGAGTTTCCGAATGAAGTGCATGTGGATCTCAATATGGTTAGTGCATTGATGCTCCACTGGGTTGCAAGAAATATATATAGCACTTTGGTTATCACACCAAAGAATAGTGGGTTGATCAATAGGAATGCCAAAATTAGCCATCAATTGTCAAAGCGAAAGAACCTCTTGACTAGCCAAGACAACTCCTCGATACTCAACCTCAATTGATGATAATGCAATAGCAGTTTGCTTCTTGCAAGACCAAGCAACCAGACTAGAACCACTTGACAGAAAACAAAGCCAAAAGTAGACTTTCTATCATCAACATCACCAGCCCAATCTAAGTCAGTGAAGCCCACAATCTCAGTAGCACCTGATGTGTAGTGAATGCCAAACTGTGTAGTGCCCTGAATTTATCGTAAAATACGCTTGGCTGCCTTCCAATGACTCTCATGAGGATCTTGAGAGAAACGAGAGACAAGACCAACAGCAAAGGAAATATCAGAATGACTGTGTTAAGTACAAAAGGCTGCCAACTAGTTGTCGATACAAAGTAGCATCAAAAGATGGAGTAGTACAACTAGTGGACAACACAACACCTGACTGAAAAGGAGTAGGGGTTGGCTTGCAATCAGCCATTCCAAACCTTTGAAGCAAATCAAGAGCATACTTCTACTGGAAGATATAAATACCGGTACAAGACTGATGGATTTGAAGACCAAGGAAGTAATGCAACAAACCAAGATCTGTCATATCAAAATGCTCCATCAAAGCTTGCTTAGTATCCTCAATCATGGTAGGAAAACTCCCTGTGAGAATCAAGTCATCCACATAAAGAACAAGAATGAGAAGATCCCCCCATGCCTTTGAATGTAAACTGTAGGATAGGAGTGACATCTAGTGAATCCAGAAACAAGCAAGAAACTATCCATCTTCTCATACCAAGCTCTAGGAGCCTATTTGAGACCATACAATGAACGTCGAAGCTTGTAAACAAGTGAAGGGTCTTGCACAAAGCCAGGTGGCTACTCCATATAGATCTCCTCATGAAGATCACCATTCAAGAAAGCACTCTTCACATCCATCTGATACACTGACCAACCTTGAGATGCAGCAATAGAAAGCACAAGGCATATGAAATCCATCTTTGCAACAGGAGCAAAGGTCTCAGAATAGTCAATATCCTCAACTTGAGAAAAACCCTTAGCCAGTAGACGAGCCTTATACTTATCAATAGAACCATCAGATGGAAACTTGGTACGATACACCCACTTGCATCGAACCAACTTTCTTCCTTTAGGAAGAGGAACGAAATCCCAAGTATAATTCTTCATCAAAGAAGAATACTCCTCTATCATAGCACTATCCCATTCTGAAACACCTGAAGCATCTAAAAACTTCTGAGGATCAATAGAAACTGCATGACTCAAAAGACTGATACCTGAAGTGTGGGAATGAGTGGAATGTGTAGCTATGGGATCACCTACAAGAGAATCAGCATCCTTAAGAAGTGTACGAGCCCATAAAGGTCAACGAGGTGTAGGTGGAGGAGAAGGAGAAGATGGAGTAATATCAACAACAAGATCGATACCAACATCAGGAACAACATCATTACAAGCATCATCATCATCATCTGGAAGCACAACATCCTCTGAAGAAGAACTAGGAAGAAGAGAGGGAGAGGCTTGTGATGGAGAATCCTTCAAAGTGAAAGACTCATCAAATTGAACATCATGACGAAAATGAACCTCTCGAGTGACAGGATCAAACAACTAATAACCCTTCACATGCTCACAATAGCCAACAAAAATGAACCGTTGACTTTTCTTCTCCATTGCCTTGCGCCTACCATCTGGAATGAATGCCCATGCATCACTCCCAAATACTCAAAATTAGGAAACCTTGGGCTTGACATGAGACCAAGCCTCCTCGGGAGTCATATTCTACATTTCCTTATGGGGCATACAATTCTGAATGTAGTTGGCACAATTGACATCCTCTGCCCAAAATGCGGAAGCCATGGATCTAGATTGTAGCATACAATTGGCCATCTCCCGTAAAGTTCTATTCTTCCGCTCAGCTACACCATTCTGTTGAGGAGTGTATGGCACTGTGTGTTGATGAAGAATACCCTTAGTACAACAAAATTCTTGAAACGCCTGATTGACATACTCCCCCAATTATTTGTGTGAATCTTTTGAAGGGAATGTCCTGACTGCTTCTCCACAAATGCAAGGAAGGTCATGAAATGTCGAAGAACCTCATCCTTGTACTTCAAAAAATACACCCAAGTGCACCTAGAAAAGTCATCAATGAAGGTGAGCACATACTTGGCCCCTGAAAAAAGGAGTGGGGAATGACATGAGGTCACTATGCACCAACTCAAGGGGTATCAAAGCACGTGTGGCCATACCCTTGGGAAAAGGATCCCTATGATGCTTGCCAAGCACACAACCTTGACAAACTCCATCTGAACAAGAGATCTGAGGTAGACCAATTACCAAATTTTGTGTGCTCATCTACTGAAGATATTTGTAATTCAGGTACCTAAACCGTTCGTGCCAAAGCTTGCTTGTAGAATCTACATGACCAATAAGGGATGATCCTGATGAAGACTCAAATCCATCAAACCTATACAAACGGGCCACATAGTCAACTATTCCTGTAGTAATGACCTTCTCAAGATCCTACATCTCTCGAATAGTCACATCAGTAGGAGAGAACTCAACAAGCCTTCCATCACCATGATTACAAATTTGATAGAAAGAAAGAAGATTCTAGGAAATATCAGGAACAAGAAGAACATCATCAATGCTACCATCTTGCATATGAACTGAGCCTGTTCCCAAAACTGGAATTTGAGAAGAGTTCCCAATAGCAATATGTGAAGTAAGACTATCAGAAAGAGAATCAAGAATAGCCTCAGTATGAGTCATGTGATGAGAAGCTCTGATACCATGTTGATGCACCCAGGAGCCTATGTCACAAGCCAAATCAACCAAACAATGAGAAGCGACCAGAATCAAGAATCCAACTAGAACTGGTAGAGGACAGAGCTATAGCTGAGAGGGCTTGCCCTTTTCCCAAAGAAGAAGACTTAGGCATGGCAAGATTATTCTTCCTCATAGCTTCCTCTAATGTTGCTAGCCTTGCAAAACAATGTGCATCATTATGCCCAGATTTTCCACAGAACGAACAGTTCTCCTTCTTCTTCTTAGACTTGGAAGTTGACTCGACAGAGTTAGAAGGAAGAGGTGGTGAAGGATTATGCTTCTGATCAGTCTTCACCTTAGGCTTGGAGGGAGACTCACCACCTAAAGACGAATCTATCTTGGGCTTCTTCTTATTCTTACCCTTGCCCTTAGAAGATTAAGCCATTAAAGCATGACTCTTAGGAAAAGCATCCATCTGAATCAACTTGGCCTGCTCCCTAGTCAATCGATCACAAAACTCCTCAAAAGTAGGCATCTTATGATCTTCCCCCATAGCATCCATAGTAGAATAGAAAGTAGAGGCAAACACTTGAAAGGGACCTCTTAGCTTAGACAGGATCAAAAAAATACACTCCTTATCTTCTTTGGCATGACCACATCCTTTTAATTGAGACAAAATCAACTTGAACTGTGCAAGGAAATCCTAAATGGAAGGAAAAGATTCAGGAGAGATGTGAGATCTGCTTCAAGTTGCAATATCCTAAACTGATTGACCTTACCATACAACTCTGCAAGCTTATCCCACACCTCTTTAGGTGTTTTACACTCAACAATATGAAACAACAAATTATTAGACATGTGAAGACCTATGAGTCCTTTAGCCTCATCCATTTTGTTTCGATGAAAAAATAGCTCAAATGTTTTTGTGAATTCAGGTTGGTCGGCATCCAACAATTGCCATAGACCCCAAGATTGCAACAATTCTGATATTTTGAGCTTCCATGTGTGATAGTTGTGCATAGTGAGCAATTCAATCCTAGGGTCCAACATGATATACAAAGGGACACAAAGAATAGATACAAATTGATACAAATTGATTTTACAAATTCTCAAAACACCAAATTTTCCAAGAGATACAATAATAGCATATTGCAACTTCAAGCTAATAAAAAAGGCATAAAATGACAGAATTTCTAGAAAAACACCTCATCCATAGTGAAGATCATTGAAGCAACTTTCTGAGGGTTGCTTGTTTGCTGAAAATAGACTTTGTTTGCAACAGTTGCACAAATTTGAAAAAAAAGCCTAAAATAGGCACTTTTGAAGCTCTCGGTCACACCATATGATCACCAAGTGCTCCATCACCCTCACAAGCCGTGCCAAACTCCATTAAGGAAGTGCTAAGGAACCAAGGAGAATGGGCCACACAGTCAAGGTACTGCCAAGTCACCAAAGATGAAAGTGCCACATCAGCAAAGAGAACGTGCTACACACAGCTCAAGAAAGTGCCAGGACTCATAGGAATAAAGCAAGGACAAAACATGCCAGGTAGCTTGATGACAAAGTGATAGGACAATGGGCTATTTAAAGCTTTAAGAGAACATTGATCTACCCAATGTGGTACTAAAGCACTCCTCTATAGAGAATGCATACGAGCCCACAGCAAGCCCTAACGCCAAAGAGGCTTTGGAAACTTTAGGAAAAAACTAAAGTTATTTATCACGGCAGAAAGTGAAAGAAAAAATACAGAGTCAAGGAGACTGCGCATGCTGCAGGAGATGAGTCCTCTGGCAAGAGGCAGAAGCCCAAATTCAAAACTTCTTCAAAAAAAGAACACCCACAGAGGCGTATAGATCTTCCTTCTTGACTTCACCACCTCCCAGAAAGCCACCACATGCAAGAACCACTTCCTACGTAAGAAGATAAAGGAATTCACAAGTATAATCGCCACGTCCAAGTGAATTGCACAGCCTCCAAGCAGCAAGCTACACACAAGTTGAATGAGACTCCAATGTCTCGCACCAAGTATCCTTGCCGCCACTCAATTTGATGCAAAGTTTGGCTGTTATGAATAGCTTGGTTCATAATGCAAAGAGCCTGTTAGTGAAGAACAGCCAGACAGGAACAAGAAGGGAATTCACCAACAACAATCTCCAAAATTCTTATGGATCTGGAAATGGAAGAGAACCCGCTCGATCAACAGGTGAGCTGCCTTAGAGGACAAAATGAAAAATGGAAAAATAATCACTTGAACAAATGTCCACGCAGGAAGGAATATGGATCTCAAACCCGGTGAAAACTCAATGGGTAGAAAGGGCTTCAGTCACAGTAGCTCTGATACCATGTTGATCCACCCAAGAGCCTGTGCTACAAGCCAAATCAACCAAACAATGAGAAGCGACCAGAATGAAGCTATTTCACCATTGATGTGAATGAGATGATCTAAAATGTACAAAGGGTCCTGTATAAATAAGCAGGGAAAGATGCAAGAAACATGTGGAGAAACTGGAGAAGATATCATGGGAAACATGCCTGCAGCAGGTGACCACCCAAAGTGAATGCTCCAGACCAAGAAAAAATAAATGCACACCTACGGTTATAAATGCCAAGTTGGACTTAAGAAAATGCATGATGAAAAACGTGCATGCTAACAAGCACAATAGCAAACATGAAAAGGGCAATCCTTGACATGATGATTGGCACTTGAAGAATGCTCTAAAATGCTTGATAATCTTCCCTTGAATGCTCTTGTGAATGCTCAAATTCTCTTGTGAACTCTTTTGAATGCTAGGTTACTTGATTGCTTGATAGGATAAAATGAGTGAATAAACCTTGTATTTATACTCAATTATGCAAGAATTCCCAAAATTGCAAGACTATAAGTGAACATCAAATCTAAGAGAATAAAATCCTAACAGAAATTTGAATTAAATTTGAATTTTGGTCACACAAGACTCATTTTCCCAAAGTGGTGAATGAGTCCCACCAAGAATAATGTATGGGACAAAAAATGTAAAGTGCTTAAAAATGTGTAAAAATTGGTTTGAGGCTAAAAGATCTAGGTGGGACCCATTCACCAAAGGTGGCGAATGAGTCCCAGACACTAAATCTGGGCCACACAAGCTAGGAACACCTAAAATATGATTGGTCAATGATTGGTGATAGGATTATCCTTGAAAATATGCAATAAATGAGGCTTGTGGATGCAAAATAGGGCCAATTAAAGCATAAGAAATACCAATTATTAATTACAAGCCTAGAGAAGTGTGATAGTGTGTTACAAAACTCTACAACACTCCAAATAAGGAAATATTAAGGTTAATTATGATTATTTAATTATGTTTATTATGCTTAGTTAATTGATAAAACCCTAGAAAAGTGTGAAAGTGTGTTACAACACTTCACAACACTTTTGCAAGGCACCATTAAAGTTCCATTAGTTCACAAGGGACCAAGACCTAATGTGAATGTGTTATCCACATTACAACATTAAATCAAGACAACATTAAGCCAAACCACAAGGAGGGCCCGAACAAGTCAGAAAAAGTAGAAGGGTTACTTTTTCCGTGACTCCATTGCTTAGATGTTTAAATGGGGAAAAAGACTTGTATTTATAGGTAATTATTTGTTTCCCACAAAACTAATTATGAAGAGCCAAAAAATAAATTTAAATTTATAATATAAAAATGTTGATAGTAAAATATCTAAATTTGGGAAAAAGTAGGCTAGTCAAGGGCATGAGTGCCCTAGAATTGACCTATTTTGGGGCTTTTGATGTTGTTAAATGAATAAGTAATATTAATTCCTAATTATTTCTTTATTTTCTTAGAAACAACATCAAAATGGACAAATTATAAGCACAGTTAGGTCTTGCCACATAAAAGGAAGCTAAACCTAGTGTTAAATTATTAGGGAAAACAATTTATGATGATACACTATCATTTTATATAGTTGTGCAATGGTACAATTTGAATATGTAGTTTTCTCTACCAATTTTCACTAGCAATCAAAGAGTAGCTTGAAATAAATACCCATATTTTCCCAATTATTTTTGTATTCTATTTTAAATTTCTATTATATTTTTTTATCATGGATCTACATACTAAAAATGAATTTACTAGATACTGACTTTTAACATTTTTATTACCATTATTTCCTTCAGTGAAAAAGAAATGAACTCCCTCCTCATTTTACATCTGAAGAATGTAGGAAATCTATCACTCCTTTGTGTTCTACATATGTGAAAAGGTTTAATCAATAGAAAATTATAACCATCACTACTAAACAAAAACCTATTAGTTATACACTAAAAAAATTCTTTCACGAGTTAAAATATCTAAAAATTCAAATAAATCAAGGTTCTAAAAGAATGTGTATAATGTTATGTATACAATGAGTTTCTAGGCAAAGGGAAATGTCAATTTGTAGATGCTTTCAAGCAGTTATTCCTCTCTACCTCTCTATCCTTCCCCCTCTAATTCTCTATATCTCCCCTATCCCTCTCTACCTCTCCCTCCCTCCCCCTCTGTCTCTCTGTCAATCTGTCTCTCTCTCACTCTCACTCTCACTCTCTTTGGCTCTCTCTTTCCTTCTCTACTGCTTTCTATCCCACCTCTCTCTCTCTCTCTCACTTATCCCTCTCTACCTCCCTCTATCCCTTTACCCTCCTCTCTCTCTCTCTCTTTCTCTATCCCTCCCTCTCTAATTCTTTTCCCTCATCTCTCCCTTTCTCTATCCTTCCCTCTCTACCTCTTTACCCTCCTCTCTCTCTTTCTCTATCTCACCTATCCCTCTCTACCTCTCCCTCCCTCTCTCCCCCCTTCTCTCTCCATCTTGCTCTCTCCTTCCCTCTTTATTTCTCTCTATATCACATATCCCTCTCTACCTATCCCTCCCTCCATCCCACCTATTTCTCTTTCACTCTCTCCTTCCCTCTCTACTTCTCCCCCTCTCACTTATTCCTCTCTACCTCTCTCTCCTTCCCCCTCTAATTCTCTATATCTCCCCTATCCCTCTCTACCTCTCCCTCCTTCCCTCTCTCTCACACTTTCTTTGGCTCTCTCTTTCCTTCTCTACTTCTTTCTATCCCACCTCTCTCTCCCTCCCTATCTCTATCTCACTTATCCCTCTCTACCTCTCTCTGTCCCTTTACCCTCCTCTCTCTATCTTTCTCTATCCTTCCCTCTCTACTTATTTTCCCTCATTTCTCTCTCTTTCTCTATCCTTCCTCTCTACTTTTCCCTCCTTCTCTCTCTCTTTCTCTATGCTTCCCTCTCTACTTCTTTACCCCCCTCTCCAATTCATTCCAAAAACAACACTTCTTATACAACTTTAGTTTTTCATTTTTCTATTTGTTTATTGTTTGGATTTTATAACACAAACAAATTTTATTTTTATTAAAAATTTATTATATTATTTTATTTATTTTATTTAAAGAATCATTTTTATTTTATTTACTATATAAATTATTTTATTTTATTTTATTTATTATATAAATTATTATTTATTTTATTTATTATATAAATTATTTTATTTATTTTTATTTTTTTATTTATTTTACTTATTTATTTTTATAGTATATATAAGTTATTTTCTAGTTAATAGTTATTTTATGTATTATATAATTTTTTTATTAATTTTTAAAAAAATTATTTTATTTATTTTATTTAAAGAATCATTTTTATTTTATTTATTATATAAATTTTATTTTTATTAAAAATTTATTATATTTACATATGTCTAACTTGTATATACTAAAAATTTCTTATATATATGTCTAAAATTTTTATTTTTATAAATTTATTATTTCATTTGTGTGGGAATTTTTAAAAAAAAATCATATATTATTTATTATTACAGTTAAAAACATATTGCTAAATTTATCAGTTAAACTTTTTGAAAAAAATTATTCTAGAATAATTAAAAAAATCTAAATGCATATACTTTTATAACAAATATATATAACTAAAATTAAATAGCATATTCCCTACAACTTTAGCTTTCGAAACAAATAAAGAATTATCCACATGTTGCATTACAATAAAGATAGTTGAGATAAATGAGCTCAATTAAACACGTAGACAAGTTAATCACAACGGTTCAAATTACATGCCGCATCTCTGAAAGGGCAAGTGTCATTTCCTTTAATTCAAACTCTCACACATACTTTATCTTTCTCATCTTAACTTGAGCATTTGATCATTTAAAAAAGATTTCACAAACCTAAACATTCTTATTAAATTAGAGTTTTTTTGCTTGAGTTTTGAGATCAATTATCAACGAGATCAAAAAAATATAATGGGGAGGCATTATTCAATTTGGGACATCCATTTCTACATGACGTTGTAGATAGCTTTGTAAAAGCTGTAGGAGTATGATTTTTTAGGTTTTTTTTTGTTTAAATGTATATTATAGGGTTTTTGGCTAGTTAATTTAATTGTTGGCTTCTTTCGAATTAATTCCCTGCTAAGTATCAAATAATAGGAGTGTATTGAAATATGAGTCTGCATGCAGATAGGAGCTATGCAGGTTGTATCACGGGAGGTTTATTACACCGCAGTTGAAGGTCTTATTTAGTTTTCTGGTTATTCTTTTTTTGGAATTAGCTCAGTTTGCAGAAGCCTTTTTTTATGTTTATTTTAAGTTAGTGGTTTTACTATTTATGTAGGGTTTGGCAGCCAAAAAGTTATGAAGATGAAAATGGCATAGACATATTGGTTAGAAAGAAAATGGTAGAATGTATTTTTTCAAACAAAAAATGAGGGCATGGAAATATTCTCATGCATTGTGTGGGACAATTTTCATTCTTATGATCCATATGAAATTCGACAGGGAATTTTACAGACACTGGAGTTTTAGCATTTATAATTTGAATTTTTATTCCACTAAACTTCAATCGGACTCATGCGCTCAATTCCCTGGTTTCAACAAATTCTACACGCAACCCATATACCTATTTCAGTCATGTTTCTTGCACGGCTTTCATTGAAGCTTACCTAAAGTGACCCCACAAGTTTCATATTGTATTCAAAATTTTCCCCTTTCATTGCATTTGGAAATCTTCAAAAAGCCTTTGTATGTGCTTAGTCCACCCATTTTTTTCCATTTCTATACCCAACCCACATACTTAATCATCCCACATTTCATTTGGGTCCTCTCAGATTTTTCAGCTATTGCATAGTCTGCAAGCACTGGTATGCCATTGCGACTGAACCTTCCTTTGGAGCATGCCTCAAAGATCATAAAAGGCCCTGGTTTTTCCTCTACAGCCAAAATAACATATTCTTGAAGAATAACCAGGCCTTTGGCTTTGACCCAAAAGCCCATAAATGGATTCGCTTGCCTCTATCTTCATTTCTAGAGTCATGCGTGGGGGATTCCTTGGTAGGTTCAGAAGGGTTTTGGCATGGGTCTGTTGGAGCTTACGGCTTTGGAGAATGTGACGGTGTTGTGTGTGCGAAGAGAGGACGTGGGTCACCCACATACAAGCCATTTTGTACTTGCTCATTTCATCCTTCCTCAGTTCAAGAGCTAACGAGATGGATGAGCTAGATAGCGTTGGTGGAGAGAATTTTCAGCCAAAGAAATTTCGTGGGGTTCCCGCCGGCGTCAGACTGTTGGAAATGTTGGTGGGGTCCCCCCACATATAATAGCCTATCGGTTAAATATATGAAATTAGAACATTATTTAATATATTAAAGGTGTATATTTTACAAAAATTATCCTGTGTGAAGGAACATTTGTTAATAAGTTAGGTTTCACTTTTAAATGGTTATTTGATAATTCTTATGGTATCATAAATAGGTATACAATTTTGCAAGCTAGCCTTTCATACATTTATTCCATATTACTCTAACTTTTATTTAACATCTCCCATTTAATTAAGTTACTTGCACACACATTAATAGGGGTAAAGCTTTCAGATTGAATCTAAAAACAAATCAAATTAAAAATTCATAGAAAATTAAAACATTATTTAATATATTAAAGGTGTATATTTTACAAAAATTATCCTATGTGCGAAGGAATATTTGTTAATAAGTTAGGTTTCACTGTTAAATGGTTATTTGATCATTCTTATGGTATCATAAATAAGTAACAATTTTGCAAGCTGGCCTTTCATACATTTATTCCATATTACTCTAACTTTTATTTAACATCTCCCATTTAATTAAGTTACTTGCACACACATTAATAGGGGTAAAGCTTTCAGATTGAATCTAAAAACAAATCAAATTAAAAATTCATAGAAAATTAAAACATTATTTAATATATTAAAGGTGTATATTTTACAAAAATTATCCTATGTGCGAAGGAATATTTGTTAATAAGTTAGGTTTCACTGTTAAATGGTTATTTGATCATTCATATGGTATCATAAATAAGTAACAATTTTGCAAGCTGGCCTTTCATACATTTATTCCATATTACTCTAACTTTTATTTAACACCTCCCATTTAATTAAGTTACTTGCACACACATTAATAGGGGTAAAGCTTTCAGATAGAATCTAAAAACAAATCAAATTAAAAATTCATAGAAAATTAATAAGGATTTTTTACACACATATCAAATTCAAAGCTAACCAATAAAAATTAATGCATCCAAAATTTAAACAATAGTTTGAAATTTTTACTCACATTTGAAATTCAAACTCAAACTCAAATACAACAATTAAATGCATCCAAAACTTTAAAAAATTATATTTTGAGAGAAAATTTTGAAAAATCCATTTCATAGGTAGATCACTTTTTTTTTTTACTTTGGGAATTTTCAAAACAACTTTTACTAATTTTGTAATCATTGACCATAGGTGCATTTATCAACTCATATATTACATTTTATATTTTTCTCAAGTTTTTTTTTTAAATAACTAGAAGCTATATTGATTAACAATTATTAAATTTACATTTGATATATTTATACTCGATATATTTATATTGTTATATTTTTATATTTTGACATGCATAAGGAGTTCTACATAAATGCATTTGTACATTTGTATATACATATATAGTTGTTTATAAACATATACAATTACTTATAAGTAGGTGATTTGTATTATGAATATATATGTTGTTTATGAGAGATCTTTGCATATCATGTATTTATGCTTGTGCAAGTCTATATATCTATCACTTATAAGAATTATTCAAAAAACTATTAAAGATTTTTGTATGTAAAATTTGCATCTTTGAAGTGAATTGCATTTGTGTATGCAACATTTACATGATACAGACCACTTTTAGTTGAAGATATTCTATTTTTTCATGACTTTATTTTGAAGAAAGAAGCATACGACTTTTTAATTGAGGGTTTCCATATATTTATTACATTCCTTTCTATTTGATTAGTTGAAAAATGGATGATTTATGGTTTAAGACATAGAACATCACTTTTCTCCAACTAGCATTCAAGGATGCCCTAGAGATCTCAACCCAATGAAGAATGAAGGAGGAGATCTAACAAAAGGGTATCTTAGGATATGTTTAGAGATCAATTAAGGCTTAATGAGGGGTTCACCACCAAGTAAGAACTTGTAAACCTAATGAAATACAAAAATCCAATATGACGCAAATTTGATTTAAATGACCTAGAAATGCAACATGAACAAAACAAAAAGCTATAAAATAGAATGTGTGCACCTAGAAACTTGATGATGACAAGAAATAGCTATGAAATTTTGAAAAACCTGAATTTTTGACCTACTAGGACTCATTCGCCATTCTGGGAGAGTCAACCCTTGTTTTGGATTTGTGCACGGGAGCAAGTTTTGGGAAAATGTGTATCCAAATCTACAAAGTTCTCTAAAAAACACCTATAGTGAGACTTGAATGAGTTTAGTTTGGCTTTTTTGGAAAGTCAAAGTTCTCATATGCACCTCTTAGTCTGCTCTTTCTACTTCTCTATGTTCCTGGATCTAAAAGTATGATTTTGAGGTGGTAGATGAACATTTAACTATGAATATTTTTACCTTGCAAATGGGGAGACAACTCCAACAAGGTTGCAACCTAATGTTCAATGATCTTAAAGTCTTCAAAGAACCTAGATCTGCAATTACACAAAGAGTAGTGATTTTTTTAGTGGCTAATATTCACCAATTGGCTAATAGTTGAAATTTCAGAATAAAAAAATGGCTAACAGTTCGAGCTATAATGTGACTTGAATTGCCACTTTTTTTACAAATTACAGATCGTGGGTACATTTTACCTTGTAGAATACAATTATGGCCATTATATTATATTTTAAAATAATGGTGGTAAGTAAATATTATAGTCTACCCCTTAAACCCATCAATATTTTCCACCCTCAAGCCCCTAATTTTCCATGAAAATTATTTTTAGATTGGATGGATTCACCACCATAATTAATGCATTTTCCTATTATTTTTCAAGATTCACCAAAATTTTCTACATAATTTTAGTGATGTAAAAAAATCTCCAATAAAATTTATTGTTTTTTCAAAAATAAGGGAAAGATTAGCCAATAGAAATTAATATTTTGTCCCAAAAAAATGAAAGATTTGCAAGGATTTTAATCTATTTTTTAGGGGGGTTTCTTAAAATTATCACTGACAAAGAGAGAGAGCAAAAGAATTGATTGTTATGGAATATGGGTTTGCCTTCGTCAACCACTTTTAGGTAATTAAACCACATGATGAAATAAGATAATGAAGCGTGAACATGAAGTAATGCAATTAGAACCTTTCTGTGATGATGGATCTTGAATTGCTGCAACAATTGATGAATAATTTTTCCCTTGAATGCCTTAGAATTGATCTTGAAAGCTATCTTGATGATCTTGTGAAAACTTGGAATACTTAACTCTTTCTTTCTTGACTTGATAACATGAATGTATAATGAAATAATGATTTGAGAGCTCATTTATATAGGAAATCCACTCAAATGATCGTTAATTTGATCCCCAAGGCTGACATAGGAGAAATTTGAACTTAAAACCTATTTTTTCTTGCTCAAACCTCGAAAATAGCTCAAATGGGACTCATTCGCCAAAGGTGGTGAGTGGGTCCAACAGGGATTATTTTGCCTACTAGAATATCAAGGAGTGAAGAAATTAGGTTTATATGTGGATATTATTTGGTTTTTTATTGAAATATGCCTTGGGATGCAGAATATGGGGTCATAGGGGTCTATTAATGATGATATAAAGTTCATAAATGCATGAGGTCCCAAAATCCAATGTGAAAGTGTAAATAAATATACTTTACAACACTAAATTAAGGAAAAATTGGGTCTATTTAGATTAGAAGGGCCATAAATCCCATGTGAATGTGTAAAACACATGACAACACTAGATGTACAAATAAATATATTTTACAACATTAAATTAAGGAAAATTTAAGTTAGTTTAGCTTAAAAAGGGCCCAAGACCTAATGTGGATGGGTAAAACACCTCATAACACTAGATCAAGGCAACATTAAGTCCAATTTATCATTAATTATTCCCAAATAAAGTATGAAAATGTAAAGGGATACATTTTTCTACACTACGCTATTTCATTTAGAAACATTTAAAAATACACTAGCTTTGTACTTGCATTTCTCTAAAAATGAGGATTTGAGATGGATTTTTTCTTTTGTATGTATACAAATTATGTACACATGTAACTATATGTATGAAACTATTTTTATATATGGAAGTTTATGTTTGAAATTTTTTATTACATACAAATCTATGCTTGCAAATTTTAAATGAATAAAAAATTATATTTACAAGTTTTGCAAGTATGCAGTTAAATGTTTATAATTTTTACATGAATGCAAGTATATGTCTACAAATTTTCCACATACATGATCCAAATTTACTTTCCTGACTAAGATTTTACTTTCCTATATTTTAATAACATTGATACCAATTTTGTAAGAAATTTGGTGGAACAAAAAAATAATATATGGGTCATTTGAATTCTACATTTTGACCTTGAAAATAATCATCACTCTCACTCATACATAATTTTAGTGTATTAGTTCACTCTTCTTATTGACTTCAAGTCTTCTCATGAGCTTCAACATCAATAGGGATGGAGACCTATGAGCTTAGATAGCCATGAACATGAAAGGCCAGCATTGTAAATAATGAAAAATTTCCTATTTCTAACTCATGTGACTACTACTCTAGTAAGGAAGGGTTTTTGTATGTATCCCGTGAGGACATTTTCTAGATGTAACAAATTTGTATTTTATATATGAATTTTCAAAATTTGCATACATGCAATTGCATATCTATACAATGTGCATATAAGTGTATATCTATAAATTTTGAGTGTATGTGATTGTATCTCTAGAAATATTACATGCAGCTATCTATTTATAACTTTTTCTTGCATGTAATCATATGATTGTAAGTTTTACGTGCATCATGTAAGTATATGCTTGTGAGATTATAAAATATGCTATTACATTAAAGGAAAATAAAATAGATCATGTTATTACTTTCTAACATTTAGAGAAATGAAAAATCAATATCTAACACAAAGAATAAATAACGTTGAAGTTAAATAATTGTAGTGAATGAATAACCTAAATTGTATGATGTATTATCTTTTTTCCTTCCCACAAAAAACTTGTGGTATCCTAACTACTAGAATGCATCTAGCCATTATCCAATCAAACATAGGAAATAATTGTAATTAAATTTAACATAGGACTTACTTATCTTTTAGATATGAAAAATAAAATTGATTTATGCTAATTAAAAGAATAGTTGTAGAGAAAGAGGGATGTAGAACTTTATTCTGTTGTTGTAATATGATTTACAACCATATATGAAGGATAGAAGAATAAATAGGAACAATAAAATAAAGGAACAATTACTATTCTACAATGTTTCCACAATCATAATGAAAATTATCCTATTGTGAATTCATTCCTAGTGGAGAAGAATATAAACAATATGTCATAGCTATCAGGGTACCTATAGTACTAGGTTATAAGATAATTAATAGAAATGATGAGATTAATACCAAATGTTAGAATAAAAATCCATAGAGTAAGATGTTGAATCCAAATAAGTTAACTCAATAAGAAAGTTTTATTTGGGATTAAAAAAATGGTTAAAACTGTATAAGGAATCCTTGAAATAGTTTAGCCGCTATTAAATCCTTTTAGCTTCAATTGATAGTTCATAGATTTTGTGTGTACTTTGCATAATGTGCTTAGTAATAATAGATTAGCAACAATATGAATAATAATATTAACCATAATAAAATATAAAATAATTTATTATTGTGCTCATCTATGGAGAAAATAAGAAAATGGGAATATAAGTGTGCCAAAGGAAAATAATAATTATCTTCAAATAGATGTTTAAGTGAAATTAAAGTGACAAATCATTAAATTAATTTGAAGTAGACTATGGAAGGTATCCTAGTCATCAAATGACACAAAAGGCATAAACCGAGGTTTATTTCAATGTAGAATGTAGCCAGTGCCCACCTTCAATGTATAAAAAGGTGTGAAGTAAAATGGATGTGTACATGAACTAATGATATCGAAGTATGATTAAAAAATAGATGAGGACCTATAAGATGGAAAATTTTGGTTTATTACACATGGCACCTATAAGCATGAAAGTGAACTAACATAAAAATAAAAACTTAAAAACAAAAATAAAATAAAATAAATAAATCAAATTCCTATTTAAAATTTTCAATGAAAACCTTTAACTAGGCTTATTAGGTTGATTTTCTTGTTAGGAATGTCAATTTAACTCAACAACATAATAATGTATTTAATTGATAATTAATTTTGACAGAGTAGAATTTCATAAAAAATGAATGTTAAAAATGATAATGGAATGAAAGTATTTACAAACATTCCAATAACAATGAAATAAAATATGAGGATAAGATCAAAGACTTGAGTCAACTAGACTAATTGTGGAGTCAACTAAAGAGATATTTGGATTTTTCTATTTCAAACTCATGAGAGGATAATAATAAAATATTTTTTGTCAAAAATAAATAAATAAGGGGATGAATTTTTTATTTAAAGATGAATTTGACTAATGTGTGAAGAAGTTTTTAAAAGAACATGGAGTTAATTGATGAGAGAAAAAGAAGTTTCTAATTTGTGGATAAAGTTAACTAATGAGGTGAAAATGGAAATTTTATTTGAAAAATAGATAATTAGCTTGTTAGCATATATAGTTATACAGTATATTAAATGAACCAATAATTATGAAGATTGAAAACAAGCACAATGAACACAAATTTGTATGAAGATGACCAATGAATTAGATCAACAAGACCTACATAAATAGGCATGAGAAAGGCACCTAATCTTCATGAAATGAGGACAAGATTCCTCATACATGGATTGGTGGTGAGTTTCCTACCACAAAAGTAGCATGAGGTGTCAAAAGTGAGTCGACACCTCTAAAAATCCTAACTAACATTGACACCTTATGTGAGAAAGATTCAATGGGACGCCTAAGTAGGCTTAAAGCCTATGCGCATGAACTATATATACTAACACCCCCCTTAAGCATAGCTTAGATGAGCATGAAAGAAATGGGTCCCAACTACTAGCCTGGTGAGGTACACATGTACAATGCAAAAGAAATGGGTCCCAACCATGAAGCCTAATAAGGTACCCATGTACAATGTAATCTCTCATAAATGGAGTAAGATAAAAAACCTAGTGGGAAAAACTATCCTCCAAAAGAGAGATAAGATAAGAAGAAGGCTATAAATTCCCTTGCAAGGATTGTGTTGTTGTTGATGTAGACCACATGCCAAGAAGAGATTGTAGATGAATGAACTTTCTCTCAATCAAGGGTTCGGTGAAAAAATTAGCAACTTGCTCTAAAGATTGAAAAAAGACTAAGTCAATGATCTATCCATCAATAAAATATCAAATATAATGTATATGAATCTCTATGTGTTTGGTTTGTCAATGTTGAACTAGATTCCTACATATATGAATGGTGCTCTAGTTGTCACAATAGATGACTGTGGGCTACCTTAAAGGAATACGAAACTAAAAAAGAATTCCTTGAAGCCATATAGCCCCAATAGTTGAGTTAATAGCCCCCCTGAACTCTGCCTCTATGGTTGATATAGAAATACCATTCTTCTTCTTGCTAGACCAATTGATAGGACCTTAACCAAGTGAAATATTATAAATTGAAGTGAGCTTGCAATGCTTAGTATCACCAACTTAACTAAAATCTGTAAAACCAACCAAGTCAACTGATGAAGAGTAGAATGGAGATTGCAGAGACCTCTGAAATTCTAAAAAATCTGACTTTTGAGCCAACTGGGACACTTATGCCAAGCTGGGTGACTTAGTCCTAGATCGGGGAAACTACTCTAGAGCACGTTTCAGCCATATGGGTATCCAAATCTACAAAAAAATCTAGAAAAAAATTTTAGTGGGACTAATTCACCACTAATGGCAACTTAGTCCACTTCTAATATTCTAAAAATTCAGAAGTGGAAACAGATGCCCTAGGTTTGCACTCTTGTTTCCCACAAGCGTCCGCTTTTGAAACTCTGATTTTTAGGCCTGAAGTGACTTTTTATTAATACTTTGATTTGTTCAAAAAAGATATTTCTTCAATGAATCTTTAACCTAATCTTTAATGATCTTCAAACCCTTAAAGTTCTTATGTCTATAAACACACAAGAAGAGAAGAAGGAATGTTGAATGTTAGGGCATATGGGTTTGCCTTGGTGAAACCCCTTTTTAGGTAATTAAAAAAAATGAAGAAGGAATATAATGAAGCATGAAACACTGGAATTAGTACCTTTCCATGATGTTTGATCTTGAATTTCTGCAACAATAGTTGAAGAATCTACCCTTGAATGTCTTAGGAAGCTATCTTGATGTCTTGCAATGATAAAACCCTAGCTTTCTTGACTTGAGAACATGATGAGTGATGAATGATAAAGAGTTGTGACTTAAGACAAGTTAGGAGATTGAAAAATGAGGGGGAAAACCCTTATTTATACACAATTATGCCTAAATTCCCAAAAATACCTCATCACAAGCCGACCTTAGGTCTTAAAGAATAAAAACCCAAAAGAAATTTGAATTAATTATGATTTTTGTGCCATATGGGACTAAGTCGCCCAAGATGGAAACTTATTGCACTTGGGAAATTTTGAGTGGATGTCAGAGATTAAGATGTATTAAATGTTGTTTATCAAGTTCTTCTTCAACAAGACACTTAATTAAGACCTGTAAATGCATAAAGGGGCCATTTAAAGCATAAGAAAGGTGTAAATATTGATTACAAGCCTAGGAAATTGATTTTTTTTAGAAGACTTTACAACACTTTGAAATAGGTCTTGGTAAGGTTATTTAGGTGAATTATAACATTATGGTCTTAGAAAAGTGTGAAGATGTGTTAGAACACCTTACAACACCTTTACAAAACATCATTAAATGCAATTTATTGAATTTGCAAGGGTCCAAGACCTAGTGTGGATGTAAAAAAAACCTCACAACACTAAATCAAGGCCTCATTAAATCTGATTTATCATCAATTATTCCCAAATCAAGCAAAGTATACACTTTTTTGGAAACACAAACATACAAAACCAGTATCAAAAGTGAATCATCTTACTATAATAGATACACATTAGGATTTGAATGGCATCTAGTAGAAACCGAAGATAGGAGGTAGGAATTCATTTTTGCATACCAAGTCCTAGGAGGTTGTTTGAGGCCATAGAGAGATTTCCTAAGTCTACAAATAAAGGATGAATCCTAAATAAAACCTAGTGGTTATTCCATGTAGATTTCCTCCTCAAGGTCTTCATGAAGAAATGCACTCTTCACATCCATTTGATGTATAGCCCATTTGTGTGCTATAGCTATAGCTAGTGTGAGTTGAATTGAAGTCATCTTCACAACTAATGAAAAGTTTTCTATATAGTCAATGGGTGATCCCACAATAGTGGTTTACAATGTTTGGCCAAACTGGACACTGGAATTATTATTTTTAAATAAATGTTCACATTCGGGCACCTATAGAGGTTAAACCGTGAGGAATTTCAAGATGATGAAAACTAGACTCTCATTGCATTTTGTCTGTAGATTCTAAAAATATTTTTTTCAAAATTTTTGGAATCAGATTGCACTTCTTTTTCCATCTCCCATGAAAACTATTTTTTCCAGAAAACAACATTTTTAAAAAGTGACACACATCGTATAATGCATAACTTTTTTTCCATGAAGGATAAATTCTAATTATTTCAAATTTAGATTTGTAACTCTGATATCTAGTGCTTCCACTTGGTTAGATTGTTTTTTATTGAATATTTTTTCTTTAATCAAGTTTCGAAGTAAAACCAATTACAATTAAAACATAGCACGACTGTATAATGCGTAACCTTTTTTGTATATATCAAAATTCATTTTTTTTTGTTGGATCAAGCAATTCAATATCTGGTGCACTCATATTTTTCAATTTTTTTTGATAATCTGCTATTTTTCCACATGTGCAGAACATAGATCTTCATTTTTGATGTAAAACCTACGTTTAATAAAACTAAAAAAAAAAATACATAATAAAACCAAAACATATTAAAATTATATTCATTGGATAGCTTGTTCTGAGGACTACTTGATTCTAGTTGGGTTTGTGAAGATTCCTCCATTTTCATCCTTAACCCGAGCTTTGAAGCGTAAAAATTTAGGTTTTTTTTTGAACAAGGTAAAAATTAGGGAAAAGGGGGGTTCGCTAGAACCACGAGGGTTCTAGTGAACCCCCAGGGGTTCGAGCAAACCAGGTTTCATCTGTACCCCCTTCCAAAAAGGGGTTTTCATTTTTTTGTCCATGCATGCATTAAATGGGTTCGCTTGAACCCTAGTTCGAGTGAACCCTTTTTTGGTTCGTTCAAACCAATGTGTTCATTTGAACCCCTAGAATGAAATTTTTTGGCATGGGGTCATTTTTTACAAGTTTTCCTTCCTCATTCAAATTGTAAACCACTTTTGTGGGTTTACCCCAATGTCTTCTTAACTTATGAAAAACCTTTCACATTCAACCATGCTTTGTATTTATCAACTCACCCATCTTTTGTAAATTTAGTTTGATATATCCATGTACATCAAACTATCTTCCTCCCCTTAGGAAGTGAAGTCAAATCCCAAGTGTGATTTCGAATTAAGGAATCATATTCCCCATCTATAATAATATCCCACTCAAGTATTAATACCTCTCTAAATGTTTTTGGATTAGGAAAATGAAGTAAAGAAGGCACGTGGCCCCCTTGAAAATCTTCCTAAATATGGTTGTCATCTTCTTGATCTTGTGCACATGTTTTTCCCAATGTAGTGTCTAAGATATAAGTGAATCTAGTATGAAAATATCAACTTCTAATCTAATCCTTGAACTGAATGAAGATGAACCCTCATCACTATCATCACTATGAAAAATAGAAGAAGATGTTGCACTAGGAAATTGCTAAGAATGATCTAAATAGTCAATACTGTAATCAGGATCTAGTGAGTCCATAATATGTTGAGAAATGTTTATAGTTTTAATAGATGCTTCTTGAAACTTAACACTTCTATCAATAAACAACGCATGTGTGGTAGGGTGGAGGAGGCAATAGCCTTTTACACCATCTAGATATCCAATAAAGATGCAAGGTTTGGATTGTGGATCCATAGCCGTTTTATGTTCTTTTAGAATGTGTGCCATGACAAGAGAGCCAAAGACTATGAAATGATCAAATATTGGTTTCTATCCTTTCCAAGCTTTAAAGGGAGTGATACCCTTCAAGGATTTGTGAGAAAATCTATTCCAAATGTAACATACACAGTTGGCTACTTCTACCTAGTATGATCCTGTAAAATCTTAGGGTATGTGCAAGATAATGATGGGCCAAAAAGTGGTGATATGATGGGTATGTGTAGGGTATGTGGCTGACGACTTTATTTTACCCAAAATTGATGAAACGAAAAGGGTTTTTAAAAGAGATTCTTAGCTTTCCAAAAATATAAATTGTGCTTTACTTTGGATTTAATAAATAATTATTATTCATTTTCTATTTGAATTATGACTAAAGTCCTAATTGATAGGTTGATTGAAAAATATCTATAGTTTTCAAATGGTATTACATTTTTTGAATATGAAATATGCGCCACATTCTATTCTTCACATACTATAGGATTTAAAAAAAACAAATTAAATTTCATTAAGTTTTGACCAAGTTAAGGTGGTTAGACATACGAGTTTTTATATTTTTTAAAAGTTGTAATAAAAATTCATAATTAATTATTTACTTGGAAAACAATTACAAAAAAATATGCATCACATCGAGACATGTGTAATCTACTTATATCTAAAATTTTATAAAAAAATATTATCATTTTATTGTGCTTAGGGTGATCAAATAGACACCTACTTATTTTTTCCCTTAAATTTAAGTACTATTGTATTGAAATTTCAAATTTTCACCAAATAGATTTTTCTTTTAAAAATAAACCTAGTAGTTTAGAAACTATATTCAATTTGCTATAGATTCTATTCTTACATATTTTTGAAAAAATATAGATAGCTTACTCAAATTTTTACATTAAGTTGCCTAATTCTGATTTTTTTGAATTTTTTGCCACTTAAGGGCCTTTTTTTTTTCAATGATGATCCCACACACACCCTTAATGAACCTGTAGACATAGAAAATATACAGATTGATATTGCACACTCGATCTCGATCTACTAATATCGTTTCATTCTGAATTATCCCTCTATCTAACCATTTAATAGAATAGTCTTATTTGATTAGTCATCATAATTCCCCTTTTAATTAAATAAATCCCTCAAATCATCGTCTCTGTGTAATTAGCTAGGTCATTTCATCCTCCTATCTTTATTTAATTAAATAATCCATATTATTTGATTAAATTTCTAAAGTTCATCTAATTAAATTAAATAAATCAAACATTTATCTAATTTAATCTAACATCACCCCTTTTGGTTAAATAAATCAAAATATTTATTTAACAAAGTCTAAATCATTTTCATCTCTTTTTGATTTATTTCAATCCTAAAATCTAAATCAAATGGTCAAAACAACTAAATCTCCCCTTAAATTAATCAAATTCTAATTAATTTAATCCTAATCACTCAAATCCTCTAGATTTTGCAACTTGCACATGAAAATTGATTTAATTGTTTTATAAATCACCTATTTTCATTCAAAAAAGGCATCCATGTGGGAATATTCCTCAAATTTGAAATCTCCCCCAAAATGACTTGTCCATCCAACAAAGAATTTAAAGCTCTTACATTGTCTCTTACATGTCTCCCACTTGGCATTTAACTCATCTTTCATCCCCCCTAAACATGTCATTTCATCAAATTCAAATTTCAAACTTACACATTAATCAAAATGTGCTCAAGATTCTTCCATTCACAGGTTGACAAGTGGCATCTTGCCATTGGATGAATGTTAGTCCCACATTACTCTATTTTGGACATTCATCCATCTTGGCATTCTATAAATAAAGAGCTCATCTCCTCATTTGATCATCCACAAATTATGCAAAGTTATTATGCTAAAATATTTGGCCATTTTCATCCATCACCATTGATTTCTTAGCTAGGTTTTTTGCAGATTTTGGCTTGGAGCTCTCATCCTTCATTATCAAAGTGGATCAATCATCATCAACATATCAAGTTTTCATCTTAGGAATTGGAAAAGGGCCAATTTTCACATCAAATTGGCACCAATTCCCCCAAGGGATCATGTGTTTGCTTATCTAATTAGGATTGAATCTATATTTTCTTGTTTTATTGTGTTCTTCCTTATTTTCTTTCCTAATTTGAAGTTTGCAAATGGATTTCATGGGGAATCATTGTTCATGCTTTCAATTGATTAACTATTGTGTTTATTCTCTTTGTTTTGCAAGTATTCGGATTGGGGTTTACACATTTGGCACTAGAAGGAGGGCTTACCAGAAGATCACATCATGTTTTTTGAGAAAGTTTTGTGGTTTTTGATGTTTTTGGTGTTTACAGCAAACAAAACTACTCACAGTCCAGCGTCGCCATACAGAACCGCTCAAAAATTCAAACTGCACTGCTGGAATCAAACTGCACCACTCAAAAATCAAACTGTGCTGCTGGAGTCTCCAGCGTCACCATATAGCACCGCTACAAAATCAAATAGAGCCGCCATCACAAGCAAAACCGCTTGGATTTCTTTCTTTTTCTTGCAAACTTGAAATGGCCATATCTTGGTCATTTTTTTATCTTTTTAAATCTTTTTTTTTTGAAATGGGGTAGAATTTCATAAGCTATCTAGTGGTGTAGGTTATTATCAATTTTGATATAGATTAATTTTTCAAATTTTCACTAAACATTTGTCAAATCATAATGAAACTAGGTCTAACTTTTAGGGTTTTTATGCTTACTCATCTATCTAACCATCATATATTCTTGTTTATTGATTTAATTTGACATTTGGATCTTATGTTGCAATTTTTGAAGGATAAGGGAGCATGGAATTCAAAGAAAAAGCATTATCACATCATTGCAACAAGTGTTTTTAAACACTTTGGAAAGAAATTATAATCCCTCTTCTAAGGATTTCCTATCTTTCAATCTTTTAGAATCTACTAATTTTGTTTGGGCTCTAAAAATAATCTTTCAATTTTTGCTACAAAGGGTTTAAAATGAACATTAGGACTCAAATCTATTAAATTTTGTTTTTGGGATTAAAAATTGAACAAAACAACTCACATTCGTCTTTTGGTGCTTTAAAAAGAACTCACAATTGATTTGTGGACATAAAAGGAAAAAGTGCACAACTTTGTTTTGTGATTGCTTACTTAAACTAACATTATAAAAAAAGGATGTATATGCTTCTCTTGTGCTTTATAGCGATCTTGAGAATTAAAAGGCCTTTTTTGTGATCTTAGGTTGAGATAAAGTAATCACCTCCACACTTCATTTTGGGTTTAAAAATTGAACAAAACATTGTGCGAGTGTGAGTAGAGCATTATTGCATACACTCTCTCTTTGTGTTGCAAACAAAGATTGATCAAGTTACAGATATTGTCTTTACTCGCTTTTGTTTATCTTAGAGGGCCTGCCTTAGGGAAAAAGTACTCACCCAAGTGAATGACTCAACCAGTAACACTCTAAAGCCAAGAGTATTTCCAACCGGGATATAATTATGGGTATTGGAGTAAATTCCAATATCACGTGGTTGGGTCCAACGAGATGGATCTGAAAAGGGACTCTCATCATATGGTTCAATCTCCACAAACAAAAAGTTTGAACTAAAACCCTTGCTTGTAGTAACCAGCTAGTCCATCCAATGAGTTTATCAAAGTGGTGCATTGGAGCTTAGATTCCAAGAAGTTACTTGCCATGTCTGATCTTGGTTAAAGTATAGAGGTTAAGACTTCATTCTTAACATACCTTTATACTCTTTCCTTGGTTGCATGTAAAATCATCTCTTCTACTACGAAGGGTTGAGGCAAGCCCACCAAGAAAAACATACCAATTGAGTTAGGATGTTATATTGCTTATGAGTCAAAACACTTTGCTTGTTCAAAAACATTTCAAAACAAACACTTAATATCCTCATCAAAATTTCAAACCCTTTAGGAGGCAAATACAATTGACCAAATTCATGTGTTATTGCTTGCCCTTGGGATTCACATCCTTAGAGGTTTCTAAACACTTGAACTTACATCTCAATTTTCCTACTAAAGCTCAACAATAGGTAACCCTTGCCTTGGATTCATCAAATTTCCACATAACATACTTTGTGGGATTTGAATAAATTAGGACATTGGACATCTAGTTTGGAAATACTAATCAAAGAAGCGTTTATGGTAAAATAAATTCACTAATCAAGATGAAATCAATTGAACCCCACACATGTGCTTGTTTATCTATTGTCTTATGGTCTTTTGAGCAAACATTGATCTTTTGGTTTGAAGGGAAAATAATGTTTTTCAAAACCTTAGCCTTGTAAACAAGTCATTCTTAGGTTCATTTAGGATCAAAATCAAACACTTCATCCATTTCAAACATTTATCATCCCATCCCACAAGCAACTTTGTAGCTTTTGAAACATCATTATCTAGACTTGCGTACATCCTTCAACCAAATCAAAAATCACCTTGTTTAATTAGGAGTATGGGAATGCATCCTTTCTCATACCTCTAGTTAAATTAGCACACCTTTGAACAAGTTTATCCTAAAGATCACATCCAACATCTTAAGGTTTACAAGTTCATTATCCAATCAAAACCAATCAAAATCAAATCCTAAAGTCTAGCATTGATCCAAAGTTCCTAAGAATAACAACACCCATATCATTCACCCTTTTCATCCTTCATCTCATCATTGGTCATAAACACCTTAGAGGTCACTTTTGTAACAAAGTCAATACACAAGAAGAACATGAAATATAAACTTGATCCATACATCATAAGTGATCTAAACCAACCAAATTATCAAAGCCTCACAATGCCAATTGATTTTCAAAACTCACATTTATACAATCCATACATGGGATCATTATCTCCTACAAACCTCAATGGTACAACAAATGTGAGTATGCCTAGTCAAAATTTTGAAACACCTTTCCCAATGGTAGATTTAAATCCAATTCCAAACCTACAAATCTATCAACCAAACACTCAATGCATGAGCCTTCAAATGAATAACATCATCCCATCAAATTCCTACATGCCAAATGTGAATGTACCAAGTACAACTTTACAAAACATGAACATTTTAAATCCAAACTTGGTAAACTTTGGGATAGATATGTTTGCAAATCATACAAATATTGTTTGAAGTCCAAACAAGATGTTAATGACTCCAAGTCAAGGTAACACCATGCAAAATCAAAGTTACCTAAATCAAGGCAATGTGATTCCCAACATCAACAATGTTCAATTTCAACCCATAATGCCAAATTTGATCATCCCAAGTCAGAACATTGACCAAAATCAATTTTTCCATGATCCCATGCAAACACCAAAAGTGTACATCCCAAATCTAATTGAACAAAAGCCAAATCAAGGGATTCAAATTCAAAATCAAGATCCAATTTTGCTAGAGCAACTTGCTTCACATGCCAAACTAATTGAATTATTGAGCCAAGAGATATCTTCACTCCAAAATCAATACACTCTTCCATTGGTTAAACCATGTCAGCAAAGCGTTGAGTTGTGTCTACAACCACATCAAGAACACAATCTCCAATGTCAAGAGGTTAGATATCAAGATCAACATCAACAACAAACCTAATTACCCCATCTCGAAGATCAATCACCACATTTTAAAGATCAATCACCACATCTACAAAATCAACCACCACAAGGTTAATTCAAAGTGCAAATCTCACAAAGTAACAAACGAAAATACACACCACTTGGGAGACCAATCGAATCAGTCCTACAATAATTGGTACAAGAAAATATCATCAAGCTCCCCATCTATGGGAACTATCAAGAACCCCTAGTTAAACTACTAGGGTATAACGAGGAGCACCATTGTGATTTCCACAAAACAAAGGGACACACAACATCAAGTTGTATTCGACTCAAAAATATCATCCAATACCTTATTGATCAAAATATAATCACTATTGGGGACAATGATCAAGATCTATCCATCAATGAACACCTTGAAGATGTTTACACCTCATCCAATGATCAAATTAACATACGTCAAGAATCACTTTTCAATCATGATCAAAATCCACCAACAATACCCAACAATGATCCAATTCAAGAAATGTCAACATCATTTGACCCTATGGTTGAAGACATTGAAAATCCCTCCACCTCAATTGTTGAAAACAATGATCAAGATCTCTCCATCAATGAGCACCTTGAAGATGTTTCCACCCCATTTGATGATCAACTCACCATACATCAAGAGCCACTTTTTAGTGATATATTTCAAGAAGTGTTAGAATTATTTGATCCCATGGACATAATATATGATCCATCGACCAATGATCATATTGAAAATGTATCTACATTTCCTTATGAGTTAGATGACATATCTTAAGAATTTATTCCAAAGCATGATCAAAATCTTTCACCAAGGTCTAGCAATGGTCCTTTCCAAGACATGTTCACCCCCTTTGACCTCATGATTACAGATACTGAAGGAATCCTCAACTTGACACTTGATCCAAGCCCACTCAAAGATCAAGAGGATAATGAACCACTTTCCGTTCCTAATGAATATATCCTAGAACCCTTTGTAAGCAATCCATCCTTTGAAACTGACCCATGTCAAGAATTCAATCCAAAGCATGTCGAAAGTAATTCTAAAATCATTCAAGATCAAGAGTTTGTATCTCCAAGCTACTACAATGGTCTAATGGATACTCTCCTATATATACAAGATGATCATATCCACATAGCACATAATCCATATACCCATGAGATGCTTTCTTTGGGTGGACATGTAGATGATCTTCATTTAGAATAGGATTCCTTTACTCTTGACATTATTACACAAAAAGAGAAGGTTAGTGATTCCTATAGTCAAACTGAGACTTTTTCAACATCAGGATCAAATATATCCCAAACTAAGACTGAGGAAATCATGAATAAAAATATCCAACATTATCCACTCAAGGAAGCAAGTCAGACAGAACAAGATATTTCAGAGTTAGCAGACCGAAAAATTAAAATAACATCATCTACAGTGGTTGTTTATCAGAGAATGCATTCTAAATAGGAACCCTCAAAACAAGCAGAATCAAAGAATGAAGGTGCCACTACCACCATACTGGGGGAAACTATGTCTCAAGCAAACATCAACATAGGGAGCACAAAGAGTCTTTATGATGAAACTAGTGTCAATATTACAACCAACCACGTCATGAATCTTCATCCACCCATTACCCCATCCAGAAATTGGGACCAACATCAAATGAAGGATGTGAATCAAATCACAAAGAAAATTATCAAAGCAAAAGAAAATAAGAAGCATAATGGACAAATCAAATATACATGGATACCAAAGAATACAAAGAAAGATTATCCCTATCAAACTCCATTAGTCAAATAAACTATGGGGAAAAATAAAAAATGGAAAAGTATCCATCAAATATGTCCACAAAATCAAAAGCAACCTTTTCAAATGATGTACAAAGTGTATCAAGCAGTTGGTCCTAATTCCATGCACACTTTCATATCCACCCATCATTGTCCATCTTCCCAAGTTTGGAGAGTCAAAGGTTCCAAACTGTCAACCAATCCATCGTTTATCTCTAAACACACTCCATCCACACCTCCACACATGATATCTGATTCTCTCATTGAACATGTATTGGAAACAACCCTTTATCATAAGGATTCAGAAGGCACTCTATCGTGATGTGTGCACAAAGACAAAGTCAACTCCAATATCAATGAAGCAAATCAAGAATCTCAAAATTTGTATTCAAGTGCATGTATCTTAGCAAAAAAACTTCTTCAAGCAGGCTATCAATGGAACATCATGACAAAAGAATCTACATCAACAACACCTTCTAGTTCAACATGAGCTTTAAATCTTTTATAGAAAAATCCAAAAAATCCAAAAATATGAAAATCCAAAACAATTAGAAAAAGGATTGAAAACAATAAAGAAAAAAATATCCTCTAGTGAAAACCACTTTAGTGGCGCAGTGGAGGTACCATGATGAAAACTTGGAAAAAAGGCATCATGTGTAGAATCGAGCATCTATGTGCACTAGTTCAGGTGAAAGCATCTTATCCCATCCATAATAAATCCAGTATTTCATCCATCTCATCCATAATAAATCCATTCATCCATTAACCATTTATCCAATCCATCTTTATCCATCTGCATCCATAGTCCAAATTATTTTGATCTTGGTAAAAGTTTGGTGCACACTTTACGCTTGCTTATAGTAAACAACTTGACATGGGTCATTTTCATTGATCCTATCCTACCCAGCATTATCTGAGCCATGAAGCATTATCCAAATGAGCATTCTTTATCTGAACACCTTATCTTATCACAAGATAATCCATATCCCTGAATCCATACACCTATCCGAGCATCCACACATCACATTCCATACATTACTAGACACTGGGGGCAGATTTTTACATCTTGCTTCGGGAATAAATCTTGATCTATATCCTCCAACTTATGTGGTGGTCCAAACATTAGCAAATGTGAAATAAAATTGGTCCACCACTTGTGAGAAAAAAAATCAAAATCACTAGCCCATGGAATATTTTGACGAGAAGACATTCCTTATCAATCTTCATCTTTCATCAAACATCAATCCAAACAATCACTATTAGTTGCATCTAATGTGTGCTTCAACGTCACATCAAATCATCCAAAACATATTTTGTTCCAATCCAAGCTTCATCAATCCTGATAAATCAAATCTAATCAATCCTACATCGTCTTGGGATATCCTTCCCCATCATTGTGTTGCTTAACACTATCCTTGCATTGTTGTGCATCCTCAACAATGTTATCATCATCAATCCCTCATCATATTGGGATATCCATCCTAATCCTCATGTTGCTTAACACTATCCTTACATTGTTGTGCATCCTCAACAATGTTATCATAATCAATCCATCGATTCGATTAATCAACCTTACCTTGGTTTTCAACAAAATCCCAAACAAACCACTAATATCATCACACATATCCATATCCAACTTGTCAAAATCATGCAAAAATCTAAAAACATCCAAAACATATCAAAATCCAAAAACATCTATAAAACATAAAACATCAAAAACATGATATCTGAACTACATCATCTCTGAGCTTAAACATTGGCAAGGCTAATCTTTGATTAGCCCTCGAGATATCAAAATCCAAAAAATTCAAAAAAATATCAAAATCCAAAAACATTCAAAAAACATCAAAATCCAAAAAAATTCAAAAAACACAAAATCCAAAAACATTCATAAAATCTCAAAACCCCAAAACATCAAAAATTCAAAAATCAAAACATTTGCAAAATTTTAAAATACCAAAAACAGCCTCAAAACATTCCAAAAGCGTAAAAAAAAATCTAAATATTTGAAAAAATCCATTTGTCTCATCTCGCTTTCACTCGAAATAATCAATCATCCATAATAAACTGATTGTCACCTTCATCCTCTGGCAAAACAAATAGAAACAACCACAACAATCAGCAAAAAAAAGAAAACTTCAAACACAAAATCAAAATTGAAGCAACAAACCGTTAATTGCAAAATCAAACTCTTGATCATTTTCAAACATGTCAGTCAACCTTATATCAACAACCTATCAATCAACTTATCAAACCATCATCATCCTATACAATGCATTTCCTAGGATATATCATTCCGACAATGGGCATCATTTTAGACATCACCTTGGATTCTTATCCTATCAAAACACATCCCTTTGGCTAAAGGTATGAAGAACATTGGCTTGTTTGTGCTCTTGATCTTTTCTTTTGGTTTATCTTATTGTGCTCATTCCAAGGACCTCTCAATGATGTCCCCAACGAAGGGATTTAGAGCTCGATAGGAATGGGGCAACGATCATTATCTTTTTATCTATTGTGCTTGTTGGACGTTCTTGTAATAACTTGGCGAATACTTGCTTTGTTAGGTATGTCCTAGCAAGGTTTCTGTATGTCAAGTGTGAAAATAAATAATCCTATATGTTTGTCAAGTCAAATTCCATCGCATTAGGTACAACACCATCCTGGTTCTTTATACCCTGATGCATCGTGCCTACGTGTGTTATCAAACATAAGGTAATTGGCCCTTTGAAAATCCCAACTCCTTGGCAAGAAATCATCATCATCATCATCATCATCTCATGTCTTGTTGGAATTTCTTATTTTCTTCTATCTCTTTCTTTTCGTGCTAACATGGTACCATGACAGTTAATCATAAATCATCGATAATGCATACATCCTGTATCCACAAACTACCAACATACTGCATAATGCATATCTACCATATAGAAAGCATTAATCATACCACATGCATTCATCCCCATCATTGCATAATATAGATTGGTTATTCTAAACATCTCATAAACCATATTTATCACCTATTTGCATAATCATAAAAGCATCATTATATCATATCATCCATTACATATAAACATCATAATCATCTCATCATTAATAATGTCACTATCATGGTACAAATCAGGATCAACTGGTTTAATATATCAAAATAGGCATAAGGCTACCCATGGTTGATGACTGTCTACATCATCAAATCTGTCTACATCAAATATTCGATTTGAACTGATCTTGAACCTGTTTGTTGAGAGATCAACCCTCAAATCAAACCTCTTTGCCTGATCTCTCGAGGGGCAAGTATACCAGCATAATTCTTTTCATTGGGGCAACAATGGGGCATCCGAAAAAGAAAAAAAATATTAGAGAATTTTTGACTTTTGATCATGGCAAGATTATTCTTTGAACCAATGCAACAAGTGCACTGCTTCAAAGAGGGGAAAAATGTAGCAATAGAAAATATATAGATTGATATTGCACACTCGATCCCGATCTACTAATATCGTTTCATTCTGAATTATCCCTCTATCTAACCATTTAATCGAATAGCCTTATTTGATTAAAGTCATCATAATTCCCCTTTTAATTAAATATATCCCTCAATTTAATTAAATCATCGTCTCTATGTAATTAGCTAGGTCATTTCATCTTCTTATCTTTATTTAATTAAATAATCCATATTATTTGATTAAATTTCTAAAGTTCATCTAATTAAATTAAATAAATCAAATGTTTATCTAATTTAATCTAACATCACCGCTTTTGGTTAAATAAATCAAAATATTTATTTAACAAAGTCTTAATCATTTTCATCTCTTTTTGATTTATTTTAATCCTAAAATGTAAATCAAATAGTCAAAATAGCTAAATCTCCCCTTAAATTAATCAAATCCTGATTAATTTAATCCTAATCACTCAAATCCTCTAGATTTTGCAACTTGCACATGAAAATTAATTTAACTGTTTTATAAATCACCTATTTTCATTCAAAAAAGGCATCCAAGTGGGAATATTCCTCAAATTTGAAATCTCCCCCAAAAATGACTTGTCCATCCAACAAAGAATTTAAAGCTCTTACATTGTCTCTTACATGTCTCCCACTTGGCATTTAACTCATCTTTCATCCCCCCTAAACATGTCATTTCATCAAATTCAAATTTCAAACTTGCACATTGATCAAAATGTGCTCAAGCTTCTTCCATTCACAGGTTGACAAGTGGCATCTTGCTATTGGATGAATGTTAGTCCCACATTGCTCTATTTTAGACATTCATCCATCTTAGCATTCTATAAATAAAAAGCTCATCTCCTCATTTGATCATCCACAAATTATGCAAAGTTGTTATGCTAAAATATTTAGCCATTTTCATCCATCACCATTGAGTTCTTAGCTAGGTTTTTTGCAGATTTTTGCTTGGAGCTCTCATCCTTCATCATCAAAGTGGATCAATCATCATCAACATATCAATTTTTCATCTTAGGAATTGGGAAAGGACCAATTTTCACATCAAATTGGCACCAATTCTCCCAAGGGATCATGTGATTGCTTTTCTAATTAGGATTGAATCTATATTTTCTTTTTTTCTTGTTTTCTTCCTTGTTTTCATTCCTAATTTGAAGTTTGCAAATGGATTTCATGGGGAATAATTGTTCATGCTTTCAATTGATTAACTAATGTGTTTATTCTCTTTGTTTTGCAAGTATTCAGATTGGGGTTTGCACAAAACCTTAATCATGACCAAAGCATTTATTTTAAGAGGAAGCACTACTTTGATCATCACTAGTTTTTGATGCTACACAATTCAACTCTTAAATCTTTTATGGTGATATTTTAATCTCCCCACAAAAATTAGGTGTAAAATCAAATGAATACAATCATCATCATTATCATTAGAAGGTGATGGTTCAACTTTTGAAAATGGAATCAAAATACTAAGAGAGTTGGAAGTGTTCTCCTCATATTCAAATTATAAATTATAACTTTTTTCATCCACTTTAACTATATGTATCTTGTTACTATGTGCATACTTCATCTCACAGTGAAGAGTAGGCAAGACTCCTTTCATGGCATGAATCCATAGTTTACCAAGGAGAATATTGTATGAAAGAGGTTATGGCATGACATGGATAAGGGTAGGAAAGATCATGGGTCCTACCTTAATGGGTAGTGTGATTGTCTCCAATGGTTTCCTTACAACATTATCAAAGCCATAGATATAAATATTATCCAATTTTATTAGATTCTTACCCACACCAAGATTATCTAGAAGACTAATGCTATAGATATTAAGACCTGGTCCATTGCCAAGATTGAGAAAATTACTAAAATGAATTTACTAAACATTGGTTTTTTGTATTTTTTATAACCATTATTTCCTTTAATGCAAGATAAATGAACCCCCTCCTTAGTTTCCATCATAAGAATGTAGGAACTCTATGAATTCTTTCTATTCTATATATGTGAAAAGGTTTATGTTAGTGTGAAAAGAGACATTGTCAAACTAGTTAGCTATTAGCCTACTTAGTAGATTCCTATTTACACTACACTTAAGCTCACTTAGAGGACATATAGAGGTGTTTCTCACCTCATGTGGTTGAGACAAGTGTTCTCACTTTGTGAGAAACCTCTTGCATGATCAATTTCCACTCACTACAACACACGTCATGTGAGTTAATGAGTGTTCAATCTATGAAGGGTTCGCTAATCGTTGTGTTTCACATGACCACCTTCATCTCATTTCCTATATAGGAACGCTTTATACTCATTACCTCTTGGATCAACTAAATACAATCTTATGCATTGTTCATGTGCTTGTATGCTATCTCCTAGATCTTCCTAATTCTAATATGGTATCAGAGTAGGAAGGAGACATTTACAAACCATTAGGTGAACAAATACAATGTATTTTGATAAATTTTGTTGCTCTCTTTATTAAAATTTGTAGGGAACTTGATTGACCCCAATCCTGTGGCATAATCTCTACTAAAAAATTTGTGACGCCTATGCTTAGAGGAACAATTGTTGCATACGAAATTGTAGCTGGTTTATCGTCGTTCTTTGGTGGAGATTATTTATGGTCTCATCTGCCTACAAATCTAGGCATCGACCTTCACTTGCCATGCCTCTTCTGGCTAATAATCTGCACGAAAATAAAAGGTTTGAACCTCGATTTGGAGGATGTGAGGTGCAATTTGCATGAGTTTTTTATTTGTTTTAAATTGCAAGGGATGCCTAGGAGAGGAAAGATCAGTAGTGAGTGATGCCTCAAATATATAGTGGAAGTTATTGTTTAATTGACCAAAATCTACAATTGGTTGGTGGCATTGGCGTGTGAAGCTGCAATGCAAATTTGTTATTGGTGTGAAGGAGTTGTTGCAGACACTCCATTGAATTCTCCACTTGGCAAGTCAACCTAGTGAACAGGCCTCAAATGCTCCACACTTTGAGGAGTGAAGTAGGCATGGTAGACTCCTAAGAGGATTGTTCACAGCTTGTGTGGTTGAGTCTTGAAATTTTCTCCACATGGCATAATTTTCCTATTTTGACTATAGTCAATTGCCCACTAGTTCTTTCTAGTCCATGAGGGTTTAATTATTTTCTACTTTCCTCTCTCTATTTTTTAAAATATTTGATTTTTCTTAACTTTGTAAATCCAAATTTTATTAGTGTAAAATTGCAATATGGTGAAAATTTAATTTTTTAAACTCTATTCAATGATGGTGATTTTGCACTAATATATAAAGTGACTTTTTTGACCATCATTCTGGTATGCAAATATATGCACTAAAATAAAGTGCCAAACAAAGGGGGAAATCATAAATATCAGAAAGGAGGGGTGTCAAAGAGTTGTGATTAAAAATCCACTTCAAATTTCTTTCAATTTTTTAAAATTTTGAAAATCACAACTAGGAATGGAGTTGAATCAACAAAAGGAGAAAAATTTAGTTAAGGATAAATAAATTTACGAGGAACAAAATCACAAAAAGAGGAAAATATGAAATTTTTTTTAGAGGATAGTTTTTTCCCATTGGGTTTTCTATATTTCTCCATCATTTGTAAAATACTACATTATAAATGAGTACCTTATCAAGCCTTGTTGTCGAGACTCATATCTTCAGTTTCCTATTTATACACTACACTTAACTTCACTTAGGGGACATATAGAGGTTTTTCTCACCTCATGTGGTTGAGACATGTGTTCTCACTTTGTGAGACACCTCTACACCTCTTGCACGATAACTTGCCACTCACTACAACACATGTCATGTGAGTTAACAAGTGTTCAATCTATGAAGGGTTAGCTAGTCATTGTGTTTCACATGACCACCTTCATCTCATTGGCTATATAGGAAAGCTTTGTACTCATTATCTCTTGGGTCAACTAAATACAATCTTATGTATTTTTCATGTGCTTGTCTTCTATCTCCTAGATCTTCCTAATTCTAATAGTTTATATCAATAAAAACTTATAACCACCCCTACTAAAAAATTCTATTAGCACTACATTAAAAAATTCTTTCATGACTTAGAATCTCTAAAAATTCAAATAAATAAAAGCTCTAAAAGAATGCATATAATCTTATGTATATAATAAGTTTTTGGGAAAAGGGCAATGTTAATTTGTACATGCTTTCAAGTAGTGGCCTTCAACATATTTCAAGATTTGATATTTTTACTACTCATTAGTTTAGTATGTATCTATATTTTTATAAAATTGATGAAATTTTAATTAATTAAATTAGATGATATTGTTATGTATGTGTTATTGGTGACATGATGATATTTAACGATTACATGATGCAATTTGCATATAATTGATTATGTCATATTTCAAAAATTTGTTTCTATTTGAGTGTCACAAATAAAATAAAAAATGAGTAGGTATTGAAATGAAAATATTTAAAAGTCCTGAAAATGACTAAAGATTACTCTCATTGAATTGATAAGGAAGTATAACACTAATTTATTGATAACTGAATTATGGGTGAAGGAAATATTTTGATTTTTTTTTTCATTTTTAAGAGGATTTCAACACTTACTAATTTGAAACACCTTCAACACTTAAATACAAGTTTGTAGTAAAATAATTCTTATTCTAATCTCTAATATTAACAAATGTGAGATAAATAATATTTATTTTTATGAAAAATCTTATATTGTTGAAATGAAATTATTTTAGATTTTATGATCCATTATTTGAATATATGAGTATGAACATATGAATACATTTAAAAGTCATCTTGTCTAAATTTAGCACCAACAAAATGCATACATGTCTCATTCCACTTACAATATCAACCTTGGATTCAATCAATATGTTATATCAAAACTCCTATAATGGTCAAATTATAATGCAAGCAATTGAAACTAACCAATAATGCATACAATCGAACCAAAAAAAAATCATCTTCATAGATAATTAATTGGAAGCTCCTATTATGCATGAAAATTAATATAGATTCATTGTATATATTCTTTAAAAAAATTAAATATAAATATATAAATACATGCATACTATTACAAAGTTATTTTGTCTAAATTAGACACCAATAAAATATAGATGATCTCATTTCACATAATTATAAAATCATATTGGATACAATCTCATCAATATGCAAATTTCCACCTTCTTTCATAACTATAATACCATTGTAATTAATATTATATAGGGTATATTAATGATGCATATGTATTTTAATATTATTACAATAAGTGTGCTTATTTTTTGAATGGTTTGGTCAACCTTTTTATAATATATGTTTGCATTATAAACAAGATATTTTAATTGTATAAGACTATAACAAAAAAATAATTTATTCATTATTTTGAAATAACTATACCATGCTTCTATGATGATGCACTATTAAATAGAAAATAAAAAACTTAAAAATTTTGTAGTTGAGATTTATTATATCTATTTTTTTGTATTTATTTAATTAAACATCAATATTAATAAATTCCTCTTGTTGAAACTTATTGTACCTATTTTGTGTGTATTCAATTGATTATTAATATTAATAAATTATAATATATTGGAAGTCACTTTTTTAATACATGAAGAGGGCCCTAAAAACTTTAAAAGAGAACATAAATATATAGTAGTGTGTTGATGTGATAATTAGCCGATAGGCTATTTGTTTGAAGTTTCTACTAGGATTTTCATTAACCTAGTCATGAATAGGATTTATGAGCGTTGAAAATCTCCCAACCGGCAAGGACTTCCCTAGGGTTTTTTATTAGGCCATGGAGGTTGCTAATTATGTGGGTTGGTAGTGGTGGAGTTGGTTGCCTCAATAAACAGAAGGATAATGGTACTTGTGTTTGCACAAATGAGGCTTAATGCATCTTGTTGTTGTTGTATGATGGCATGGGAGGAAGTAAATGCAATATTAAATGTTGTAGTGTGGGAAAGTGTACTTTGAAATGTGCAAAAAAATATATTGATTAAGTTGTATTATCGAAAGAGATATTGTGGTGTTGGTTTAATAACATACTATTGTAAAAATCATCGCCTTCGGCTCTGTAGTTCGTTTTATAGAAAACTATTCTAAAAATCGTCGGCTTTAGCTCTATTTTATAGTAGATTGGAGGGTTTTAAAACTATTGTTCTTTAGAATCTGTAAGTCATTTTACATTGGTATTTTACATAAATGATTAATTTATTGTTCATGTCTTCTTGTTATATATGTTTGTATCTTTAGCGTTATACCCATTTTGGAGACTTCAAAGAGATTATGGCTCTATCTGGATGGAGAAATTGTAGTTAAATCTTCTTTCTTTTGTCAAAAAATATTGTTAGGGTTAGTAATTTTATTTCCCTTCATTTACTATTTTAATTATATCTCTGTGCATATTTGGTGTTATACCCATTAACATAGGAGCAATTGTAGATTAACATAGGAGTAATTGCATATATATATGCAGAGGGTTAGTATGAAACCATAAACATATTCGAGATAAAATTATTTTAGTGGCTATTAAGTGTTATTCTAATAGCTCTTTTACAATTTTTCTATTTGTCTATAATATTTACTACTCGGTAATGTAGCTCAAATTTTCAATGAAGTCTCTGGCTTTATACCCATTTTGCATAGATTATTGCTACCTATTGGCTTTAGGATTTCTATTTAATGTACCTTTTCATTCATCTATGTTGTATCAATGTGTTTCATGATATTTTTTTTTGTCATTTGTTTGAAGTTCCTCGTAACAAATTGTTCTTCATGATAATATTTTTTTTTCAGTTCCCCATAACAAACTATTGATTATCATAGTTATCCTCTTCTATTATCCATATTTTATTCATGATATTTTTTTTACTTATCTATTTGAAGATCCTTATAACACACTATTAATTGTCATGGTTATCTTCTCTTGATGGAATGTGTTATATGTCTTGTATCAATATGTTTCATGAAATTATTTTCTCCTCATCTATTTGAAGTTCCCCATAACCAACTGTTCTTCATTTAGTGCCAAGTAATGTAGCTTCAATTTTCAATTAAGTTTGTGGCATTGTTAGGTCTCAAAATGCTCGTTGGAAAACCAAAAGAGGTTGCCAGGCTCTTGGCATGTTTTAGGCTAACGAACAAGGCCAAATGGTGTATTTGAACCTTCTTCTCTTTAGGATTTGCTAGACCTAGGTGGGTGTACCTATGCAAATGAAGTAAACTTAAACTATGAGTTTCCTACTTGAGCAATCTATCCACAATGGCAATTGGAAGTGGAGAGATGAAAGCCTAATTTGGTATAAATTGTATAAGAAATATCAAGGTGAGGTTTAATATGTTTAGTTAACGGATGTAAAAATTTTAAACAAATTTTATGAAACTAAATGATGAAATGGATAAGACCAGTGCCTTGTTGGGTGAATGGATTCAAATGAAGATCTAAATTATATGACTTGTATTGGTTGCAACTCAAACTATTTTGCACACTTATGTTGTATAAACATGCAAGAAAGTGATTGAAAAACTCTACTTATGGATCCAACTGACACAACCACGTTACTTATGATTTACCAAAAGGATTTTAATCTTTTCTTGAAAGAACCAATTGAATAAATCATATAGGATCAATAGATAATACAAAACTGGAGACAAAATGGCAATTCTAATTATATCGCTCTTCTTATTGATATAAATAACACTCCTAGATTTATGTGGTTGACTAAAATAATTTTAATTCTTTTGGAGAAACCAATTAATCATATCACACAAGAATAGTAAATGCGCATTGATAAATTGAATATATACTTAATATACCAATTTAAATAATAAGGAAATATTAAATTGGAGACAACCAGATAATTCAATATTTTCAACAAACAATTGATACCAATATAAAGCCACAGAATCAGAGATATTTCATTAATTTCCTCAAAATTATATCTGCAACATAGTTTTTGAAATGAAAACATTATGGAAGCTTTTTGTTGTCTATCTATCCCTATTCGCCTATATCTTTTTATCACTATGTAACTGACTTATATATCAAAACTTTGGAGAGGATGCACCCCTTCGTAAATGTCTTTTGAAACTCAACAATAACTAACAATAATTAAACATAGGCAATTAGGCTCTGGCAAGCCACAAATGGACTTTAGTAACATAATCTAAATATTCCAGCCTCAAGTGAGTATCGACATCATCTGTGGCATTTCTCACAGTGATGATCTCCATGTTTACCATTTTCTCTGAATGCTCAAATGACTTATCTAGTGTTGATTCTCCACTTTTGGCTACCTCCAAAGCTTTATGCAATATCATCTTGCACTCCTTTATCCACTTGTCCTAACCTTTTAGTTCTCCATTATTTTCAAATAATGCAAGCACTATATGCTTTGTAACATCGGTTAATACTTTCTCATCTACCTGGAATTCCTCATAATAGTCCTCGTGTTTCTTCACTATCTCCTCAACATTTATAATAGCCCTGCTATTAGAAACACCTTCCTGTTGCATTTCCTACAAATTCTCCTGTACTCGGTCATTTATTATTTTGTGTTTTTGAATTGTGGCTCAATTTTTGGAATGGATTCACCATAACTTATTCATCCAAATCATCAAATTAGCATTCCTTTTTTAAATGTTGCAGAGATTGTATCAAACCTTGCTTTATCTACATGGTCATGTACATATGATTCCTCACCCTAATCCTTTGATTGTGAACTCTCCCCTTGAGTTAGTAACTTAGTAGATTCCTTCACTATATTTTTAACCATATCCTTCAGGTAATCATTCTCCTTTTAAGTATCCTTTCATTATTCATTTTATACATATATTATACTTTTCTTTAATCAACATTTGTATTTGAGCTTTATTTAATTTAGAAACATTGATTCCAATCTCAACTATAGCAACAAGATGATCCTTTCCAAATTTTAGTGTCATGACATGGCCGAAAGCTTTTTCAATGTCAATAATTACAAACTTCTTATGTGGTGGGTACAAGGCTTAGATCATGAGGGAACCTTCATTGGGGTTATACCTTGATCCTGTTTACACCTCTATAACTCCTTCAGGGCCAAGCTTGTGTGTAGGATTGTTATTTTGCAAAAAGTTGTCAAAACCAAGAGAAAAATTTAGATACAAACCTAGAAAAATTATTACACCTGACTCATCCAATAATTTTCTTACAAGCTTTGGAGTCATATCTTTCACCTCATTTTCTACACAACCTTAAATTATTCAGCAAAACTAATCGTCATTGTTTGGTGTTATGTTTCCAATAGATTCTCTTATTGATTTTTGCTTCTATTTGTACAAGAAGGCTCTAAATTCTAGAGAATTTACAAAATCATCATCATCAATAAAGGATCTTTAAACCATTTTCCTTGTGTCTATGTTAGAACCCTCTTCAATTCCTAGCTCTCTAAGAGGAGACTTACAATCCTTAATTTTCAATCTAGATGTTTTATCAGTTTGGCCCTAAGATTCCTCATCATCAGATGACTCCTCACTAGAAGATAACAGTTATGCTTCTCGTATCTCTTTTACCCTTTGTTCTAATGATCTGTTATATTCATCAACAACCATCTCAACTTCTTTCTCCTCCATATTCATAATCAAGTCATCATATGGATAGGGTATATGATCATACCCACCCAAGTTCATCTTTCTTGAAAATTCAATGTATCCTTTTGGATCAAACCCTTTCCTTGGTGGAGCCCTTTTCAAATTAAAATGTAGTAACCTATCCAAAATCAAGTCATACCCTCTTTTGACAATATAGTGAAATCTCCAAAGCATAAAGTACTTGGCATGAATGCATGCTTTCCAAAGGAACCTAGATTTATAACACTTGAGTAATCCATCTGTCTAACAATCTCCGAGTAAGCAATTCTATCAAGTATTGTTTTTGGAAAAATAAATGGTGTATCCTCATAACCATAAACCCTGATCATAGTAGCATCCTTGAAACAATACCAATCTCCCCAGTTGTGACCAATAGGTCCATTGAATTCCTTAGGCCTGAGGAACCTCTTAATTTCATCAGATAATGAGTGGTCACAAGGACAGTTAAAAAAATTGTACAATGGCTTAACAAAGTACTCTTCAAAATGAAAATAAATTGAATTGACAAATCTGTTGTCCCAAATAGCAGTCCATAACTGAATTGGTAGTTTACCCTCATTATCAAACTATGCAATCCTTAACTCCTCTAGACACATCCCCAATTCTTTCCCATGATACATTATTATATGCATAAAAACATAATAATTCTTGAAATGCAGAATAGGAGATCCATTTTAAATTGCCATTAGTCTTGAATCAATTCCATTGAAAATATATGAAGTATAGTTAAATGGTTTGGCTTTGTGATACTGAACATCGACAAAAATTACCATTGGTACAATTGACATAAACTCAGGAGCTTCCATCCCTAACACCTGACACATTGAGAAGTATGTGCATTTCAAATAGGGTTCAAATAGGTTGATGTGAAAGGGAGGCCCATCATTGTCATCAAGTGGGACTAGACTTCCAGCCTTCTTAGGCCTATGCAATGGTAATCTCCACCCCTTATAGGTTGTATCCATTCTCCAAAATTCTTTCTCTAAAACCTCATGTACAATAGTTTCATCACATGTGTTGTCTAGGTCAAAAACTTCACAAATTGCATCTTTAGACACATGTATAAAAGGTTTATCCAATGAATTGTAGATAGCCTTGAGGTTTGGATTGTAGTGGGTAACTAAGAGTTTCACTAGTTCCACATTCACAAATACGTTAGGGACAACCAATTTTCCCAAGTTAAATTTCTAGGGATTGCATACTGGCTCAAACATATCCCTCCAATGATAATGAAACATAAATAGCTCATATCCTTGAATTGGAGTCCACACATCCCCTATATGCCTACACTTGTCCTCAAATCTCTCCACATCTACCCTATGTTGTGCAGAATGCCTGGCTTCTGGTCCTAAACTAGGTAGTTGGTCAATGAGATCTTGGTTCAATTTTCTCTTGTTTGTTCCCGATTCATCCCTTGTCTCAATCTTTTGTTTCTTACCCCTAGGCTAGCTACCCTCACTTTGTTGCTTTCTAATTTTTATTTCCTTGAGCTTGAACCCTCCATTTTATCTTCAAGGTGATAGAGTTACAAGATATAATTATAAGGAATTAGCAAGCATACTTGAAAAATTAAAGCTGCACTGAATTTTTTGGCCTTTGCCCATTCTCCTATTCCTTTCACTACTAATCTTGCAAATTCTCCTTAATTATTCTTCTTTCAATAAAAGAATTATCTATACAATGTATATCCATACAACCATTAATGTCCAGCTTTGAACATGAGTGTAGCAGATTTTTTGAATTTCTCACTGTCAGACGGAATGATTATATCAGTGAGACTTATTGAAACTTTGGTCAATCTATGTAGTTGAACCAAGCTGAATGTTCATTAAACATCTTATATGGTCGGGGAGATAACATAGTATTCTTACCAATGTTGAATAACTGGTTTTTTATTTATCTTTTAATCCATATCACCTTCGAGAAGAGATTTATCAAGTCACTTAGGTATCAGAGTTGTCGCCAAGTGTCATTCTGATGAACTTTGTTCTATTCATTTCACCATCAACATGATAATGGGAATCGCTAAGGGATCTGAAAGTTACTCCAATAGCATTAGTCTCCCTGACATGTTTCTCTCATTACCCTCTTCCTTTGGATGAATTGGAAAGACTCTTGCCAAAATTACTTTCATCGACTTAACATATGAAGTCAAGAAGAGAAGAGAAACTCACTCTGATAGCACATGTCTCCTCGATGTGTTTCCCTTTGTTTTATCGGTGAGACACAATGAATTTCTTACCAATGGATGTCCATCAATATGACATGTATGCTCATAATGACTTGAGCATTTTACTCTCATAGTATTATTCTTGCTGATAACCTTTTCATCGGTGGGACGACAGGCCTTGTCTTCCTGAATATGCATCCTCCTAGTTTGTTGATCATTGTGACAATGTTGACCTTTTTTTGATATGCAAGAAATTCCTAAATTGAAAGGCTATAGCTTATGGGTCAGAGAGATATGGATCTATTCATGATGATATGAATTGTTTATTTAGAAACTCTTACTCAATGATGACCAAAGGGATTTTTGTATGTCAAAAGGTTAAATTTGAAGGGATCATTGATGGATATGGTATGTGGAATGGATTATAGAAAATTTGTATTACTCTCTACACTTAGTATGTGGCTACCTTATGGGGTTCATGATTGTAAACCATTAAAAGTGTGAATTTTTTTTATAGTCCCAACAATGGCTTTGTCTCGGGATGTATACCCCTTGTGGGTATGTCAAGAATTCAGATCACTAGGAGAGTGGACCAAGTGGCTTGTGACATGGGATGGTAGTGGAAATGAGGGAGAAATAAGAGTGGTGGAAATGATATGAAATCCTAGACTACTATGCATGGAAAAGATCCATTCTTTAAAAGGTTATCCAGGAATTGTCCATGCATTGGCAATCCTTAATCCTTTATGTTCTTCAAGAAAAGAAATGTTTTAGGAACTACCCATGCACTGGAAATTCTTGTTCTTCTCTTGAAATGTTTTGGAGATAATATGAATCCTCACCTCCCTTTCCAACAATAACAAAGGGCCCCAACCATAAGGCTTCAAATTTCTCATGCTTTCCTTTGTCTTGACCCCTAGCATTCCACATGAGAACTATGTCATCTATTTCAAACTTCCTATTTTTGACTTTCCTCTCATACAAGTATTTCATTTGTAATTATTTTTTCCTATTATTTTGCTGAGCTTGGTTTCTAATTTCATTGACCTCCATTAATTCCTCCATCCTCTCCTTCATGGGTTCAAGAACATCCAAATCTTCTTCCAAAATGAACTTGCATACTGGTATTAGATTATGCAAAGGGAGTCTAGCCTAAGTTCCATACAAAATCTCAAAAGGTGATTTACCAACAAACTTTTCACAATAATCTTGTCCACCTAAGCAAGCCTTAACTTAGAATCACATGCCTTCTTGTTGTTATCCAACATTCTTATTATGATCATCAAGATACTCTTGTTGTTGGATTTTGCCTACCCATTTTCCTGTGGATGATAAGGCGAAGAATATGAGATAATAATTCCATAAGAATGGAAAAAATTCTTGAACTCATCAGATCTAAAACACATTCCATTATTAGTTACAACCCTTGTTGGGACCCCAAATCTTGTGATGATGTTTTCCAATAAGAAATTGGCCACAACCTTACTAGTTTCCTGCTTGGTGGGTATGACTTCCACCCATTTTGTGAAGTAATATGTGGCCACCAATATCCATTTGTGTCCTACACTAGATTTTTCTATAATTTCCCCTATGAAATCAATTCCCCATTGGTGAAATGGAGCTTCTATCTACATGGGTCTCAAAGGTAATGCTCTTTGATATTTTAGTTTCCCAAAAAAAATTTGACATGCCTCACATTTTCTAGTATATTCATGTGCATCATTAAAAACCCTGGGCCAATAGTACCATGCCCTTAGTATCTTATGAGCAGTGGTTTTTGCTAAGAAATTCCCTCCACATACTCCTTCATGCATTTCCTTCAAGACATGTCTTGCCTAATGTTCATCTAAGCACAACAATAGAACACCATCCCTATTCTTCCAATAGATGTCTCCCTTCATGAATACATATTTTGAGGCTTGCAACTTAAGTGTCCTTTTTGGTTGTCATCAAACCCTTCTAGACATTTCAAATGTTTGAGATAGTACATGATATTAGTGTACCATGAAGTGTTTTCAATACTACTAACCATATCTTCTTCACTATTGACATTGCATACTTGGGTAGCTTCCAAATTGGTTTCAGCCATCAATTTGGCTAATCCTTGTCCTCTTACAAGCTTGGTGATCTAAAACTCAATATCAAAATCCTAAATTTTATTTATCCACCAGCATCTATACCCTATTGTTTCACTTTGTACAAATACATCTTTCACAACAAAGTTAGGCACATAAGCTATAACATTTTCTCCTACTAGGTATGGTTTCAATACCTTGACTGCTTTCACCAATGTGTAGGCTTGTTTCTCCAAAATATCATATTTCAATTATGCACTTTGGAGGTATTTGCTAAAAAACGAGACTGGCTGCTCATACCCTTCATCGTTCTTTTGGAGCATAACTACAACAGCTATGTGATAAGATACGAATGAAAATATTTGGATAGGTTTACTAAAACCTAGAGATTTCAATACTAGAGCTTCCTTGATTTCTCTCTTTATGGATATGAATGCATCTATAGCTTCATTAGTAAAATTAATCTTTGCACCTTTCTTTAGCATCTTTGATATTGGTTTTACTATCTTAGAAAATTTTTGATATGAAACTTCTCACAAAATTGATTTGTTCAAAAAAAGATTGAATAGCCTTAACTTTCTTGGGAATAGGTATCTTGTCAATGGCCTCCACTCTTTTAGGATCAATTCTTACTCCCTCCTCAGAGGCTATATTACCAAGTAACTTTCCTTCTATTACTGTAAATTGACACTTTTTAGGATTAAGTGAGATGCCATATTCCAATGCTTTCAAAAAATATTTTCTCAAGGTGAGGCACGCGATCCTCTACCTTTTTGGAATATGTAGTTAAATAATCTTGGTAGACTACCATTATCACATTAATGAGGTCAGAAAAGGCAACATCCATGGGCCTTTGGAATGTTGCACCAACATTTGTGACTCTAAATGGCATCCTAACATAAACATATGTTCCCCATGGTGTAGTGAAGGTTGTCTTGTATTGTTCTAATTCTTTAATATTTACTTGGTTATCCATCCATCATGGATAGTAACTCATAGCCTATAACCCTTTGTAGCATATCCTCCATGTTTGGAAGCGATTAATTATCTTTGAGAGAAGATACATTCAAGTTTTGAAAGTCTACACAAAGCCTTATATCTCCATTTTTCTTTCTAACCAATACTAAATTGGAGATTGCTATCAGGATACAACCATGTAGTTTTTGAATCAAACTCATTGAACCATGTTTCACGAGTCAATACCTCCTACTTATCAACTAAATTGGAGACCCAAGATGAATGCCTAATCGGCTTGATAATTCCTCCCCTAAGTTTCATAAGTTCTTCATGCATTTTAGGGTCCAAAGTTGGATTGATGGGTCTTTTTTTTGCCTGAATGCTTTTGCATGTAGTTTTAATGGAATTTCTCTTATTGAAAAAAATCTTCCATATATGCTTTAAGATTCTCATAAGACCATGCAAAAACATGCTTCTATTTCATTAATAATGCAATCAACATTTTTTTGATTGTTGGACTTATCTTCTTCCCAATATATACTCTTTTTGGTGCCAGTTGAGTCCCTAAATTGATCTCCTCCACATTTTCTCTCTTTACTGGTGTTTGTTTCATGAGAGCACAATCATTTCCATCAAACATCCTCTTGAGTGCCACAAGTCCATTTAGGAAGTTTGTTAGTTTTGAGTTGCAGAACTTTTTTTCCAAACACAGTCTATTTTCCATCTACTTCTTCCACAAATGTATTGAAGTCAATCTCCTGAGATTCATACTGATCATTGCAATGTAGAAATTTTATGAGATTAGTATCATGATTGAAAACTTTCCAACTACATATGTTATCAAGGATGGCAAGTCTTGTTTTTAATTCAACTTGAGATAATTTGGCCAGGGTGATATCATCTCTTTTTAGGGCTACATTGGCTAAGAAATCTACCATCAAGTTTTTTGACCTATCTATCCATTCAATAGAAAAGGCATCGAATAATTCAATTGTATCCCATAATGCATTCCTATACTGTTTTAACCTCTTATTTTTTGCAACCTATTTTGATCTGATATGTGAAATGATTAACTCAGAGTCTCCAAGAATAGTTAGTAGTTTTGATTTTGTGTTTGACAACCATATTCAAACCAATTAGTAGGGCCTCATACTCTGCTATATTATTTGTACATTCAAATGTCAGCAAGAATGAATACTTGAATGTAGTACCGTCAGGTGAAATAAAAACTACCCTTGCTCCATTGCCTTCCTGACTACACACTCCATCAAAATACATCTTCTATATACCATGTTGATTCTTGGAAATATGCTTATCAATTGGATCAATGTTTACTAATTTAGGCTGGGAAGGCTCTATTATGAAACTTCCCAAATCTACATCACAAAAGTAGTTTAATTGATTTTGAGCAACATAGTCCACAATTTGATTCACCCTTGGTTCTATATAAAGCTTAACCTCAACATTCACTAGTATTATGGCATAGGACAAGTCAAATTGTACATTTTCTCCAACTTTGTAGTGCATTTCCTTGACAAGAGCATTCCAAAATGATGGGGTGTGTCAATTAAAATTATGTCAATATTATATATTCCATCCAATAGGTGGAAAACTTCACCTCTACATCTTTCATAATTCCTATCACTGGGATAGGCCTACTATCCATAGCATATCATTTTCCACCAGTAGTTTCTACCCACATGCCAAGTTGTTTCATGACCCCTACTGGCATGATGCTAATAGCAACCTGAATCTATCATAAAATTTCTTACCAACTTATTATTTATGAGTAATATAGTAAAAAATGGATCAATTTGTGGAGGATTCACTATTGCATCACCAAGACAAGATTTAGGAACCTCTACTTCTCCCTGCCTACTATTACTGATCTTAGTGGTCTCTTTATTCTCAGGGTTTGTATTTTTATTAGTTCCATTAGATATTAACTGAATAGCACTTTCCCTATATTCTTTTATTTTCATCATTTCTAATAATGGCACAAACATCTTTACCTGGGATAGGGCCTATGTGAACTTGAAAGAGGAATTTTCTATTTTGGTTATCTTCTTTTGTTCCAGTGGATCTCCTTTTCTCTCCTCTTTTTCCCTCTTGTTTGTTTCATTTGACTTCTTCTTATCTTTGTGTGGCTCTTTTTTTCTTTTTCTAGGAGTACATTTTTGTTCATTTTGATTTAGTTCCTTACTTTCCATATTTTTTAGTTTTTCTTGTGTTGCTTCTTTTTCTTTCACAAACACTCCTCTTGGAGCACCACCATCAACATTTATTGTTCTGTTCCTAAGCCTATAATTACTTTTTGCTTGTTCTACAACAAAAATAGTTAATTCTTTTATCACTTCCTCAGTAGGTCTCCTTATTCTATATTTACTTGACTGAGATGGTGTAGAAGGAGAATATGATTTGTCATTAATTTCATTATAATTAGAAAAATACTTGTTTTACCATATGAACATTGTATCTTTGGTTATCAATATCATACTTGTAGCCTTCCTCATCTAAATATGAAATCCCTACTCACTGGGATAGAGGGTGTGGGAAGTCAAATATATTGTATGATCTTCTTCACAATCATCGATTGGTGTTTCCTTCCTCTTGTATTGATTGAGCTACAACACAGTGATTAGGGGAATGTGGTAGTTTGCAAACTTGACACCAAGGATTATTGTTAACCATGTATGCTCCCTTCTTCTTTACGGGATCAAGAGTCTCCTTATTCCTAGGTCTATCAATTATGGGCTTTCCATCCTTCCACTTTGTGTTATATGGCATATCATGCAACCTTGGCCTTTCACTCTTGTAAGTATTTTCTTGCTTGTTCTGAGGATTATTAAAATTTTGGGGAATCCTGAGATTATCTCTTTTACCAATCATCCCAACAGCCTTTCTATTGTTTTCAATAGTCAATGTTGTTTTTTGTGCTTCAACTAGATTTCTAGGGAACCTATTTCTAAGATCATCTCCTATCTTTAGATCAAAGTCTTTCATGTAAATGCTTAATGTTGCAAGGTCAACCAGTTTGGACCCAGGTGGTATATTATTGTGCAATTTGGAGAACCTCTGGTTGAAGTCATAAAATAACTCATTCAGATGTTTTTGGATACTTATCAATTGATGTAAAGCAAACCTAGGTGCACAATGATTCCCATATTGCTCCAAAAACTGATCTTGGAAGCCTAATATAGAATTAATTTAACCATCAAGTAAGTTATTGAACCAATCCCTTGCTTCTTTTGTTAGAGATATCATGAATAATCCCATATTCACATCCTCATAATCCATACCAATATCTTGAACAAAGGCATTAAAATTTATGATATGTTCTTCTGTTGATATCACATTATTCCCAGTGAACTTGGGAACCATATTTCTCCAATTATTTTCCATTGGGTATGGGTACAATTGATACCCTATTAGATCAAATTGTCTACATGGGTTTGTAGGATTTTGCGGAGGCAAGTTCAAGGGTGGCAGATTAGGGGACTACGAATACCCATATTGAGGCTAATAAAAAGCATTTTCTTGGGAATAGGTATCTTGTCAATGGCCTCCACTCTTTTAGGATCAATTCTTACTCCCTCCTTAGAGACTATATTACCAAGTAACTTTCCTTCTATTACTATAAATTGACACTTTTTAGGATTAAGTGAGATGCCATATTCCAATGCTTTCAAAAAATATTTTCTCAAGGTGAGGCACGCGATCCTCTACCTTTTTGGAATATGTAGTTAAATAATCTTGGTAGACTACCATTATCACATGAATGAGGTTAGAAAAGGCAACATCCATGGGCCTTTGGAATGTTGCACCAACATTTGTGACTCTAAATGGAATCCTAACATAAACATATGTTCCCCATGGTGTAGTGAAGGTTGTCTTGCATTGTTCTGATTCTTTAATATTTACTTGGTTATCCATCCATCATGGATAGTAACTCATAGCCTATAACCCTTTGTAGCATATCCTCCATGTTTGGAAGCGAGTAATTATCTTTGAGAGAAGATACATTCAAGTTTTGAAAGTCTACACAAAGCCTTATATCTCCATTTTTCTTTCTAACCAATACTAAATTGGAGATTGCTATCAGGATTCAACCATGTAGTTTTTGAATCAAACTCATTGAACCATGTTTCATGAGTCAATACCTCCTACTTATCAACTAAATTGGAGACCCAAGATGAATGCCTAATCGGCTTGATAATTCCTCCCCTAAGTTTCATAAGTTCTTCATGCATTTTAGGGTCCAAAGTTGGATTGATGGGTCTTTTTTTTGCCTGAATGCTTTTGCATGTAGTTTTAATGGAATTTCTCTTATTGAAAAAAATCTTCCATATATGCTTTAAGATTCTCATAAGACCATGCAAAAACATGCTTCTATTTCATTAATAATGCAATCAACATTTTTTTGATTGTTGGACTTATCTTCTTCCCAATATATACTCTTTTTGGTGCCAGTTGAGTCCCTAAATTGATCTCCTCCACATTTTCTCTCTTTACTGGTGTTTGTTTCATGAGAGCACAATCATTTCCATCAAACATCCTCTTGAGTGCCACAAGTCATTTAGGAAGTTTGTTAGTTTTGAGTTGCAGAACTTTTTTTCCAAACACAGTCTATTTTCTATCTACTTCTTCCACAAATGTATTGAAGTCAATCTCCTGAGATTCATACTGATCATTGCAATGTAGAAATTTTATGAGATTAGTATCATGATTGAAAACTTTCCAACTACATATGTTATCAAGGATGGCAAGTCTTGTTTTTAATTCAACTTGAGATAATTTGGCCAGGGTGATATCATCTCTTTTTAGGGCTACATTGGCTAAGAAATCTACCATCAAGTTTTTTGACCTATCTATCCATTCAATAGAAAAGGCATCAAATAATTCAATTGTATCCCATAATGCATTCCTATACTGTTTTAACCTCTTATTTTTTGCAACCTATTTTGATCTAATATGTGAAATGATTAACTCAGAGTCTCCAAGAATAGTTAGTAGTTTGATTTTGTGTTTGACAACCATATTCAAACCAATTAGTAGGGCCACATACTCTACTATATTATTTGTACATTCAAATGTCAGCAAGAATGAATACTTGAATGTAGTACCGTCAGGTGAAATAAAAACTACCCCTGCTCCATTTCCTTCCTGACTACACACTCCATCAAAATACATCTTCTATATACCATGTTGATTCTTGGAAATATGCTTATCAATTGGATCAATGTTTACTAATTTAGGCTGGGAAGGCTCTATTATGAAACTTCCCAAATCTACATCACAAAAGTAGTTTAATTGATTTTGAGCAACATAGTCCACAATTTGATTCACCCTTGGTTCTATATAAAGCTTAACCTATTCAACATTCACTAGTATTATGGCATAGGACAAGTCAATTGTACATTTTCTCCAATTGTTGTAGTGCATTTCCTTGACAAGAGCATTCCAAAATGATGGGGTGTGTCAATTAAAATTATGTCAATATTATATATTGCCATCCAATAGGTTGAAAACTTCACCTCTACATCTTTCATTTTTCCTATCACTGGGATAGGCCTACTATCCATAGCATATCATTTTCCACCAGTAGTTTCTACCCACATGCCAAGTTGTTTCATGACCCCTACTGGCATGATGCTAATAGCAACGCCTAAATCTATCATAAAATTTCTTACCAACTTATTATTTATGAGTAATATAGTAAAAAATGGATCAATTTGTGGAGTATTCACTATTGCATCACCAAGACAAGATTTAGGAACCTCTACTTCTCCCTGCCTACTATTACTGATCTTAGTGGTCTCTTTATTCTCAGGGTTTGTATTTTTATTAGTTCCATTAGATATTAACTGAATAGCACTTTCCCTATATTCTTTTATTTTCATCATTTCTAATAATGGCACAAACATCTTTACCGGGGATAGGGCCTATGTGAACTTGAAAGAGGAATTTTCTATTTTGGTTATCTTCTTTTGTTCCAGTGGATCTCCTTTTCTCTCTTCTTTTTCCCTCTTGTTTGTTTCATTTGACTTCTTCTTATCTTTGTGTGGCTCTTTTTTTCTTTTTCTAGGAGTACATTTTTTTTCATTTTGATTTAGTTCCTTACTTTCCATATTTTTTAGTTTTTCTTGTGTTGCTTCTTTTTCTTTCACAAACACTCCTCTTGGAGCACCACCATCAACATTTATTGTTCTGTTCCTGAGCCTATAATTACTTTTTGCTTGTTCTACAACAAAAATAGTTAATTCTTTTATCACTTCCTTAGTAGGTCTCCTTATTCTATATTTACTTGACTGAGATGGTGTAGAAGGAGAATATGATTTGTCATTAATTTCATTATAATTAGAAAAATACTTGTTTTACCATATGAACATTGTATCTTTGGTTATCAATATCATACTTGTATCCTTCCTCATCTAAATATGAATATGCCTACTCACTGGGATAGAGGGTGTGGGAAGTCAAATATATTGTATGATCTTTTTCACAATCATCGATTGGTGTTCCTTCCTCTTGTATTGATTGAGCTACAACACAGTGATTAGGGGAATGTGGTAGTTTGCAAACTTGACACCAAGGATTATTGTTAACCATGTATGCTCCCTTCTTCTTTACGGGATCAAGAGTCTCCTTATTCCTAGGTCTATCAATTATGGGCTTTCCATCCTTCCACTTTGTGTTATATGGCATATCATGCAACCTTGGCCTTTCACTCTTGTAAGTATTTTCTTGCTTGTTCTGAGGATTATTAAAATTTTGGGGAATCCTGAGATTATCTCTTTTACCAATCATCCCAACAGCCTTTCTATTGTTTTCAATAGTCAATGTTGTTTTTTGTGCTTCAACTAGATTTCTAGGGAACCTATTTCTAAGATCATCTCCTATCTTTAGATGAAAGGCTTTCATGTAAATGCTTAATGTTGCAAGGTCAACCAGTTTGGACCTAGGTGGTATATTATTGTGCAATTTGGAGAACCTCTGGTTGAAGTCATAAACTAACTCATTCAGATGTTTTTGGATACTTATCAATTGATGTAAAGCAAACCTAGGTGCACACTGATTCCCATATTGCTCCAAAAACTGATCTTGGAAGCCTAATATAGAATTAATTTAACCATCAAGTAAGTTATTGAACCAATCCCTTGCTTCTTTTGTTAGAGATATCATGAATAATCCCATATTCACATCCTCATAATCCATACCAATATCTTGAACAAAGGCATTAAAATTTCTGATATGTTCTTCTGCTGATATCATATTATTCCCAGTGAACTTGGGAACCATATTTCTCCAATTATTTTCCATTGGGTATGGGTACAATTAATACCCTATTAGATCGAATTGTCTACATGGGTTTGTAGGATTTTGTGGAGGCAAGTTCAAGGGTGGCAGATTAGGGGAGTACAAATACCCATATTGAGGCTAATAAAAAGCATTTTCTTGGATGTGTTGCTAGGGGTATATATTTTGATGGGGCATATGTTGCTAATATTGTGGGGGATATTGATGACCTAGAGGTGGATTGTGTTGGGGAGTGTTGGTAGCGTTTGGGTGTTGGGATCTTTGAGATGGCATATTCGGCTGATAATGTTGTCTTCAGTTTACATTCTGTGGTGGTTTTTTGTTTTGAGATGATCCTTGAGCATTGATATTACCACCCTGTTTATGTGGGGAGACATACTTAGGTGGTTTTGATGTATTAATATTTAGTTGAGACAGTTGTTGTTTCAACTCTATGTTTCTTTTTATCATCCACTATCTTCTTTCAAGCTCTTGTTCTTGCCATTGCATTTGTATTTCTAATTCTTTATTAGTTAGGTGTTGAAAATCTTCAATAGGAGTTGATTTATCCATGAGACCACATTGGTTTCCTTCTTCTTGTTTATGGGCCATTTCATATTCATACTCCTCCTACCTCAATCTTCATTCTTCATCTCTCTAGCATGAAACTCTTGCATCTTTTCTTGGTCCATTTCAAAATGATAAATGGGATGATCACTATTTTCTTGTTCAAATGGAGTGTGGGGATCTACACATGGATCAATTTTTTGATATTCCAACCCATACAATGGGGAAAATATATTGTGTGCCTTAAAGGCTTTTTCTGATAAATTTCCTTCTTTTATGACATCTCCTTGGCTAGATTTCACCTTAGACTTGTTCTTTTTTTTTTTTGTTTTTGTGGGAGGAGATCCATGTTTATCAGTTCATCTCCCATTTTTCTTCTTGGGACTATCCTGGTGTAAGGATCTTCTACCATTCATATCAGATGACATATAGTACCTCTGATGTTTGTTGTCTATTGTTTCTAATCTGATGCTTACTTTATTTGTCATAAAATTTCTCTAGAGTTTCCACCTACTTTATGAAAGCGGGAAAATGCTTGAGTTTGTTCCCAGTGGAGTCTTTTAACTTTGGAGTGACCTTATGAAGGAATCCTTGGGTTTAGAACTAGCTCCCCAGTAGAGTCGCCAATCTATTAGGTCTCAAAATTTATAGTGGTTGGAAAATCTCAAGTGGTTGCTAGGCTATTGGCATGTTTTAGGCTAACAGATAAGGCCAAATGGTGCACTTGTGCAATTTATCCACAATGGAAATTGGAAGTGGAGAGATGCAAGCTTAATTTGGTATAAATTGTATAAGCAATATTAAGGTGAAGTTTAATATGTTCAGTTAATGGATGTAAATTTTTTAAACAAATTTGATGAAACTAAATAATGAAATGGATAAGACCAGTGCCTTGTTGGGTGAATAGAGTCAAATTAAGATATAGATTATATGACTTGTATTGGCTACAACTCAATTTTTTTGGCACACTTATGTTGGTTTATATCTTGTATAAACATGCAAGAAAGTTATTGAAAAACTCTACTTATGGATCCAACTGACACAACTAGGTTACTTATGATTTACCAAAAGGATTTTAATCTTTTCTTGAAAGAACCAATTGAATAAATCACACAAGAACAATAGATAATAGCAAATTGGAGACATAATGGCAATCCTAATTATATGGCTTTTCTTACTGGTCCAAATAATACTCCCAAATTACTGTGATTGACTAAAAGGATTTTAATTCTTTTGGAGAAACTAATTAATCATATCACACAAGAACAACAAATTTTCATTGATAAATTGAATATATACTTGATATACCAATTTAAATAATCAAGAAATATTAAATTGGAGACAACCAGATAATTCAATATTTTCAACAAACAATTGATACTAATATAAAGCCATAGAATCAGAGATCTTTCATTGATTTCCTAAAAATATATCTGCAACATAGTCTTTTGAAATGAAAACATTATGGAAGCTTTTTGCTGTCTATCTATCCCTATTCACCTATATCTTTTTATCGCTATGTAACTGACTTATATATCAAAACTTTGAAGAGGATGCACCCCTTTGTAAATGTCTTTTGAAACTTAGCAATAACTAACAATAATTAAACACATACAATTAGGCTCTGGCAAGCCACAAATGAACTTTAGTAACATGATCAAAATATTCTTGCCTCAAGTGAGTATCGACATCATCTATAGCATTTCTCACAATGATCTCCATGTTTACCATTTTCTCTAAATGCTCGAATGACTTGTCTAGTATTGATTTGCCACTTTTGGCTACCTCCAAACCTTTATGCAATATCATCTTGTACTCCTTTATCCACTTGTCCTGACCTTTTAGTTTTCCATTATTTTCAAATAATGTAGGCACTCCACTCTTTGTAACATCAATTAATCCTTTGTCATCTTCCTGGAGTTCCCCATAATAGTCCTCATATTTCTTCACTATCTTCTCAACATTTATAGTAGCCATGTTGGGTATGTGCAGGATCATGATGGATCAAAAAGTGGAAATATGATGGGTATTTGTAGGGTATGTAGCTAACGAAACTTTTTTTACCCAAAATTGATGAAACAAAAATGATTTTTAAAGGAGATTCTCAGCTTTCCACCAATATGAATTATGCTTTACTTTGAATTTAATAAATAAATATTATTCATTTTCTATTTGAATTACGTGTAAAGTCCTGATTGGTAGCTTGGTTGAAAAACATCTATAGCTTTCAAATGGTATGACAATCTAAAACATGTGTCACATTCTATGCTTTGCATACTATATGATTAAAAAAGAAAAAATGAATTTCATGAAGTTTTGACCAAGTTAAGGTGGTTAGACATACAATTTTTTATATTTTTAAAAAGTTTTAATAAAAAAATCATAATTAATTATTTACTTGGAAAAAAATTACAAAGAAATATGCATAACATCGAGACATGAGTTCTCTACTTATATCTAAAATATTATAATTTTATTGTGGTTAGGGTGGTCAAACAGACACCTACTTCTTATTTTATCCCTGAAATTTAAGTACTACTACATTGAAATTTCAAATTTTTATCAAATATATATATTTTTTAAAAAAACCTAGTAGTTTAGAAACTACATTCAATTTGATACATATTATATTCTTACATATTTTTGAAATAATATAGAGAACTTATTCAAATTTTTACGTCAAGGTTCCTAACTCTGATTTTTCTAAATTTTTTGTCATTAAAGGCTTGTTTTTCCATGATGATCCTACACATACCCTGCGCTTAGAAAAACCTTCCTATTGCATTTCCTAAAGCTTCTCCTATATTTGGTCATTTATTCTTTTGTGTTCCTAAATTGTGGCTTGATTTTTGGAATGGATTGACCATAACTTATTCATCCAAATCATCAAATTAGCATTCCTTTTGTGTAATGTTGTAGAGATTGTATCAAACCTAGCTTTATCTACTTGATCTTGTACATATGATCCATTACCCTTATCCTTTGATTGTGAACTCTCCCCTTGAGTCAGTAACTTAGTAGATTCATTCACTGTATTTTTAACCATATCCTTTGCATAATCATTATGCTAAGTATCCTTTCATTATTCATTTTATACATCTCCTTTTCTTTAAACAACATTTCTATCTGAGCTTTATTTAATTTAGCAACATTGATGACAATCTCAGTTGTAGCTACATGATTAACCTCTCCAAATTTTAGTGTCATGACATGGCCAAAAGCTTTTTCAGTGTTAATAATTACAGACTTCTTAGGTGGTGGGTACAGGGCCTAGATCATGAGGGAACCTTCATCAAGATTATACCTTGATCCTGTGTACACCTTTGTAACTCCTTTAGGGCTAAGCTTGTGTGTAGCATTGTTATTTTGGAAAAATCTATCAAAAAAAGAGAAAAATTTAGATCCAAACCTAGAAAAATCAATACACCTGACTCCTCCAATAATTTTCTTCCTCACTCTGGAGTCATATCTTTCATCTCATTTTCTACACTTAACCTCAAATTATTTAGCAATTGATCGTCATTGTTTGGTGTTATGTTTCCAATAGATTCTCTTATTGATTTTCCCTTCTATTTATACATGAAGGATCTAAGTTTTGGAGACTTTACAAACTCATCATCAGCAACAAAGTACCTATAAGCCATTTTCCTTGTGTTTGTGTCAGAACCCTCTTCAATTTCTGGCTCTCTAAGAGAAGACTTATAATCCTCAATTTTTAATCTAGAGATTTTATTAGTTGGGCCCTGAGATTCCTCATCATCCAATGACTCCTCTCCAGAAGATAATAGCTCTACTTCTTGTATCTCTTTTATCCTTTGTTCTACTCCTATTTTATATTCATCAAGAACCGTCTTAGCTTCTTTCTCCTCCATATTCCTGATCAAGTCATCATATGGATAGGGTATATGATCATACCCACCCAAGTTCATCTTTCTTCTAGCAAAGTCAATGTATCCTTCTAGATCAAACCCTTTCCTTGGTGGATCCATTTTCAAATTAAAATGTAATAGCTTATCCAAAATCAAGTCATACCCCTCTTTTGACAGTATAGTGAAGTCTCCAAAGCATAAAGTACTTCACATGAATGCCTACTTTCCAAAGGAACCTAGAGTCATAACACTTGAGTAGTCCATCTATCTAACAATCTCCAAGTAATCAATTCAATTAGGTACTATTTTTTGGAAAATAAATGGTGCACCCTCAAAACCATAAAGGGTATGTGTAGGATCATGATGGGCCAAAAAAGTGGCGATATGATGGGTATGTGTAGGGTATGTGGCTAACGACTTTTTTTAACCCAAAATTGATGAAATGAAAAGGGTTTTTAAAATAGATTCTTAGATTTCCACCAATATAAATTATGCTTTACTTTCAATTTAATACATAAATATTATTCATTTTCTATTTGAATTATGACTAATGTCTTGATTGATAGGCTAATTGAAAAACATCTATAGCTTTCAAATGGTATCAATTTTTTTGAATCCAAAACATGTGTCACATTATATGCTTTGCATACTATAGAATTAAAAAAAAAATTGAATTTCGTGAAGTTTTGACCAAGTTAAGGTGGTCAAACATAAGAGTTTTTATATTTTTTGAAAGTTGTAATAAAAAAAATCATAATTAATTATTTACTTGGAAAAAAATAACAAAAAAATATGCATCACATTGGGACAGGAGTCCGCTACTTATATTTAAAATCTTATAAAAAATATTATCATTTTATTGTGGTTAGGGTGGTCAGTCAGACACCTACTTCTTATTTTTTCCTTCAAATTTAAGTACTATTCCATTGAAATTTCAATTTTTCAACAAATAGATTCTTTTTTAAATAAACCTCATAGTTTAGAAACTACATTCAATTTGCTATAAATTTTATTCTTACATATTTTTGAAATAATATAAATAAATTATTCAAATTTTTACGTCAAATTTCCTAACTCTGATTTTTTTGAATTTTTGTGACTTAAGGGCTTGCTTTTTCAATGATGATCTTGCACATAACCTAAACCCTAACCATAGTAGCATCCTAAAAATAGTACCAATCTCCCCAGTTGTGACAAATAGGTCCATTGATATCCTTAGGCCCAAGGAACCTCTTAATTTCATCAGATAATGAGTGATCACAAGGATAGTTAAAAAATTTGTACAATGACTTGACAAAATATTCTTCAAAATGAACATAACTTGAATTGACAAATCCGCTATCCCAAATAGCATTCCATAACTGAATTGGTAGTAGTTTACCCTCCTTATAAAATTGTGAAATCCTTAACTCCTCTAGCCACATCCCTAATTCTTTCAAATGATACATTATTAAATGCATAAAAATAGAATAATGCTTGAAATGCAGAATAGGGGATCCATTTTTAATTGCCACTAGTCTTGAATCAATTCCTTTGAAAATATATGAAGCATAATTAAATGGTCTAGGATTGTGATATTGAACATCAACAACAATCACCATTGGTACAATTAACATAAACTCAGGAGCTTCCATCCCTAAAACTTGACACACTAAGAAGTATGTGTATTTCAAATAGGGTTCAAATAGGTTGATGTGAAAGGGAGGTCCATCATTGTCATCAAGTGGGACCATACTTCCATCCTTCTTAGGCCTATGCAATGGTAATCTTTATCCCATATAGGTTGTATCCATTCTCCATAATTCTTTCTCTAAAACCTCATGTACAATAGTTTCATCATGTCTGTCGTCTAGGTCAAAAAATTCAAAAATTGCAGCTTTAGACACATGTATAAAAGGTTTACTCAATGAATTATAGATAGCCTTGAGGTTTGGATTGTAGTGGGTAGCTAGGAGTTTCACTAGTTCCACATTCACAAATATGTTAGGGACAACCAATTTTCCCAAGTTAAATTTTTAGGGATTGTATACTGGCTCAAACCTATCCCTTCGATGATAATGAAACATAAATAGCTCATATCCTCGAATTAGAGTCTGTACATCCCCTATATGCCTGCACTTGTGGTCAAATCTATCCACACCTACCCTAAGTTGCGTAGAATTCTTGGATTTTGGTCCTAAACCAACTAGTTGTTCAATAAGATCTTGGTTCAATTTTCTCTCGTTTGTTTCTGATTCATCCCTTGTCTCAATTTTCTATTTCTTACCCTTAGGTTGGATACCCTCACTCTATTGTTTTCTACTTTTTGATTTCCCTAAGCTTGAACCCTCCATTTTATCTTCAAGGTGCCAAAGTTGCAAGATATAATTATAAGGAATTAGCAAAGCTTACTTGAAAAAATTTAGTCGCACTAAATTTTTTGGCCTCTTCCCATTCTCCCATTCCTTTTGCTGCCAATCCTGCAAATTCTCCTTAATTATTCTTCTCTCAATTAGAGAATTATCTATACAATGTGTATCCATACAACCATTAATGTCCAGCTTTGAACACAAGTGTAGCAGATTTTCTAAATTTCTCATTGTCAAACTGAATGATTATATCAGTGAGACTTATTCATACTATGGTCTATCTATGTATTTGAACTAAGATGAATGTTCATTAGAAATCTTATATGGTTGGGGAGATCAAATAGTATTCTTACTGATGTTGAATAATTAGTTTTTTATTTATCTTTTAGTCCATATCACCTTTGGGAAGAGATTTTTCAAGTCACTTAGATATCAGAGTTGTCGCCAAGTGTCATTCTGATGGACTTTGATCTATTCATTTCACCATCGGCATGAGAATGGGCATCGTTGTGGTATTTGAAAGTTACTCTAATAGCATTAGTCTCCTCGACATGTTTCTCTCATTACCCTCTTCCTTTGGATGAATCGACAAGAATCTCGTCGAAATTACTTTCATTGGTGTAACATATGAAGTGAGAAAGAGAAGAGAAACTCACTCTGATTGAACATGTCTCGCTGACATGTTTCCCTTTTTTTTATCAGTGAGATACATTGAATTTCTTACCGATGGAGGTCCATCGACATGACATGTATGCTTAGGATGACTTGAGAATTTCACTCTAACAGTATTATTCTTGTTGATAACCTTTTCATTGGTGGGATGACAGGCCTTGTCTTCTCGAATATGCATCCTCCTAGTTTGTTGATTGTTGTGACAATGTTGACCTTTTGTCAATATGCAAGAAATGCTTGAACTGAAAGGATATAGCTGATGGGTTAGAGAGATATGAACCTAGTCATGATAATATGAACTGTTTATTTAGAAACTGTTACTCAATAATGACCAGAGGGATTTTTGGTATGTCAAAAGGTCAAATATGAAGGGATCATTGATGGATATGGTATGTGGAATGGATTATAGAAAATTTGTATTGCTCTCTACGCTTAGCATGTGGTTACCTTATGGGGTTCATCATTGTAAACCATTAAAAGTGTGAAAAAAATTTTACAGTCCCAACAAGCATTATAGCCATTTTGCAGAGATTATTGCTACTCGTTGGCCTTAAGAGTTCTATTTAATGTGGGTTTCTAACACCTCTTATAACTATTAGATAGACTACTTGTCTTGTACTAACATGTTTCATGAATTTATTTTTTCCTCATCTATTTGAAGCTCCTTATAACAAACTATTAATTATCATGGTTATTTTGTCTCGATGGAACATGTTGTATCTCTTATATCAATATGTTTCATGATATTCAATTTTCCTTATCTATTTGAAGTTCCCCATAACAAATTTTTCTTCATGATATTCTTTTTTTTTCAGTTCCCCATAAAAAATTGTTTATTATCATAGTTTCCCTTTTCTATTCTCCATATTTTAAAGTTCTATTGAATGTGGGTTTTCGAACATCTGTCATTTTTCTATGATTTTTAAGTGTTTTTGTAATAGATCTTGTCCAATTTCCATTTTTTTCTATATTAGTTTAGTGGTTGTTAAGTGTTATTCTAATACCTCTTATACAATTGCTCTATTATCTTTAATATATATATGCATATGTGGATCTGTCTATGTTTTGAAGCATTAATTTCCACATAATGTTCACATTTCATACCATTCTCTTTGTAATGATTTGAAATTAAATCTATCAGAAGGATACCAAGGAACTAACTATGCAAAATGTGTATAAAACCAAAGATCTATGCACAGAGTATATATATGTATCTATATATGTATGTATGTATGGGAAAGTATACTCTAAAATGTGTGAGAAAATATATTGATTAAGCTGCATTGTTGAAAGAGCCATTGTGGTGTTGGTTTGATAGCAAACTATTGTAAAAATCGTTGTCTCTACCTCTGTTTAATAGCAAATTGGAGGGTTTTAAAACTATTGTGCTCTGAAATCTGTGAGTTGTATAGATATATACATACATATATATATATATATATATGTATATATATATGTATGTATATATATATTTATATATACATATATATATGTATATATATATATATTATATACATATATATTATATATATGTATATATATATATATGTATATATATATGTAGACACATAAAAATGACCTAGGCCTGTAAGCTTCATTTTCACCACTTTCGTCTCCTAACATAATTAAGACATTTAATTATGTCCTTGGTCCACATTCGACTATTGATTAAATAATTCATAATTATTTAATTAATTCATGTCCTTTTATTCTTCATGATTATTAAATAAATAAATTTTATTTATTTATTAAATATGTCATTAATTGTCTAGGTCTTCCCTTAATTAAATAAATTTCTTAATTTATTTAATTACCCTTTGTCATATATTTCTTCTTGATTATTAAATAAATAATTTTTATTTATTTATTTAACATGTCACTAACTGTCATAAGTAAATGAATTGATTAATTTATTTAATTAATTAATCTTATCTGCTAAATTAAATAATTCTCTTTAATTATTTAATTGTCAAAATTAATATTCCTCTCATTTTAAGTAAATTAAAATATTTAAAATGTCATCACTTTATTAATTGTCAGTGCATTTTGGTAAATAATCTGAAAAAGATTATTTATTATCTCAGAAAATCATTATTTTGAATTAATTTAATTCAAAATAGTAAATAATCTTCCAAAAATCAAGTAATCAGGCAGATTCTTGATTTTCCAAATTTGATCTTCAGTCCAACTCTTATCTTCTTGATTTTTCAAATCTCACATTTCAGGCAGTCTTTATCTTCTTGATTTTTGAAAATCTTTATTTTCTAATTTTAATTTATCCCATTTTTTCTCCACCGTCGATCCAATTATTTGAGATATTATTTTGACCGTTTGATTAATGAATTTTCCCTAACCCTAATTAGGGATTCTCATATTTAATCTAGACCTCTCATTTTAGGTCTTAGTCATGAATTAATCTCACCCGTCCATTCAAAATTGCATTTTCTATAAAATGCCATTTTCCTCTCACTTTTCGATTACACACATTACATGCATTCACTTTACACAATTTCATAGTTGCACTCTTAGGCTTTCCATAGCATTTATTATTTTAATTTGATCAAATCTTAGCATGTTTAGGCATTGTCAATCATAGTCATAGGCATAGAATTTAGACATTTTATGCAAATCCTTCAAAGCTTGGTGTAGGACTTAGACATTTGCAGATTGCTCGCATGTTAGATCTGAAGGCAAAGCATCATCCAGCAAGTAAGAAGGTACTATGGAGGTAATCATGGAGAACTTGATTTACAAGTATAACTGTTTCATTGTTTAATTTCCTTTGTACTTGATAGGTCTTTGGGTTTTTGTCTTTTACATTGATTTGATTGATCTAATCTAAACCTTAGAAATTACCCTCAATTACAATATATATATGTATGTATGTGTGTCGTATAAAAAAGTACCCTTTTCTTGACATGGGAATAATTCATGATAAAAAGGACTTAATTAATTTTATGTCACAAGCCCTAATTACTCGTTACATAATCACTAATAGGCCCCTATCAACCCATATTGTGCATCCTAAGGCATAATTTGATCAAATAACCAACATAGTCATCATATAAGCCTGATTTTCTTACTTCTCAGCATTCCAGCTAGCAAAAATGGCCCTGATGGGACCCATTCACCATTAGTGACAAAATAGTCCCATGTAGGTGGGACCAATTCGCCATTAGTGGAAAATGAGTTCCATTTGAGCCATTTTTCAGGATTTTGAGTGAGAAAAAATAGGTTTTAAGTTAATTTTTCTCGATGTCGGCCTTAGGGATCTAATTTATGGGTAAATAAGGTGAATTACCTATAAAATCACCTCTCTAAACTCATTTTTACATTCCATTCATCCATTAATACATTCACATCATTCATTCATCATCTATCTTCTATCTCAAGTCAAGCAAGCTAGGGCATTTACATTGCAAGTCATCAATTTAGCTTCCTAAGACATCCAAGGGAAGATTCTACATGTTATATTGCATAATTTCAAGATCAATCATCATGGAAAGGTAATACATTCCATTAGTGCATGTTTCATTCCTTTCTTTCATCATTTTGGTTCAATTACCTAAAAGGGGTTTGACCAAGGAAAACCCCCATGACCTAACATTCAACATCTCTCTCTTGTCTTGTATGTTTGTAGATTTAGATCTCTTGGAAGCTTGGAAATAATTAAATATCAAGTTGTAAGATTACTAAAGTCTTCTCCTCATTCATCAAGTAAAAATATCAACAAAAATCATTTTTTAGACTCATAAATCAGTGTTTTGGAAGCTGACACCTGTAGGACATCAAAGTATATATCAGAAGCTTCAGAATCCGCCTTTGAAAAACTAGAAATTGAAAAGTGGAATCATTCGCCATGAGTGAAAAATGAGTCCCACTCCAGGGTCAATTTTGAGTTTTTTGCATTTTTGAGTACCCTTTTGTTAGAAACGGGTTCTTGTTCAATTTGGCAGAACTGGGACTGATTCACCCTGAATGGTGAATGAGTCCCTCCAAGCCTGAAAATCAGCATCAATAGTGGTTTAGAAGATATTTCCAGTCTCCTTCAACATTATAGGTGCACACTTTCAGTTTGGTTCATTTCTATTAAGTTTTGCATTCATTCCTAGTTCATTATTGTATTATACAATGTTTTTTCAAACACCAATTGTTTCTTAGGTTTTGCATTCATATCCAATCAATTCCATAGATTAGTTTCATTTATATCATCTCATTTAGCCTTAGTATCAGCATACATAACATAATTCAAATGAACCCTTAGCATTTTTGGCCCTACTCTCTCCTTTCAGGTGAAAATCCCTAGAAGAATTAGGGAGTCTTATGGGTGCCAAAAATTGACAGTTCATTTTGGTGAACCTTCTTTTTGAACATTTTCTTTTCTGATTTGGATTCCATTTTCATCCTAATCCTAGCTTGCATTGAATTTGCAGTAGAGTTGCATTGGTTAATTTGCATCTAGGGTTTCAAATTTTTGCATTAGAAAAAAGTGCATTTAGCTTGCATTTTCGCATACAATTTCCTTAAAAGTTTCTAAAATTTTCCATCTCCATCTTAGGTCTGCATCATACAACATCAAACACATAAAAACAATCCAAATTTTTTGAAAATTTTGCAAAAATCCAAACTGGGACTCATTCACCATGCTAGGTAAATTAGTCCCTATCTAGATTTTTGTTTGTCTATTCATGCATCAGAAACCTCATTTATTTGCTTCCTAAGCCTCCTATTATCATATAGTATAAGTTTGGAATGTTTTTGGAACATTTTTGTATGCATTTCTCTCAAAAACATTATTTTAGATTACTCACTTCAATTGCAAACATTTTTAAATTTGAAAATGCTTCCATTTCTGCAATTTTGTATAACATTGATAAAAGTACATTTCACTTTTGCATATACAATGTTTCTATTCCTAAAACTTTGCATAACTTTCTTAAAAGTATTTTCATTCTTGCATGTACATTGTTTTCATTTTCTAAATCTTGTATATATTGGATAAGAATGCTTTGTATCTTTGCATATACATTGTTCATCCTGCTAAAACATTGCATGAAATGGTTACATGTGCTTTTCATTCTTATTCAAACACTCCTAGTACCTTACATATGTAGACATGTTAAGAAACACATCATATCCCCTCCATATGAGAGTGTTTTAGTGAAAGAGACTACAACTTTGGCCATTCCTAACGATCATACTTGTTCTTCTCATAATATCTTTCCTCTTGGTGATGAAGATATTTTAGTACAAGAATCAATTGATGAGAGTTTTGAGAATCCTAGTTGTTCCTCTCCTTTTACCTCTCTTAGTGGACAACACATTCACAACCAACATAACACAACCTTAGATGATCATGACAACAAAAAAAAATCTTCCTCTAGTATCCCTCCTAGTTATGATGTAGATACTTTGATGTTAGATAGCACAATCAATGAAGGTCATGAATATCTTAGTTGTCCCCCTTCACCTAGGGAAACCCATCTTGAAAAAAAATCTTCAACCATTGATCATTCCCCTACTTGTGATTAAGTCCTTTTAGAAGAACCAACCTATGAATGTCACAAACATTTGGCTTGTTGTTCTCCTAAAAAATTTCCTCCTAGGGAGAATCTCATGGTGCACAAACATATGAACATTGACACACATCCTTCAACCACTAAACCTACCTAGATGAGGGTACTCAAGTGACATTAGAATCCCCTTCACCAACATATCATGCCAATCAAGAACTTTTTTTTGAGGCTATGACAACGCAAGCGGGATATCCTTTAATTAATGAGATTCCCAAGTCACCTTCCATTAGTGCAAAACACAAAAAATTCAGAGATGTATTGAAATCCATGATGCAATCTACTCATAACAATGTTTTGCAGCCACTAAGTTGTAACTGACTGACTCAAACATCTAGGGGACCAGACAACACTACTACACCATTACCTTTTCCTCAAAAAGCGCCTAGTGTTGAAGATCTTAAAAAGACTCTTGCTAATATATCTATATGGCAACTCATTCAACTCTCACCAACAATGAAACTTCTCTTTCATGAAATTTTGGAAATACAGAAGGAAGAGATACAATCTTACATAAAACAAAATCATGTAACATCCTCCTCTCGTCCAATGCAAGCCACTCCATCAGAAATCACATTCCCTAAACATGAATTACCCTCACTTGTGATTCAAAACAAAAATGATCCCTTGATGATAAAGGTGATCATTAATGAAAATCTGGTTAGGCACACTCTCATCGACAATGGATCAAAAATTAATGTTTGTAGCATGGACCTCCTACACAAACATGGCATGGACACACAACTCATTCAACTTAATGTTGTTCATATTTGTGGCTTTGACAATGTTCATAGGCAACCACTTGGGATGATCACATTACCTATTGAGGTTTGACCTATAGTGTTGCCTACCTCTATTTATATCATGCAAGGACACCTTCCATACAATCTTATCCTTGGGAGACCATGGATTCATGCTATGAAAGGAGTCCCATATACCCTTCACTATGTCAAAATACAACAACAAGATATACATGAATGATGCAGATGAGTGAAGCTATGCATCAACTAATCACAACACTTCCAACTCCCCTAATCCTTTCATCCCTCAATCAAAACTTGAACCTATACAAGTTGGTCCTCACTCTTCAAAAAAACTCTTTTGTGATAATTAGGGGTCATTAGATTCTACACCTCCTTTCCATAACATTTCCAAAATATCTCCCTCATGGTCCAAAGAGTCATATACAAATGATTCATTTTTAGACACAAGCCCTAGTAGTGATTGGAGTTTCACACCTATATTTAAGGGAGGGTGTGCAATATCCCACTCTCAACCCACACAACCTTGCATTCTATTCACTCAACTTTTTTCTACCAAATCATCCCATGGTGGTGATGGGGGCAATATAACTCCCATCCCTCATGAAGAAATGACACAAAACATTAAAAAGGATTTGTGTTCTTGTAAAGAAACCAATCATTCACACACACACACACACACCCCTTTCCTCTAACTTGGAAGATTGTTATGGTATCAGTTACAATCTTCCTCCAATACATGGATGCAATGTACACACGAACAAATCCAATACTATCATACTTATCTCCACTTTCATCAAAGACTTTACACAACAATAAAATTCAACCTCTCAAGGAGCCTGGGGCTCTTCCTTGTGTGGGGGAACCTAATTTCTCTACTTGATACTCAATTTCATCCATTCTAGGCTCACCTTTGTCCTACACTAAGTGGGGGCAGGGGGTTCGATAGCCTTGCCCTCGTATGTCACTTGCAATTGTCTCTTTTGACTAATTCATTAATCTTTCATGGATGAATAAAAGCAAGATTGGGATGTGGATGACATGTCTTAAGATTGAATCACATGTGACATACTCCCCTTTTTATGACGTAGCTTATCTTAAACATATGACTTGGCATAGGGCTTTCCAAGTAAGCTCTCATGTCCTCTTCTTCTACTTTAAAGCAATTGCTCATAGTACGGGTGCTTGCAACCACTTTAAAGTGGGCGCATACATAGGCAATATCTTTTCACAAATTATGATTTACTTTTTCTTGTGATGTGTCTTCTCTTTGGTGGTGCCATCAAGTTTGATTCCTTCCAAGAGTGTATGATCAACTGAGGTGACCTGATGCGAACAAAGCATCAGATGGATAATGATCTGACAACCCTGATTTGTCTTCTCTTGGAGACATTAGGCACAATTCTCCCTAAGAAGAAGACCTTACATGAACAAATTAAAATCCCCCTTTAACAAATTTTTTACAATACAATCAAAAACATTTACAAAAATAATTTTTCCTTGTGGTGCCTTGTTAAAGTTATCAGGAGATATAACTTTGATATGGTTGAGTGGGAAGCCCATCTAGCAGCATAAATTTTACCCATAGCCACCTTTGTGTTTGTGAGTGCATACCAACTAGCATTTGTATTTCACCTTTTAGGATTTCTGAGCCCGTGGACAACCAAAAATTTTGTGGCCCTAGAGTGATTATACCTTTGGCCTTCTCACCTGGTGGACAACCAAGAAGTTCTGTCAGCCCAGAGTGAGTAAACATTAAATTTCTGAATAAACAAGCCTAGATCTGATTCACAACTAGTTGGACAAGCGATCAAAGCTTCATCCACCTTTTCATTTTCATCTTTCTCTATCTTGTCATTGCATGATTTTGTATCATGATGGTTTGACTTAGGATCTTGGATCTTGGGGGCTTGATTGCTTTCTTGATCTTTGCAATTCTTTGTCATATACATTTGTACATGAGGATCTCTCTTGAATTTCTACTTTGGTGTGAGTCTGTAGTAAGTTCATCCTCTCACTAAAGTGGGGGATAAATGTGTCATAGAAAAATGAATCCTTTGCTTGACATGGGAATAATTCATGATAAAATGGACTTAATGAGGTCTTAATCTAGCTTTGGACCCTTAATATGCATTTAACGATGTCTTGTAAAGGTGTTGTAAAGTGTTGTAAGATACTTTCATGCTTTTCTAGACTTAATAAACATATTTCTCCCTAATTCAACATTATAGAACATGTTTAATAATATTATTAAATCAATTTAGAATGCTTGTAAAACAAATTTTATGATAAACTAGTGTTGTAATGTGTCTTGCACATTCACATTAGTTCTTGTGCCTCCCTACGCTATGTGGACCTCATTTTAGTGTTTTAAAGTGTATTTAATTATACTTTCACATTGAATTTTGTGTCCCAAGCCCTAATTAATCTTTACATAATCACGAATATGCCCATGTCAACCCATATTATGCATCTCGAGGCATAATTTGATCAAATAACAAACATAGTCATCATATAAGCCTAATTTTCTTACTTCTCAAAATTCCAACTACCAAAAATGGCCCTTGTGGGAGCCATTCACCATTAGTGACAAATTAGTCCCATGTAGGTGGGACCCATTTTTCATTAGTTGCAAATAAGTCCCATTTCAGGCATTTTTAGGGTTTTGAGTGACAAAAATTAGGTTTTAAGTAAATTTTTCTCCATGTCAGCCTTAGGGAACCAATTACGAGTAAATAGGGTGAATTTCCTATAAAAGAACCTCTTAAACTCATTTTTACATTATATTCATCCATTAACACATTCACATCATTGACTCATCATCTATCTTCTATCTCAAGTCAAGGAAGCTAGGGCATTTACATTACAAGTGATCAATTTAGCTTCTTAAGACATCCAAGGGCAGATTCTACATGTTATGTTGTAGAATTTCAAGATCAATCATCATGGAAAGGTAATCCATTCCATTAGTGCATATTTCATTCCTTTCTTTCATCATTTTGGTTTAATTACCTAAAAGAGGTTTGACCAAGGCAAACCCCCATGCCCTAGCATTCAACATCTCTCTATCTTGTCTTGTATGTTTGTAGATTTAGGTCTCTTAGAAGTTTGGAAATCATTGAATATCAAGTTGTAAGATTTCTAAAGTCTTCTCCTCATTCATCAATTCAAAATATCAACAAAAATCCATTTTCATACTCATAAATGAGAGTTTCATAAGCAGACACGTGTATGGCATCAAAGTACAGATTAGAAGCTTCAAAATCCACCTTTGAAAATCTAGAAATTCAAAAGTGGACACATTCACTATGAGTGGTGAATGAATCCCACTCTAGGGTCAATTTTGAGTTTTTTGCATTTTTGAGTACCCTTTTGTCAGAAATGAGTTATGGTACAATTTGGTAGAACTGGGACTGATTCATCAAAAATGGTGAATGAATCTCTCTAGGCCTAAAAATCAGCATCAAAAGTGTTTCTGAAGCAATTTCCAATCTCCTTCAACATTCCAAGTGCACACTTTCAGTTTGGTTCATTTCTGTTAAGTTTTGCATTCATTCCTAGTTAATTGTTGGATTACACATTGTGTTTTCAAAAATCACTCATTTCTTAGGTTTTGCATTCATATTTGAAAATTTTCATACCTTATTTTCATTTAGATGATCTCATTTAGCCTTATTTACATCATACATAACATAATTTGAATGAACCCTTTAGCATTTTTGGCCCTACTCTCTCCTTTTAGGTGAAAAATCCTAGAAGAGTTACAGAGTCTTATGGGTGCCAAAAATCTACAGTTCAGTATGTATATTTTTCTAATAGTTCTTTTACAATTTCCCTATTTTTCTATGATATTTAGTGCCAGATAATGTACCTCAAATTTAGAATTGACAAGTCAAGTGTTACATAGATTGCTTGTGTTGTATCAATATGTTTTATTTATTCTTTCCTCTAGACCTGCAAAGAAAAGTGTTCAATATTGTAGTTTTCCTCTTCTATTATCCATGTAAATGATGAGTTTGGATTTCCATCGCAATGGTTTTCTCCTCCTCCTAGGGTTTTTTACAAAAATGGAGAAAGGGAAGTGGATGGGGTCCAAAGTGCAAGAGTTTACACTCAAAGTATATGTAAATGATAAGTATTATGCTTAATTAATATGTCCTAATGCTCTGATATGAAATTGAAATGGTCTAATGATGCAAAACTTAGGAAAATAAACTATGGGTGACTTACTCCACTTTGGATTTTCTACAAATCCAAAAGTGGAAATAGAAGCCCACAACCTGCACTCTACTTTTTGATAAAAATTTGAATCTAAATCTTCAAACAAACCTATAAATAGAAGATATATTGGTTTCTAATGGGGGGTTTCCCTTGGTCAAACCCCTAGTTGGTATTTAAACCTTGTGAATGACAAAATTTGCATAAAAACCCTTGTCTTAAGTGTTTCTAAGACTAAGAAAAGTTGAAAATGAGATAAAACCCTATTCTAATGTGCTACAATGTGGCGATTAAATGGCACTTGAATGATGCAAAACTTGAATACAAGCAACCCTAAAAAACTTTAAATGAATATAAAAGATATGTGAAATCTAATGCAAACCTTAAATCTAAAGATAAGAAGAACATGAAGGATGGAATCACTTTAAAAACAAGTCATTAGGTGTGATTCAATGGCTAGTTGCATCTCTTCAACCTAGATTTCTCCATGATTCACCATAGGCATCCATGATCAATCCTTTGCAATGTGAGATCTTGAACAAAAGTGAGCTTGAAGACCTACAAAAACCCTAGTTTTCTGCCCTAAAGCTTCAACTTTGTTGCAAAATGTTATTGAGTCTTCTTGTGTAAGACACTTTTTCTCCTGACTTTTTATTTTTGCTTTGTAAAAATGACTAGGAGATGTGAAAAATTTTCACGTTTTTAAGACCTAAGAGGCCGACACCCATTGAAAAATTAAATTGAATTGATGAAATTCCTACACAAAAGTGGAATATACCCCAAAAGGGACTAAGCCACCACCTTGGGTGAGTTAGTCCCACTAGGGATATTTTTGATGGGTTTCACAAAATTTGAGTGGTTTCAATAATATTTGTTGGGATTTAAGTGGTTTCATAGGTGAATTAGGCCTCAAAGTCAAAAATCATGAGTATTAGGGGCATATAAATGCAATTTTAAGGGGTAATTGATGGAAGGTGCCTAAAGTAGGACCTTGTTTTACCACAAAATTGTCTCTTTATTCAAGAGTATACAATATTTGGAAATACATTAAGCCCCCACTTTAGTGCCCATATGACTTTACATGCATATGCAAGCTAACGTATTCTAAACAGTGCACATTACTTTATAAAAGGATACTTATTCAAAAGCTGAGAGAATGAAGCCCCCAATGTAGTTATCTACTCAACCACAACATTAGGAAACCACATCCTACAACAAAAAATCATTAGTCATTAAAAATCCTTTTTCCTAACTCTTAGAAAGAAAATTTGAGGGTAGATGTATGCCACCCTTGATTTTGCTTGCTTTATGGAGGTGGAATCAAGGTAGCAATATAGCCACATTGAACGCAAAATATCATATTGAAGGACATTTCCAAGTACCATGTCACATAACGATAGATAGTTAATGATGTCAGGTGTGGAATCATGATTCCAATGCATCAAACAGCATAAAAAACATAGTTCCCTAGCTCCCGTTATGTGGTTTTGAAAGAAAAGTACTTTACAGATGTGTAAGGTAAAAGAAACCCTAATTTAATGCATAGGAAAAGTAAATATGTTAAAAGAGATAACTTGGAAAGTAGTTTGTCACTTACTATTTCATTTTACCAGCTTGTAGCTTGAGAGTTATGAGTGAGAGGAGAAGATGCCGAGCAGACGAGGATACACACCTGTACAATTAGACATTCTTCAAGACCAGGTGGTGCGCGGTGAGTGTCAACATGAGGTGAGTGGATTCTGCAACCTTTGTTTTGTGATTTTGTAATTATTTAATGATTTTTAATGCATTTATGGGTTAATTTAGAATCTTGAAAAATAATTTCACAAAGTGTTCCCTTTTTTTGCAAAGTGTCCCTTTTGTTCACAAAGTGTCTTGTTTCTTTGCGAAGTGTCCCAAAAGGTGTCTAAAGTGTCTAGGGCCTTTAGAAAAGAATAGTAGATTATCATTAGCACACTTGCATGATGAAACTATAAAAAAAATGAAAGATTTTAGATAAATTTTAGAGCATATGTGTGTAAACTTTATAGGTTCTTGCTCGAGAATGACAGCGGTTAGGAGGGAGATAGTTGAGATTTCTGAGAGATTTGGCTCCAACACTATCAGCAGAGGAGATGGAGCATCTTCAAGCCATTGGGATCTATTGGGAATATCTTATTCCTCCCATGAGATACCACAATGCTATATTGATGGCTCTTTGCGAGTGATGGAATGCAGATACATGCACATTTCATCTACCTATAGGAGAGATGACGATCACACTGGAAGATGTACACTAGATTCTCCATGTACCGATTCAAGGAGAGTGAGTATATTTCTATAGAGACCGTAGCTTCCTGGAGCAGAGGGCTAATTTACACTATTGTGTAGATGGTCCAGTTCATGATGCATGTGTTAGAGGATGGATTGATTTGTCCATGTTATTATATTCATAGGAACTAGTGGTTTGACCTATTCTGATACACACCATAGCACTAGTTCTTGTCCCCGATGACCAAGATGCTCACCTAGATAGAGAACTAGTCCAATAATTTGAGGGATGGAAGAGTAGCAGACAATATACACTTGGGGTCAGTGTATGTTGGCACATCTCTATTATGATTTGGGGCTATTTGTATTATGAGAGGTGGATAGTATGGTGCACTGTACAGTTCTACAGGTGTGGTGCCTTGAGCACATTACATGTACCAGACTAGTTGGCTATCCATGTGTGACAATAGTAGGATACCCACGGGCTTTCGGGTATCCTCTGTGATGAATATGGCAGTATGGTTACTTGCACTTTTGGAGGGTACAATTTGACCAACTAGATGAGGACAAGGTAATATGGAGACCTTATCAGCTAACACTACAGTGGCCTGATCATACCAAACAGTTGAAGAGGATGCAGATGGATAGATTTTTGGTTGGCCGCCATGACCATTGAGTAGGACCATTCTACTACAATCGAGTCATGTGACAATTTGGACATGTGCAGAGTGCCTGAAGATTGGGTGATACAATGCGACTCACTCTTGAGCATGTATCCAAGAGTGACTCCAACTTTTTTGATCATGAGGTCAGCTACTTGTCTCTGACGAGGATGATGTTAGGGCCACAACAAAGCATGAGGAGTGGTGGGAAGTGACTCAACTAGCACCAGTATTCCTGATGGATGAGCTAGTAGGAAATGCAGAGCCACTTCCAGATGGTAGAGATAAGCAGGAGGATAGGGCCAAGGAGACACTCTATAGACCTGTTGATATATTTACTAATGTGATTGATGATGAGTATGATGAGGAGGTAGATCTAGATTATGAGGATTAGGAGGGAGAGGAGGAGGATGGAGAGGAGTATGGGGAGAATGAGGAGTAGAAGCAATACAAGGAGGAGGCACCCTTGAGTGAGTATGATGAGGTAGTAGCTAAGGACCATCATGAGGAGGGAGATTCCTCTCCCATCTATAGGATGAGGTCATGAGCAGCAGTTGTAGCTAGCACCAGTACTCATAGTTGATGGGAGGCTACAACCACCTCCATGCCCCTAGTACAGGATGATATTGAGGTGACACATCCAACTGACAACATAGGTGATGATATTTAATTCTATGCATGTACTTTGAGTGATTATGTTGTTTATATATATATATATATGTATATCATGATGATGGTTACTAATTGTTTACCTTATCTATCTTGCAAGAGCAATGAGAGACTAGCGAGAGTTCTATCGTTAGGCTGCTATAGAGAGTGCCTACATCCATTGATGAGGAGGAGATGGATCATGACTACATGCCCCCACCAATCATGGAGGAAGATCCATAGTCGCTTAGACCTTCTGTAAGGTTACAAGAATCATATGAGAGCATGAGGAGATGAATCGATTGAGCTGAGAGTGCAGGATAGTCATCACAAGCTTCAGCAGAGGTCGAGAGACTGCATGCAGAGCCAGCATAGGTACGAGAGGAGAGGGATCGAATGGTGGAGGAGCGTCTTGTGGCTATTGGTTGAGTGCAAGGTCTAGAGTATGCACTTAGACTCAGTAGTACATGGTCAGGATCACACACAACCATCTCATTATGTCTAGAGACCATATCACAAACACCAGAGCCCGAGGGGTCTAGCTCTCATAGACCTTTGTGATTTTGTATATGATATTGAGATGTATATAAGATTTATATATATATATCGATATGCAAATTTGGTGTTATTATGATGTGTCTCTTTGAGTTTAAATGTTAAATGCAATGTGATTAATTAAATTACTTTATGGTAAAAGTATTTAATTAATGGCTACATGACTTAACAAAACCTATGTGATCTAATTAAAACATATTGTAGTTTTGTTTTAGATACAACATGATGATGGAGTATGTTATGCTAGATTAAATGTAACTTATCACAACACACTAGATGAATTTGAATAGCATGAAGCCTAAAGGGATTATAAATAACCACTTTAGTGTTTAAGACAAACCTGTAAGAGAGGTGTCAAAAATGAAGCAATGTGAAAGCGAATAAGGGAAGATTAGGTATAACAATTTAACAACACTACTTTATAGTTCATTCTATTCAAAAGGCATTAAACATAATACCAATGAAAATGGACAACATTGATTGGTTCTTTAATGGGTTTTCCATCGAGTTTCATTAATACATACGCACCAGACCCAAAGCTTTTGTTGACAACATAGGGTCCTAACCAATTAGGGTTGAATTTTCTGCATTCATTAGGGTCGGTGTTGATATTACACTGATTTGTAGATCGAACTAACTCACCCTTGTCAAATGTGTGAGGGGTGACATTGAGATTATAATAATGTTCTTCCCTTTTGTAATAATCTTGAAGATGCTTAAGAGCATTAATGCACTATTCATCAAGCATTTCAAGTTGATGTAATTGTTTGGTCTTATAAGTGTCATTGTAAATCAAACCTTGAAGAGCAATCTATAATATTGGGATTTCTAACTACAAGGGCATGATTGCCTAAGTACCATAAACTAGGTTATAAGGTGTTGATCTAGTGGAGGAACGAACACTTGTGCGATAAGCCTAAAGTGCATAATGTAGTTGTGTGTGCTAGTCCTTATGATTAGCATTAACAGTTTTCTTTAAAATTTGTTCAAGGACTTTATTAGTTGACTCTGCTTGACCATTTTATTGTGGGTAATAGGGTGTTGAAAAATGGTGTTGAATATGGAAAGTTTCCAAGAACTTCTTCACATAATTATTCTTAAATGGTGTACCATTATTAGAGACTAGTGTGGAAGGAATCCCAAAATGAGAACTTATATGTTCAAGAATGAATTGATAGATCACCCCAACAGTTGTAGATTGAAGAGGAATAGCCTCTACCCATTTTGTGAAATAATCAATGGCAGTTATGATAAATGTATGTCAGTGGAAGATGGCAGGGATATTTTACCAATTATATCTAGCCCTCATACAAAGAATGGCCAAATAGGGATTTGGGCACTAAGCTCAGAAGCAGGAGCATGAAATAAAAGACTATTTTCTTGACATTTATGACATCGTTTAACATATTCATAATAGTATTTTTCCACATTTTTCTAGTAATAACCTACTCAAAGGAGTTTTTGCGTGAGGGTCTTTGCATCGAAATGACTGCCACAACTTCTAGCATCAGCCTACTTGAGTGGCATATTAATTTTAGAATCCTTAGTGCATATGATTAAAACACTATCAAAGGACCATTGATATAACACATCGACAAGGATGATGTACTTGGTAGCTAAAAATTTTTTACGAGTGTGGGTGTTACTTGTGATAGATTCAAAAAGGGTACCATCTTTTATATAATTATAAATATCATCATACCATTCACTTGAATCATTCTTAGTTGTGACTACTGCAATGATAGTGATATCAGTGATGAAGGGTTTCATGGTAGGATGAATAGTGAATATAGTATCTTGTGAAGGATCAGAGGGGGATATAAGGGAAGCAACATTGGACATTGCATTTGCATGTCTATTATCTTTTTCATGAGATTTTTTCAATAGTGAAGAAATTAAATTTTTCCAACAAGGACATTGTGAGATCTTTATATTTGGATAATTTATCATGTTTAGCTTGATAGTCACCATCGATTTTCTTGATGACTAATTGCGAGTCACCAAATATCCTGATGTCACTAATGTCCATAAGTAAAGTGGCGTGTATTCTAGTGATTAAGGCCTCATATTCAATAGTGTTATTTGTACATAGGAAATTTAAATGATATGAAAAGGGAATAGGTTTTCCTTCAGGCAGAATTAATATTATTCCAGCACTATCCAACCTATTCTACACTTAGATCCATCGAAATATAATGTCCATGTAGAAACACTGGTTGTCAATACACTGTGATCTGGAAAAGAATCATTACTAGGGAACACAAAAGGGGAAGGGGCATCAGCTAAATGGTCAGTCAAGGCTTGTCCTTTAATTGCTTTTTACAGAAGAAACTTAAGGTCAAACTCAGTTAACAACATAACCCATTTAGCTAAATGTCCTAATAAGTCTGTTTTAATGAAAAGAAGTTTGAGAGGATCGAATTTTCTAATGACTTGTATTCTGCATTTAGTAAATAATTCCATAATTTACTAGTAGCAAATACAAGTGCTAAAAATGGGGTTGGGGCCCTAGGTCGGTTGGATTAATCTTTCCTATTGCAGGAGGTTGGTCACGAGGTCTAGTCTCCCCCACCCCCGTGGTATCGAAGGGCATGTCGCGCCAGCGCCACCAATCACGTTAAAAAGTTTACCAGGCACATTGTAGTTTATAGGGGGTTGTGCTACCTGATTCCTGTTGTCTAATAAAAAAATAAAAATAAAAAAATACAAGGGCTAAACATTTCTTTTCAATTGGTGTATATCATGTTTCATAATCGATTAGGGTTCGACTAATGTAATAAATAGGGTGTTCTTTTCCATTATTGTCTTTCTGAGCTAACAAGGCTACAAGAGAATGCTCAAATGCATCGATGTAAAGGATGAATGATTTGTTTGGCATGGTAGGCTATAAAATAGGTGAAGTTGCAAGATATTCCTTTATACTCTCAAAATATTGTTTACAATCTTCATTCCAATCAAAGGGCACATCCTTCTTGAGGATATGTGTGAAATGTAACATTCTATCAGCTAAAGAAGTGATAAAATGATGGATAGCTTGAATTCATCCTTGTAATGTGCATAATTGGGAAATATTCCTAAGAGGTGGCATGTTTACAATAACATAAATTTTTTTAGGAAAATCATGGAGTAAAAGTGTAGTATCCTCTTGTTCCTCATCATCAAGGCACTTCCCAATATTAATGACCTTTTATGTATCATTGATATCCATTGGTATATCAATTGTATCTCCTAGGGGGAGTGCATTCAGCTAAGGAAACTCAGGATCGTATGGTTCCATGGTTTTCTCATGATCATTAGTATGTTGTGGATTGGAACTTATCATAGTGTAGGTAACATGTCGTTTAGAGGGAGATGGTTTATCAATAGCACATAGCATTTGTTTCAAGGCTTCATCACTTTCAACATACTCCCAAGATGGTGGAAAATTCATGTCAAGAAATTCAAGATGTTTGAGTGTAAGTGTAGATCGCGATTGACATGTGATAGTGTTGATATTTAATGAGGGTTATTGAGTTTCTTTTGTCATCTTAGAAAAGGAATATCCTAAACCATTCTTCACGTCTTGTGTATTAGGCTCAATCGGGACACAAATGCCTTGTTCATGTTTTCCACATCCTTTACCATTACACCCCAATTGTTTCATAAGCTCATACACACGTCCATAAAGTCTCTCCATTTCCTTGGGATTGGGGGGTTTTTGATAATATTTTTTCATTTGCATTGCTTTATGTTTTAAATTTGTATGCAAATATATCATAATTAGATAATACTTAATTTCTTTTAGGAAAAAATCTAGATTTTTTTAAATTTATTGCATTCCATTATTTAGTATTATTATTAATTGTTTAATCCAACCACATGCAATTAAAATATGCATGCACAAACACGTACTTTCTAACATATTAGCATACATATAATTTTTTATTGATGTAATCTTTGAACTTCCTTTAGATGCAAGTGCTAATCATATTTACAAGATAATATTAAATGACATAGAGAAAGATACGAAACATAATCATTTCATAAATTGAAAAAATTTAACATTATTTTAGAAAACGACAAATTATTTGACTTTGAATAAAATTATTATCAATATAGATTGTGAAAATTGAATCCAAAAATATTTTGAACAAGTATCCATATGAATCGTGAAAATTTATTATCATTGAAAATTATTATCAATCTCAAACAGAAAAACTTACTCTTTATAAATACTTATGTCCTTTATTAAATGGATTAAACCACCTCAACTTTACTTCACCCAATTAGGCTCCCATCTACTTGTAATTATATTCCATTAAGAAAGATTCCCTTTCATGATCTACCAGGATGTTAGCTTTATAAACAACTCTGTCGAGGTGTATTTCCTTCTGTATCTCTTAAATAAATGACTCTTTTTCAATTGATGATGTGCCTTTTTATAAATGTGCCCCCATCCTTATTAAATAAATTATCTCCTTTTAATATGCCTCCATCATTAAATAAACTTGTCTGCTTTTGATATAAATTTCCATGTTGCATAACAAGGGTATCTAATAAGCATGAATCAAATACATGAACTGAAGAATTGCCAATTAGAACATGCCCATGGTCATCTATAGCTAGTCTTGGACATAAATTAATAAGATAAAATAAATTTAAATAAAATTAAAACTATTTAGAAGATTTAATGTGTTTAATATGTATTCATGAGATTTATATTTACTAACTCTAAATTGTTTTATTTTTTCATTTAAAAAAACTTATTAATACCTATTATTTAATATTTACAAGCAAGTCATGATTCACATTTAGAAGAATAGGAAGAAAAATATATTAAGTGGATATGACCTTCTTTACTTTATATCTATGAAAAAATCAAAGGATTTATCTTAATCTAATTTAATTTGTTTTTTTGTTTTGTGAAGATAAAAATATGTTAGTGTAATTATTAGTTTACATATAAGGCTACTTAGGTGTTCATTGTGTACATGACACTTGCCCACACAAGGTGTGAAATTAGTTAGGATTTGTTTTGAGGTGTCGACTCTGTTTTGACACATCATACTACAAAGGTGTGAGCAAATTGGCCACCACTCCATGAATGAGGAGTCCTATCCTCATTTCATGGAGATCGGGTGCTGAAACACTCTCATGTTTACGTACATTGCATTCATCTAATTAACTAGTTGGGTTTTGAAAATTCATAATCTTTTCCTTGGTTAATCTATTTTTTTGTTTGTGTTCACAGGTAAATATATTAATAAAATTGTAAGAAATATTTCATGATATTCATGAGTAAGTTATAAATTTTATTTAAATTAAAATTAAAATAAGAATTTATTAAAAACGCTTATAAATGATGAGAAAGAAAGATATAAAAATTAAAAGATGGTAAAGGAGAGAAGAGTCATGTGTTATCTTAGCACATGAATTTATAAAATACTATGAACAAATAAACAATAAATTATTTTTTACACAATTTATTGTTGCATAACTAAAACATGAAGTGAAATGGTATCATCTCCAAAAAAAAATTAACCAATCACTAAAATCTCAAACTAGATCATTCATTTAATATCTAATATAATTCTAAAATAATCTAGAACACCACTCTCAAATATAAATTTTATTTCTAAACATAGACATACATAAGATTTCCTCTAGCATATAACAAGCAAAACAAAAATAATTTACCTCTATAAAAAAGACCTACTTAAATGCCTCTCTATCTATCTCCATACATACACCTCTATAAAACGTTTAATAATAAATATATGAAAAATGTTTAAATGATTAATATACAATTCACGTGTTTAAATAATGTGAAATTTTAAACAATCAATTAAAAATGTTTAATTACAAATAAATATATAATGGAAATTTTTGAAATATATTTTTGTTATATTTTAATGTTTTTAATGATTTCTTCATGATAACATATGTTTCTTATGATAAGATATTTATACAATATTATTATTCTATTTTTAAAATAATATAAATATACTAATTAAAATTGTTGATACAATAATATACATTCTTTTTCATTTAGTATTTGATATTTTATTTTTATTTATTTAAAATTAATTTTTTTCCTTTATAACTATTCAAGAATTTTTTAGTTTATTTAGTCATCAATTATTTCTATTTATAGTTATTTTTTAAATTTCAATTCTCTTATAAAAAACTCTAAAGAAAATAAAATAACAACAATAAATATTTGCTAGTACTTTTAATTTCAATAACACTAATTAAAATGATTTGTGAAAAAATAATTCTTCAATGAAAATATAACAATTGCATAAAATATCCCATATGCTCATTAGGTTCAATGTTTTCTAAATGTGTAGGTGTGTTCAATTTTTGAAGTGTGCAAGGTTTTAAAGTTTCATATATTTTCATTTTATGATATCATTTACCAAAACTTTTCCCTTTCTTGTGTATCCCCATCAAAACAATGAACTTTCCCATCCTAGCATACCTTTTGACATAACTTCATTGCTTCCTTTATTCCTATTGAGATATCAAACTTTCCTACTACAACATGAATTTCCTTCTAAGTTTATTTTTTTCCTTTGTCCCCCACTATTTTTTTAGTTCTCCTTCCCAACATCCCTTTCCTTCAATCCCCCCATTTTTAATTAGTTTTATCATATTTTTATGTTATTCTTTACAAATATGTCTTTAGCCTAAACCCCAACTCCCCAACACTTACATCAAATTACCTTTCAATATTGGATCTTCTACCTTTACCTAACTCAAGTACCTTATAAATGGCACCAACAAACTCTAATCCCCAACATATTAATCTATGTCACCTCATTTAGATCAAAATTTTAGGTATCTCCCTATTTGGGTATCTAGGGTGCTATACTCCCAAACATTGACCCTCAATAGATGGCATGATATTTGAGTTTTTCCCAACCTAAAAACTTTAATATTTTCACATTTTCACACTATTTAATTATATTCTCTGTTGCACAACCTAGAGTGCCATTAATGGAAAATTTTAATGTTGAAACTATTGCATAAGGGATTTCCCTATATAAAAACAAGTTTTAAATAACAAGGTCATGATTTCACATGAACTCACAATGCTATAGGTGGAATATAGCCATACTTTCATTAAGTTGTGGTTGCATCCTCTACTATCTTGTTCCTTAAGTAATCTTAGATGTTATTTTGGAAAAATTGCATACCAATTATTAATTTGATGGATATCAAGAGTGAACACATCCAATCAAAGATTATTATTCATATTTTACACATAAAAAATACTTGCAAAATTATTCTAAACATGTGCTCAAGCAACCAAATTTGAGGATAAAAACCCTTAGAGTTATTGGAGATCATCATAAGATGAAAACCCTTTGGACCTATAGAATGATCTCATTCTAAGGTCATTAATGAATTTTCCTCTTTATAAATCATAGCAACATCAAGTTTGTATAATTTGTAGTTATTGTGGATTCCAACAATGTAGTTACATTTTTTTATTATTATTGTAACTATTGCCCCTACTATTACTACAAAGTATTTTGATGTAATCTTATAATTCATTGAAATAGTAAAAAAATTCAAAATTCTATCTTTCTTCACTAGTTCACAATTATTCATTTGGGTTATGAATGCTAATGTATAAGTTGTAAAGAAATATGGGTTTTTACAAGTTATAATTAAAATATTTAAATCTATTTTTGAACATAAAATAATCATTAGGGTTATTGCAAGGGTATCAAAGTTGTGATCTTGTCATTTTATAAATCATGGAGTTACCATATCTTGTTTCTAGCTTCAATATATATGAAGGGATTCAAAGAGAGTAGGATAAATTACTTTAAGGTTTGTAAGTTACTAGAATCTATCAAAATATTTGAAGGCAACTTTGTCATTTCAAAAATGTATAAAATTTTCTTTCCTAAACTACTTGAAATGGATAAAAATAAAGGCTAGAAAAATACAAAAATGGAAGAACCACAACTAGTACTGCCATATAAATAGTTTCCAAAACATCATGTTTGAACAACTCAAAGGAAGAATCACATAAGAAGGGACATCATGCAACCACTAGAGGGCCACATCACCAATTATTACAAAGAAGATGAATGCAGATACTAATTTGTAGTGGACCTCGAGAGTTAAGCCCAAATATCAAAGAGAAAATGAGATAATTCCAAAAGAAGAGTTAGAGAAATTTGATAAAGAGCTAGAAAAATAGATCATGGATCCAATAAATTATGGGTATACTAGATTCAAACCTACAAGATAGGGTATTAGCAAAAATTGTGGAGCATGAACAAAAGAAAGAAGAACAATCCTAGATCTGCAAGAAAATGATAATAAACAAGAGCTCTGAAGTTCTTGCCAGAAAGTTTTAGAATATTCTTGTTTGTATTTGTTGAATTTGTTGTGTTTTAGAAACAATTGGTCAAGATAAAGCAATTGTGTAACGCCCCGCCGTACGAACCCCAAAGGAACTAATAACAACGGAACAATTTTTTTTTTAAAGAATATAATAAACATACTTAAGTATTCTAACATTACAATGTATTAAGTTACACGACTAATTCCAATGGGGTACACGAAGTGACATTACTATTCTAACCCATAACAACGATAATAAGATAACAATAAATAAACAATTAGGTAAATCTACTCATTCCCATTTCATCATTTATAATATCTATTAAACAATACCCATATTCATACATATGTACATATGACAACGAAAGATACTATAAAGATATGAGGCATTTACATTACCACAGACCTAATACAACTTAACCCAACTATTACAAAGATCGTTCCTGAATAAATACATGGGTTGAATAAACATTACATCCAAATGGTAGTAAGATACAATTGACTGAAAGTACATCTCAATAACCTCATACAATTTACAACAAGGTCATCCCAACACACGTGGGAGACAATACATCAATGGATACATTACATTTGAAGTATAACATACATCTGGTACATAAGAAACACTGGATCATCAACATCCCCCAAAACCCTACAATAAAAGATACATCTGCAACAAAAAGGGAACCCAGTGGGGTGCAAAGCATGTTCCACCCAACCACCCCCTTGCTAAGAGTAGACAAGGAAGGATCCCCAACCAAGCACGTCTAACAGTAGCACAATATTAACTCTAGATAGACAACTTAACATCAAAGACCACATAGAAAACTAAACCAAGATAAATCCAAAAGGCACAACAGTAAACCACTTCTGAACATAACAACCAGTCATAATCACAAAATCAATGAAACTCAAGACATAATATCAAATACTACTTCCAACAATGACCAAAGACAAATCAATAAATCACTTCTAGAGGACTTCAGTAAATCAACACAAATAGAATGTTAGACGAGAGTGTCATTGCATGGTCTCACATGGATTATCTAGACAACCTATCACAAGGTGCCGCCTCCATCTCTACATGGATTCTCCAGACAACCAAGTTAAGGTGCCGCCTCCATCTATGGTTCTCCTGACAACTTATCTCAAGGCGCCGCTCCATAGGGTTACTCATGTGGAGTCATTAACCTTTCGTGAAGACAAGGCAATGACCTTGCCAACCACGGCCTTCTCAGTCCCCTTTAGTCTGTGATAGCACTAACAGGCGGACGAGGCTTCACAATTATCTTATTAGTGTTTAATCCCCACCCGTGATTCATTACTTAAGTTATCACTGATTAATCTAACTTTACATGGGTTACCCTGACAGCCCCTTTATGCACCAGCCCCCACTAGAGCCACTCTCTCTAGAAACTCCAACACAAGAATATCCAACTCAACACGATTGCATCAACAAGGAAAAATTGAACCAACATTAGATCAACTGCGAGGCATAACCCTCTCACCCAAAATCATACGTTTAACATTCACAAATGATACAATCCACATGTACATTAACATCACCACTCAAAACCAAAACCTAAGAACAACCATCAAATTACAAGCTCAAAAAAAGCCACAGTATTCCCACCTCTGGAAGTCTTAAACGACAATTAAAGCTCCTATATCAAGATACATCAACTCTAGGGTTTCTCTCATGCCCAAACTCGAATTAAAGAAAATCAAATTAAACAAAATAAATAAACTCAACAGAGCATAAAATCATAAATCAATGCAAACCCACTACAAGCACAATAATTTTCACCAATTTCATAAATCAATATCTCGAGAAAGTTTGATTAAATTCAAAACATACAAAATATTCCTTAAAGCAAGATAACTAACTCAGGGACTCACTCACAAAACATAAACTTGAATCAAAGAAACCCACAATTGGATAAAACGAGTGAGCTCGAGAGAACACAACCACATAAATCAATTCCATGAAAAATTATATTGCACCACAAACTTCACCAAATCAATGAACCAATTAGACGAGGAAATTCATTTAACTTAAAAAAAACATGTAATTTAATCTTAATTTTCTAGATTACCAGTAACAATGCAAACTATAAAAAGTCATCTATTATTAAAAAAAATTGTTATGAAGATAGTCTTAATTCTACACATATATATTTATATTAAAATAAAATTATTACTTTTAAAACATATTATAAAAAAAAAAACCTTTTATATAACATAATGTTTATCCACAATCACCTATATTTAAATAAACTATTCATTTAATAAAAATCATATTACAAATTTATAACTATATATATATATATACATATATAGTTATAATCAAAATTTTATATATATATATATAATAAAATCTAAATAAATCTTAAATAAAACAAAAAAAGAAAAACATTAAAAAATTGTCGGTAACACACTGTGGTGGCCACAGCCCCCACAGGGTGTGGTACCACGTACCAAAGTCTATGGTGGTCGCAGCCCCCCAGGTGGTGGTACGTAGTAGCACCTTGTGGTGGCCGCAACCCCCATAGGCGGTGGTACGTAGTACCACCTTGTGGTGGCCGCAGCCCCCACAGCAGGGGCCATGGGTGGTATGGCCTCGGCTGACCCCCACCCCTCAATAAAAATATTTAATATTTATTTTTATTTTTTTAAAAGTACTTTTATTTAATTTTAATTTAATTTAATATATATTTTTTTTTAATTTCGGTTTTCAAAAACACAGAATTTCAGAACAATCCTTTTTAATAAATTTATATATCATATTATATTCAAAATATCATTTCGAAATTCAAACTCACAATCTGTAACCTTTTATTTTATTTTATAAGCAACAAAGAATCCACCCAAATTTCAAAGTGTTGTTTATATTATTATTTGATTATTTTTCAATAGGCAAAACAAGAAATATATATATATATATATATTAATCCTACTTCTCAAGATAATACAGAAGAACATGAACATAACATGTAATAAATTTATTTTATTTTATTTAATATATAAATAAACAGAATTATTTAAGTACATACAATTTATAACAAATTCATTCCAAAGATTCAATCAAATAATAATATCTGTATATTAATTTTTCATAAATGTACAAATAAATATATATTTAATCCAAAGATTTAGAACAACAATATAATAACAGATTTTCAATAAACCAATACATATCTAACATGCAAATTCAACCTTCAATCAGAAACGATTTTTATTTCAAAGAAAATAATAATTTTCACTACTAATACTAAAGAATTTCGGAAGAGTTTTACTAAAATTTTCTACAGAAGATCCAAGGGTTTTAATACAACAAAGTTTCAAATCACATGACCTCTTTCAATAAATTTCTCAACACAACAAACAGATATTGTTTCAAAGAACAATAGAAATAATAATAATTAACAGAAGAAAACCTGGAGTCCTTCCTCTGGTGAAGAATCCAACACAATAATCTTCTTTTGACCGTGGAACCCCTCTGCAGCTTCTTTTTCAAATTCCTGTCTTTAGCTCATTTCTCGATCTTCATCCTTCAACGTTCTTTTGTCTCTATCTTTTCTTCCAAAACCACACTAAATTCTTACCCCCAAAAACCCAACCAAAAACTATCTTTCTTTTATTTATTTATTTATTTATTTTTTAATTTCAGATCCCAAAACAACAGAGCAAAAACATTTGTGTGTGAATAATCTCCTCCTAAAATAATAAATCAAAATAAAGATCAATAAAGCTCTTTTGCTTTCTTTCATCAAAAATCCTCTTCTCTTATTGGTCCCTTTCCAGCTTTTAAAAGCACAACTTATCTACAATTTAATTAAAAATAATTTATTTAATTCAGATATTATCTTCACATGATTTTCTAATTTAATATTAATAAGAAGATAATATTTAATTATCCTCATCACTATTCATTTAATTAATTATTATCAACAATATTATTTAATTTAATTTCTTGCACTTTAATTAATTAAATACCTTTTTAATTTACAATAAATTTAAATTTAACATTTTTCTAACTCGCAATTAAATCAAAACATCAAAACAACTTTAATTAATTTTCTTATCAAATAAGATTAATTGCTCGAACACTAACCATAATTAAATACTCAACAATCAAAATGCATAACAACAAAGACAACACTTCAGTCATGACACAACAACTACAATAGGACGACGGACTTGGGACGGGGACACTTCCAAACCTACTCCCTTTTTCAACATTTTTACCCATTGGGTTAATTTATTGCTCGCCCTTTCCTACCGAAGCAGGTGGAATCGAGACTTATTCCTACAATCCTGCATCCAAATAAACGTCAAGTAGCACATGTATATATATATATATATATATAGTCAAACATCCTATCGTGAGAAGGAATTGCAGTGTAGCAGGGCACTTGTGAACGAGTGATGCTACACTGTCCTCTCACCTAATATATTCTAACAATTACAATATCAATGACAAACTAACATTTCTAACCAAATTGATCATAAGATAATGTGATTACTTAACTACTGCATCATAACTAATCATTAACCATCGCATTATAAAATAATACTGAATTAAATAACATCACCATAGAATCATCATATTGACATATAAACATTAATGAAACACTATTTGAATAAACAATAATCCAATCAACACACAGAGTATCATAAATCATACTAATAATGTCACATGCAACAATTAACTAAACTACACATCCCCACACACGAAGTCGGTGACTGAATCACCAACACAAATCAGTATCATGCTAACACACAAGAGAAACCAATAGTAGCAATTAGTATTAGAAATATGGGGGTATTACATCCTCCCCCCTAGAATATGGCTTACTCCTGGAAGCCAGTAACTATATATATAATAGATAAGATTAAGCATACAACAACCACAGAGAGAACATGCCACAAATCTCCATAACTAACCACATATTCATTCATTTCCTATTACCATATTCCATAATTTCATACAATATGACACGCAAAAGCAACTCCAAAACCACATAGGGTTAATCAGGCAATCGCTTGCACAATGAGGTAAAGCACAAGAAGACATACAAGGGTGGACATAACAACAAAGCTGGTTGTCTTCCACCACACACAACACAAAAAATTCACACACAACACAATTGTCCATAATGCATTCTTCCAGTAGGAAGGATATCGGTGCATTGTACACTACACCGAGGGTCCTATCCCTTCCACTAGTTTCCTGTGCCATTGGACCTACACCACATAACAACAACTTCTAGGTAGCCAAGTAAGACCAACCCAAAAAGGAAAACATAAACTATCGAACAAAGCACCTAGGTCAATGCCATGGCTCATAATGCCTAGAGTATTACCTACGCAACTAACAACTTAATGGGTCCACATTATCCCAGAGCGCCCAGTGTTTAAACTTGGGCTTTGATACCAAGTTGTAATGCCCCGCCGTGCGAACCGCAAAGGAACTAATAACAATAGAAAAAAAAAAATTAAAGAATATAATAAACATACTTAAGTATTCTAACATTACAATGTATTAAGTTACACGACTAATTCCAATGGGGTATATGAAGTGACATTACTATTCTAACCCATAACAATGATAATAAGATAACAATAAATAAACAATTAGGTAAATCTATTCATTCCCATTTCATCGTTTATAATATCTATTAAATAATAACCATATTCATACATATGTACATATGACAACGAAAGATACTATAAAGATATGAGGCATTTACATTACCACAGACCTAATACAACTTAACCCAACTATTACAAAAGATCGTTCCTGAATAAATACATGGGCTGAATAAACATTACATCCAAATGGTAGTAAGATACAATTGACTGAAAATACATCTCAATAACCTCATATACAATTTACAACAAAGTCATCCCAACACACGTGGGAGACAATACATCAATGGATACATTACATCTAAAGTATAACATACATCTGGTACATAAGAAACACTGGATCATCAACATCCTCCAAAACCCTGCAATAAAAGATACATCTACAACAGAAAGGGAACCCAACGGGGTGCAAAGCACGTTCCACCCAACCACCCCTGTGCTGAGAGTAGACAAGGAAAGATCCCAGACCAAGCACGTCTAACAGTAGCACAATATTAACTCTAGATAGACAACTTAACATCAAAGACCACATAGAAAACTAAACCAAGATAAATCCAAAAGGCACAACAGTAAACCACTTCTGAACATAACAACCAGTCATAATCACAACATCAATGAAACTCAAGACATAATATCAAATACTACTTCCAACAATGACCAAAGACAAATCAATAAATCACTTCCAGAGGACTTCAGTAAATCAACACAAATAGAATGTTAGACGAGAGTGTCATCACATGGTCTCACATGGATTATCCAGACAACCTATCACAAGGTGCCGCCTCCATCTCTACATGGATTCTCCAGACAACCAAGTTAAGGTGCCGCCTCCATCTATGGTTCTGCTAACAACCTATCTCAAGGCGGCACTCCATAGGGTTACTCATGCGGATTCATTAACCTTTCGTGAAGACAAGGCAATGACCTTGCCAACCACGGCCTTCTCAGTCCCCTTTAGTCTGTGATAGCACTAACAGGCAGACGAGGCTTCACAATTATTTTATTAGTGTTTAATCCCCACCAGTGATTGATTACTTAAGTTATCACTGATTAATCTAACTCTACGTGGGTTACCCTGACAGCCCCTTTGTGCGTCGGCCCCCACTAGAGCCACTCTCTCTAGACACTCCAGCACAAGAATATCCAACTCAACAGGATTGCATCAACAAGGAAAAATTGAACCAACATTAGATCAACTGCGAGGCATAACCCTCTCGCCCAAAATCATACATTTAACATTCACAAACGATACAATCCACATGTACATTAACATCACCACTCAAAACCAAAACCTAAGAACAACCATCAAATTACAAGCTCAAAAAAAGCCACAGTATTCCCACCTCTAGAAGTCCTAAATGACAATTTAAACTCCTATATCAAGATACATCAACTCTAGGGTTTCTCTCATGCCCAAACTCGAATTAAAGAAAATCAAATTAAACAAAATAAATAAACTCAACAGAGCATAAAATCATAAATCAATGCAAACCCACTACAAGCACAATAATTTTCACCAATTTCATAAATCAATATCTCGAGAAAGTTTGATTAAATTCAAAACATACAAAATATTCCTTAAAGCAAGATAACTAACTCAAGGACTCACTCGCAAAACATAAACTCGAATCAAAGAAACCCACAATTGGATAAAACGAGTGAGCTCGAGAGAAGACAACCACATAAATCAATTCCATGAACAATTATATTGCACCACAAACTTCACCAAATCAATGAACCAATTAGACGAGGAAATTCATTTAACTTAAAAAAAAGCACGTAATTTAATCTTAATTTTCCAGATTACCAATAGCAATGCAAACTATGAAAAGTCATCTATTATTAAAAAAAACTGTTATGAAAATAGTCTTAATTCTACACATATATATTTATATTAAAATAAAATTATTACTTTTAAAACATATTATAAAAAAAAACCTTTTATATAACATAATGTTTTTCCACAATCACCTATATTTAAATAAACTATTCATTTAACAAAAATCATATTACAAATTTATAACTATATATATACATATATATATATATATAATCAAAATTTTATATATATATATAAAATAAAATCTAAATAAATCTTAAATAAAACTAAAAAAAGAAAAACATTAAAAAATTGTTGGTACCCCACTGTGGTGGCCGTAGCGCCCACAGGCTGTGGTACCATGTACCACAGTCTATGGTGGCTGCAGCCCCCCAGGCGGTGGTACATAGTACCACCCTGTGGTGGTCGCAGCCCCCACAGGCGGTGGTACGTAGTACCACCCTGTGGTGGCCGCAGCCCCCACAGCAGGGACCATGGGTGGTACGGCCTCGACCGACACCCACCCCCCAATAAAAATATTTAATATTTATTTTTATTTTTTTTAAAGTACTTTTATTTAATTTTATTTTAATTTAATATATATATTTTTTTAATTTCGGTTTTCAAAAACACAGAATTCCAGAAAAATCCTTTTTAATAAATTTATATATCATATTATATTCAAAATATCATTTCAAAATTCGAACTCACAATTTTAAACCTTTTATTTTATTTTATAAGCAACAAAGAATCCACCCGAATTTCAAAGTGTTGTTTATATTATTATTTGATTATTTTTCAATAGGGAAAACAAGAAATATATATATATATTAATCCTACTTCTCAAGATAATACAGAAGAACATGAGCATAACATGCAATAAATTTATTTTATTTTATCTAATATATAAATAAACGGAATTATTTAAGTACATACAATTTATAACAAATTCATTCCAAAGATTCAATCAAATAATAATATCTGTATATTAATTTTGCATAAATGTACAAATAACTATATATTTAATCCAAAGATTCAGAACAACAATATAATAACAGATTTTCAATAAACCAATATAGATCTAACATGCAAATTCAACCTTCAATCAGAAACGATTTTTATTTCAAAGAAAATAATAATTTTCACTACTAATACTAAAGAATTTCGGAAGGGTTTTACTAAAATTTTCTACAGAAGATCCAAGGGTTTTAATACAACAAAGTTTCAAATCACATGACCTCTTTCAATAAATTTCTCAACACAACAAACAGATATTGTTTCAAAGAACAATAGAAATAATAATAATTAACAGAAGAAAACCTGGAGTCCTTCGTTTGGTGAAGAATCCAGCACAATAATCTTCTTTCAACCGTGGAACCCCTCTGCAGCTTCTTTTTCAAATTCCTGTCTTTAGCTCATTTCTCGATCTTCGTCCTTCAACGTTCTTCTGTCTCTATCTTTTCTTCCAAAACCACACTAAATTCTTACCCCCAAAAACCCAACCAAAAACTATCTTTCTTTTTTTTATTTTTTATTTTTTATTTAATTTCAGATCCCAAAACAATAGAGCAAAAACCTCTGTGTGTGAATAATCTCCTCCTAAAATAATAAATCGAAATAAAGATCAATAAATCTCTTCTGCTTTCTTTCCTCAAAAATCCTCTTCTCTTATTGGTCCTTTTCCAGCTTTTAAAAGCACAACTTATCTACAATTTAATTAAAAATAATTTATTTTTTTAGATATTATCTTCACATGATTTTCTAATTTAATATTAATAAGAAGATAATATTTAATTATCCTCATCACTATTCATTTAATTAATTATTATCAACAATATTATTTAATTTAATTTCTTGCACTTTAATTAATTAAATACCTTTTTAATTTACAATAAATTTAAATTTAACATTTTTCTAACTCGCAATTAAATCAAAACATCAAAACAACTTTAATTAAATTTATTATCAAATAAGATTAATTGCTCGAACACTAACCATAATTAAATACTCAACAATCAAAATGCATAACAGCAAAGACAACACTTCAGTCATGACACAACAACTACAACAGGACGACAGACTTGGGATGGGGACACTTCCAAACCTACTCCCTTTTTCAACATTTTTACCCATTGGGTTAATTTATTGCTCGCCCTTTTCTGTCGAAGCAGGTGGAATCGAGACTTATTCCTGCAATCCTGCATCCAAATAAACGTCAAGTAGCACATGTATATATATATATATATAGTCAAACATCCTATCGTGAGAAGGAATTGCAGTGTAACAGGGCACTCGTGAACGAGTGATGCTACACTGTCCTATCACCTAATCTATTCTAACAATTACAATATCAATGACGAACTAACATTTCTAACCAAATTGATCATAAGATAATGTGATTACTTAACTACTGCATCATAACTAATCATTAACTATCGCATTATAAAATAATACGAAATTAAATAACATCACCATAGAATCATCATATTGACATATAAACATTAATGAAACACAATTTGAATAAACAATAATCCAATCAACACACAGAGTATCATAAATCATACTAATAATGTCACATGCAACAATTAACTAAACTACACATCCGCACACACGAAGTCGGTGACTGAATCACCAACACAAATCAGTATCATGCTAACACACAAGAGAAACCAATAGTAGCAATTAGTATCAGAAATGTGGGGGTATTACAAATTGTCACCTAAATTTAGTTATTTTATCATTGATAGAGTCAACTTAGTCTTCCATTAGAAAAGGACCCTTATAACAAAATAATTTTGCTCACTTTAAGATTTTGAGATGTGGTTTTGTTTTTAGGCCATGAAGAAAGCGTAATTTATGTAAATATTTATGAGTTCAAATATTTCCTTAACCATTCAGCATACATGATAAAAATAGTTTTTTTCTTGAGTTCTCTTTACATTTCATTTTTTGCTATTTTTGTTGTAGCATTTAGATGGGTAGTTTTGGACAGTTGAAAATAATTTTTTGAGAGAAAAGCATTTAAAAAAGAAGCTAAGTTGATCTTAAATCTAAGCCAAAGGTTAACCCAAAAGAGAGGAAGATATGCAAAAAAAATTAAAATGAGGACAAAAAAACAATTGAATTTAACCAAAATTATTATCAAATGCTTAAAGTTAAGGTTAAATTTGAAAAAGTGCATTTTTTAAATCAATGATCTAAATTTTGGTAAAAAATAGTACATATCAAAAGAAAATTCAATCAAATTGTTTTAAAAAACTAAATTTAACAATAATTTTGAGAGAAAAATATAGTTGACATAACCAAAACCATAAAAATAAATTAAAAAATGAAGCAACATTGAGTTTGAGAGTTGAACATAATTGAATTTTAACACCAACTATTACAAAAGGATTAATGTTTTTTTTTTCTTTATAAAGTAAAACACACAAATTGAGCACATAAAACATTTGAATGCAGACAAAGCAATAAAAAATGGGTTCATTTCAAAATTACACTAAATTTGAGACAAAAAATACTCGAATTTAACCAAGACATTACAAAAGCATTATGTTTGAAAAAACAGTAAGTTTGACATACCCAAAAATTTAGAGACATTACAAAAGCATTATGTTTGAAAAAATAGCAAGTTTGGCATACCCAAAACTTTAGAGAAAAAATGCATGAATTCAACCAAAACATTACGATTCTAAAATAACAGTTTAACAAGAATTATAGTAAAAGTGTTGAATTTTGGGATAAAATTTTAGCGTTGACTTTCTAAGAACAAAAAAGAGAATGTTTTAACCAAAGTTAAGACAACAAATTCAAGGCGAAAATCAAGTCTCTAAGTAAAACAACAAAGAATCTCAACGCTTCTAGAAGATGAAAAAGATATTTTTAGAAACAAATACAAACTTGCATGCATGAACCTGACCTAAAATTTAAAATGCAAAGTACTCGTTTCTAGTTATATAGAAAAATTAAAATTGAATGATTTATTTAGACATAGATATTACTTATCTCAATGCAAAAATATATTAGTTAAAATTTTATTTTATAAAGGAATTTAGCATTTATTGACAAAGTAGTTAGATTTAGTAAATTTATTTTGTAAGTAAAATACATCAAACTAATTTATCATTTAATTGAGTATTAGCAAAAATAATATAGTTTAATTCTGAAAAAAAATCAAATTATTTTAAAGGTAATTATATTGAAATTATCTAGAAATTAATTATTTTCATATTGTATTTTTTTAAAGAAAATTAGTTTAGTTCAATTTATCAAATTTCAAAAGAAATTAGTATTAATCGATTTTATATTACAAAAATAGATTTCAAGAAATATATTTTAATTTATCAAAGGAAAATAAAATAATCATTAAATAGCTCTAAAGTAAAAAGTAAAATAACTCTTGTCAGCTCGGGTAGCGGGATTGGCTTGAGGCTGTGCGATGGCTCCTCATGGTCTCGGGTTTGATTCCACTCTCGGTACTTAACTGGTGGTTGTGGTGGCCAGTGCTGCAAACACTCGCAAGGACTAGTCTCGCCCCCCCGCTCGCCTCTAGGTGACGCTGGGCGGGGGGTCGCGGGGACACCCTGTTGTAACAAAAAAATAAAAAAAAAGTAAAATAACTCTTAAGTAAATAAAATAATGTAAGAGTGATAAAATAACCTAATTATAATATTAATTGAATTTTATTGACAAGTTTTATATTTTTTTGAATTTTATTTACTTTTTTAAAGAGAATACCTATTAACGAACCAAAAATATATGTCATCACCATGTTTAAAAATATAAAAAAATAACATTAAATATTTTTTATCAATACATTGGTAGCTATCTTGAATTAATTATATATTTTGTGTTTAATTAAATATACTAAAAATATGTATTCAAAAGTTCATAATGTTTTATTTTTAACATTGAACTCAAGTGTAAAAGTACTTCAGATCTTGGCTTGATTTTCTTTTCTTTTTCCATATACTTGGAGAAGAACTCTTTGTTCTCCTTTTCTAGTTCATTCCACACTGCAAACAAACAAACTTAGAACTCTAATCAAGTTACTCTTTGAAAGACTAATTTTTGAGGTCACATCATAAGCAAATACAATAGATTAATTAGTTTCAGTTCAATTAAAGCAACAAAGAATAATTATTTGCAAAATAAATACATGAGAACCCTAATCAAGTTACTTGTTGAAAGAATCATTTTTGAGGTCACATCATAAGCAAATACAATAGATTAATCAGTTCAATTAAACAAACAAAGATTAATTATTTGTAAAATAAATACATACTTTATAGTAGATCTTATTGGTCAAGGATGAAAGGGATATTTTTACAAAATAGATCATACGAATAAATTTTTCCTGAATTTATGTAAGGTTGTCATATCATAAGAGCAATTTTAGTGGAATGGCTACCACTCATTCCTTAACTTTTAGCCAAAAGTATTTTGTCCTAAGACTCAAGTTCTCATATCTAATAAAAAAACAATCATGTGGATGATATAAAATCCTCCATTAAAAAGAAAAGAAAATAAAAATATAGAACTGTGGAAGAGTTAGATTAAATGACAAAATCAATATTCAAAAAATCATTTGATTTGAAATAGTCTAGGCAGTTGCTTTAACTTTTTCTTGTATTGGGAAGATAAACATTGGGGATATTTTTGTAGACCCTAAGTATTTGGATCAAGAATCATGGACTTCCTTTAGTTTAGTTTTGTGAAATTTATCTTTGATCAATTCAATTCAATTAATTTGTTTTGCAAAAATTCATAAATTTATAAATGGATATCAATGCTAAAGTGAAAGTGTGTATGGAAAAAAAGAAAACAATTGTCATCATATTTATCATTTGGTTCATCAAGCTAACTATTTACATTATTCTTGTAATAGTTATGGTAGGTTGAATATTGGCATGCTTAGAAAGAACAAAATAAATCAACCCATAAAAATTTTGATATGCTGACATCTTTATAATCCATAGTAAATGGAAGTTAAGTGCTTGACCAAATGAATATATGAAGTAGATGGTGAGGAGGGCTCTGCAGGCACTGCCATTTTAACAACCCCTACAAATCTAAAGCTACTACACATCTAATTTGTTACTTCAATTTAGACATAAAGAAAAGATGGGGGTTTTGTAGTACATACCCGTTAGTGAGTTGCTTCATTGTTGGCATTCTTGTCTGAAAAAGAACTGAACCGCTCTAGTATACGAGCATAGTAAGCATGAAAAGGAAGCATGTTTGGTCCTGTAGAAGCTTCAACATATACATTCTTCTACATGTGGAGAGAAGGATAATTTGGAAAACAAGATAATGGATTGGACTGAAGGGGTCCCCTACTGGTACAAAAGCCTGGTGTTGATAAATTTACATAGTTGAATTTGCAGAGCAAAAGTGGTGATGTTTTCCCATTATTTTTAATGAATGTAAAATGAAGATATCAAATCCATTAAAAATCGTTTGAAAATGAATCATGTTTGGTCCTATAGAAGCTGCAACATATACATTCTTCTGCATATGGAGAGAAGGATAATTTGGAAAACAAGATAATAGATTGGACTGAAGGGGTCCCCTACTAGTACAATAGCCTAGTGTTGAGAAATTTACATCGTTGAATTTGCAGAGAAAAAGTGGTGATGTTTTCCCATTATTTTTAATGAATGTAAAATGAAGATATCAAATCCATTAAAAATTGTTTGTAACCGCCAACACTAATGACAGCCAGTAAGGATGTCAATTTAAATGCAAAAGGTTCTTATTGACACAGATTTTTGCTTTCATGCTTTCACTTATAACCTGTAATTACCAAAAAATAATCTTAAAAAATATAGTTTGAATATATAGATATATTTATTTAACAAAAAAAAAATTCAAAAAATTAGCATAGTTGAATTTATTAATATTTGTATAACTATTTTAGAAAAACCTATGTAAGAAACATTGAGAGCATTTTAAAATAATTTGAAAATTTTAAATAACAACTTATTATTTTATCTCAATCTCAAAATATTAATCTTTTGCATGTGATTTTTAATTTCATTTTTGAAAAAGCCATCATTCATCATTTTCATTTCTATTCAATATTATATATTTATTTGCCATTTTTTAATAATTTCATTTGTAGACATTAATATATTTTAAAATTTTGATGTATTTTTATTTAAAAAGTAAATAATTTTTCTACTAAATATAAAGTAATTGACTTGGATATATTTTTGATAAATTAAAATAGAAATTGATTTATTTATTTTTATATTGATTGTAGCTTTAAATACATGTCCAATGTACTTTGGTTTTATAGAAAATATATTTCTTCATAAAAAAGGATACATAAATTTAAATTGTAGTATTACAAAAGGAAAGTAATATTAGTATACCTGTTTTAGAAAAATCGATGTATGAAATAATGAGAGCATTTCGTTTAAACATGATTTTTGCTTAAATTTGAGTGGAGTGATGTTATGCAATTTTTTATTAATTATGATAAATGGATAATTTCAAAATTTTCCCAATTTTAATGCAAACAAGTAAATAAATGAATAGAATAGAAAAAATAACAAGTAACTAATTTTGAAGAGTTAAAAATTTTTATTGAAAATTAGCTAAATATTTTTTTTTATTATAGCCTTTGTGGCAGAAAAACCTTTAAAAGCTTCGATAAAAAGTTTATACTCCCTGAAAATTTTCCCTTATCACTCAAAACTTTTATACCAATTATATTGCAAAAGTTAACAACAGGCCATGCCTATAGTTCCTTGGTAGGAACTAACAAATCATGGAGGAGTATAGAAAAAGAGCTATTAGTTTCAAGAATTTAAAGTCATCACTTTCAACAAGGATTATATAAATCCTTATATGAATGAGAAATTATGATAGTTGAGCATGAGGAAGAAGAAAATCAAAGTTCCAAGAAAGTGAAAGAGAGTGGATTTTGGAAGAATTCACTAAGAAGATGAAAGGTTTGAATATTTTTTCAAAAAATAATTCTTATTAATTCTTAAGATTGAAAGTAAAAAAATATTGACCTTGATGAATTTAATGAACAAAAAATATCACTTTTTGAAAATATGGTTGAAAAATATGTTCCTTTCCAAGAAGCATCCATCAAGTTAGAAAGGCATAGATTGATGTTCTTAATAATTATGCTAATGAGTGTGCACTTTGAGAGGGAATTCTATTTAATTTTAGTATTAAGATTTTGAGCCATAATAAGGTTTGTGATAATGCCAATATCTCTAGTTCAATAGAGGGAGCTAAGAGATTTGACTATATGTATGCTATTAGATATCTTTTACATCATGCTTTATCATCTTTGATTTGTTAGCAATCATCGGACAAATCACAAGAAAGGTGAAATAATTCAAACTTATCATTCTATAAGATTATGGAATCCAAAGTGTTAATTGGAGACATGTGAAGAGAAATGTAGAAGTTTCTTCTATTATATTAATCAAACAACTAAAAAGGGTCAATATTAAGAAACACATGAACTTGTTGAAATATTTGATGGATTTAATATTATCATTACTAATAAATTCATCATACCATTTTTTTGGATAATTAAATGAATTAATTTATCCATGGAAAATCATAAGATAGGTGATCAATTGTATGGTTGAAAATTTGACATTAATTTATTTTTATTTACTCAAGAGTTATTTTATAAAAAAATCATTTACTTTGAATATTTTAATGTCAAAAGAAAAATACTAAAATAATTCTTAGATAGTTTTAATTTTTTTTTTTAAACATTTAATTGTATTTCAATGTTTATATATGATCATGGCATATAAAATAACTCCTAAGTAAATTAAAAATTAAATAATTCTTAAATAGTTTTTTTTTTTTTAATATTTAGTTGTGTTTCAATTTTTATATATGATGATGGCACTATTGTATTTAGAATCCATATCATTCTCTACCGCTATCTCCCTATCTCTCTCTATTTATCTCTCTTTTCATATCCCTCTCTATCTCTCTATATCTCCCCTCTCTCTCCCATCCTCTTCTCTCTCTCCCTTTCTCTTTATCACCCCTCTCTATCTCTACCTCTTTTCCTTTCTCTTCCCATATATCTCCCTATTTCTCTCTCCCTCTCTATCTATCCCTCTCTCCTTTTCTATTTTTCTATCTCTACTTCTCTCTATATCTCCCTCTATCTATCTCTTTGTCTCACTCCCTCTCCCCCTCTCTCTACATCTCCTTATAGCTCTATCTATCTATCACTATATCTCACCATCTATATCTATCTATCCCTCACTCCCTCCCTCTATATCCCTCTATCTCTCTCTGTCATCCTTTCTATCTCCCTATCTCTCTTCATCTTTACCTCTCCCTCTACCTCTCTATCTATTTATCTCCCTCTTCCTCTCTCCCTTTATCTTCACCTCTCCCCCTATGTTCCTCTCTCCCCTGTATCTCTAAACATGTATCCCTCTCTCTATCCATCCATCTCTATCCCTCTCTCCCTCTCCATCTTCCGCTTCCTAGGCCTTTATTCTAATTATCTATCTCTCCATCTCTATCTATCCCTATATCTCCCTCATGATCTAGTTCTCCCTCTTCCTAGACCTCTATATATAATTATATTTTCCTCTCTATCTTTGTCTCTCTTTATAAATCTTTTCCTTTCCCCCTCTCTCTCTCCCTCTCTCTATATATTATTTATTATCTCTATCCTTATCTTTCTATTTCTCCTTCTCTCATTCTCTCCTTCTCTCTCCCTCTCTATATATTTATTTCTTCTATGGCTATCTATCCCTCTCTCTTATCTTTCATTATATCTCCCTCTCCTCCTCTACATATCCCTTTCCTTCTCATTCTCCATCTCCATCTCTATCTTCCTCTCTATCTCTATCCCCTATCTCTACCTCCTTACCCCTCTTTCTCTCACTCATCACCCCTTTATCTATCTTGCTTTATATCCCTATCTCCTCCTTTGTCTCCCTCTTTCCCTATTGCATTCATTTCATAGCCCTATTGGTAATGGAACATTATTTTCTTCTTGATTTAGACATTTTGTCCCAATATTGTTTGGATCCTTCTAAATGGATGCATAGTTGCTTTTAATTTTGTTTCAACAATTTTTGGAGTTGTAAGTGGATGCATAGTTACTTTGAAGCTATCACAATTTCTCTAGTGAGACCTTTGTTGCACAGAAACATCATTTTATAATTGTACTACCAATTGACCTCATACATATAAAATAAATTTTGTAGAAGGGCTTACACAATTTACTGTGTGATAATGAACAAGTTTACAAATTTAAAATAACTCCATTCATTGTTTTTCCTTGATAATCATTAAATTAATTTCATTTTTTTTGTCTCAAATATTATTGGCTTATTGACCTCGATGGAGTGGTTTTCTCCATGTAAGTGTGTGTATATGAGTCCATTTGGATCTAGATGATGAGACTTGTATTAATATGGGTGGGAATGATTGACATATGAGTCCATTTTGATAGAGTGGTCTAGACTTGTGTGTGTAAATAATATGTAAGCTCATAATATATGGAGAATGAGAAGGGATTAAAATATATATTGACATATAATTACTTAGGATAGCCAATATTCTATATTTTTTTTATTAATTGAAACTCATAGCATGGTCACATGTTTCACCAACACTCCTATGAAGTTTAATACCTCATTGTGAGATTGATCAAGTGGAAAAGCAACATCAAGATAATTATCTTGGCCTTCTAGTAGATTTATGCATACTCTAGTAATCAAATAAATGATATTTACCCTTATGATCCATAATTATTTATATTGTACTAGTGATATTTCTAATTATTGAATAATGAAATAGGCGTTAAAGTATTCATATACATTAGGTCCAATTGGTTGGATAATTGGTGTGTCTTTCCATGTATGTAGATATAAAAGTTAGATGAGATCAATGACTATAATAAATTCCTTAAGTTGATGTTATAGGAATCAATTACATTTGGGACCAATTAGGTTTCACTAAGATTATGAGGGTCTAACATAATAGAAGATTATACTTGTAGAAAAAATGTAGCTTCATGACATTATAAAGAATAGCATAGTGAATGCCATTTCATTTGATTGACCTATATGCATTGGTTTTGTATTGGATTTATGATGTCACTTATAAGCACTGACCCCCTTCTCTAAGGAATGTTTCTTAACCCTCAATACCTACTTGTATTACATTAGTTGAGTATACCTTTCTCCCTAATACTTAAGTTATATATTGGGTAATATGTTGGCTATTAAAAAACCCTAATATGCATGCACATGATAAGGTATTTATGAAAAATGAAATCCTTAGGAAAAGTATTGTAGTATATCAATCTTATTAGTAGCGCATGTTACAATCCTAAGAACAAAAAAATACATTGATTTGATCAATGATTAGCCCCACACCAACATAATGATCATAGATCACATTTTATCTTATTGTGTAGGCAAGACAATCTTCTATAAATTGTAATGTGCAAGGAAAAGACAAAATTATTATATTATGCACACAAGATCTTATAGCCAGTGAAATTATAAAATGAAATTGTCTTTGTTGGTTTCTTCTTCATTTAATTCTCTAGCACCACTCTCTACACATGACAAACAATAAATTACTTATCAAGTGTAACGCCCCGTCGTGCGAACCCCAAAGGACACTAAAACAACAATTGCCACACAATTTTATTTTTTAAGTAAAACTAACATACATGAGACACACACTAAGTTATGACGTGAAAATTCATTTAAACAAACCCACTATCACTGACGTCCCTTGGGGTACACGAGGATACATTACGAAACTTAATTCCATACATCAATGACAAAGAATGAAAGCCAAAACTAAACCATGACAAGGCATACATATAAACCATCGATAAGAACCATTCACTTAAATTAATACAACACTTTGAATAACATCTGATATGGATCCATATCCACACAAGGTTTACCATTGATAAATATTACATCACATCCTTTTCATTACTTTACACTGTTCAAGTCTTACAATGATACAAACATGTTTCCCAATATGGGCAGGAACCACATGACAGAATATAATGGTACAACTCTGGAGTTACCGCAACATCACCAATCTGCACCTCTCGATCCTTGACTGGGGACCCAATGGGGTGCTTAGCACATTCCACCCGACCACGTGGGTCCAAAGACCCACCCCCCGTGCTAAGGACCTGACAAGAAGAGACCTCAACCAAGAATATCCAAACAGGGAACCACAAGACTCAACGTCATACAAAGGTATCATAAAACAAGGATTACAATGACAAAATCAACAACATTCATGAGTCAATAAAATCAATAAAGCTATGAAACTCATCACATTTAACCCAAGAAATAACAATTAAGCAAGTCACCAAAGAGCATCTATAAATCATTTCACAAGAATCTGAAACAACATAAAGATTACAAAATCCAGAGGTGACAAGAAACAAGAACAAGGGTGTCTAGTCGGGAGGTTCATCGCATAGCTCTCATGGGATCCCCTGGCACTTCCTCCAACTAAGGCGCCGGAACCCATCTATGGATTCCCTAGCCCTCGAAAACAACATAAAGATACAATAACCAGAGGCAACTACAACCAAGGACAAGGGTGTCAAGTGGAGAGTGTCATCGTATAGCTCTCATGGGATTCTCTTGGCCCTTCCTCCAACTGAGGCGCCGACACCCATCTATGGATCTCCTGGCCCTTCCTCCTAACTGAGGCACCGGCACCATAGGGTAGCTGACACGAAGCCAATAGTCTGTCATGAAGACGAGACTATGACTTTGCTGACCACGGCCTTCTCAGTCTATCACTAGTCTATGGTAGCCCTAGTGCATAGCCGAGGAATCCAATGTTTTATTATCTTGTGTTTTTTTTAAACTACCCAATCCCCTAAATTCTATTGTTTAGGTTATCACTTGTTTAACTACTCTTTCGTGGGTTATCCTAAGCCCTTCCTCATTCTGAGGCGCCAGCGCCCACGAAGAGCCACTCTCCCTATGACCCATAACATATCTCAAAATAGGCAAGGGTTGTACCATAACCGAAACAAATAATCTCAAGACCAAACTATGCGAGGCATTAACCATCTCGCTATAACACATAATCAATGTCTCAACAATTCATGTACAACCCTTTTAAAATCATGATATCAATACACTTGCCACATCAAGGGCACCTAAAGAGAGAACATCAACTGACAATAATCTCAAGCCTCTGGAAGCCAAAAGAACGACAATCCACAAATGAGGGTAAAATGAAGCAACACGAGTTTTCTCCCAATAATTCCAACACAAGGGTAAAATTTATTTAAAAAAAAGATTAACTCAAGGAAAGTCACCCCAAGGGAGATCCACCAAAACCATCCATAATTCAACCAACCATAATACCAACATATTACACCAAAGGGAGACCTCAATTTTCTCCACATAGTTTACCCTTGACCACACATTACTTAACGAACTTACAAATTGAATTCAAGGCAAAAATCAAACGGAATAGTAGACCATGATAACAAAACCCTCAACCAATACATGAACTTAAGGTGAAAATCAATCAACTCCGGTAAAGAAAACAATCATACACCAATGTTCTATGTAACGATCCTTATAAAGGACACACAGACAATAACAAAACGGGTAGGAAGAGGGTACGACATTCAAAAGATCATTTATTAACAAAAGGGGTTATTTAAGTTAGACAGTCTATTAACTTATTTACAACCTACCCCAATAAAAAGATCACAATGACAATATCTAAAAGTAAACCCTAACAACACTCCATTTTACTAATACAAACATAGTGATAATAATAAATGAACATAATCGAAATGATTACTTTCAAAGAATATTTAATACGTCATTATATTTAATCTTCTCATGCATTAAGAAACCATTTTAACATTCAAGGAAAACATAAAAACAAATCTTACTTTAAGTAACATAACACCATCAGTTCCAAGAACTACCATAAGAACATTTATGCTAACATAATTTGCATTCTATGATTTACAAAAGTAATCTAATTCCTTAATTTGAAACATTTCCTGTAATACTCTAATGAACATACTATGTTATAGGTTGACATTAAATCCATAATATGGATACCTCCTTAACATGATCTATATTAAGCCTTTCACTACTAGGCGTAAATGTATCTCGAATCACCAAGCTACTCATTTAAGTTCATTATTCATCTATTAGCGCACACAAGGAAATCAATTACTTTAAAAGATAGTCAATTTCCTCCATTTTAGCTAATTTCCTTAATTGTATAAGTACATGCTTAAATAAAGAAAGCCTACTTCTCGCCATTATCATTTTCCAAGTTCGATATCTAATGCAATCATGATAAAGCCAGTGTAGTTTACCATTCGGTTGTTTGAGTACTTGATAAAAGAATCCAGTTTCATCCTAACTACAAAGTGATTAATCCAATTTCCTCTCTTACAAGGCTCCCTAATGGTTTACTTATATTGCAACCAAACCTACCAACCATATTTAAATATAATTACATTTCCATGATTGACATAAATATATTTATATACACATATATACAATTTAAAGGAAAACCAATAATAACCATCTAATTTTGTAAATAGAACAACACACACAAATTACACACACACATATCCTTTCCCTTACACTTGTCTTCAATTATTCGCACAGCACTATCTTCGCTATATCTAGTCAAATACATGTGAACATCTATAGATCACTACATACACAATGATAACAGTAGAACAACCGTTAATAGCCCATACATATCAAATTTAAATGGAGAATATATTGAACTACCAATATCTAGATAGATTACAACATGACGACGTTAAGATTATAAAACTATTTAGGAAAAACTAGGAAGGACTAGATCTCAAGGATGCATGAATTGCTTGATTAATTCACTGGAATTTGCAAGGAGATTTTGGTGAATAAAGTAGCAATGTAATTCCAGATTCAAGACGTAATCTTTTGTCATTTCATTAGGTGTTGATATAGTTGCAACTGCCCAACTAGACATGAACGCAGAAAAGAGAGGAAGCATATACAAAGCACGTGAACTACTAGACAAGGTGGATCATGGGAATAGTAGTGAGCACAGGGTAACCAATGTTTCAGATCAAATGCACCATTGAATTTACTAAAGGGACTTGGATAAATTAGAATAAATGCAGTTTGTTAGAATGAAACCAAACTTTTACCTCGTCCTGCCTGCTTATGTTGGTATGCATGCATTGGAATATGAAATAACATCCACTACAGCAACAAGGATAATGTTGCGGTAGTCCTCTTTAACACTCAAGCTAAATGGATAGGCATTGACAAGGCACGTGTATTGCTTGGCCGGATACCACAAAGAAATGTCGTCGCATACCACATCTTGGCACAAACTTAGCATAGAGGAGGAGATAAGTCTTGACTGACTGCGACCATACTCACACCGATTAGACAATATTGGATCTTCAAGTTTGTATGCAGCTGAAAGCATTGGGGAAAAGTGATCTATTAGCCAGAATCTTAATTGTGACTTAGTTTATGCGGAGAGAGAAATAAACATTCCTTTTTATTTATTTTTTGGCCAACATATTGAAAGGTTGGCTGTGTCATACGTCTAAAATTCATCTCCAAGATTGTTACAAGAGACGTTGTTCTAAGAGCTGTGTGCTATTCCATCACTTAGATGGGTGCAACATTCAAGAGCAGGATAGAAGTGATGCTAAAAGGGTCAGTCTAAAGAATAGACTTGGGCAGTGTCAATCTATTACTTATCTTATCTACAGATTTCAGCTGCCCCTGAATGAATAAGGAGCACTCAAAATTTCAAAGACACAAATATGCGAATTTCAACAGATTGCTTGAAAGAGAAACTAATATTGATTACCAAATAGATCGACATGCATTAACAGTATCGAATGCATCTCCCAAATCTAAACATAAACAATACAGGCCCTTCTCAAATCAACATGCATTTGCCATACATCGCTACAAGATAAGCAGATACGCTATGCAGCCATTGGAAGACAAAACCCAAGAAACTGTTTGCAACGAATTCAACGTAAGCCTACCGTTACAGCATGCAAAACGCAAGAGTATAGACAAGACACACAAACTATTTGACAAAAAGCGCCAATGAAATGCTCAGACAGAAACACATATGATCTGTTTCATAAAATGACTCAAGAAATTACATTTTCTGAAAAGCGGTGATTGTAGGTTAAGTACAAAATGCATCGCACAAGGAAGCTCTCAAAAACTCTGAATTAATAATGTATTATGGAACACACCCTAACATTACAAGCTTTGCTTGTGCCCTAGGTGTATGAAGTCATTTAGTTAAGAGAATGAGAGTTACACATACCTCACATTTAAGTAGCCCTCTTTGCATCACGTATATAGTTGATCAGAAGGTGTGCATCGTTCACCCTCACGCCCATGCTGGCTATCTTGGAAGCTTCCCCAGCCTCCTTCTTCCTCTGACATCGAAGAACGTCCTTGATTTGTTCCGTGGAAGTTAATATGTATCATTCCTGCCTTCCAGCCCCCAGTCGTTTTTTCCATCATTCCTTTTAAATCTTTTTTTTTTTTTTATTTTTTACCCACAGACCTGTTTCCCTTTGAAACCAAAACCAAGATCCCCCCAAAATCTCATCCAAATGAAAAATATAAAGGCTTCTCTTTTAAAAAACAAAAAGAAAACAAAAACAACAGGTTTCCTTTTCAGACCATCCGCTAAAACTGTGCATACACTTGCATGCAAATACTTATTTTTCTTATTTGATAAAAATCACTTGATTTTTCCCAGCTTTTAGGATTTACTAAAACAAAACTCCACCTTTTCTATCTTTATTTTGTTTTAACAACAATTTCAATCTTATCCTCTTATTTATTTTAATACACTAATTAAAATAATTATCTTTTCCCCCATGTTTTGTTTCTATTTTCACTAGCTTTGAAATCTTTATCCCTTTTATTTTAAAATTACATTATTTAATTTTAATCATTAAAATAATTAACCACCTTATCTCTTCTTAATTATTAAATAATTAATATCATCTCAAACATGGTTCTTTTAGTTATCATCAATTTAGGTTTCTTTTCAATCCTTTTAAATCAATTAATTCAGTTACTCCAGGGTAATCAATATCGCTAAATCACCTAATTCAAATTCCCATAATCCATATGAATTAAGAAACACAATGTGACAACATTATTCTCAAACGAACATATTCAATAGCAACATGACCGCACAACAAACCACTTACTTGAATAATAGTGACAACCAAAACGGAGGGCACTACATCAAGTTAATTATTCCCTGACACATTACACATAGCTAAACCAAATTGATTTTATCCTACTTGGTGGTGGCCACATCACTAATTTCACCACCTATGATTCCAATTGCTTTACCAACCTTGAGATTTCCATTAAAATTCTCAACCATCACACATCACTTATCCTTTCAATTATATGTTCCTACTATAATTATCAGAAGAAAAAAAAGTTTATCTTGCTTACCAAATGATAAAATAGTTTTATTATGTGCATAAACAAGCAACTTGTTGCCCAAATAACTTGTTCTTCTTGAGAATTCCTCTTAGCTATGATATCCCTTTCTTTAGTTGACAACTTAAGTTCATTAACTTTATGAATTTATAGAAGCTTACCAGTGAAATGTAGCCATCCATAATTCATAGCTCTATTAGTTCTCACCATATAATTCATTGTATACATAATTCTCACCCATGGATATATTAATTTATATACTTATTTGGCTGCATGAGGTGGTGAGTCTATTGGCACATATGATATTAAAACCATTAAAATTTTCAGCCTTCATGTGTCTTACCTTATTACATGGATCCTATATTCTTATGAACAAACAACTTTGAATTTAAAAAATATATTTTATGTGCCCCTTGTTGCAAGTTGTGTCCTTCCTCCTTGTGCCAATCATTTGATAATTTCTATGATGAATTATTTTGAACTATACAGAGTGGCTACAATCAATTTTTTCTAAATTTTGCATGCCTCAAGTATTATTATTGAAAAAATAATCAAGGTTTCTATCTTTATTAGTTGATTTGAAAATATTTACAAACTTGAATTGAATATTAGTATTTGCTAAGGAATTATTCTAATGTGAATGTTTATGCCTTTCCAACAAGGTCATATTGAGATTTAACCTCATATATTTCTTGAATTAGAATATTCTTTTGAAAAAAAGGTTCATACCTTCCATTTTTTTCTTTATGCTCCACTATCACAATTTCTTCCTTGATCTTTTCCAATTTTATTGTATCCATCATCTCTTATGGTTCTACGGTTTTCTTTTCCAGCTCTTCTAGTTCTTTTCCTTTGCTCCCACATCTTTGAATTGGATCCCAATGTTCTTTGTAAAAAACAAAGCTTTTGTTTTCTCAAATAATTTTTAAGAACTTCATTTTTTATTGTTGCATGGTGAATTTTTCATTTATATACAAACTTTATTTGGCTTAGGCTCAACTATGTCAAACTTTTTTATCCATCCTTAGTGACTTTTTGAATTTCCTCTTCTTTTTTTTGTGTTCTTATGTAGTCATAAAGTCTCTTTCTTATCTAGATTCCTTCTTTCAAGATAAATAAAATAGTCATCAAAAGACATTAGCTTTTTGAATTTGTTAGACAAATTTTGATATTGACTAAAAACTTTGAGGGATTCAAATTTGTAAATTTCATCTCTATCCCATTTTTCCAAATAATTATTTCATTCTTCTTTTATAATGACCAATTTCATTAGTATCTTTTAAAGAAGATTCATGATACCAAATCTCTATTTCACCAAGAATCAAGCATTGAATACTAACATATAACTTCTAAAATTGGCATGCAAACATTGAATATTGACATGCAAGTGTTGATCACTAACATGCAACTATTAAAACTAACATGCAAATAATGAATACTAACATGAAATTTTTGATCAATGATATGGAGCCTTAAAACTTAGTATGCAACATGAATAAATTGCAACAATGGTTATCTTCTCCAATAAGTTGGAAATATCATAGCTTTCATACCACTATAATATCCTAAATGAATCATCTTACCAAATTAATTAAAAGTAATGGACCACAAAAATCTAATGCAAATCATGGTATTCAACCCATATACAATTAATTTCAAATATAAACTGAAATACCCACAAATTTCATCAATTTCTCTAATGCTTAAGTGACTAGCTTGACATAGTTTTTCATAGAAAACATAATCAACTTCCTCTATTTATATTATCTAATAAAAGTACATAAAATATACTACTACAAAAACAAAATCAACAACAACAACAAACACAACAGAAGCAAGAGTTTGAAACTATCATGCCAAAATCTCTCACCATAATATTGTAGCATGCGCACATTGACAACATTGGAAGACTTCAACCTAGATATGAATAACTACACCCCATAAATATGATGTAGATTGATATAATAGAACAATAATAATTAAAATAATGTTCTAAAACATCACACACTCTAAAAAAATAATAATCCAAACTCTAAGTGAAACAACACACTTCTTCCCCTACAACCTACAACTAAACAAGCACGCAGTGAAATAAATTATTCTATGAATATTTGAACTCCACTGCAATCCCTAAATTAATTTTATCTTTGAACCAAAAGGGTTTCTTCCTTTCATTCTTATCTTCAATTGGTTTTCATCCACATAATATTTTCGTATGAACACACACAAGCTTTCAAACAAATTTTTGTAGAGTTTCTATATGTTAAAATGAGATTTCTCAAATGTGTAATAACCTCCAAATAAATAGAGAAAGAAATTGAAATTCCCCTCTTTCATGGGAAATGAATAACATAAAATCAAATCCACTCTCATAACTTCTAGTTAGAAATACTCCATAGCTCTCGATGCCTCAAATAGTCGAGCCATCACAAATTAAATATTTAATATTTAAGTGGTCTAAATAGTAATACTTAAAAATTAAAATATTTTGCATACAAAATTTAATATTAAATAAATTATTTTTTCAATACTTACCATAGCCCATGTACAGTGTTGGAATGGACTAATTGGATCCCCATTTGAAATTAATTAAAGGGGGACATAACATGGTTATGATAAATTTGTTACTTGAAAAATCTCAATGTCATGTCAAAAATCAACTAGATGTTTTCTATATAATGTTTCATATTATATATATGGCTACTCGTGATTGTTATTACTTTTTCATTTAAAAAATTATCCAAATCACCCCATTCAAATCCATAATAACCCTTCCAACCTAAACTAGGATGGTGGTTGGAATTTAAGTTTCACCTGAGATCCTTTTAAACCACCTTAATAAATTGTTTTCCCCTCCTCTCTAGTTCTCCATTCCTCTTTGTTGCTCCCCATGTCTTCCCTTCCCCACCCCCTTTCCCTCAGTGCTTTCATCCCTTCCTTCTAGACAATGATCAACCTCATGTTGAAGCTCATTTGTGTTCTCCCCTTCCTTTTCCTCCCTTCCTTAAAGCCAATGATCAACCTCAAGTTGAAGCTCATAAGTATTATCTATAGATATATTATACTAATATTTTTAAATTTTATTTATAGTTCATTTTATAATATATGATTCTTAATAATATAGTATTGTAAATATAATATTTTAAATTTCATTTTATAGTCTGCCATCTCTAATTATATTTTTGCTTAGAAAGGATTATTTTTAAGTGTATTATAAGTATTTTATTATCTAATTGTCTCTTTTAATTATGTGTTTGTTGTACTTAGAGGTGTCATATTATATCTTTCTATTTGTGTACATTAGCATAAAAGAAATATAACCAAGCATAAATAGCATAATATAGTAAGACAAGTATATTATCTTATAATAAATATTTCAAATTATCTTCTTATAATCTATAGTATATAGTTAACCCTTTATTTTATTTTAATATTATCTATAGGTATTTTATAGTTAATTATTTTTAACTATAATAAATGTATATATTATCTTATAATAAATAAAAAATTTAGATATTATTCCATAGCTTTCTAATTTGCATATTTTTATATTTTAGATATTTTAAAATACATTATTTACCATCTTATAACTATATTTTGATTGTTATCCATTTATTAGTTTTAATATTAATTATATATATTATAATAATATTGTTTGGAGTTACATATAGCATTATACTCTCATATTTGATTTTCTTGTGGGAATTCATGCTTTCATATAGTTACGGCTATAATATGATAATTAGAAAACTATAAATAAAATGTTCTTTTAATGTGTTATTATAAGATAATTTTCTATAAATAGAATAATTAATACTTATAATATGTTTTGATTAGATTAAGATTGGAAGGGCCAGTACCCATAACAAAACAACCATAGAGGTGAATGAGGGGTTCACGAGAAGTGAGATGCCAAGCCAAAATTAAAACACAAACTTAAACTTGAATAGTTTGTCTAACAAAAAGAAACAGTGAAAACACATAAAACAAAGACCAGCACAAAACCATAAGACACCTACAGGTCTCCCAACAAATTGAGACCACCGATAGCATTCCATTTCCAAGACAAAAATTGGAGCTTCTCTTCAAAAGTTAGGGGGGCTTTCTGAGTAGCCTAAGTATCCATCATGGCATCCCAGGTCGATGTTTTAACCATTTTACCTTTCTTCTGTGTGTGACTATCATCCTTGTCATCATCAACCACCCTTTTACCTTGGTTCTTCCTTAATTCCTATTGAAACATTTGAATGGTGAGGGTGGTGTTCTTCATGGTCTCTTTGTTGTAGTTAGTGATAACCCTAAGGCATTGAGTGGTTTTCTCTTGATTATTATGAATAGCCTTAATCTCCATTTGTAAATTCCTTTTATCATCCTCTATATTGACAATGGCTCTCTACTCTTTCAACTCCTTCTCCAAATTGGCCCACCTCTCAAAAAACTTGGCCAAGGAGGTAATTAGATCCTAGTGGGCATTGTCCTCCACCTCACCCAACCATGGGACCTACTACTACAAAAACTTACTTTCTAGTGTCTGGATTCTCTCTTTGGTTGTAACTAGTTGGCCCAACAACCACTTCAAAATATCATTTTGGACATTAATCGTCCTAGAGATTTCATTATTTTTTTTGTAGAGGGCATCATTTGAAGCACTAGAGTTAAAACCCACCCTAGGTTCAGTATGGGTCCCCTCCAAATTTATACAGAGGTTGGGGGAATTTGGGAGGTTAGGGTTTAAAATAAGGGGGTAGTAAGGACATTAGAGACCTCAGCATGGGCAAGGGAGTTCTTGGGAGAGTTGGCAGGGGTGGGGTTCCACAACACATCGTCATCCAAGTTTTCTGATTCATCCGAATCAGAAGTAATAGTTGTGGGTTCTAACAAGGGGATGCAATTGATGGGGTAGGGAGTGGAATCCTCATTAGCAGAGGCTTTTCCATAGGCCTAGGAGCAACACCGAATGACATGGGGGTTTCATCAAGGGTAATGGAGAGACTGGGGTTTGTAGGGGGTTCGGTGGGGTCATGAATTATCAAAGTTTTCTTTTTAATAGTGGCAGGGGAGGGTAAAATAGTGACATGGTACTTATAGAGATGAAAGATAAGACTCTAGTGAATGGGTAAATTCTTTTTTTTACCCTGAACATTTTTTATAGTTTCCTCCAGTGAGGAAAAAATCCAAAAGACGAAATTCATTTTTACATTATACTAGAGGTGATTAAGCATTGGAAATAAATGAGCATGAAAGTGATGGAACTTCCCCTCGAGCATAACCTACCTCATGAAGACCTCAGTAACTTTACTTTAAATACCAGACAGGTCTGCATGATTAAAGCCATTATGGAGTCTATTCACCTTCTCACCATCTTTCAAGAAGCATTCTATGTCCCTTTGATAGTGGCCTTTGGATTTATGAGGGATGTACACTCCCCCCAAAGATAGCCTCGTCATTTATGCAATTAACTCAGTAGTCACTGTGAATGAGGTCTCACTGATAGTGATAGTTCCGTTCACCCAGGAGGTAGTGAATGCCCCCAAAATCTTGGGCTCATGCCTCTACATCCCTTCCATAAATGAGGCCAGCTTACCTCACTGCAAGATGGTCCATACATCCTTCTCTTGTTTCCACACCTCACAACTATTAGGCTGTTCCTAAACCAGATCAACTCCCATTGTAGAAATCTCAAACTTTAGAATAGGGCCACAGAGATTGGAGAAATGACTCAATAAAAGCTAGAGCTGCTAGCTAATGTGTTTATAAAAAGTCAGATTAGAAGGGTTAATTTTCCATAAATGAAAAGTGCGGAAAATATCAACAAGAGCTGACAGCATATCCAACTCAATCTCAAATTGGCAGTACTTTAGCGTCATGGTGAATTAAATCGCACACATGACCAGGGATATGAAGGATATTATCCCATATTACTAAATTTGGTGTGAAGGTGCCAAGATTTTCCAATGCATTAGTAACTTTATTGTCGTTTTGAAACACATGCACAGTACTACAATTTCTGAGGGTAATCATAAGATTGCAAGTTGAAGACACAGGGTCTTAGAGGGTCCAACAAGGCGAGGTGTTCCCCATCAGCATGAGAATCATTTTTCTAGAAACTCCCTCGATGATTAAGTTGGACAACGTAGCCTATGCGGAAATTTCTATGTTGTGGAAAGTCATCGCCACCTTAGAAAAGGTAGATGAATGCACCTCCAAGGTAACCGCATAAGCCAAAATTAATTCCCCTTGTGATCCGAGTTAACCTCACTCCCACCCGCTCGACCAAGGTTAGGTTTCATAAAGCCTCTTGAAGTTATGATTCAACCAACTAGGTCGGGGGGGGACTAGGGAGTATTACGCCTGTCCAAAAAAATGACAGAGTTGAGAGAATTAAGAACCTCAAACAAGTTCCAGCTTGCCGCAATAGAGACCTCTAGATTGTTAGGATTTATTTTTGGCTTACAGGAGGTGACTGAAATAATTTCAACAACCTGACTCTTATTGGCCACTACCAACCACAAGGACCTTTTGTCTCTGAAGACCCTATTATTGTGCTAATAGGTATAATATGTTAATGTGTCTTTTTCTTTTTATTTATTTAGTCATTTTGATTTATTACAATTTTCATATTTACCTTCTCTTGCTTTCATATTCTAATGGTGGATCATGGAGTTTGATCTGAAACATTGTTAATAAAAATCTACATTGATCAAATTCAGAAAAAAAATATTGACTAATTCAATATGAATTATGGAAATTTCATGATTTAATGGTAAATATTCAACCAAGGAACCTTAAAATTATAGTTAAAAAAAATTTAAAATCTATACTTGAATTTCACATGAAATATTAATATTCCATTATGTCATTGTTCTAATTTTAAAGTTATGTGTCTCAATAATATTAATCATGATTTTTTAGCGTGCATACAATTAAAAAATAGAAAATTTAAAAATGGATAAACAAATGACTATATTAACATTTTTATTATTTATATAATTGTAACTTAATAATAAAAAAATAGAATGTAAAATATGGATGATTACTTTTAAAATTTACATACAAAACAAAAACAAAAAAAATTACTCTTATAATTAATTATAAACTCTAAATTTGATACAATTAGAATAAAAAAAAAATTCAAAATAATCTTAATAACTTTCTTAAAAAATAAAATCATTTATATTCAATCTTGAGAAAATCTTAGAGTGTGCATCTCCCCAACAACTACAAATCTTCAATCTCAAATAACACCATTTTATTCAATCTCAGGAAATAGTTAGAAAAGCTCCATTTGTTGTCCATCTGAAAGGATAAGTTATAGCATAAATTTGATGGTTGTATGGCCGTATTTACGCAGTTTTTCCATTATACATCTATTAAAAAAAATTGGACCTGTATCAATAAAAGGGGAGATATTAGACATGTTTTTAGACTTGTTTATAAAATTATTATACCTATAATATTTTTAAAAATAAAATATTTCCATCATGAGAAATTTGCTAAACAGGCATAGTAGACCGTCAAATTTATGCTCAGCAATTATCTATTTATGTCAATAGCTTTTATTATTTATGAGTGAATATTGCTAAGACTAAACAATTTGGTGACACAACATCATAATAGCGGAGACAAGTTTTTCTCTCATGTTTTAGTTTCCTTCCATTCTCTTTCCCAAATCTAAATTGGCTTAAAAAAATCTCTATCTAGTTATCTATGATACAAATCAGCTCCATTACACCTTGTATAATAGCAACCTATTGTAATGAAAGTTGTTTGCTATGAGCTTTTGGTGTGAGTTAGAAGTACATAATGAGACCCACCTAGGACTGGAGAAATGAAAGAGCTTGTTGGCGTGAAAAAAGATAATGACACCCATTTGAGTGTCGTGCAACACACAGAGCTTCTGCACTTTCTTTGTCAATTCAGCTTGCCATTTTTAAAACATTCCAATCTTATTCTTTTTGTCCTGAATTTTCTTCAATTTGATCCTTCTTCGCCCCTTCTATAGGGGGATGGTCATTCAAAAAATGCTTAGGTATACAGGGAACATGGAATGTGAACTGGGACATTGCCCCCATGAGCAAAGGAGAATAATCCCACCACCCTATGGATGGGCATGAGCTTTCTTGCAAAGGATGACACATAGTCCTAAACAGTCAAGTGGAGAAGTTTGGTTTTGCATTGGGATGACTCTAGGGTGATTCCATGGTCTCAAACTAAGGAAGCAAGTAAGTGGATGTTGCATGGGATGAATTCATGTGTGAGTTGTCCACAATGATAAATGTTCTTGTTGAGTTGGGTGAGCCCAATATAATGACGCTCTTTGGGGAAGCTATGGTGGATATTTGTTAAGTTGGAAGGGTGCTTGCAAGAGTAAGTTAGATATTAAGTAGGATCTTGGGTGACCCATGGTAGATAAGAGTAAGATATTAAGTAGGATCTTGGGTGACCCATGGTAGATAAGAGGGGGATATGGGTGACTTGAGGAATCTACTTGTCCTAACTATTAGAAGGAGGGATTGAGAAGTTCGAATGGAACAGAGGGAGGTGAATGCATTAGTGCTTGAACAATGCTAGTACAATGTTGAACCAACTTAGGGTGTTTGTGAAAACATCATAAAGTCCCATATAGTTGTGAAACAAGGTGCAACACAAGGGAGGAGCCACCAAACTAGGTAACAAAGGAAAAAAGTAGGTTACAAGTGAATCAATCTATGCTAGAATTGGATGCTTATTAGGGAATTCAAGGACTATCTTGGGGAATTAGTAGAAAGGATTAGGGAGTTAGTCAAGGATATTGAATGGAGGAATTGGAGTTTTGGAATGAGGCCAAAAAGGAGACTTAATGATGAAACATGGTTGGACCATGAAACCTAGGAAAATGGTGCCATAACTTAACAACATTCAAAGAGTGGACAAGCATCAGGAGGAATTTGTCATAAATTATGGAGTAGTGAGTTATGGGTCTTGGTGCTTTAATTTGGCCAGAACTTCATGGAATAAAACTAAATGATAGGGGAATTTATAGAAGGAGAAAAATTATTTGAACCATATGGTCATACCATAGAGTACCTGAGATCATGACAAGGTTAGGAGAACTATGGCAATAAAAATAAACATGTAGTTGGGCCACTAGAGTATGTTGAGTTGGGGTAATGATAATAGCTTACACATCAGTGATGCAGTCAACATGGAAATGAAGTCAAGAGACACTTATTTGAGGTGATTGGATACCAACTAGTTTGTGATTCAATGGGACTTGATAGATGACTGGGTTATGTGGATAGAATTAGAGTGGACAAGTCAACTACTTGGATAGTGAATACATTCCTTTAGGCAAGGGCATTGGAAAACTCTAGAAGTTTGAATGATGAGATAGGATGGGGAGTTGATGATTTATTGAGTTAAGTATTAAACACAAGAAGTGAGTCAACAAAGAAAATTTTCCACTAGGATTAGAAGTTACACATTAGACTAAGACTTAGGGGGAATTCTTTTTGATAGGGTATTGTATAATAAAATTTCTCAACAAAACGGTTTTGATGAGCTAGATGTGATGAATGTAAACTTGGGATGCAACAAGGGGTGCTACTCATGTAAAATGGTCTAGTGTTGAGGGTGTCACCTATTTTGAGTGGGGGGAAGTGTAGGGGATAGTGACGAGAAAATGTCTAGGTAAATAAGAAACATGCAATTTGTCACATCCCATTCTCACTTACTCTTAGAGGGTATATTTTTAATAATTAATAAATGATAAAATGTTTGAGTATTTTATGGTTAAACAAGATGCATTAAATGTGATGATATTATGATCAATATGTTATTATTATAGTTTATTATTCATCAATATTTTTCAAAATATTCATGCAAACTATTAAATGTTTGGACTAATATATGATTTGTTATGATGTTTTAACATTCTTATAATTTTTAAATGATTGGTGAATAGTACGAAGTAATTGGTCATTATCATAAATCTTATGTGGCTAATATTTTAATTATTATTACTAGTTTGTGATTATAAGAACCTATTGTTGATGCAGACTAACTATTGTCTATTAGCATGAGGTGGATGTAGGTTAAGTATTTCACACTTGCATGTAGAGGGAGAGCATCATCTAGGAGACAAAGCTAGATTGTGAAAATGGGGAAGTTATACATACCTACTAAGAACCCACACACTTGTATGAATTTATAATTTGATAATATGATAATGTATTCACTGATTCAGATATAGCAGAAATCTACTTATGAGTGTTGTCAAAAACATTGGGTAGGAAGTCATGGTTGCTCTTGAGTGTTTGCATGATTTCTATACCTTAAAAGGTTGTTACATTTAATTATTTATGTTAGTAAATTATACTATTTTATTGTTTGAATTATGTTATTAAATTTTTAGTGTGTTAAGGAAATTAAAAACCATAGTTTCTAGCTTTACTATTTGATGAGCTACTATGAAAAACATATTTTCATTTAAAATTATTAGATTTTTTTACTTAGAAAACCTGTGAGAAAATATGGGGGATGGGCATTTGGTTTAACCCTAAGTTGTAGGTTTGTTGTAGCAAGAAAGGTCAACCCAAAGGCTAGAAACTCAAACTGATATTTGCTATTTTCATGCATTCAATTAATTAGAAGGGATTATTTTGGCTTTCTATTGAAATATTGAAGGAAACGGTCAACCATGGAGCCCATGAGGGTTTTCCTAGAAGAGTAAAGAAACAAAGAGAGGTCATAGAGCTTGTTAGAGAGTTATTTCGAGCCATTTTTGTGGGTATGTGAATATGTTGGAGATTCTATCAAGCAATACAATCCATGGCTGTATTTCACACACACACACACACACACACACACACATATATATATATAGAGAGAGAGAGAGTATAAACAACATTGTCAATGCATGTATATTATATGCTTGGGTGTTTTCAAATAGTCATGGGTTGATTATATGTAGATATGAGTTGAATTTTTTTAGATATATTCAAATATTTTCAATAAGAAATAAGAATCATTTTAGCGAATTGTATATGGATATACATTTTAGATTCCATTTTCATCCAATTTGAATAGAACTGTACATAAATATTATTAAATTATTTTATCCAATTTAATTATGGCTACACATAGATGGTTTTAATCAATTTTCAAGAAATTTTAATACGAATGTACGTAGAGATTTTTTAAATTTATTTTAACCAATTTTATTATGGAAGTATATGTTTTAAATCCATTTTATAGAGGTTGAAATTCATTTATATTGATTTTATATATGACTGTGCATAGAGTTTTATATCCATTTAAACCAACTATACATTAACTATGCATAATCATTTCAGCCAATTTTATATGGATGCTCATAGAGTTTTTAAATTCATTTTTCTAATTAATTTAAATAGCATTGTACACAAATTATTAAATACATTTTATTCAATTTAATTATGGTTGTATATAGAGGCTTTTCATCTATTTTCAGCCAATTTTAATATGGCTGTACATAGGGATTTTTACGTTTATTTTTAGCCAATTTCATTATGGTTGTACATGAGGATTTTAATCCATCTTAGGGAATTATATTATGACTGTGCATAGATAGTTTTAAATCTATTTTATCTGAATGTATTATGGCTTAGTATAGAGGTTTAAATTCATTTAAATTGATTGTATGTATGATTGTGCATGGAGGTTTATATGCATCCAAACCAACTATATGTCATCAACTATGCTAATCATTTAAAAATAAAACCATTATTCTTAATCATTTTAGTCAATTTTACATAGATGTGTATAGAGGATTTAAGTGAAAATTTTAATATGGATTATTAAATCTATTGTTGTACATAGAGGTTTTAAATTTATTTTCAGTCAATTTTAATATGGTTGTGCATAATTTTTTAAATTTATTATGGCTAATTTCATTATAGTTGTATACAAAGGTTTTTAATCTATTCTCATCAATTATATTATGGTTGTGTAGAGAGTTTTAATTGAATGTATTATGGTTGAATATAGAGGTTTAAATTCATTTAAATTGATTGTATATATTACCATGCATAGAGATCTATATACATTTAAATTGACTATATATTGTGAACTATGTACATATACCTAAATCTATATAAGCCAACAATATAGGGTAAAATATGTGAAAATTAAATTAATACAATAATATATTTAACTATACATTTTGGTACACTTGGACTATAAGAACCTATAAACAATGGAGATTAATTACAAGCATAAATGAACAATATAAAATAAGTATGAAGTTGACCAAATGTATTAGCCAAACAGTTGTGTATATAAATGCAGGAGGTAGGAACTTGACCTCCATTAAATGAGGTCAGGACTCTGTTGGTTCCCAAATATGCAATCAACTTGAATACTAAAGGGGTGCTAGGCCTAATGGTCAGATTCAAGGAGAAATTTGGCCAACAAATGAGAGATTGATATAAAACCTTTCTCCCTTGCACTTCAGGCTTTGTGAGACTTGGGAGGGTTATCCCGATAGTGTGTTTATAGATACTTGTGTGATAAATCACTAGAACACTGTAAATAGATAATTCTCCTTCAATTGTTAAATAGACATAATACCCTAAATATTTGGTTGACCTTCATGGTAATGTCTGATTTAAACATGAGAAATATAATGTGTTAAACTCCATACACAATCATACTGCGATAGAAAAGTAAAGTTGATTTTAATTTGTAGCTACCACAATCAATCTCAAGAGAATGCAACATTAAAATACCAATTCCATATTCCAAGATGGAGCCACCTAAACCATGTAATTTAAAATTCATCAGAACATTTACCCTATCATAATTATGCCTACTAGGTGATGCCTTAAACCACTGATACCAAAAACTCAACTAGTCATACTTAATAATCCCAACACACAGTTGCATAAACCTCTATTTATGTTAATACAATTTAACTCATTCTTTGAATGAGAGTAATAACACTAAACATACATTCAAGGAAAGACAAGAAGAAAAATACTAGCAATCTTTGATTACTCATATTCAAAATTTATACATATAAATATAAAAATTCCGTGATTAAATTCTCCATTACATGACTCAAAATATTCCAAAACTTGAAACCAACACTTATTCATTTCAAACTTGTTACAAATATGTATTTCCCTGTGGGACCAAAATGTGAGCAACTTCCAACAAAGTGCAATAGAAAAATATATTTAAGGGAAAAAAAAAAGAAATCACAAATGAAAATCCCTCTTGACAACTGGCATAATTCAGGTCATTTGATCAATAACCACTCCTACTTGAAGAAAAGCCCCTTCTGCACTTTGCTTTCCCACTCCCTTCATTTTTACTTTCCCTGCAACTAAAATTTTGGTTTTTACCGTAGCTGAAAAATTATTTTATTTATGAAAACTTTCACTCATCTCCATTAGGCACTTGGCATAAGGTGAGCCATTGAATCCATATTAGTCTCCCTTTTGAAGAATGCCTCCTCTTCTTTATTTACTCACTTAGCAACAAAAAAATTATTTTTACCTCGTGAAAAAACTTCACTCATTTGTTTTGTCCTGCAGCTGAAAATTTGGTTTTTAATGTGAAGGCCTTTACTCTTTCTCCATCGAGCTATAAAAACCCATTTACCTGTGTATTTACCTTCACGTACTTTCTCATCATTAAAATTCTATTAAATAAAAAATATTAGGCACAAGCCACGGGCCCCACCATCGCTTTACACAAACATATCATGCATCGTTGTTGCAAAAAGAAATGGGTAACACAATACAATGATGGGTGATAAAAGAATGCAATATCGCACATTGCTAAAGTAAAGAGAAATGAGAGACAGAGTATGTGCAGGATCATGATGGGCCAAAAAGTGGCGATATGATGGGTATGTGGTTGATGACTTATTTTTTACCCAAGATTGATGAAACAAAAAGGATTTTTAAAGGAGATTCTCAACTTTCCACTAATATAAATTATGCTTTAATTTGAATTTAATTAATAATTATTATTCATTTTCTATTTGAATTACGACTAAAGTCCTAATTGATAGGTTGATTGAAAAACATCTATAGCTTTCAAATGATATCACATTTTTTGAATCTGAAAAATGTGTCACATTTTATGCTTCACATACTATAGGATTAAAAAAAAATGAATTTCATGAAGTTTTGACCAAGTTAAGGTGGTCAGACATACGAGTTTTATTTTTTTAAAGTTGTAACAAAAAAATCATAATTAATTATATACTTGGAAAATAATTGCAAAAAAATATGCATCACATCGGGACATGAGTCCTCTACTTATATCTAAAATATTATAAAAAAATATTATCATTTTATTGTGGTTAGGGTGGTCGAGACACCTACTTATTTTTTCCCTAAAATTTAAGTACTACTATATTGAAATTTCAAATTTTCACCAAATAGATTTTTTTAAATAAACCTAGTAGTTTAGAAAATACATTCAATTTGCTACATATTCTATTGTTACATATTTTTGAAATAATATAAATAACTTATTCAAATTTTTACGTCAAGTTTCCTAACTCTGATTTTTCTAAATTTTTTGCCACTTAAGGGCATGTCTTTTCCATGATCCTGCACATACCCGACACAATACAACAATGGGCAATAAAAGAATGTAATTTTGCACCATCATTTATGTATTGAGGAGAAAAAAATTGAAACTTGCAATGGGCGATAGAAATCATTAGCTTTTTGTTTTGTTGCTCTTCACATTTTGTTGCTTCTCTATGAACTTTGGTAGCATTAGGAAAATGTTTATAGTAGTCAACATGTAACTCTATCTTCTTCTCAGCAAATCCATGTGTACGTAGGCTTTCCACAATTGATAGTTGGTTGAACACATAGGGAACATTCATTAATTTTGACACTGCTTTATGTACCTCATTAGTAGTATTGTTTTTCTTTCAAAGTGTTGAAGTTGAGAACTTCTACATTGCAACCTCGACATCAAAGCATAACATGTAAGTTGAGGGCACCAAATGCACAGATCTTAACAATGTTCATTTATAATCTTTCCATTGTTCTACTTCATGATATGCTAGAGCTAAACCTAATAAAATTTGGATGTCGATGCCAAAATAGAATTCCCTCAAACAATTTTGATATATTTTAACTGTAAGTGAAGTTGTCCCTCTGCAAAGTAAACAATGTGCTAGATCACCCATACATTGGGCATTTGAACAAAGATGTTTCCTACAACAACTTCTTATACCTATGTAAAATTTCCTTTGTAATATCAAATTGGCCCCTTTCAGCTAGCACAATGGTTGCCCCATTTGCAACATAAACATTTCCTAGTCTCTATGACAACATTTTACAAGACAATTCTCAAACCTTCTCAAGATATGTTGCCTCATTTTGTGGATTGATGGAAAATGATATTTTCTTGCTCACATATGTTCTTCATTTTCATAATTATAGAAGAATCATTGACTGTGTTGCAATGCATTCTAGAAACTCCTTTTCTAATAGACTGGAAGTCAGATCCCATTAGCAACATCAGAAGTTTTGGGTATTGTGCCAATGATTTCAATAGGTCTACCAGCTGAAGATACAATTCACTACTACCATAGATATCTATCATGGAATCATTGTTCAGTAAGTATTCTAGAAAATGGCCAACTACATTCTCCTGGCCAAGTAGAATATGAGCCGAAAAACCTAAAATGGTTTGAATTTGATTTGTAGCTCTAATTTGAAGAACATATAATAGGTATTTCAGCACACTTTTTTCCTAGCAATCAAGCTCCTTTTCTACCCATCTTTTATCTTTTTATCACATTCTTTAATATACTCTCCAAGCCTTCCCAATTTGGGCTCCATGTTTGCTCCTTTTTCTGTAGCAATTTCCAATTCACTGATCAATTTTTCTACAACAGATTACTTTGAACCACCTTTAGTCCTAGGGTTTTCTGCATCAAGAGGTGCAATTATTTTTTCCATATTTCTCTTCACTATAGCTACTATAGTAGAATAAATATCAAACTATTTGGAGCTTTCAAGATAATTGTACAGTTCTGAAGGAGAAATATTTAAATAGAACACAAAGCTGTAGGAAAAAGAGTATGCCACTAGTCAAACAAGGACTTATGGAGGGAATTTAATTTTTCAGAAGATTGCTCCACTGATAGTATCAAATATCCAAGGGAAAACCCTTGATATTTTTGATATATTCCCCCATCCATTTGTATATCTCTAGAGCTCTCCAAACATTTAAAATTTTCTAGAAATGAAGCAAATGTAGCCATAATATTAGTTGATTCCTTCTGTAATATGAATTTTGTCCTCCTCTTCAATTCAAGAATGGAAACAATACATGGTGCATGAGGAGAATCAAATGAATTTATCTTTTCTTCCCTTATTTTCTCCTTAAAATTCCCTAAACCTTTTGTATTTCCTTGCCCATGTGACTACCCCCTGAAAATATTCATCAATCCTTTAATTTTTTATCATCTCTACTTGTCATATTGACTATCCATCTCCATTGTGTATTTACCATCTTATACTTGTGACCTATGGATGGATGAATATTCTTTGCCAACATGAGTGATCTTCATAATCTTAATGTATCATTGTCCTCCTTGACACAATTGCATTAGGGCTACACATGGACTCAATATATAAAAAAATCAAAGCTCTGCCCTGGTGAAAGGGATTGTAACTACTTGGGACAAATATGAAGTAGCCCTCTATTTTAGAAAAACCCCAAATAGGGGCATGTTTCCAAGCATCACATACATCACACTGAACCCAAAGGTTATTATTGTATTACTTGTTTAAATATTCATCTCCGATTGCCAATAAAGGGTCTTCATTGATTGATTTCAAATCGTTGTAGCAAGCAACATTTATGAATTTTGAGAGTTCCATCAGTGGCTCTTTCTAGGGGCGTTTGTTCCTTAGTGAATAGAGTGAGATTTTAGAATCTTCTAGAAGATCAAACCAAGTGCCAAAACCATTAGGTGACCTGCAATTTTCATTATTCAACTTTTCAAACCTCATTCGGTGGCCTCAAGCCACCAAATAAAAAAGGAGAACTATTATTTTCCTCTATCAAAAACTAGCTTGCTAAAGGATCTGATATACCTCAATCCATACTTTCCTCTGTCACACCACAACAACATGAGTAACTTATTCCTGCAAAAACAAGTGTTAGACTACCTTTGAAAAGTGAGAACTTGCTCCATATTTAGTTTTTCTATCACATGAAAACCAAATCATATAGGCCACATCACTGCAACTCATTTCACTTACTGATTATGTGTCAAGTGACAAAATATGAGGATAGTGATCAGAACTATATGAAGACACAACCTTATCACATTTACTAAACCCATCATAATGATTAGGCTTAGAAAAGATATCATGTCTCAAAAAAAGTGTACAATCCTCCTATGTATTAAACAGAGAATTCTCACACGTTTGTAACTCCAACTAAATTACATCATAGGTGAGTTTATAATCATCCCAAAAACATAGTTGAATCACATTATCATATGTCTCAAGGTTCCGAAAACAAGACTTATCAACATCCACAAGTCCATTGTCCACATTCAAATCATAACATTCTGAAAAGGCATCAACATCCCAAACAATGTTTTCCACTTTAGGTTCATAAAAAAGATTATCAACACTCGTAATGTTTTCACACAAAAAAGCTTCAAGTGTAAGTTTATATGACTCAAAATTTTTGTTTGTAATAAATCCCTCATAGTGAGTGTTCAAAACACATTCACTATTGTAAAAAGTATCATACTCAACATCTCATCCTACTACATCAACATGACAATCTGAAGCATACTGCTCATGAGAAATATTGTGGGTTGTAGACCCATAAAAGAGGTTCTCATATGCATCCATGTGATCAACACAATCACATTCTTCAAGTGAAAACTTGTCATAAAGAGCTTCATTAGTTTTACCAATATTTGTCTCTACATTTTCACTTTCATGTACAACTACATCTATGCTATCATCATGTAGACATTTAATAATTTCAAAATCAGAAAAAGTAATGGAAGAAGGTGAAGAGTCAAACAAGAAAGGATTTTCATGTTCACCACTTACATCACCAACACATATATGTGCTCTACACAATCAGCTACTTGAACTAGTTCATTAAATAAATCTCTTACATGCATACCATTTTCTTTATTCATACTGCTGCAATAATTAGTAGGGTCATATCGTTGACTATCAAACTACAAATCAACATTTATTTATTCATTGTAACTTCTCATGGATGATTGCTCTAACTGAAAAATCACTGCACATTTTTTCATTTGCATCTGATATACCACCACTCTCAAAAGTATTCCTTAAATTAGCAAACTCCTTTGTCGCACCACCATGAAAACTTGCATCAATGCTACACTCAACACATGTAGAATTGACATGAACAATTGTACCATAACACTATTGATCACATATCTCTTCTTCAAAATGTACATTCAATTCAAATCCATCATCATGCAATTGTGAGGCTTCAAAAATGTTATCATCATTTTCTTTGTTGAAACACTTTCCACTCAATTTTGCTCCCTCCTCTTGAAAAGACTCATAGTTACTAAGGCTATAAGTAGAATTGCAATCATCATGATGACGAGGAAAATAATACTTTTCAGCTAGTTGCATATTTACATATGCAACACTAATTTCATTACTATAGAGACTTGAAACCTCAAAATCAACACATATTTCTACTACACTTTCATAGTCCATATATTAGAAAATACTTTTAATATCATCTGCATCAATGTAGCCATCTTTTGATATAGAAAATTGACTCCCTATTTCCATATTTTCAAAGAAAAGAGGAGTGACTTCACATGCTTCATTTACCTCATCATGTCTTACATCTTCACTATTATGGCTACAATCTTGATTTGCATATATTATTTCTATAGGTTGATTAGAAACAAAATCTTCATCAATACAAGATGCATTATCATTATCTTTTGCTATACCATCTGGATCTATGTAATGAAATTTGGAAAAGGTACCATCACATAGTCTAGTTAGGAAATGACTTCTATATTTCTCTATCATTTCTTCAATCACTGAAAGCAATTGGTATATGCACTTAAGGTTAGGGGGCCTGAAGTGAGTTGGCATGGTACTTAGACCTAGCTCAATCCCTTCACAAAAAATATCAACACACACTAATTCATCAGGTCTATTTGATACTGGTATATCAAACAGAATTTCCATGAAGCTATCATAAAAATCATAGAAGGATTCACCCTCAAATCTCCTTATATCATACAATGCATCAATAAACTATAAGTCTTGTTTAACTGCAGGCTCATATTCTTTTTCAAAATCTTCTTGAGTGTGTAGAAATCTCTTGTTAGATAAGCATTCATTATTTACTTCACCAAACTGATTCATGAAAAATATCTTAAGCTCTTACCATGAACATATGGAATGCATTTAAAAACTATAAAACCAATATTCAGTAGTACTTTCTAAAGTTCTTGCAAAAAGCTTCATGATAGCATCCTCTTCTTCTATTTGACAATACCTCATTAAATAAATAAAACCCGGTACACATTGTGATGTTGACTCTTCAAAATCTCCTCTAAACTTAGGCAAATATTCATTAATCCTCCTTGGGACAAAGTGTGGATAACCTTGTATTTTACTGAAGTCCAACGGGTTATATCATTCACTAGTGAACACCTTTCTTTGAGGACATGACTGCTTTTTAGGCATGACATTACAACTTGTAGAGGGAGAACTAGAATAGCCATACATATTTGTAAATAAGAATTTATTCCCTCTACAACCATCTACTTCTCAATATTTTCTTTAGAATATCCCGCTTTCTCATTTCCCTTTTCTTAGTGCTTAGTTTATCTCAATAGGGAACCAAAATTCTTCCAAACATTCAAATATGGTTTTCATAACAAGTTTATGCTTTGTGAAAACCAAAATACAGAAATGTAGTGTAGTAAAATGTATACCCTTGCATTTTCACACTTGTTTTGGCTCGCCTTGATTTATTTATGCTTCTTTATGGCTTTTAAATTGGTCCTATTTTGCATCCACAAGCCCAATGAACTATATATTTTTATGGTTAATCCCAAAAAACATCAAAAGATAAATGATCATTTAATAATTATGTTTGTGTGTCCCTTATTTGTGGACTGGGACTAAAATGACACCTACAAAGTATTTTTCCTCCATGGGTCTTGGGACCCTGATTTTGAATGTACCTAAAAAGGTCTCATTTTGGAGTTTGTGCCTCAAGATTTGAGCCTTGGTACTAAGATGCTACCTAGGGTGTCTTAGTCTTCCTTGGCTTATTTTCGGGATTCAATTTCAAATTTTGGTGGGATTTAGCCTCCTTTAATTAATTATTTCATATGTCGGCTTGTTGTGGTGTAATTCTGGGATATTAAGCATGAATAAGTATAAATACAAGGTTCCTCCACTCATTTTTCATAACAAGCATTCAAGTATTCATTCCTAAGGAAAATTTATGCATTCAAGACTAATTCATCAAGCATTTGAAGCCATCATCAAGATTCAAGCATCATGTCTAGGGTTTAGTGCATCCATTCATGTTGTTGAGCCAAGATTGTGGATGTAGCATTGAAGATCTATTTACAACTATTGTTCACATCATATCCAAGGATCCAAGATCTACATTATTCATGGCCACTACATGGTATATTACATATTTGTTTCACACGAAATCATCCAAGGTGATATCATTTATATATTTCATATTTAATGCTTCATTTCATCATTTGGTTTAATTGCCTATAAGGGGTTTGACCAAGAAAAAACCCCATTTACTAAAAATCAACAAGTTTTGCCCCTCTTTCATGTTATTGTTTGCAGGTTTAGGTTGAAGACATGAAGATTATTTGGAGTGAAAAGTTTTCAAAGTTGTATTGTAAAGTTGACATCTTCACAGAAACTCGCCTATAGGTCAGATATGGAAGTTTCAAGACCTTAGTTATGGAGGGAAGCAAGTGAAAACCATGGATCTCAAGGCCACATTCATAATTTTTAGAAATTTAGAGTGGGATTAATATTCCAACTTGGCATCTTAGTCCTCCCATGGATATTTTTTTAGATATTCCTTTAGATCTAGTTTCAACATCTGAAGACTCCACATCTACCTCAAAAAATAGCAACATGACTAATACGCCACCTAGGGCATCTTAGTCCTTCATATCACTTTTTGAAAACATTTTTTATATTTTTGAAATCCTCATTACATTTCCAAACTTCCCAAGTACACACCCTAACTTGATGTAGCCTAATCTCATCAATTTCACTCATTATTTGGCTTACATTACTACATTTTGTGAGTTGAAAATTAGGTTGTATTTTCCAAGCTTTTGCTTGGTGGTGAACCCTTCAAACCTAAAAGAACCCCTCATAGGTCATCCTTGTTGAGAATTGACTCACCTTTGAGGTTGATAGTCAATCCAATTTGGGATCCTAGGACATTCTTGAATGTTAGTTGGAGAAAAGTGATGTTCTATGTCCATTCTTCTACTAATCATTTTAGTGAACTTGACCTTTTTGAGAATTCATATTATGATTTAGATTCCATTACATTCCTAGATCTAGGTTGCATTCATTCTTGCATTGCATATTGTGTTAAAGAAATTTCATCTAGGGTTTCTCATATTTAGTGAAAATTTCATTTAGGGTTTCTCATACTTGCATTAGTGAAAGTGAATATAAGTTGCATTTTTGCTTGCTAGCATCATTTTATCTCATTGAAAAACTGAAAAGTGCATTATTCGTCATCCTAGTTACATTTAGGAACATTTCTATTACATCCAAAATTGATAAAATTGCATTCACTTTTGCATGTAATTGCTTGTCACTAGTTACTTTTTCTTGTATTCATTTGCACAATTTTTTGTTTCCAAACATCAGGTCCCAGGGTAGGCAATTTGGGAACACTATTAACAACTTAGAATTTTTTGTTTTTCTAACAAAATCGTCCACTGGGACAAAAACCCCCTTACTGGAATCTTAGTCCCTCTTTGGTTTTTACCTTAGAATCATGTCTATGTTGATTGCATTCTATTCTAGTTTTTGGAACCTTCAAATTCCTTCATGAAGACTAAAACGCCCTTACTGGCATCTTAGTCCCTATTGAGTTTGAAGCTACAATTTTTTAGGATTTAAATATGCTTTTTTGTTCTTCCTAAGCCTCTTAGTAACATATACTATAAGTTTGGGAAGTTTTGGCAACATCTATTTTATGCATCTAGGTCAAAAACATCAATTTGGGGAAATCATTTTTGAAATCAATTCAATTACGAGTATCATTAGACCTAAAAATGCTCACATTTTTAAAACTTTGCATAATATGGATAAAACTACTTTTCACTTTTTCATATACAATGTTTATATTCATAAAACTTTGCAAAAGTTTTATAAAAGTTCTTTTCATTTTTGGATATCCATTCTTTGTATTCTTAAAGTTTAGCATTCATTGGATAAAATTGTTTTGCATCTTTGGATACACATTGTTTCAATTATTAAAGCATTGCATGAGATGGTTAAAAGTGCTTTTCATTTTTGGTCAAACAATGTTAGTACCTTACCTTTCTAGGCACATTAAGAAAAAGTTTGTATCCCCTCCCTATGAGAGTGTTTTAGTGAAAGAGAATACAGCCTTGGACAATCCTAATGATCATATTCATTCTTCTCCTAATATCTCTCCTATTGGAAAATAAGATATTTTTATGTTAGAAGAACTAATCAATGAGAGTTTTGAGATTCCTAGTTGTTTCTCTCCTCCTACCTCTCTTAGTGAAAATGGCATTGATGAACAAGAATAAACAACTGTAAATGATCATGAAAATCACATTTGTTCTTCTCCTAGTATGTCTCCTAGTTGTGAAGATGATACAAGTTTTGATGTTAGAAGATCTAATCACTGAAATTCATGGAAATATTTATTTTCTCTCTTCCCCTAGAGAAAACATTCTTGAACAAGACAATTCAACCATTGATAACTCCCTTGCATGTGATGAAGTCATCTTAGAAAAACTAATCCTTGAATTTCAAGAACATTTGGTTTGTAGTTCTCCTAAAAACTCTCCTACTAAAGAAGATATAATGGTGGAAGAAAAAGAGTACATTGACAATATTAATTCCTTAGATGAATATGATGAAGAGACATTAGATTCACTAAGAGATCATGAAAATGACAATAAGTCTTCTAAGGTTATGCACCTTAGATACCCCTTGAATTACTCTCCCAAGCCTAAAATTATCATCCATCCATCGTCTCAAAAACCACAAACTCAAAATAAACTTGTTTTTATCCTTGAACCACCTAAGAACAATGTTTCACAGCAACTGAGTTATAATACTATTGCTCATACATGTTGATGTTACATGGAAGCATCGAGCTTCTACTTCCAGCCTAGATCATTCTATTGAAGATCAAATTAAATGATAGCCTAAACGGCTATTTAATTTGAAAGGAAATGGTTGATGAAGAGGTGCTTTATCATCAAACATAAATTAATATTTAATTATTATCTATGAGGTTGACTTGATTTATTTCGCCACCTTGAAGAGATACGATGCTTGAAAGGTGGACTTCATATTTTCTAGAAAACATGACTCTTGTGAAGGCCGACATGAAGATAGGGGAGATGTGTCTCTTCCTTCTTATTTCTATATATATGTGATGTTGGCTAATCATTCAATCATTTATTATCTTATTTCATTCTTCATTGTGTGAGTTCATTCATTACATTGGTTGTGAGTATCAAGAGGGATATACTTCAAGTACAGTTCTATATATTGAAGGAGGTTGATCATACCATTGAACGAGACTGAGTTAGCAACAAGAAGCATTATATTTTATGTGTTAGCATCAGATTGTGGTGTGATTACTTGGCCTCTTAAATTGGCCTCATTGTAAAGGAGACGGTTGTTCTATATTCAATATATAAGTGATATATTGTTGTTGGGTTTTTCTCCCTCAAGTAGAGGGTTTTCCCAAGATATATATTGTGTTATTGTGTCTAATTTTTGAATTAAAAATTTCTTATCTAATCTGATCATAAAAACTATCAATACATACAACACTAGGAACAATCTGAAACCAAGACAAACACCTTCAACATCCCTCCCATTGCCTAATCCTATTTTTCCTAGTACTCCCTGTTTAACTTTGCATAGTGGGAAGGAGTATGATCTTGTTGAAAAACTTAATAATACTCCTGCTAAGATATCCCTATGGGACTTAATTTTTAATTCACCCAATTATCGCACTATGCTTCAAACATCCTTTCAACAAGTTGTGGTTCCCTCTAGTGCAAACCCGCATGACATAGCAGTCGTGATTTAAGGAATAAACACTAACATTATTTTCCACCAAAGTGAACTCCCCCCTTTGGAAGTGCAAAACCAAAATGAATATTTCATGATCATAGCTCAATACAATACAACAGGGATAATAAACACCCTTTTTGACAATGGCTCAGCCTTAAATGTGTGTAGTGTAAACCTTTTGGATAAGCTTGGTGTCGATAAATAAAAAATCCAACCCGTCTCTTTCTCTATTAATGGATTTGATAACGTGTGAAAACACCCACTTGGTGTAATCACTTTAACTATTAAAGTTGGAAAGGCCACATTACAAACTCCAATCCATGTTATGACTGATGATCTTTCATATAATCTTCTTTTAGGTAGACCATTGATTCATGCTATGAATGGGGTGCCTTCCACTCTTCATCTTAAAATGAAAAGCATCTACAACAACAAAGTGCACACACTTGATGCTGATCACAAGCCTTAGTTTCTTACAACTTGAGAAATAAAAAAGAGAACTCCTTGAAAACATTAACACCAACTACACAAGTGGAATCCGTACAACAAAAAGACAAAGAAAAACACATTGACTAAGTCATGAAGCTATTAGAATATGATTGGGGTTCCTTATATTTCACACCTACATTCATGGGAGAATACAAGATCACAACAAAAGACTCTAAAAAGGGAAAGGAAAAAATAGACCCTTCGAAAGCATCCACCTCAACCACTTTAGAAGAAAGGACAACATACAAAACAAACTTTGATCAAATTGACTATCAACAACCTTCAAATCCTAAAGAAATGAAAAAGATTTATGGAAAAGGTTATGAGATTATCAAATAACTTGGATATAGTGGAAAAGGATGCGGTGCTCGATAACAAGGTATCCATGTCCCTATCAATCCTAACATGCAAGAAACAACTAATGGTCTTGGTCATTGTCCTTTGATAGAAATAAAAAATCCTTCACTTAATAACAACACTACTGGTCTTGATTGTTATCATTTGAGGGAAACAAATAAATATTTTCTTAATGCCAATTCCATCACACAAAGCACTAACAATTTGAATTCAATAGGTTTTACATCTTCCATTAAAGAACAAAAAAAAATCTCGCAATTTGGAGAGTCTTGTGTAAGTATGACATCTAATACTAAGCAATAGATATCTTTGTTGTAAAATAAAGTAACATAGCCTACTTTTTATCAAGAGAGTATCTTGTCGAGAATCCTTCGAGATCATTTGATATCTCTCCCTCCAAAAATATGAAATAAATTTTACCATAGGAGTTCATTCTGTGCATATCATAGAGTTCATGGTCATTCTACTAATGAATGTAAGGCTTTGAGTAATAAAATCCAACATCTTAAGGAGTTTGGTACTCTTCCTTATGTGGGGGCACCTAGTTCTTCTAATCAATACTGATTTTCACTATAGCATGTTTCTCACCAATCATCTCGGCTCACCCTTTTCCTGCACTAAGTGGGGACAATGGGTTGGGTAGCCTTGTCCTCGTATGTCATTTGTCGTTGTCTCTTTTGGCTAGTTGACCACCTTTCATGTACATACAAGAGAAATCTTGGGATGTGGATGACATCCCTTAGGTTGGTTCACATGTGACATTCTGAGTTAAACATTTTGGGGGCAACCCTCTTTTCCTTTTTCATTTTTTGGCTAGTTTAAAGTAATTTCTCACAGCATGGTGTTAGGAATTTCTTTAAAGTGGGGGCATACATTGGCATTATTTTGGTATGATCTTATTTCTTCTTGTGATGTGTCCTTTTCTTGGTGGTGTCATTGGGCCTAATTTCCTCCAAGAGCATGATATTTCTTTGCACTTTTCCTCCCTTGGAAACATTAGGCACAATGTTCCCTAAGAAGAGACCTTGCACGAACTAAGAAAAATACCTTTGAATACCTCTCTCTTTCTTGTTATGTTGCATTTTATTTTGTACCTTATTAACTTCATGGAGGTATAGCTTTGATATGGTCTCTTGGGGCTCACCTAGTGGACACCTAGCTTCACTAGCCCTTGTGAGCGTGAATTTTTTTTGCATAGTGGATAGTGTGTTCCACTTGTAAACTTTCTTTTTGGACAAACAACCTAGACCTAGTCCACAACACATTGGATAGCCTGTTGAAGCTTGATCTATAACATCTTTCTTTTTCCTTTTTATATCTTTGATGATGTATGTTTTCAATCTATTTATGGCTTCATATATCACCCACAAGTGTGTTCCTTTGTTCCTATGTTGGTTTGCCATAGTATCTCAACCTTGGGGGCTTGATCATCCCTCTTGATCATTGTCATCCTATCTTACTAACATTTGTACATAGGAAAACCCTCTTGATTGTGTAGTTGGATAATTTAGTGTGACTTTGAGGCAAGTTCATTCTCTCACTAAAGTGGGGGCTAAATGTAGTTTAGTAAAATGCATACCCTTGCATTTTCACACTTGTTTGGGCCCGACTTGCTTTATTTATGCTTCTCTTTGGATTAATTGGTCCTATTTTGCATCCAAAAGCCCAATAAACTATATATTTTTATGGCTAATCCTGAAAAAGATCAAAAGATAAATGATCATTTAATAATTTTTTCTGTGTGTCCTTGATTTGAGGACAGGGACTAAAACCCCACCTAGGGTGTTTTTGTCTTCCATGGTTCTTGGGACCCTGATTTTGAATGTACCTAAAAAGGTCCCTTTTTAGAGTCTGTGCCCTAAGATTTGAACCTTGGGACTAAGACGCCCGATGCCACCTAGGGTTTCTTAGTCCTCCTTGGCTTCTTTTTGAGATTCAATTTCAAATTTTGGAGGGATTTAGCCTCCTTTAATTAATTATTTCATATGTCGGCTTGTTGTGGTGTAATTTCAATATATTAAGCATGAATACGTATAAATACAAGGTTCCTCCACTCATTTCTCATAACAAGCATTCAAGTATTCATTCCTCGGGAAATTTTATGCATTGAAGAGAAATTCATCAAGCATTTAAATCCAACATCAAGATTCAAGCATCATGTCTGGGGTTTAGTGCATCCATTCATGTTGTTGAGCAAAGATTGTTGATGTAGCACTGAAGATCTATTTCCAACTATTTTTCACATCATATCTAGGGATCCAAGATCTACATTCTTTATGGCCACTACATGGTATATTGAAGATTTGTTTCAAAATACATCATCAAAGGTGATATCATTTATATAATTCACATTTGGTTTAATTACCTGCAAGTGGTTTGACCAAGGAAAACCCCCATTTACTAACAATCAACAAGTTTTTCCCCTCTTGCATATTTTTGTTTGTAGGTTTAGGTTGAAGACTTGAAGATCATTTGGATTGCAAAGTTGTCAAAGTCACAAAGTTACATTGTAAAGCTGGCATCTTCACAAAAACTCACCTATAGGTTAGATCTAGAAGTTTTAGGACCTTAGATCTGGAGGGAAGAAAGTGCAAACCTTGGACCTCAAGACCACATTCAAAATTTTCATAAATTTAGAATTGGACTAATATGCCACCTTGGGAGTCTTAATCCTCCTAGGAATATTTTGTAGAGATTCCTTCAAATATGGTTCTGACATCCAAAGACTCCACATATTCCCCAAAAAATAGCAGCAGGACTAATACACCACCTAGGCCGTCTTAGTCCTCTATAGCACTTTTTGATAGCATTTTTACATTTCCAGACTTCCTAGGTACACATACCCTAACTTGGTGTAGCTTAATATCATCATTTTCACTCATTATTTGGCTTACATTACTTGGTTTTGTGAGTTGAAATTTAAGTTGTCTTTTCCAAGCTTTTGCTTGGTGGTGAAACCTTCAAACCCTAGAAGAACCCCTCCTAGGTCATCCTTGTTGAGAATTGAGATATGTTGCAGATTCTTCTTTTTGACTAAGAATATTTATAGATCTGAAACTTTCTTCACATCTTCACCAAGTTATTTAGCAGAGTCACCACCTCATTTAAGAGGATAAAATCTTCAAGAAATTGAAATATCTTCAATAATGAGATTTGTTTCTAAGTTCTTTCCATGAGAAAATCACCATAGATCATGAAACATTCAAGTATGTAACAACAATTTATTTCTCCATGTATGAAATATTTCAATATTTGAACCAAATCTTCAAATCAAAAAACTTATAGACTCTTTTCCAAATGGATAATTTTGGAGCTTTCCCAATAGAGTCACCAATCTATTAGTTATTTTTTGAGAACCAAACTTAATCTCAGTCATTCTCTATGAATTTGCCACAATTCAATGGTCAATAATGGTGAGGATTGACCAACGAACAAGTATAATCATTCTAGGCTTGACCTCTACTCTTCTAGCTCTGTGAAACCTAGGAGGGTGATCTTGACAATGTTTGAATTGATACTCTTGTTCCAAATTACCAATAATATTGTGACAAACAGATACATTCCCACAATCTACTAATTAGATAAAATCCTTGAAGGATTTGGTTGACCCTTTAGCAAATTGTTACCTAAAGCAAAGAATTAGTTGTACTTCATAACACTTTACTATTATTATAGGTGTGTCAAGCATTGTCACTAATATTTGTGTTCTTTTTTAGGTATGAGAAAGCTCACTTACATCTAGGATAACCAAATTAATAGACCAATATTTTAGCCATGGGTAACAGCTTCATCTTTATAACAAACTGTAATACATTAGCAATTAAACTCAACATTTATAGACTATTGTTATATTTCCTTGCAATACACAACTCTAGATAGTCATTCATATATGCATTGCTACTATAAAAATGTTATGCCTATTACACACTAGAATGCATCCCTAAGACTCAACACTATTTTATTTCTCTGTGCTTGAATTAAAATATTTCTCTCACATGAGCTCAAATGCTTAACCATCAAAAGACCCATGCAATTCGCCTTGAATTCCCATTTATAGAAACATGGGAGCAACAAGCTTCAAGTCAAATTACACCTAAATTCACATTTTACATTTGAAAAATATTTGCATTTCAATTTCAAAATTTACCAAGTGGTTATATTTGCACCTTTGAAATAGGGGAAAAGCATATAAGACAAAATTCATTTCCATTTTCTAAAGAATATTTACCCACCTTCCAAAAGGAATCTTTCACTCATTACAACAACATCAAATCATTTTCTTCACGAGCCAAAATTATTCTCCACATGCATGTCCAATCAGCAAAACTTCAAAATAAGAAAAGAAAATAAAAAGAGAGAAGGCAGACCCATCCATGTTAGCACTTGTCAATCTTCATGTTGGGGAGAAAAAAATATTTTGCAATACTTTAGAAAAAACCTAATCTATACTAATTCCAGGCTATGCATTGTTTTCTCCCATCCATTATTCACCATTTTTGCTATCAATTTTCATAACACAGGCTCAATCTATAAACCTTTCCATCCATGTGTTATACTCATCCTTAGTCGGTTGTTTTACATCCAACAACTTCTATATCTTTGTACTGTGTTGATTGTACCTTGCATCAATTCAAACTCTGGCCTCTTTAATGAAAGTGTCCATTCTCATTTCAACTCTAGCAATGTTATCAATTTTGGGATTCAACATGGAGTAATTAGTAACACTTAGCATCATCTTAGCCTAAGGGAGAAAATATCCCAACTCATCCTTCCACTTAGAAAAATATTTTAACTCACCCTTATCATCTAGTATTTTGGGCATGTCATGCCCCTCCATATCTCTAAACCTTCTTAATTTGTTTTTGAGTTGCATCAATAAATTCCCATGAAAATTTGTTACTTAATTCACCAAATCAATGGCATGTAATATTTGATGAACATTAGTGGGAGCTTCAGGATCTTCTTGCATCTCAAACATCATTTCCTTTAGTGTTCCTACTATGGTGCTCCATTTACTCCACTCAAATTGAAAATCCTTTTGAACTTGAAAATATTTGATGTTGGTCTCATGGATATTCTTGTAAGTAGCCCACACATCCTAAAAAATGTCATTGGCCACTTTAACTATTTCTATCTTGGTCTTCTTTTTCTTGTCCTTTTCTATTACCAAGTCCTTTAAAATTTTAATCCTTAGTGCCAATGTTTCCCTGTCTTATGTAGAAAAATCTGAAGAAGAGGATGAAGACGATGCCCTTATTGACTGGCTATCCTAAGTTGTGGCTCTCAACTTATTGCACTCATCGAAAACTTTGTTGTAATCCTTTAACAAGGCATCATATTTCTTTTAGGAAATCTATGCAATATCAACACTAAGAACTGCAGCATGCACAGACAATTTTGGAGTTATATCTGCAACCGCTTTTATCACCATTGAACTAATGAATTATTCTATAGGCCTGATAACCTCATGCTTCACAATTTTGGGTGCCATAGACCAAATTGTAAGGGTGTGCAATTTAGGACTATAACTAGAGCCAAACACCCAGCTATCAAAATGCTCTTTAGATACATAAACCTATGGATCTATCCTTATAGCATCAATTGAAATGGCCAATGTTAGAGTGCATCCTGAAAGCAACATCATTCCACTTTTTGCTACAATTTTCCTAGCTTCCTCAAGAGTGATGGTTGCTATTTCAGCCATAATTTTCTCTTCTGCTTTTTCTGCCTCCTCTTGTTGAGAGGGGTCCACACTAGCTTTGGCTTGCTCAATTCTTTCTTTTATATCCTTACTCTTTTGTTGAATGATTAATTATTTGAACTATTTTATTTGTACAAAGGTATCATTTGCAATGAATTCATCACAGACCTTAACCCTTGGATCATCATCGACCTTCTCATCATATTCCCATTTAACAATTCTATCCTGTGTAATATTAGAATCAATAACATCATTAATCTTGGGAGAAGGGAATCTCCTCTCCACCTCTTCAAATCATCAGGTACATGTTCTACCATTTGTGCTTCCCCAATTTCCTCAACACCTCCTCCTTGAATCTCTTCAGACTACCCAGGAATTTCCATGGCTTGAGGTTATTCTAGGAGAGCATGTTCTCTTTCAACAACTTCCTTGACCTTTACTTTAAACTCCCCATTTTGATAATCACTTATCTTTTTCATAGCCCTCTACAGAGGGTTTTGAATTTCATCGTCTGGGCTCACATAGAATGCATTTATTTTTATGATTTGTTCTTATATGCTACAATTGGTAGTCCACTCTTTCTCTCTTGAGATAACAACCCCATCACTTGTTAGGTTTTTAAGCATATCATCATAATATAGAAAAAAATGAGGAAAAAACAAAGACCTTTTCTTCTTCTCTTCTCTTTCACAAATCCTTTTGGGTCAGAACTTCTAACCTCATCAATAGGCATCCTGAGGTTATTCATCATTATCCCAAATTTCTAATATGTTTCTTTGGTAGTGGCTTTGAAAACAAAAATTCACACTATGGCACGACAACTGAACCTTTCCTAAGAGTTTTGAACTCCTTGTCCATGAAATCCATCTCCTACATCAGTTACATGAAATCCAGTTTGTTATAGACATATAGGGGTAGAAAATGTGGTGCCACCTTAGCACCATAGGCCCTGATCAGTGTATAATCTAAATGTATGAACCAATCAACCCACTTATGATTTTCTTGTGTTCCTTCTACATCCCTAGGGGGCATGATATCCTTGATAACTTTTGACAATTTTTAAATGGATGCAACACCCAAGCTCTCCCAAATTCCAAACCTAATAACATTTCCAAATAGAAAATATTTTGAGTGGGGAAAATTCTCTTCCCAGATATGGGTCCACAGTTGGATCGGAAATTGATTGTTCTCTTCATCCGTTTATCTTAATTTCAATTTCTTTTCCCATTTCTCCTATCCCACAAATAGAAGAATGTGCATCAATAGAGAGTAATGTGGGAAAGAAAATGGGACATTTCCCTACTTCAAGCTAATAATTCCTTTATGCATCTACTCTACAATGTAAGTGGCATAATCAAAACCCTTATTTGAGTTTCAGTTTTCTATGTCAATTATCATTACCTATAAGTTAGTTTCTCTTCTGGCATCAAAGTTGTGAGCCAAAACCTGATTCAAACAATAATATGTGTTCTTGAAATAATTCACAAATTCTTCACATTCAAAAAACTCCAGGTCCTTAGGACCAAATCCTCCCTTCCCATCTTTTTTGTGCTTTGCAAGTGTATTATTCCTATATCCATATCTATTTTTCTCATACTCATTTCTCAAATCTTTACGAGTCATGCTAATTGTATGATTAGGGGTCAACTTGAACACCTCTACAATTTTATCCCTTGTCACCTCAAGGATTAAAGTTTCATTTTCACTTTTTATCTTCCTATCCTTGGGATCCTAATGTCTTGCTAATTCTAGCATTACATCCATCTCCACAAATACATTAGGCACAACTAGCTTCCCTATATTTAAACCCCACAAATTTATGGGTAGCCTTCTTGCATGTCTTCTAATAAAGGCATACAAAAATGGGTCCCATCAACTTTGTGGTTGAGCAGGCTCTCCAATCCCACCAACAATATCAATTAGCCTACTTTTCACAACAACCTACCTTGTGGGTCTCTTTCCAATTTATGATCCTCCTTCATTTACATCCTTGGCTGCACCCTCCATGAATCTGTCATGAGTTATTTTCTTACCCTTTGGCTTTACATGTGTTTCTAGTACATTTGGTTTGGGGTTGCATATAATATCATGAGTCTTAGGTCTCTTAACCCCTTTTTTTTTGGGTTTCCTTTTCGTCCTAATGCTAGGTTCACTAGGTTCAGGTTCACTCATTTCTACATTATAGCAAGACTAGGATTTTCAAATTTCAGATCTCTGAAAGAACCTATTAGTTTGTATTCTGAATAAATAGGTTTGCAGAACAAAACTGTCATAGATCTTAACATAATTGCACCAACCCAATTGAAATTGAACTATGTAATAAACCCTATCAAACCCTAGAAACCTAAACTATTTAGAATTCTTACTAATCCCAAACCAACATAATTCAATGCAATTGGTAGGAAAATATGAGATAATTTTGCTCACCCAAGTGAAAATTTATTGTCAATGCCTTTGTAACTATTTTCTTATTAATGTGTCTAGTGCTGGAAAGGATTTTGGTAATAAGATGGTGGCCATTGAGGAATCCTCATACAAGATTTTTCCAATGTGGAGCAACACAAGGTAATAAGGGGTTTTGATGTTGATGATGTGGGGAAGAAAAAAGCTAAATAGGGGCCTTTAAAGGTAAATCCTCTCTATGAGGATTTTTCTTATCTTGATGATGACTCTACCTCCATGTTTAAATTGCTAGAAATGGCTAGGGATGGGGCTACTAGAAATTTTAAGTTAGCTAAGTGGACTCTCCAAGAGTTCAATAAGATTAATATCAAAATTAGAGGTTTGAAGGAGAATCTAAAGAATGTTCTGAAGGGCTTGGTGTCAGACATTCTTATTGATAGAATTGTGTACCTTGAAGGTTCCTACCATGATTTCAAATCTCTATGTGAAGATAAGTTGGCTACTCTGGAAGCCAAGATTCTAGGAATGAATGTGGACATAAAGAAGCTTTTACCCAGTGGCACACTGTCATAATAGTGGTTTACAATTCCTGAGAGGAACAAATTTTAGCTGAAATCACATATTTTTAGAAAATATAATGATTTAAACCTTAAGAAGTTTCATTTTAAGGATTCCAATTGAAGAGGGTTTGATCATATCACCTTAGATCAAACCCCCTTGGATAGAACCTCGCTAGTTTTAAACCATACCTATAAATGCGTCTCCTTTACACCTATCAAAATACTGATAAAAAATCACTTTTGATTTAGCTTTTGGGGGATCAAATGATCAAATGATTATGGTATTCCTCAGAACAAGCTATCCAATGAATATAATTTTAATATGGTTTTGTTATGTATTTGTTTTTTAAGTTTTATTAAACATAGGTTTTTCATCAAAAATGAATTTATTTGTTCTTCACATGTGGAAAAATAGAAGATTATAAAAAAAATTGAAAAATATGAGTGCACTAGATATTGAAGTCCTTGATCCAACAAAAAAAAAAATTAAATTTTGACATATACAAAAAAAGTTGTGTTATCTGGTTGTATCCGAATTGTAATTCATTTGACTTTGAAACTTAATTAAGGAAAAATATTAAATAAAAACTATCTAACCAAGTGGAATCACTAGATATTAGAGTTACAAATCTAAATTTGAAAGAATTATAATTTTATCCTTCATGGAAAAAAAGTTATGTGTTATACGGTGTGCGTCACTTTTTTAAAATGTTGTTTTTTGAAAAAAATCAATTTTCATGGGAGATGGAAAAGGAAATGCAATTTGATTCCAAAAAATTTGAAAAAAATACTTTTAAAATCTACAGACAAAATTTGATGAGACTCTAGTTTGCACCATCTTCAAATTCCTCACAGTTTAGCCGCTATAGGTGCCCGAATGTGAAGATTTAGTTAAAAATAATCATTTCAGTGTCCAGTTTGGCCAAAAATTGTAAACCACTATTATGGGATCACTAGCTACACCACATCTTTGTGAGGAAAATCATAGACTCCTTGGAAGTCCTTTTCAGAAAGATAAGTGAGCTTAGGGAGGATTAGGTTTACTTCTCTAAGCTTATGGAGAAGGAGCACTCATTTAAAGGCAAGGGTTAGAAAATTGCTAAGGATGATGACAAACGACCTACTATTAAAGGGTCAATTGATTGGAAGAGATCCTTTGATGCTAAGAAGAAGGAGCTACTTGATATGATCGAGAGGCATAGAAGCTAGCAACTTGAGGTTGCCAACACCCTGAGTAGTTTGAATTAGTGTCTAGTCTTCTTATTAGTTGCTTTCTATTTCCTTGTGGGTTTAGGTTTTTCTTTTGTTATTTTGTTGTTTTGATGCTGATGGGTGTTGTTGGTAGAGTATTGTCTTATCTTTAGACTTGCACCCATTTTGTTTTGATTTTTGGCTAATGGATTGCTATTGGTGACTTTTTGAAAATCTTTTTTAGTAGCACTTAGTATCTTTTGTTGTAAAGGGTTTCGGGTCCCTTCAAAACCTGTTTTTCCCTTATAATCAAAATTATTTTATGGAGCTCCTCACATTGTTTCCTTGAACTTGATTAAGTCTTATGCACTCAAATGGTTTTAATTGTAATAAATTATTAGCCAAATACCTTCTTTATGGCTTGAGGATGGATTGTATCACCATTAATGGTTGATAGAAATCACACACTAGTGAGCTAACACTTAGCCATTTAAGTTTAAATCCTAGTTGTTTGATCATTTTGTTTTAAAACATATCAATGGATCTCCTTTAATCTTGATACTTTTCTTTTTTTCTTTTAGTGATGCACTATGGATGTTCCCACATAGCCCTTTAATTACCTTAGTCACCTTTTATTTGGTATACATCATGTATTGCTACGTTGGTTCATGCTCCTTAGGGTAAATTTGTGATGCCTTAGGACCTACCAATGATCAGAATATGCCCTCACTCATCACTGATATGTTCCTTAGATCTTCATTTATATCCATGATGGATGAAGGTGGCACAATGGGCAATAGAATTAACATTCTATCACTCATTGTGAATGTGCTTCTTCCTTCTTGAGTCCTATCAACAATGTGAAAATTTGCGCAACAAGATCTCAATCATTAGATCAAGGTCCTATTTTGACTATATTCATCTCTCATTGTGCATCACTAATTCATCTCTCATTATATGGATCACATCAGCGATGGGAGAGAAGTGGAAATAGAACAATATCTAGGCGTGTGTACATGTTTCAATATCAAAGGAACTCAGAGCATTGCCCTCAGTAATACTTCAAACCAATGGTTGAACATTAGAATAATAGACCTCATCACTCATCGCTACTTTGAAAAAGGTAAGCAAAAAATATCCCTGATGAGCGATGAAAGGAGATACAAATAACTTATAAGTATATCACACATCACCAATTCAAAATTTAGAACTCATAGGCAATTAGCGATAGTGATAAGGATTAGCGATACAAAGGACATTGCTCACATTGATCATCTCTACTTTGAAACTCAAGTTTTAAACTCTATCCACAATGAGTGATACAAAGGGGACAAGTTCATCATGCATCACTGATTCAAGCCAAGTGTACTAAAGGAAATCAGTGATGAGTGGTAAGAAAAGTGATGGATGAGAACTTAAGTGAATCAATTTGGCATGTTATTACATGTTGTTTTAAAGAGGGGACTACCTAGGACAATGTAAGATTAGGCCTTAAAATACTTAAGAACATTTATATAAAGGATGTAAAGACCAAACAAGGCTGAATTATCAACCTTATAAAATAAAGGAATTCCTTGGACCAAAGCACATGAGAAAATTTAAGCGATGGGTAACAAGGAACCCTAACCACAAGGGGTTGGTCATTTCATGAACTCAAGGACATAAGTTGTTTTAAACTAACCAGAAATGGACAATAGAAGGTCAACAAAGGATTAGACCAAAAGAATAAGTGTTTAGATAATGGAGAAAATATTCTAAGTAAAACAACTCTCCACATAAAACCCTAAACCCTAGTCCATATAGACCAAGAGAACACTAAGGAAAATGCATTTTATAACCAGTGGAACATTAAACACAAAAGGTTTCACCAAACTCCTCACTCATAGAGTAGTGGTGAGTTGTCTACCAAAAAAGTAGCATGAGGTGTCAAAAGTGAGTCAACACCTCTAAACCTCTTAACTAACTTGACACCTCATAAATGCAAGTGTCAAGGCATGCCTAAGTAGGCTTATCACCTAAGTGTATGATAAATATACACTAACACCCCCTCTTAAGCATAGCCTAGGTGGGTAAAAAAGAAATGGGTCCCAATTATGAGGCGTGGTGAGGTATCCATGTACAATGGAATCTCTCATAAATGGAGAAAGATAGAAAACTCGACGGGAAAAAAAAATCCTCCAAAAGAGAGATAAGAAGAAAAAAAGGCTAAAAATTCCTCCCCAAGATGATGTTGTTGATGTATACCACATGCCAAGAAGAGATCATAGATGAATGAACTTTCTCTCGATAAATGGTTTGGTGAAAATATCAATGACCTACTTTGAATATTTGCAAAAGACTAAGTCAATGATCAGACCATGAATAAGCTCTTGAATATAATGCATATGAATCTCTATGTGTTTCATTCACTAATGTTAAACTAGATTCCTACATATTTTAATGGTGCTTTTGTTATCATGATAAATTATTGTGGGCTACCTGAAAGGAATGCCAAACTCAAAAATATGCCTTAAAGCCATTTATCCTAATTAGCTAATTTAACAACCCCCCTAAAAATTTCTTCTCTAGATGATATAGCAATAGCATTCTACTTCTTGATAGAGCAACTAATAGGACCTGAACCAAGTGAAAAAATGTAACTTGAAGTGGACTTGTGATGCTCAATATCACCAGCCCAGTCTTAATCTATAAAACCAACCAAGTCAACTGATAAACCAACTTTGTAATGAATCCCAAACCCAAGAGTACCATGAAGGTAATGAAGGATCCTCTTAGCTACTTTCTAATGCATCTCATGATGTTCCTACATAAATATCAAAACCATGCCAACTACATATGAAATGTATGGTTTGGAATGATTCAAGTATATAAGACTACCAACAAGTTGTGAATACAAGGTAGAATCAACCAATGATGTAGTACAAGAAGTCTCAAGCTTGATTCAAAATATAAAGGGAGTCAGAGATGGATTACATGTAGTCATGTGAAACTGTGCAACTAAATCAGGAGTATACTTAGGTTGTGCAAGAGTGATCCTTGAATCGGACTATGAAATCTCAATGCAAAGGAAGTAGCACAATAAATCCAAGTTTTTCATAAAAAAATTATCTTGAAGTGTTGACTTCACTATTGCAATTACAAATTAAGTCTTCCCAATAATCAAAAGATCATGAACATATAGAACTAGTATCAAAATTGAATCATCTTGCTACAATAGATACACATTAGGATTTGAATGTCATCTAGTAAAACCTAAAGATAGGAGGTATGAATCCATCTTCACATACTAAGCCCTAGGGGCTTATTTGAGGCCATAAGGATAAATCTCGAACAAACCCTAGTGGTTATCCCATCTAGATTTTCTCCTCAAGGTATCCATGAAGAAATACACTCTTCACATCCCTCTGATGTACAACCCATCCATGTATTGTGGTTATAGCTAGTGTGAGTCAAATCAAAGTCCTATTAGAGACAGGTGCAAATGTTTCTGTATACTCAATACCTACAACTTGTGAAAAATATTTGGCAACCAATCATGCTTTTTATTTATCAACTAGCCCATTTTTTGTAAATTTAGTTCAATATATTCATCTACATAAAAATTGCTTCCTTCCCTTAGGAAGAGAAGTCAAATCCTAAGTATGATTTCTAATTAAGGAATCAAATTCCTTATACATAGTAATATACCACTCAGGTATGCCTGATGCCTCTCTAAATGTATGCAGATCAAAAACTGAAGCAAAGAAGGCATGTGGCCCCCCTTGAGAATCTATCTAAATTTTTGTATCATCTACTAGATCATATACTCATGTATCTACCCTATGAAGTGATCATAGAGTTTGAGATGTTGGTGAGTCTAGTGTAAAAATTTCAACTTCTAATATAATCCTTGAACTAGATGAAGGAAAACCCTCATCATTGTCATCCCTATCAAAACTAGAAGAAGAAGAAAATACTTCACTAGGAATTTTCTATGAGTGATTTGAATTATCAAAGGAATAATCAAGATCTGGTGAATCCATAATATGTTAATAAATGCTAAGTATACATTTAATAGTGGTTTCTTAAAACTTAACACTTATCTCAATAAACAACTGATGTGTGGTAGGGTGGAGTAGCTTATAGCCTTTTACACCATCAGAATAACTGACAAAGATGCAAGGTTTAAATTATGGATCTATGGCCTTGTGATTCTCTTTCAAAATGTGTGCCATGAAATGAGAGTCAAAGACCCTAAAATGATAAACTAATGGTTTCCATCATTTCCAAGATTCAAAGGGAGTGATACCCTTCAAAGATTTATAAGGAACTCTATTTTGAATATAACATGTGTAGTTGATTTCTTCTACCTAGTATGATGGTGTGAGGCCCTTAGATTGAATCTTACAGTTAGCCATCTCTTTTAAAGATCTGATTTTGCATTTAAAAAAACCATTTTATTGGGGATATAAGGAATTGTGCATTACAAATGTATCCTCTTTGCTATGCAAAACTACTCAAAACCATTGTTGACATACTCACCCCCATTATCTATTTAGAGAAATTTGATGAATTTCCCTGAATTTTTTGGGTATGGACTTTGAAGTCTTGAAAAGATTCAAATACTTTTTATTTTTGCCTATGGAAGTATGTAAATAATGAGAATTCATTGATAAAGTATTTATCCTTTATAAAATATGGATGGGGAAAATCCTCTAAAACATCACCGTGAACAAGTTCTAAGACATGTGTTTCCCTCCATGATTTACCTTTGTCAAAGTTTTCTTCTAAGACATGTGTTTCCCTCCATGATTATGTTGACATAGTTGTTCAAGATAGTAGTAGTTAAGATGGCCAAACCGCTCATGCCATAATTTGCTAACTTCATTTGAATGTGTTAGAAATACTTTTGGAGAAATATCTATGGAAAAATTAGAGAAGGTATTTAATCTAGATTGGTGACTTTCCTCCCTTATTGCTACCAACTTTTTTCTTTGTATTCCTCTTACTCAACTGAATGTGGAGAGAAATATACTCTCACGCCCTTCCCTAGATGAGTTATTTGATACACTGAAAGGAGCTTAGTTTATAGTGAAGGAACGCTTAGAACATTTTAAAATGTTCCTCCTTCAACTTCAAAAAACCCTCTCCCTTTGACCAACGCTAGATTATCATCACCTAAGGCAATTTTGGACATACTAGATTGCTCTAAGGATGAAAAAATGACCTGTTAAGAGCCCCTATGGTGTGAAACACTAGAGTCTATAATCCCTAATGGAGATGAAGATGTTGTAGCAACTAAGGATTTTACTTTAAATTTCTATTTTCCCTTAGTATTTTTCCTTAGCTAGCCCTATATATTATCATATTTGAGAATATATGTGAGATGCTCAATTTGTTTCCTCATGCATTGATTTTCATCGTGTCCAATTTTTTTATAAAAGGCACATTTAATTTTCTTAGTAATTGATTTACTTTGTTGAGAAAAGTTATCATTTTTGGAGTTGTCAAATTTTCGTTCTTTCTTAACTTCTCCTTTTAGTGTTCTTTTTCTTTCCTTTTTAAGTTTGTAGCTTTTCATACCCTGCAATTAGGGCTTGAGGTTTAGTAGAATTCAAAGTGCCCTTTTGAATTAATTTTTCTCTCTCCCTTGTGAGATCAACAATAAAGTTATCAAGTGTGGGAATTGACCATGATGCTCCAAGAGCCTATTTAGTAGAGTAGAAAGTTGAGACAAACACAAAAAAAATTGTACCTAGCTTGGAAAGTACATAAAGGACTAATTGATCCTCTTTCTTGTTAATTCCACACTATTTTAGCTACAACTTTAAAGATTTAAATTTAGTGAAGAAGTCCTCAAAAGTTGAAAAACTCCTAGGACTAAGACCTATGAGTTGATTTTCCAACTTGTGGCTTTGAATTTTATCATTTTTCCAAAAGAGTTTGTTTAGAGCTTGCCAAACTTCATTGGGTGTTTTCAAGTTCTCAACATGGAGTAACAATTAAAGTGAAAAATTTAAACATAGAAAGAAAAATGATTGGTCATACTAATTGAAATACTTTTCTTTTTCTTTAGCTATGTTGGTTTCTTTTTCCATTCCTATAGTTACCCTAAATAAACCTTTGTTTTAAAGTACAAGAAAATTTACTTTCAACTTTCAGTCATGGTAGTTGAAAGGTGTTAGGGGTTGTATAGTAACATAATTAGACTCCATGTTGTTAAACTTAGATAATTTCATTGTAGAAATGAAAGAATGAAGAACTTAGAAGTGTGTGCAAAAATGAAGAAATGACACAACACACAAAAACACTTCTTGATGAATTGTTAAAAAGACCACCCACAACACCCCCTTTGATTATTTCTTTCCGGCCTAATTTGGAACTCTATAGGAGTGCTTTGTAACTAGTCCAAAAGGGGCATAAACTAACACTTTAAAATGTGAGTGTGATATTATACCCATTGGATTCATGGAAAAAAAACAAGCACTTTTGTAAAAAATGAGACTCAAATTCAAGTTGTCGTGCAAAATTTATTGAGCTTTGAAGTTTTTCAACCTTGCAAAATAAACTTTCATTCTTACAAAAAAATCTTAGATTGCTTGAAAAAGATATTTTACCCAATATTTGATAGAAGATAAAATAATTTGAGGAGAAATTAAGCCCTCTTGGGCTGAAAAAGACTGGGGGCTTAAAAATATAGAAGCCCCCCCCCCTTCATTGGCATCATCCCTAGAGTCCTTAGAAAAACCTGCAACCTTAGGAAAATGCATGGCCTAAGGTGCTTACCTAGGGTGCTTTCTGTTGGTTATTTTTTTAGAACCAAACTTGATCTCACCAAATGCCTATGAACTTTCCATAGTTCAATGACCAACACTGGTAAGGATTGGCCAACAAACAAGTAAGGATTACTAGGCCCTTCTACTCTTTGGGCTCTGTGAAGCCCAGGAGGGTGATCCTGAAAATGTCTATATGATACTCTTGTGCCATTTTATCACAAACATTGGAAACAAATAGATACATCCCTATTAGACACAAATAGACAAAATTCCTTAAGGATTTGGTAGACCCTTTAACGAATTGTACCTACAACTAGGAATGAATAGTACTTCATATCACTATACTACAATTACAAGTGTGTTAGAAATTGTTGTAAATATTTGTGTTCTTTGTCAGGTACAGGTGGCTCACTAATGTCAAAGATGACCAAAAAAATGGACCAATGCCTTATCTGAGGGAAATAGATTCACATATGCAATTATAAAATATAATACATTAGAAAATGGAAACAAGTATTTTTATACTATTGTATATTACTTTGTAACACACAACTCGATATGTCAAGAATTAGAAACTTCTTAACAATCCTTGAATTTCACTTACAAATCTATGATCTCATTTATGCACTTATTTAGTTCTTTGAACTAAAGAAAAAGATGAAATCACACATTCAATTAGAGTAATTGAAGCCGAATAAATGAACCTTGATTCCTTTATTCATAATTTGAAAGCCAAAATTATAGAGGAGAGAAACTAATCTACAAACTTGCAATTCTCATTCATATATCTTTGTTATAGTAGAAAAATTAAGCCTATTATAAATCTAAATACATTCCTAAGACTTAACACTAATCTATTTCTCTATGCTTGAAATTATTAGAATTACTCATACATAAGCTTATAAATTGCTTAACCATCAAAAGACCTCTATAATTGGCCTTGAAATCCCAGCAATAGAAACATGGGAGCAACAAGAATTGATCCAAATTACAATCAAAGTCACATTTTCATTTGACATACATTTCAATTTTAATTTCAAAATTCTCCAGACAGTTACATTTGCACTTTGCAAAGTGGGGGGAAAGCATATAAGATAAAATATATTTTCATTTGTTGAAGAAGATATGCCATCCTTCCAAAAGGCACCTTTCACTCATTGCAAAAATATTATAATATCTTCTTCATGAGCCAAAATGTTAACCATGTGAACACCTAGTCAGTAAATACTCTAAAAGCATAAAAAGTAGTAGAAAGAAAAAAGAATGACTCATCCAAGTCAGTATTTGTGCCATAAACCTTCTTGATAGGGACAAAACAATATTTTTCAATACTTCAATGAAATCCTAATCTATACTATTTCCAAGCTATGCATTGTTTCTCTCCTGTCTGTTATTCACCATGTTTATCATCACCTTCACACATACAAGCTCACTCAATAAACCTTTACAACCATGTGTTGTATTCATCTTCAGTGGACCATTTAGCATCCAATAAACTTTGTATCTTTGTACTATGTTGGTTATACCTTGCATCAATTAAGGCTCTGGCCTCTTTGATAAAAATGTCCATTCTTGCTTCAACCCTAGCCATAATATCAACATTAGGATTCAATATGGAAAAATCAATTACATTCAACATCATCATAGCCTATGGAAGTAGCCCTCCGAGGTCATTCTTCCATGTATCAAACTCCTTTATCTCACCTTTATTATTCAATATTACATGCATATCGAACTCCTCCATTTCTTTGAATATTTTCAGTTTATTCTAGAGTTGCATTCCCAACTTTCCATGAAAAGTTGTTATTTCATTCACCGGGTCAATAGCTTCTAATTTTTTAGGGACATTTGTAGGAGATTCAAGATCTTCTCCCATCTTAGGCATCATTTCTTTTAAATCCCCTACACTAGTGCTCCATTTGCTACATTCATTCTAGAAAGCTTCTTGAACATGTAGATACCTTAAGTTTCAACACATCATCAACTCCGCTCACAAGCTTTTTTACCCTATGTTTCAACACATGCTCAAAAATGTCATTTTCCACCTTAACAGTTTCAAATTTTCCCTTCTTGATATTTTCCTTCTCTCTCTTTAACTGATTATTCAAGTCATTAATCCTTAAGGCTAAGGTTTCCTTGTCTTGCATAGACAAGTCTAAAGAAGAAGAGGATATCAAATAAAATTTCCATATTGACTAGCTAGCCTGAACAGTGGCTCTCATCTTACTAGTTTCATCCAAAGCCTTATTAAACTCCTTCAACAAGGAATACTATTTCTTTTGAGAAATTTGTGTTGTATCTTCATTGAGCATTTTTAACATGAAAAATTAACTTGGGTACTTGGAGATGAGTCGTATCTATAGCTTCCTTCACTACCATGGAACCAATGACCTCTTCAATAGGCCTAGTGACCTAATTCTTCCTAGTATTAGGTGAAATTGACCAAATTACAAGAGTATGCAATTTTGGACTATAACCAGATCCAAACACCTTGTCAGCAAAATGCTCCTCAAACATAGAAGCTTGAGGGTCTCTTCTTATTGCATCAAGTACAATAGTGGAGGTGAGTGTGGACCCTTGTAGTGACATCATTTCACTTCTTGTGACAATATTTTTGGCCTCATTAGGAGTAATAGCTGCAATCTCAACCATAATATTTTCTTCCTCTTCCTTCTCAACCTCTTCTTGTTGAGAAGGATCAACATTGGCCTTTGCTTGTTCAAGCCTCTCTTTTATTTATTTTCTTCTCTTTTGAACCATGAATTCTTTGAATTCCATAGTTTTCACAAATGCATCATGCACAAGGAACTCATCACAGGCCTTGATCCTAGGATCATCATCATCCTCTTCATTATAATACCATTGGACAATTTTATCCTGGGGAACCTCTAAGTCAAGAGCATCATTAATATTGCGAGGAGGGAATTTCTTCTAGACTTTCTCATCATAAAGAACATGCTCTACCATTTTTTCCTCCCCAATCACTTGAATATCTTCTCCTTTTATATTTGTAGGTTGCTCTGGAATATCCATAGCCTGAGGTTGTTGCTCTAAAAGAGCTTGTGCTCTCTCAATAGCCTCCTTTTCATTTTCCTTAAAATCACCACTCTGATAATCTTTTAAATTTTCAAAATCCCTTTCAAAAGGGCTCTCTATTACATCGTAGGGACTCATATAAAATTCATTTCTCTTCATAATTTTCTCCTCTCCTCAATGTCACATATGGATGTCTATTCCTTTTTCTAGATATAATATCCCCATCACTAGTAAAGTTTCTCAACACATCATTTGTATACAATAAATGGTGGGAGAACCTAGATAAACCCTTGTGTCTTCTCTTTTCATGCATAAAACCTTCTAGGTAAAAAATCCTAACCTCATCAATAGGTAACCTGAGGTTATTCACCATGATTCTGAATTTCTCATATGCCTCTATGGCAGTAGCTTTAAGCTAATCAAACGAACATTGGGGCACTAGCACAGTGCCCTTCCTAAGTTTTCTAAACAATTCTAGGTCCATAAAATCAATTTTCAACATGAACTCCATAAATTCCAATCGGTCAGGGACATATAGGGGCAAGCAGTGTGGTGCTACTTTGGCTCCATAAGCCCTTATTAGAGTATATTATAAGAGAAAAAACCAATCTTCCAAGTTATGCTTTGTAGTTTATCCTACCACATCATTTGGGTGCATGATATTTCTAATTAGTTTGGAAAGCCTATGAATGGGTTCCAGATTAAAACTCTCTAGAATACCAAACCTAATGACATTACAAAAGATCAAATAGTTGGAATTGGGACAATCCTATTCCAAAATATGTGTCCACATTTGGACTAGCAAGACATTATTCTTATTATCCTTTTGTCTTAATCTCAACTTCTCTTTCCATTTATCCTGACCCATAAATATAAGCGTATGCATCAATAGAGAATAATGTGGCAAAGAAAGAGGGATAATTTCCTTCTTTAGATTGATAAAATCCTTATGCATTTATTTTGCAATATAAGCAACATAATCAAAACTTGTGCTCCAATTTGGACTTTGTATATCTGTCACCATCACTAACAAGTCAATGGCTATCCTATCATCAAAATTATGAGCCAAAACTTGATTCAAACAATAATATGTGTTCTTGAAATAGTCAAAAAATTATTCACACTCAAAGGGCTCTATATATTTAGGGCCAAATCTTTCCTTTCTCTTTCAATACCTTACAAGAAATCTACTTTTGAATGCACATCTATTCTACTCATACTCACCATATAAATCCACATGCTTGATGCCAAATTTATAATTTGGTTTCAACCCAAATACCTCCACAATTTTATCCCATGTTACCTTGAGGAACAGAGTGCCATTTTCATTCTTAATCTTCCTGTTTATGGGATCATAATGTTTAGCTAATTCCATCATCACATCCACATCCAAAAACACATTAGGAACTACTAGCTTCCTGAGGTTAAGGCCCCATAGGTAACAAGCTAGCCTCTTAGAATATCTCTTATTAAAAGCATATAAAAACAACTGCTATCCACTCTGAGGTTGGGCCAGTTCCCCAATATCACCAGCCATGTCAATTAATCTACTTGTCACAACAACTTTCCCCAGTCTCTTTCCAATTCATGAACCACCCTCATTTATGTCTCCATAGGCACCCTCCATGAATTTATCTTGAGTTTTATTCACACTCTTTGACCTTATAGACACCGCAAGGAAATCCAACATAGGGTTAGATGTTTTAGGTGCTTCCAGCTTAACTGTGGGTGAATCATCCTAGGTCCTAGGCCTAGTAATTTTTTATTCTTAGTTTTTCTCTCAGTCCTAATGCTAGACTCACTAGGTTTTGGTTCACACATTTTTGCAATGTGGAAAGACTACCTAGGTTTATATTTTTTTATTAATCAAGGAGATCCACCAAGTTTTAAATTCCAAGACAACAATTTGCAAAAAAAACTCTCAAACCTTATGCAATCCTTACCACCCTAATTAAGGACACTCAATGAGTGAACCCTAAGAAAACTTATCTTTCAAACTTCCTAATATTTTTTGGACTATTACAATTCAATATACTTGACAAGAAGAGATATGGCAATTTGCTTACCTAGGTGAAAATTTGATGTTAATGCTTTTTTAATTACTTGTTGGAGTGCCTCACACTATTTCCTTAGACTCTAGCTATCTACTTTGCTCATTATAAATTCCAAATTTATAGAAAATAAGTCAACCATCTTCTTTACAATTGAGAAATGGAGTGTAACACCATTAATGGTTGATGGAAAAATCACGAGAGTGAACTAGCACTTAGCCATTCATAATTAAACATTGGTCATTGATCATCTCAGTTTAAAACCATATCGGTGGCTCTCCTCTCACCTCACTACTTTCTCCTTTGCTTTAAAAAATGTCTTTAGGATGTTTCCACATTTCCTCTTATTCGGAGGCCATCACTCATCCTTGGTACATTTCACCCTCCACAAGTCCTATCAATGATGTGAGCATCCATGTGATGAGATCTTAGCCATTGGATTAAGGCACCTATTTGATCATGTTCATTTCCAATTGGGTATCACTAATTCACACTTCAAATTATAGATCACATCAACGGTGGGAGAGAAAAGGTGATGGAACAAGATCAACCCACGTGTACCTTCTTGAAAATTGAGGGCACAAGAAACATCATTCAAAAGAGCTATTCAAATTAGCAATAGAATATTACGTGACCACATCTCCCATCGCTACTTTAAGGCTCAAATTTTACAATGAATCTACAATGAGCGATGGAAGAAAATTCAAAAAGCACAGAGGGTTATCATGCATCACTAATTCATGACAAAAAACTAACAAGCAATTAGCAATAAAAAAACAAGCTAATGATAATGAAAGGAAAACATGTTGTGTGTATGAAAAATAGAATGTGTAAATGAATTAAAAATAACTGTTCAAACACACCAATAGGACATTATAACAAAACAGAATATAAAGAGTAAAGAAGTGCAAACTCAGTATCCTGCTTCCATTGTCATCCTATTGTCCTCTATCTTTAGTGTTTTTGCCGATTCTAGCTTTTGTGTTCTCAGATTTATAGGCTAGGCTCAACAAACTGTCTTCCTAAAGAACGAGATTTTGATATGATGTAGATGCAAGATTAAACTATGATAATGATTTGAACTAAAAATCTTGAAATAAACATGATGCTATGATAAATGAGCTCTAAATGAATTAAGTGCATGAACTCTAATTAATTCCCTATTACCAATGCTTGGATTCACATAGGTATTTATAGAGTTTTTCGATTGATTTTGATTGGCTGTCTCGATTAACGGTTGTGATAATTCTTGGCAGATCGAACAGCTGAAGAAAGATGAAACTGAAGGAGAAAATAGAAGAACCCTAAAAATAAGATTTTTCTATTTTCATGAGAGATGAAAAGATAAGAAGATAAGAAATCATCTTTCTTTAAAAAGAATAAAAGAAAGATTTAAAAGCTGATAAATAATGAATTAAAAATTCAATTATTTATTTGTGGATGACATTCAGCTTTTCTTAATTAAATTAAATATTTAATTAAGCTTTTTAAAAGCAGAAGAAAGCTTGTGATAAGAAGAGAGCTTTAATCATGTTTTATTGAAAAAAGCAAAAGATCTCATAATTAAATAAAATATTTAATTATGATATGAGAAGATTGCACAATTAAATAAAATACCTAATTGTGATTTGGAAAGAAAGCATAAGATATTTTTAATTAAATAAAATTTATTTAATTAAATCACTTTTATGAAATTAATCAAATGAAACATTTAATTAATTAGAAGAAGAAAACTAAATATAAGAAAAGGAGATATTTAAATTTAATTAAATCAAAAGATTTAATTTAAATTTAAACAATGATAATTAATTTAAATAAATAAAACAAATTTATTTAATTATGGAAGAAGAATAAGATGAATGAACAATATAATTAAATTAAATAAATTTAATCACATTTAGAGGACTTTAGAAAAATTAATTAAATGATAAATATTTAATTAATTGCCAGGATTATAGATATGACCATTTTTATGCATATACATTTTTCCCCTCTTTGAAGTGATGTGTAGAATGCATTGCTTCAAAGAAAAAAAATAAAAAATAAAAAATTTTGCCCCTGATATGTTTCTGATTTTTGATATTGATGATGCCCCCTCGGGAGGTAAATCATGGAAGAAGAAGTTGATAGTGATAGGGAAACAGTGATTTAGCTCCCGATAGATGATGTGGTCGATGCCCCAGTGAAAAAGAGGATGAAAAATGGAAAATGCCACTAATGCCCACCCTAAAAAGACCCTTATTAGGTAAAAGGGGTAAAATGAAGTGTCATTTTCACCCTGCTGCTACAGTAAAATTTGAGTTCTGAGAGTGACTTGGCGAGATGGTGATCCTCGTGCACAGACATAGGTTCGAGAAAGCGCGACGATATCAGAGATCAGCAGCGTATGGACCACCGGTGAGTGATTCAAACCATCTATGTTGTCAATTTTTGCATTTTAGATCAAATTTGGATTATTTTTAAATCGGATTACAATTTTTCTGCACGTTTTAGCACATCTAGGGATAGTTTTAGCGCATTCGACAAATCTTTTTAGCACATTTAGGAAATTTCGTAGCGCATATAGGAATAGATTAAAAACTGATCATTTAGCGCATCCGATAGATAGAGTTGTGCATCTAGGGCGAAATCGGCTAGGTAGGTGTTTTAGCGCATCTAGGGCACAGAACTGCGCATTTAGGGTTTGGTCCAAAAATGCTAGAGTTGCGCATAAGGTAGTTAGAGTAGCGCATCCGAGAGACAGAGTAGCGCATACGGAGGTTTAGCGAATCTAGGAAACAGTGTAGCGCAATTGAGAAAAACTTTAGTGCATATGGGTTTTTAGCGCATATGGGCGACAAAATTGCGCATTTAGGAAATTTTTCCCAAAAGGCTTGTGTGATGAAAAATGATGATTAAAATTGCTTATTTAGTCAATAGATAGATGAATTGTAGGACCATCATGCTGATAGGATGGAAAATCTGATAGAGAACTGATAACTTTGCTTCCACAATAGAAAACAAAGAGTAGATAGCTGATAATTTTGTGACGAATGACAAAGAGTAAATTGAATGATTGAGTGATGTGAGTTTGATAACTTTGCTTCTCGCGATTGAAAAACAAAGAGTAGATGTGTGATAAATTTACATTCTGTGATAGAAAACAAATAGTAAAAATGGAGATAAAAATTTGCATTCATGATTGAAATACAAATAGAAAATGATATGTGTGTTGATAAATTTGCTTTCCTGAAAAGAAAAACAAATAGTAAATGATGATAGAGTAGATTGATTGGACTTGCTGATAGATTGATGTAGCTCCTGATATGGGTCATTGATAGGTTATGTTGGGTAGATAGATCATGTGATATGGGTCTGATTTGATGGATTTGTTGTGATGGTTGAACAAAATAGGAGGCTTTCAAAAGCCTCCAGATCAGAGAGCAGTTCCCATTATGTTGGGAACGGATAGGAGAGCTGACTCCTGCAGAGTTACAGGTGATAGCAGACTATGGATTGGGACCATTGTTGACCATGCCACGAGGCATTCGGGCCAATAGGAGGCTATTGACGGCCTTGGCCGAGAGATGGCACTCAGAGCATAACACCTTCCACCTGCCGATGGGTGAGATGAGTGTGATGCCAGAGGATGTGTATCAGATTCTGGGGATTCTAGTTGTTGGAGCCCTTGTGGTTTATGACCACAAGGAGATTGGTGTGACCGAGGCATTGCAGTGGATATGTGGCGATCCCGGTATATATGGTTACTGGATAGACTGGGATGATTTCAATAGGTATCTTGCTCTGGTAGCGATGTTGGCTGCATTTGTCAGAGGTTTCCTTGGACCGGACCATCGGTCCAAGGGATTCACCGTGGGTTGGGGGAGGATGCTGGAGTGGATGATCACTCAGCCACAGAGATTTGCCTAGGGTAGCTGTGTCCTAGCGAACATGTACCATGATCTACATCAGATTGTTTATAGAGGATCGATGAGCTTGGCGAGTGGAGTTACATTGTTACAGATCTGGGCATGGGAGCACATTGCTGTCACGAGACCACTTAGCACTAGAATGAGACCAGCAGGGAGGCCGTATGTGTATGCATATTCTGGCGTAGTTGTCCAGTAGAGGCTGGGCAAGGTAGAGTACTGGCGGCGAGTTTTGGATGATGTTGATACGGTGATATGGAGGCCCTACACAGACTGCAAGGCATGGACGACTGATCACCTAGAGATGTCGTTTGTTTGCCGACCACAATATCTGACAGGGCGGACACCCTTTATTATTGAGAGGTTTCTGGCACTATGTGTTTTGAGGCAGTTTGGATTCACTCAGGGGATGCCCCAGGGTGTTGCTCATTATGGGCGGCGCAAGGGGGATGTAGGATGGGGGCCATGCATTCCATACCAGGCAACGTATACAGAGTATTCCTCATTACAACCCGAGGTATGGGCGGACAAGCCAGAGGTATTGGATGCAGGGATGATAGATGATTATGCCTAGTATTTTCATACACATCCATTTCCATGGTTCACAGTGCCAGATGAGGCACGGGCGATCAGAGTAGCACCACATCCAGGAGCAGGGATACAGGGAGGTGTGGCCGCTGTGGAGTAGGCTATGGGTGGAGGAGAGGAGGAGGAGGGAGAGGAGAGTGAGGAGAGTGGAGATGGGGAGGAGGAGGATAGCTCAGACAATGGAGATGATGGAGATGATGGGGATGAGGAGAGGCAGCAGAGACTAGACAGCCTAGGCAGAGTACCGATTCCTCGGCAGACCAGATCCGGTGGTAGGCCTCAGACAGTGATTAGGGTGACATCCTCGTATCAGCAGGCATAGATAGATGCTTTGTAGGGTCAAGTGCAGACCTTTTAGGGGCAGCAGACACAGCTACAGAGTCAGTTAGCGCAGGCTCAGAGCATGATAGTGCAGTTATAGGCACAGCTTGCACAGGCCCAGACACAGGCACAGGCACAGGCACAGGCACCTGCCCCGGATTCCTAGGTGTCACAGTTGATAGCGGAGAGGGATGCCCTTAGACGGCGAGCACTGGAGGCCAAGGGTGTGGCACAGAAGCTTATGGGTACCATAGAGAGTACCTCCTTACGAGAGGCCATTGCAGAGGGGTTCGAGGCTGCTAGGGAGGCCGAGTACTATAGAGTTCGATATGAGGAGTTATGCCCTCCTGAGCGGTGAGAGCCATATCCCAGATCTCACAGTAGGACGAGGACTCGATCCTGGACATCGACACATGGCAGAGAGGTTACAGGGCCTCGACAGGATCCTGATGCAGGTACGAGTGGCAGGCCACCTCCTTCCAGACCAACTCCTTCAGGGGCATCCACCAGTTAGCCATTTTGGGGTTGATTTGTTATGTATATTGAGTTTTGATCATGTCTTATGTTTGATCTTCTGACCTTGTTAGCTTCATTGGACATTTGGACATTTGTATTATTTTGATGAGCGATGATATGTAGCGGCGATGTTTCTGACGATGTTTATGTGGATGCATTTGTGATATGATATGGATGTTATTTATATGCATTTATGATATGAGATGGATTTTGATATGTTGTTATTATTTTTGCGGACTAATCATTATGATGCAGGATGGTGTAGTAATTATAATGTGAATCCAATGATTTTGTGATGATGTATGTATATATGTGAGATGTTAATTTATTTTTGAATTTTGCAATGTATGCAATGCATCGTGACATGATAGATAATGAATGTGGTATGAATAATAATGAAAAGATAAATGATATGTAAAATGGTAATATGATAATAATGAAATGATGATAAAATGATAAATGCGAATGGTAATGAAATGGTATGAGATGATAAAATGATAAATGAATGATAAAATGATAAATGATAATGGTAGTGAAATGATATGAGATGATAAAATGATTGAGATGATAAATGGTAAAATGATAAATGATAATGGTAATGAAATGATATGAGATGATAAAATGATTTAAATGATGAAATGATAAATGGTAAAATGATAAATGATAATGGTAATGAAATGATATGCGATGATAAAATGATTAAATGATGAAATGATAAATGGTAAATGATAGTGATGGAATGATAATGAATATTGAATGATATGGTAATGATAAAGATGATGAATGTATGAGGATAAATGTTAATGATAAAATGAATGACATGATATTAATAATGATGAGGATAATAATGAAATGAATAATGAAAAGGTGATAATGACAATGATGAAAGGAAATGATTAAATGGTTTTAATGAAAATGATAATGATACAATGATAATGATATATGAGAAGGATGATGATAATGAGAATGATAATGAATAATAAATGATATGGGAATGATAAAGATAAATATGATAAAAGGAATGATAAAATGAGAGTGAATGATGAAATGATAAATGAACCATGAATGGATGCAATGAATCAAATGTCCAAATGTCCTCCACAAAGACTCAAAACTATAGGACAACCGTTAATGCGTTCATTCAGCCTTGCAAAATACTGATGTGAATCCAATATGCAGATATATGCAATGATCTAATGAATATGCAACTATATGTAACTAACCAGTTTGTTGAGCCTGTTATAAGCCTTCATGAATCATCATAGAACGTTTTGAAATGTTGGAAGTATGTACAAGCATCAGAGGGGAAATTAGCGCCAATGATGACCAGAGTACAACTTTCATGAATTTTGATATAGCAAGCGAACACAAGCATCGAGGTATAATTGAACCGAGATGACCTAAACATTTCTTGCATAAACAGACAAAGATTAACCACCGTTCTGATGCAAATGTGGAACTGTCATCGATGATATTGCTTTGATCGTCATGTCCTGTGACATATTTGCATCAGATTGACTATTAACCTCAAGACAGCAGACAAAGAAAAATCATTCTCATTCCTTGCCACTCTAGTTCAGTACATCATTGAGTGTGCTCCAGAGTAATGATATCGAAAATCAAACAACTTTTGGTCAAACATGTAATATTGTTATTTCATGCATTATTCAGATTTCTGGATCATCCAATAGACAAGGATATGACATCTTGCTAAAAATTGTTTCATGATCGGATAAAGTTGTTGCATGAGTTTGTTGTTTGTTGGCATGCTCAGATTCTATGTCATAGTCTAGCTGTTTTGGTATGCTCTGAAAGTTAAGTGCCCCTAGTTGAGTTTTGCCCTGTTTATTGACACAACTTGCGGAAAGGAATATGTACAAATGATCAAGCCATGGTAAGACGTTTTAACCCTCTAGGCAGATGGCGACAGGATGATGCGATTAATGACCCTAAGATGTGAAAAAGATGCGGAAAAAGGGAAGCTTTGAAAAGACAAAGTGCAAAATAGGAACTAATAGATGGAAAGGTATGGATAGCGTCGGTTTGCCAGATTTTCACTATCCGTATTTATTGCATTTCTCTGATTTCTTTTTGATTTTTTTGTATTTTTCTGTCAATAGACTGCCTGTTTGCCAGGTTTTCACCCTATGACATTCTTTTTGATTTTTTTGTATTTTTCTGTCAATAGACTGCCTGTTTGCCAGGTTTTCACCTTATGACATTGTTTTGATTTTTTTGTATTTCTTTAGGACTTTTTCTACTGTTTTTGGATTTCTTCAGGACTTTTTCTACTGTTTTTGGATTTCTTCAGGACTTTTTCTGCTGTTTTTGGATTTCTTCAGGACTTTTTTTGTTGTTTTTGGATTTCTTCACTTTTTCTTTTTCTGTTGTTTTTGGATTTCTTCAGGAGGACTTTTCATGTTTTTGATTTCTTCTGACTTTTTCTCTGTTTTTGATTTCTTCTATGGATTTCTTCGGACTTTTCTGCTATTTTTTTGGATTTTTTCATTTCTTCGGACTTTTTCTGCTATTTTTTGATTGACTTTTGCTTTTTGGATTTCTTCAGGACTTTTTCTGCTGTTTTTGGATTTCTTCAGGACTTTTTTCTGGATTTCTCAGGATTTTTTCTACTATTTTTTTGGATTTCTTCATGACTTTTTCTGACTTAAACATAATATTTCTTAAGATGCATACTGTTGATGGGTTCATCAAACAGGTCTCCTTCTGGCGTTGATAACTTGTATGCTCCCGAGTCGTAGACTGCAATAACCACGTAAGGGCCTAGCCAATTTGGTTCAAATTTTCCTTTCTTTTCTTGGTCTTGTTGATTTTGTGGGTTCTCTTTCAGAACTAGATCCCCCACCTGGAAGGTATGTGGCTTTACCTTGTGATTATAGCTACGAGACATCATCTGTTGGTATGCTTTCAAATGGTCTGCTACTCTCTATCTCTTTTCATCTAAAAGTTCTAACTCTTGGAGTCGGGAAACTCTGTATTCCTCATCTGTTATGAGACCTTTCAGTGATACTCTTAATGAAGGTATTTCTACCTCTAAAGGCAATATGGCTTCTGCTTCATAGACAAGGGCAAAAGGTGTTTCTCTTGTTGGCATTCGGACACTAGTTCTGTAAGCCCACAAGGCAGGATTGAGTTGAATATGCCAATCCTTCCCTGAGTCATTGGTAGTCTTCTTCAAAATATTTAATATAATTTTGTTTGAGGCCTCTGCTTGGCCATTCCCTTGTGGATAATAAGGTGTGGAATATCTTTGCTGAATATGGAATCTTTCACAAAGTTCATTGACATCCTGATTCTTGAAAGGCCGACCATTATCTGTAATAATGGCATTAGGAATACCATATTGAAAAATAATGTAGTTGAGTATGAAGGATGAAATATATTTTCCAGTGACTTTAGAGAGAGGTACTACCTCAATCCACTTAGTGAAATATTCAGTTGCTGTGATAATGAATTTATGCCCATTTGAAGAAGAGGGATGAATTTTTCCCACTAGATCTAACCCCCATTGAGAGAATGGCCAGGTTGGTGTGAATGAGTGAAGTTCTTGTGCAGGAGCATGAATAAGATTCCCATGAATCTAACATTTTGAGCATGTTTTAACAAAGTGAATGATTCCCTTTCCATTGTAGGCCAGTAGTAACCCATTCTAATCAATTTCTTGGATAATGTTAGTCCACTCGAATGAGTACCACAAATTCCCCCATCTTGTAAAGCTTTGTTAGATTCGTCACGTTCAAGACATCGGAGTAAAGTACCATCAAGACCACGGTGGTAAAGGGTATCAGCGATAAGGGTATATCAAAAAGATTGTCGAATAAAGTTACGTTTTTGGTTGCGGGATAAGTGAGGTGGTAAAATGTCATCTTTTAGGTAGGTATAAATTTTACCATACCAGGGTGAATCAGATCCTACCAAGTGGCAGATAATTTTGCTTTCAGGTGTGTCATAGGCAGGTGTAAATAATTGTTCCACTAGAAATTCGTAGCGAGTCTATTTTTCTGGGAGTTGTACCAATGAGGCGATCGTAGCCATAGCGTCAGCCACTTTGTTATCAATCCTTGGAATTTGTGTGAACTAGATGTCTATAAAGTACTTTTTGAAGTCATCAATCATCTTCTTGTATGGAAACAACTTGTCATCCTTAGTCTGATAATCATCATTGATTTGGTTAATGACTAACTGTGAGTCACCATAAACTCGTAGCTCGGTAATCCTCCATTCTAATGCTGTCTTTAATCCAGTGATTAGTGCTTCATATTCGGCTATGTTATTGGTGCATGGAAACATTAGCCTATATGACCGAGGAATGGTATGTCCTTGAGGGGTGACAAAGAGAATGCCTGCCCCTGATCCATGTTGAGTGAAAGAACCATCAAAGTATAAGGACCATAACTACTTAGAGTCTGCCATGAAAACATCAGCGTCTAGGAACTCAATGTGTAGGGGGTGCTCTGTTTGTAGAGGAGCGTCTGCTAGTTGATCCACAATAACTTGTCCTTTGATTGCTTTGCGATCAACATAGTGGATGTCAAACTCACTCAAAATCATGACCCATTTTGCTAACCTTCCTATTAGCGATGCTTTACTTAGTAGATACTTGAGTGGATCAATTTTTGAAACATGATTGATTGTATGAGTTAGCATGTAATGTCAGAATTTCTGTGAAGTAAAGACTACTGCCAAACAAGCCTTCTCAATGAAAGTGTAGTTAAGCTCGTGACTTGTCAGTGTTCTGCTAATGTAATAGATTGCAAGTTCTTTCCCTTCATGGTCTTCTTGTGCTAATAATGCCCCCAAGGATGTCTCGGTTGCAGCAATATATAGGATCAATGGTTTGTCTAGATTTGGTGGTACTAGAACTGGTGGGTTCATCAGGTGCTACTTGATTTGTTGAAATGCCATTTCATATTTGTCATCCCATCTAAAAGGAACATTCTTATGTAGGAGATGTGTGAACGGTAGACTTTTGTCGGCCAATTGTGTGATGAATCTTCTAATGGACTATAGTCGCCCTTGTAATGACCTCAATTGACTGATGTTCTTTGGAGGAGGCATCTTCATGATTGCCTAAACTTTTGCAGGATCTACTTCAATTCCCTTTTCTAAAACAATATATCCTAACATCTTTCCGGATGTGACCCCAAAAACACATTTCTTAGGATTTAGGCAAACTTTGAATTTCTCCAATCTGGTAAATATTTTGGATAGTATTTCCAGGTGTCCTTCTTTGGTACATGATTTTGCCAATATTTCATCTACATAATCTTCCTTGAATGTGTGCAACATATTATGAAAGATCGTAGTCATATCTCTTTAATAAGTAGCCCCAGCATTCTTTAAGCCGAAAGGCATGACATTCCAACAGTATGTTCCCCATGGACAAGTGAAAGTTGTTTTCTCTTGGTCTTCTGGTGCAATCTTGATTTGGTTGTAACCAGAGAAACCATCCATTAATGAATACATGGCATGGCCAGCTGTCAAATCAACTATAGTGTCAATGCTCGGAAGCGGAAAGTCATCCTTTGGACAAGCTTTGTTAAGGTCTCTGAAATTAGTGCATACTCTTACACATTTGTCTGGCTTTGCTACTGGTACAATGTTGGAGATCCATTCTACATAGGCAATCGATCTTATAAAGCCTGCATCGAGGAGCTTCTTGAGTTCTTCCTTAACTAGTAATGCTACATGAGGATTCATCTTTCTGAGTTTTTGTTTTACTAGTTTAGCTCCTAGTTTGATAGACAAATGATGCATTATGAGATTGGGATCAAGGCCTGGCATGTCTGCATATGACCAAGCAAAATTAACTTGATTTTCTTTGAGAAAGTTCATGAACTCTGGGATTTCTTTATCTGTCATTGATTCAGCTAGCTGTAAAATCCTTGGATTATCTATAGTTGCAATATTGATTTCCTTTGTAGGCTCGATCAAGATTGGTGATCGCTCATGATAGTGCTCCGAGAGAGTGTTAAGAGTCCCATAAGCTGGTGCCTTAAAAATGTTTTCACCATCTGATATGCTCTTTATTTTATCTTTTGTTTGATCTAGCACTGCCAGATTATGGTTTTCACCACTAGATCATTTTTCTTTATTTTCATTTTTGTAGCTAGGAGACTTGGCACTCTCCTGATTAAAGACTTCATACCGAAAATCACTAGTGGAACAATTATCGACACCTTCATCAGAAAGGAAGTTTATGATAGCTTCGTCATTGGGAAAAATAGGTATATCAATAGATTCGGTCAGATCCCAATCAATGAGATCAGGGTGGATTAAAGGTAACACATCATTTGGTCATGTGAAATCGGTGATGGTTAGGGTCAAGACAGAGTTATCTGTAGGATCTGAGGTATGAGGTAGGTCAATGATGGTACTATTCTCCTGATAGTCTTGTTCGTTAAAATTTGACTCAGTATCACTAGACTCATAGTTGCGTTGTGGTTCAGATTCTTGTGGTTGGGATCCTAAACCTTCTCCTTTGATTAAAGTGGGCATATACTTGTGTATGACATCTACCTCTTTTTCCCTCCAAAATTCATCATTGTGGATGGTATCCCATTCATATTCAGCAGAATCTGTATGAGAAATATTTTCTATGATATTCAGGATTGATGCCAAACTTGTCTCATTCTTATTGGAACCTTCTTGTAGTGTAAAAACATTACCTTGTAATTGTTTAGATGAGGTAGCATCGTAGCCTATTCCAGTTTTATCATATGCAGCAAGCCCTGGAAGATGGATAGGCTCAACTACGCCTTCTTTTCTTTTTCCCAGAGGACCATTGTCATATCCCATCTTCTGCATGATGGAATATCCTTTCCCATATTGATCTATTGGTAAGGTGACATTCAAAACTGTTTCTTCTTCATCCTTATAGAGCCAATCCAGAATTGTTGTATCCTCAGGATCTCCCATAGGAAACTTTTCTTTGACAAATTGTCCATTGAACTTGGTAGTTGGCTCTGTTTGTATTTGTGCTGATGTTGATGCTACTGATATATATTGTTATGTAATAGAAGGTTTTCCATATGATCGAGGAGACGTAGGTAGATTAGCGAGACAAAGGGAATATTCCCCAACTCCACTTTCCTTGAACTGCAGTTTCTTGTCAAAGCTTTTGGCTAATTGGCTGATTTGTGTATCATGCTTAGGAGAAGTATTAGCTAGTGCTTCTCGATTATTTGGAACCAAAGTATCCTGATGAGCTTTGACATTGGCACAAGTTTGGGTGTTTGAATTATCAGCTGGTATAGTGATTTCCTGTCCATCATATAGAAACTTAAGACATTGATGGTAAGTGGATGGAACATCTTGCATTTCATGAATCCACGGACGACCCAACAAGATGTTGTATGCAATATCTTGATCTAAAACTTGACAAAAGGTGTTTTTGATAACAGGTCCCACTCTGATTGGTAGCATGATTAGACCTTTAGATGTTCTCTCCTCATCATCATAGGCTTTTATAGTAATTTCCTTCTAGGATCAATGGAGTCTTCTGCAAATCCTAATGCTTGAACCACCTTCAAGGTACATATATTTAGACTAGCCCCTCCATCTATTAGAACACGTTTAACACAGAACTTATGGATCATGACCTCTAAGTATAATGATGAATTGTGGGGATGAGTCATGGAAACATCGTCTTTGTCTGAAAATGAGAGACACCTAGGTGAGGACAAATGTTCTACCATGGCTTGAAATCGATTCACATCCAAATCCATGGATAGTCATCTCAAAAAGGGCTTTTTCTAAAATTTCCTTGTGTGCAGGGGAAATCTTCAGGAGTTCTAAAATGGAGATTTGAGCCGAAGTTTTTCGAAGTTGGTTAACTAAGTCATATTGATGTTGAGGGAAGGTCTCAGTGGATTTTGAAGAGGTACCCTTTAAGATAACTTTTTCTTGGGCTCTCGTTGTGACATTCACTTGTCCATTGTCTACTTTCTCTTTGATTTTTATAACATTGACTCGCTCATTGTCTGTATAGAGATGACAGATTACATTGTCATCAATTTGGTTCACATTTTTGTCAGAAAACTCTCCCTTTTGATAGTTTGGTAGAGGATTTTGAAATTCTTGGTGATCTTCATTGGATTTCTATTGCCCTTCTACTGTGATAATGCCCTTGTCAATTAGATCTTGAATAGCATGTTTCAAACCTTGACAATTGTTTGTATGATGACCTCTGCACCTATGGTAGTCACAAAAATAGGCCTCATTCCATGATGGAGGTTTTACACTAGGTTCATAATTGCGTTGTGGTGGTAACATAAGGACATTCTTTTCCATAACCTCTTTGAAAGTAGATTCTAAGGATTGTCCTAGTGGAGTGAAAGTTCTTCTATTGGAGAAGAATGGAAAGCATTGTGGTTTCATGTTTGAGGTATTCCTTAAAGTGTTGTTGTTGTTTCCCCGGTAGTTTTGGTTGTTGGCAGTCCCCTGATTGTTGTTCGTTGAAGGGGGATGATTATTTCATAGATTCGCGACTGAATTGACATTGTTGTAATTATTGTTACGAGGAGTGCTCAGGACAAATGGCCTAGTCGTGATATGATTTGCATCTACAACACCATCGTTTACAACATTCTTGTTGCGGGTCCAAAATTTAGACTTGTCTTGATTGTTGTAATGGTTAGATGAGCTAGGGTTGTCCCTATCAATTTTTATTGTCCCTCTTTTGACCAAAGCACTTTCGATGGTGATGGCATCCTCAATCAATTTCTCAAAGGAAGGTGGAAAATGTAGATTTAAACAATAGCTCATTTCTGAGTTGAGGCTATTGATGAAAGTAACCATTTTCTCCTTTTCAGGAACATGTCATGGGTACCTAATGAACATTCTCCTCCATCTTTGAAGAAAGGTAGTGAAAGATTCACCAGGTTTTTGTGCAACTTTGCAAAGATCAATCATGGTGATTTGGTGTTGAATGTTGTAGGCGTATTGTGTTATGAACAAATTGATCAATTCTTCAAATGTTTGAATAGGAGGTGTAATCTTAGATAACCATTCCATATAATTAACTCCAAGGCTTCGAGGAAATAATCGCAATAAATAAGTATCCTCATGGGAAAACTCCAATGTCATGTTTCGAAATTCTCTAACGTGGTCAATTGGGTATGATTTCCCATTATAACGATCAAATTTGGGAATTTCACAGTGTTTAGGAAATGGAATCATGTTGAGACTTCTATCAAAAGGATAAGGACATATGTCATCCAAAGTGTATTTCTTGGTTGTAGTTCCCCCTCGTATTTCTTTGATTGTTCCTTGGAGTTTTTTAAGCTCTTGTTCAAAAAAAGCGAAGTTAGATGGGGATGGTTCTTCTTCTTTGCTTTTTAATTTCTCAGTATCAAAGTCTTTAGGCAATTTAGCTCCTTGATCTACCAAGAAAAGAAAGTACTTCTCTTTGTCACATTGTATAATCTGTTCAAGGATCTTAAGAAGCTTGGGGTTTTGTTCCACCTCTCTAAGTTGAAGTTCTTCCTCTTGCTCATCATCACTATCTACGAAAGTTTTGTTCATGTTTTTGTTCTTAAGCAATGAATTTTCCTCTCCATTAGCCATATTGTTGTCACTGAAAAGGGGATTGCGACTCACACTAAAAAGAGGACTATCACGTTCACCTTCTTCTTGAATGTTGTGTGTGGAAGTTTCTTGTTGAGATGTTTCTCCTAGCTTGTTGTGTTGAGATCTTGTAAAAACAGGCATATGTAAGAAATTCTTGGATATGATTAAAGGTCACTGAAGGATTTGATTAGGATGTGTTGAATATTCAATTGAAGGTTGTGGTATATTCTCAAACTCAAGAGGTTGATTAAGATTGTGACGTTGAGACAATGCTAATCTTTGATAATAAGCTTGGGTAGCCAAAGGTTCTACAACATAATCGTCGGTGAATCCCCTAATGTATTCTTGGTATCTATGGAGGAATGTGCGATAATGGAGCAAGACGTCTCGACTCTTATACAAGAATTCTCTGCGATCTAAAGTATTTTTGTAACTTAAGTTTGTTTTGGGCTTCTTGATCCTATTGAAAACTAATTTCTTGGTGAACTTGGTTGATTTCCACTTTCTCAACATGGGAGTAAAATCTCAGAGATTCAGGTCTGTGTACAAATTTTGACAGAAACCTAAAAGCGCCATTCTGTTTCCTAAATGCGCTGCAGAAAAAGGTAAATGCACTGGAGAAAGATTCAAATGTGCTACAGAATACCTTAGATGCGCAGAAACAGAGCACATATGCGCAGTAGAATACCCTAAATGCACCGAAACAGAACACAGATGCGTCAAAACAAAGTTTAAATGTGCTGCAATTTTTTTTAGATGCGCTAAAACAATTTTTCTAAGGACAGTTTTGACCAGTTTTCAGCTGAAATTTATCATGTTGGTTTTTGGATGATCCTTTATCTAAATTAATGTTTTTGAAAGCACAACAAACAATCTGATTTAAGTTGATTCGTAACTAAGCACAGAATAAGACAAGCACAACCTAGGTTAGGCCAGGACAATATCTGCTAGATTCCACGTGGGTTTCCCCAACCGCATATCAGTAGCGTGTGAATCTAGAAGCTTGGCTGCACGGGCTCCCCCTTATAGTGCACTTTCTTCTCAGGCCAACCAAGCTTCCAACCCCCATGAAACTCCCATGGCAAGCTGATCACCTCTACTACTGACTGCGAAAGTGTGGAAGGCTTCACACCGACCAATGCTGGACTAGCAGATAGAAGGTTTTTGGCTTTCTAAACAATGGTTTTTAGTTCAGGACCCCCGTTTGAGTGGCCATACATGGGGCAAGAGATTAATCACCATTAAGGTGGCACTCCAGCCTGAAGAGGTTAAGCTCAACAGGGTTTAAGGGAGTACAACTCCGTCCGTATGACACATCCGTACAAGCAACCTTAGGTTTTCCCTTAAGATTTACATTTATATACCAGTTGGGGGTAGCTTGACCTTAGCTCTGTTGCTGGCTTGAGTCACGTTGGGGTGATGAAATCCCTAGGCAGGCCCAATTTCTAGAGTCAATAATTGTTTCTCTTGCACCCAGGATCGCACAAGTGCGCAAGGGGAGAGGATACTTCAATTATTGAGTCAGGGTTACATAGGGAAAAGTGGGTCTGGTTTTCTGATCACCTAGTTTGCACAGAGTGAGAGCATAATCACCTACCACTTTCAAGCATAGTCAAGAAGAGTAAACAAGTTCATTTTAGATGCACCAAAATCAAAAGTGATTTAATCTAAGTGAAGATTTTGCTTCACAATAGACATGGGGCTCTTTTTAACTGCATTATAAAGGTGTGGTGGCTACCCTAGATTGATTCATTTTAAAACCCAGCAAGAAAAAAAAAGAAAGGAATTCTATCTGCGGAAGGCGTCAGACTCAGAATCCCTATTACAATCTAGGGGCGGAACTCTGTAACTCAAATGAGCTAAAACATGACCCAAATGCGCAACTCTTTTACTCATATGCATGAAAATAGAACATAAATGCACCGCTCTATAACCCAGATACGCGAAAACAGAACCTATATGCGCTAATTCTAAATGCAAATTTTTTTTTTTAGATTTTCTGAAACATGCTTAAATGCGCTAAAAAAAGTCCTATATGCGCTAACTAAATTCCTATATGCACTGCAGAAATACACGTATGCACCACTCTGTTTCCAAGATGCGCCGCAGAAATGCCCAGATGCGCCGAAATAGTCTTCAGATGCGCCGAAATACCTGCAAAATAAAAAAATTTGGATCTTCCAAATGCGCTGTCGAATGCCCGAAAACCTGCAAGAAGTCTAAAATGGGGGCATAGGCCCCACGGTGGTCGCCATTTAATGTGTGTATGAAAAATAGAATGTGTAAATGAATTAAAAATAACTGTTCAAACACACCAATAGGACATTATAACAAAACAGAATATAAAGAGTAAAGAAGTGAAAACTCAGTATCTTGCTTCCATTGTCGTCCTATTGTCCTCTATCTTTAGTGTTTTTGCCGATTCTAGCTTTTTTGTTCTCAGATTTATAGGCTAGGCTCAACAAACTGTCTTCCTAAAGAATGAGATTTTGATATAATGTAGATGCAAGATTAAACTATGATAATGATTTGAACTAAAAAGCTTGAAATAAACATGATGCTATGATAAATGAGCTCTAAATGAATTAAGTGCATGAACTCTAATTAATTTCCTGTTACCAATGCTTGGATTCACACAGGTATTTATAGAGTTTTTCGATTGATTTTGATTGGCTGTCTCGATTAACGGTTGTGATAATTCCTGGCAGATCGAATGGCTGAAGAAAGATGAAACTGAAGGAGAAAATAGAAGAACCCTAAAAATAAGATTTTTCTATTTTCATGAGAGATGAAAAGATAAGAAGATAAGAAATCATCTTTCTTTAAAAAGAATAAAAGAAAGATTTAAAAGCTGATAAATAATGAATTAAAAATTCAATTATTTATTTGTGGATGACATTCAACTTTTCTTAATTAAATTAAATATTTAATTAAGCTTTTTAAAAGCAGAAAAAAGCTTGTGATAAGAAGAGAGCTTTAATCATGTTTTATTGAAAAGCACAAAAGATCTCATAATTAAATAAAATATTTAATTATGATATGAGAAGATTGCACAATTAAATAAAATACCTAATTGTGATTTGGAAAGAAAGCATAAGATATTTTTAATTAAATAAAATTTATTTAATTAAATCACTTTTATGAAATTAATCAAATGAAACATTTAATTAATTAGAAGAAGAAAATTAAATATAAGAAAAGGAGATATTTAAATTTAATTAAATCAAAAGATTTAATTTAAATTTAAACAATGATAATTAATTTAAATAAATAAAATGTATTTATTTAATTAATTAAGTGGACATATGAAAATAATTAAATAAAACAAATTTATTTAATTATGGAAGAAGAATAAGATGAATGAATAATATAATTAAATTAAATAAATTTAATCACATGTAGAGGACTTTAGAAAAATTAATTAAATAATAAATATTTAATTAATTGCCAGGATTATAGACATGACCATTTTTATGCGTATACACATGTATCATGCATCATTAATGCAAAACTCAAGATCCATAACTTATCCATGATACATGATATAAAGGAAACACCACTCATCACACATCCCTAATGCAAGTCATACATTCACAAAGCTATCTGCGATGACCGATGAGCACAAGTGGTAGACAAGACTTAAGTGGGACAATTTTTCACATGATCGTAAGTTGCATTGAGAAAGGGGACCACCTAGGAAAACATAAGATAAGGCCTTAAAAGACTTAAAACCACTTTATTCAAAGGATTTAAAGGCCAAACAAGGTCAATCAGTCAACCTTATAAAATAAAGAAGTTTCACAGACCAACATGAGGGGTTGCTTACTTCATGGGATTCAATGACTCAAGTCATTTTAACATGACCAGGAATGGGCCACATTAGGTCAACAAAGGAATAGACTACAAGACTAGAGGTTTGAAATATGAGAGAAAATATTCAAATTTAAAATAATACCTCATACAAAACCCTAAACCCTAGTCTCATCCGACCAAACTGACACCAAAGGAAATGCTTTCTCCCAGACCAATGGAACATAATTTTTTATGAGGGTTCCATCACTTTCTTTTTATCTTCATGCTGACCTTGTGCCTACTTGATAAGTGTCAAGATGCCTCCTTTGAAGATCAAACCCTCCAATCTTTTCCAACACGACTACTCTGAAGATTATTCCCTCCAATTTGTATCGAGACGTGATGAGTAAATAGGGGATTCACCCATTCCTTCTTTGATTTGGGTGGTGTCACTGCTCCAATATGAATGTGCAGATCAATGCTAAATAGAAACAAAGGTGCCACTACAAACAATGAATTTAGTTCACCTTACGACCTATAAATATCTCCTCCTACTTTAATACAATATAAGAACCTACAAATAATGGAGATTAATATTAAGCATAAATGAACAGTAGTATATATGTATGAATTTGACCAAATATATTAGCCAAATGAGTATGTATATAAAGGTATGAGGAAGGCACCCAACCTCCATGAAATGAGGATAGGATTCCTCACTCATGGAGTGGTGGTGAGTTACCTACCACAAAAGTAGCATGAGGTGTTGAAAGTGAATCGACACCTCTAAAACCTCCTAACTAACTCGATACCTCATAAATGCAAGTGTCAAGGGACTCCTAAGTAGGCTTATGGCATAAGTGTATGCAAAATATACACTAACATGGACAACTATGTATGGACAATATTTTTTATCCTATTTTTATAGTTTGTCTGATTGGGAATAAATTATTTTTTTTAATTTTTTAATAAGGGGTAAATGATTTTGACTTGGATCTATGCACCAATGAGGCCACAAATAGGGGTCCTCATCCCCAATTTAAACATTCAACAAAAAACCCTAGTGGGATTTGAACCTTGATTGCAAGAACACCACAACAACTTAACCATCACACTATGCCACTATTGGCATGATTGGGAAGAATTTATAGTAATAGTATTGAATACCATTTTTGTAGTTTATATGTCCTATATCAACCTTATGTGTTCCTATACATTAGGTGTGCAGAATCCTTTATGAGCATCATGTAAGTTTATAAAATAGTAATTTTTGATGAAAAGCACATATGTATATGTATAGGAGGTAATTTGCACCCCTTATACAAATTCCCCTTTGTTCCCTTCTTCGCTTTAGAAAACCAAACTTCAAGGCTAAATTCAAGAAAATCCCACTACCTTCATTCCATTTGGTAGTTGTTTTATGTGTCGACAGAGAAATAACTACCAGGGATGCCAGCACAATGCGTAGACATTTGTATAAAGCGCTTACATCCCTAGCAGATTCTCTCATCTAGATCCTACAAAGGCATTACATTTCCCATTGGAGGTCAAATTGTAATGCCCCCTTCAACTGATCGACTTGAATATGGTCATTTTTTTCATTATCTCCTTCAAATTCACTCCTTCTACATGCTTTTCAATCTCTTTTGCATCTTCTAAGCATTCAATTCAGCTCTCTTCACACTTTCTCAAGCATTCTCTTAGCATCCATCACTCTCAATCAACACTTTTCACTCCATAGCAACAACATCAACACTCCATCAACTCCGTAGAGAGAAAGTGTGGAACAAACACAATTGTAGCAAGGGATTGAGTCCTTTCATTTTATCCTCCATTAGCTAAGGATCTCTTCATGGAGGTGGTAATATTTCTTCTCCTCTCCTCTACAATTTGGTTGGGTAGCATAACCCTATTTTCTAGTGCTTTTTTTTTTTTTACTTCATTTCCTTCTTTATCATATATCTCTCCATTATTGCTATCTTGGTTGTCCGTGGAGGTGGAAACACCTAAATGAGGGTCTAACTAAGGCAAGCCCCTATAAAACAACCCAAAAAATTTCCTCTTCATTATGTGTAGGTGGACATGTTATTTGGATCTAGTTGGTGAACAAGATTTTCTATGAGATCATTCTTGTCACCCTAGCATTAATATACTTACTTTAACATATTCATCTATACATTTCTTATTTCATAGTGTTATTTTTTTCTCCTAAAAACCACTAGCTAGGTTGTAAGTTCATTTTCTAGTGTTTAACCTTTTCTCTTTAGTCCTTTGATCGTATGGATGCCAACACACCTAAGAGATGCTAGTGTGTTGCACTATCATCCTAGAACCATGCTTTCTTCCTCGGGAAGAGAGCTACCTGAGGCATAGTGTTGAACGTGAAAACTAGCTCGCTTAGCCCCATTTCAAGTTTTGGGTTTGTAGAGTGATTTAAGGACATTATAGTCCTCATCATTCTCATCCCACACCTCCTAACACCCCTTTACAATGAGGTAAGTTAGGGCATACTTCTGCTCTTGGATCTCCATGACCTAGGGTATTGAACATGTTTAGTCCCCCTCTCTTACATTTTTGGTGAACCTAATGTGAACCAACGTCTATTCATCTATTGGTGTTGAGGCTTTCCTCTTGTACCTTGTGATTGTTGTGCTCTTGAGTGTTGTGAAAGTTTATGAGCATCATGACCCAGTCCACAACCTCTGGGTATATTGTTAGGAGAAGTAGATGACATCATCTAATGGAAAGGATGAAGGTCACTACTAGTTTCTCTATAGGCCTTTTCTCTGGTCTCGTCATTGGTCTGGACCTCTTGGAATAGTTGTCAAGGGATGAGATAGGATTCTCTGATGAGATTGACCAAGTCCCCACTCCTCCTACATCTCCTACACCATCCTTAGTGGATGAGTATGAGGCCTTAGCAAATGGTTGGTCGACTTAGAAAATCACTTGGAAAGAAACTCTAAGATGGCCAAAGCCACTTGGGTCATTAGTGAGCTGAAGTATATGGTTGGAAAATATCAAATAGGAGTAGAGCTCCTGGATATTCTCAATAGTATGACAGATGCATATGCTCTTTTGAACAATCCTAACATTGTACAAGGAGTCACCTTTGAAGACCATAAGGGACAGCTAGGACTATTGATGCCTCCTACGTCTGTATACATGGCCGATGCCATACCCTTGATCAACATCCCCTCTACCATAGAGGGATCTAAAACTATTAGAGTGAACAAAATCCCCTTGGGTTTTAGCTTCACCCCTCCAGTCACCTTTAGCAGTGGAGGCTTTGGTGGGATGAGTGATGGGGGCTTTGGTAGCAGTAGAAGAAGCGGTACTAGTGGACGTGGTTTTAGTGGAGGCCATGGTGGTAGCTTTGGAAGTGGTGGTGGCTCTAGTAGAGGCCCTACTAGTGGCAATGGCCCTAGTGGTGGTTCAAGCAGTGGTCACAAAGGTGGTTCTAGTGGTGGCTCTAGTAGCAGTTCTGGAGGAGGTTCCTTTGGTCCTTTATCTTCTAATGACCCTATTTTGAACACTATTCTTCAAAATATGGGTAAGATGTAGAGCTATTTAGTGAGTCTCTCCCAAGCCTCTGCCCAACCTGTCTTCCAACCCTTCTTCCAGCATAGCCCATTGTCAGTTGCACTCCTAAACACTCCCTTCCCTCAAGGTATTTGAGGAATACATTGGCAAAGAGGACCTACAAATGCATATGTCCACCTTTAATGCCTTGTGCACAGACTTCTTCTGTCATGATGCATTGATGACCAAACTATTTCCTTGATCTCTAGAGGATACAACACTTGAATGGTATTGTTCCTTGCCCGATAATTCTATTGACTCATTTGATCAACTTGTAAACCAATTCTCATGATAGTTCCAAGCTAACATCGTGCCGAAGATGAGAGTTTTTGGATCTCGTCTATTGTAAACAAGGAGATAATGAAAAGATTACTAATTGCATAGAATGGTATCAAGTGCTATTATCCCAAATGTTGTATCCACTACCTAATTTTGGAATGTAGAAGGTATTCATAGGGAACTTACAAAGACCTTAGAAAGATAAGTTTTTCCTTATGAAATACCCTTCTCTCACGTATTTATGTGCAGCCCTACGAGAGTATCAACAAATGGTGGTTCAGTTTGGGGGATCCTCCTCATGCTCCTATTCTAAAGGAAATTCCATCGTATCTATCTCTAGGAAAAGTAAAGTCATTGCAAATGTAGTAGCCATTGTAGATGACAATGGCCTCAGGCGCAATCGGAAGTTCACAAAGTTCTCAGAATCTTATTCAAATTCCATCTTGTAAAATTTGTTGAAGGATAAGATCATAAATTTTCTAAACCCTAGGCCTCTTAAGGAACCTTACCATAATTGGTAAATGGAAGTACATACTATTAGTACCATCGAGTTAATGGACATGATACGAAATGATGTATGCACCTGCATCATGAGATACAGGATCACATCGAGGACGGTCCTATTCATCTTGATGGTGGAAAACCAAATATGAACAAATTGGTGGTGAAAGAGAATAGTGAATTTCAAATATACACAAACATATTTTTGTCACATTTTGCTAACATGATTGTTGATCCAACTAATTCTATCACTCAGCCTGAGGCCTATGTTAATATGGTCATGGTTGCTCCTACTGTACAACTTGCACCTAGTTCCCTAGATGTGACATTCACATCATAGTATTTTCCCTTAAACAAGCCCTCACCTCTCTTTATTTCCCCTTTCCTTGATGAAAACATTGTGACAGGGGTCCTAGTAGACCCCACAAGTCAATTGAACGTTATCACAGAAGAGACGTTTTGGCTTAACTCATTACATAAAAATGAATACGAAGAAACAAAATCTACCATCCGTACACACAATGGTGTTTGTTTAAAACCTTATGTCTTCATAACTCTGTCCATCTTGGTTGGATCTATGGATATTGACATAGTTTTTGATGTCATTCTAGAGTTTGATATTTTGGGATGAAGCTAGGCATACCTTGGCTAGCTTCTATGAATGGAATTTCCTCTGTTATCCACAAATTTTTGAAGTTATCCCATGAAGGTGTTGTGCACGTAGTGCATGACACTGGATACAAGCCTTTAGCATCCCATGGGGGATATCCATTAGACCATTTTTGTCCCACCCCGGTTGGTCCACTTCCTCCAAGAATGGACCTACTTTACAAGAAGTATGTAAAGTACAAGACCAAGAGCAAGGGACAACAGAAATTGGCTCTTCCTGTAGCACAACAACTAGCCACCTCCCCTTCTCGAAAAGGGAAGGAGAAGGTGACCTCCCCTTAGGATGACTCATCTACTCCCCTCTCTTGGGAGGAGTATTGGATGAGCAAGCCTGGCTTCTACTCGTTAAGTTCAATGATCCCTCCTTGGCATAGACCTAAGATCAAGATATCAAACCACCCTAATAAACTACCTCGACCTTGGTACTACCTGTATGGTAGAGGGAAGGGTTCCCATGGAGAGTCCTCTTTGTCTCAACTTCCACAGCCTCCTATCGCTCCTGCTCCTAAAGCAATGAATGGAAGAGGCCCACTACTGAGGCACTTGAGCCAACTCTCCTTGCTTCTTCTCAACATACTCCTCCTACTCCCATTCAGGAGTCTATTCCTCCACCAAAAATGATTGAAGTGGACACTCCCATGGTTGAGAAAGATCCTTTTTTTCCTTTGCAACCTTTGACCTCTGATTCAAAGATTCACAGAAATTTCCTTGCATGCAAGTGCAAGTGTTGGAAAAAGGATCTCATGGTCAAGTAGGCCACCTTATAGAGGAAGGAAGAGGATACAACTACCCTTGTATAAGGGCCTATTGATATGTCCTCCTCTCTCCTTCCCTCTACTTCCATTCAAACCAACTCTATCTCAATTCCAGCTTTTACTATGAGTGTGAATGCACCTAACCATAAAAAGGTGCAATTGTTCATCACTCCTTCAATGGATCCACCTCTATTGATGTCCCTTCTTGATGTCCAACCTTTCCTAAAACCTGTAGATATGATGAAAACTTCGGTCGTATCTATTATGTTTGTCTCCTCCTCCTCTTCCTCCACACTTCTTACCTCATTTGTGGGGAGTTCACATCCTTCAATGAAGCAGAAGGTAGAGAGTGGTCCTACCAGCAATGGAGGATGTAAGAGGATCCCACCTTCTCTGAAAGGTGGTCTTGTGTTGACTTGTTCTATCCTAGTGAAAAACATAGTTTTAGCTTCTCCTAAGTTTGTCACCGCTCCTAAATCACTCAGTGAACCTACAAATGAATCTCGAGTGTAACCTTCTCCTTTAGTTGAAGTAAAACATGGCACTCCTATTAAGTGCATGTTTAACTCTTTGGATGAGGTTTTAGCCTTTTCAGTGATCTTTGAGAAGCTGTTGACCTTAGTTACAAAAGAGCTCGATGGAGAGGACCTTGAGGGTCCCTCTTCCTTAGCCCCTATTGTAAGAGGGTTGGATGCTTCTCCTCTTAACATTCCACCACTTCAGGCTCATCCTCCTTCCCCCTATGATGATCTAGAGTGGGAAGCAGACAACCTCTTGGTTGATTAGTGTTAGAGGGAGGCTCGTTCTTTATCTTTATATTAGATGTGTGTGTGTGTTGTGATGTGTTCCCCCTTGATCATTATATGTGTGCCTAGATGACCTTCATCACCCCTATTGGTGTTTTGACACAGGTGTGGTTTTTGTGTCATAAACCTTCCTCTATTTGTATCATCATTCTTCTATGTTTGTGACTTGATTCTTGATAAATTAGGGATGATGCAAAGTGTTGGGGGCATTTAGGCTTCCCTTTCATGTTGACCCATTTTTTTATTTTTACTTTTTCTTCTCATGCATTGTTCACATGGTTTGATATAGTAGGGGGTTGATGACAGTTCATTTTATATACTATTACTATACACACACACATATATATATTTATGAGAAATTTTGAACCCAAAATATCAGGCTTCCCTTGTGCACTTTTTTCATGTTTATTTTTCTCTTTTTCTTTTCTTTTATCTTTCTCTCTTCTTTGCTTGAATTATCCCTCTCATGTGTGACAACACTACTTCAACATTTTGACTTTCATAAAATGCATTTGTTGCCGATGAATCTTTTCTCAAGAATCTTCACAAACTTCTTTTCAAGAATCGCATTCTTAACTTGAAATCCTAATGGAATGTGTTTCCTTCATCACATATCTATAAGGAAAGAACTTGAGAACCTTTCTTTGAAGTGGGAACAAATTTGGTCTTCCTCCTATGTGGGGGCATATTCTTCCTTTCAAATTCCTTGATGAAGTGAACATCTTTCAAAAGGATTGCTTGATGACAAATTGATTCAAGAAAAAGACATCTTCTTTGCACTTTCAAACAATGTGTCCCTTGAGTAGACCCATTCTTTATGCCAAGTTCTTGAGGGACCCCTTTGAAAGCCTTCCAACTTTTTGATGGTCCATATGACTATTTGCTTTCTGATATGTTCTATCTATGGGTAAACATTTTGCTTTGCAAGTGCGCATGTGAAGCTTCTTTTCGACTCTGTAGAGTCCCCTTTCTTTTGGTTTCCTCCATGTGAGAGATCTTGGAGGATACCTCCCAATAGGTTTGTAGGCCTATAGGGTGCTTCCTTTGAGCTTCCTCCATGCGAGAGATCTTGAAGATGGCTCCCCTATAGGCCTATAGGTTTTTAGGGTTCCTTCTTTGGGTTTCCTTCATGTGAGAGATCTTGGAGGAAACCTTCCCTATAGGTTTGGGGGTTTGTAGGGTGCTTTCCCAGCTTCCTCCATGTGAGAGATCTTGGGGGATGCTCCCCTACAGGTTTGTGGGTCTATAGGGTGCTTTCTTTGGGTTTCCTTCATGTGAGATATCTTGGAGGACACCATCCTTATAGATCTATGGGTCTATAAGGAACTTTCTTAGCTTCTTCCATGCGAGATATCTTGGGGGTCACCTCCTTGTAGGTCCATAGGCCTATAAGACGATTTGATTCTTTAGCTTCATAGTTTTTCAGGGCTATGAAGTGCTTTACTTGTCTTGCACTCTTGAGTTTGCTAGATCATGGTCTTCTTCCTCGATGGTTTAGGTATACATTTCTAGCTCTACTACTCCTATCTACTTTATTAAAGAACTCATTAGTATTCATGCTCACTAAAGTGGGGGAGAAATGTATAGGAGTGAATTTGCACCCCTTATGCAAATTCCCATTTTTTTTCCTTCTTCATTTTAGAAAACCAAATTCAAAGTCTAAATTCCACACAAGCCCACTTCCTTCATTCCACTTGGTAGTTGTCTTCTGTGTTGGTAGAGGAAAAACTGTCGAGGATGCCCATGCAATGCACAGACGTCGACATAGTGCACTTATGTCTCAAGAAAATTCCCACATCTAGAACCTACAAAGGCATTACACTTCCCATTGGAGGTTGATTTGTAACACCCCCTTCAACTAACCCACCTGAATATGGCCAATTTCTTCATTCTCTCCTTCAAATTCACTCCTTCTATATGCTTTTCAATTTATTTTGAATATTCTAAGCATTCAATTAAGCTCTCTACACACTTTCTGAAGCATTCTCTTAGCATCCATCACTCTCAAGCAGCACTTTGCACTCCATTGCAGCAACATCAACACTCCATCAACTTTGTAGAGCAAGTGTGGAACAAACACCATTGCAGCAGGGGCTTGAGTCCTCTTATTTTCTCCTCCATTAGATAGTGAGCTCTTCATGGAGGTGGTAAGATTTCTAATCCTCTCCTCTATGATTTGGTTGGGTAGCATAACACTATTTTGTAGTGCTTTTGTGTTCTTTACTTCATTTCCTTCTTTGTCATTTATTTCACCATTATCTCTATCTTGGCTGTCCCTAGAGGTGGAAACACCTAAACAGGGGTCTGACTGAGGCATGCCCCTATACAACCACCAAAAAAATTTCCTCTTCATTGTGTGTAGGTGGACATGTTACTTGGAGCTAGTTGGCGAACAATATTTTCTATGAGATCATTCTTTTCACCCTACCATTAAACTACTTACTTTATCATATTCATCTATAAATTTCTTATTTTGTAGTGTTATTTTGTTCTCCTAAAAACCACTAGCTAGGTTGTAAGTATATTTTCTAGTGTTTAACATTGTATCTTTAGTCCTTTGATCATATGGATGCCAACGTGTCACACTGTCATCCTAGAACTACACTTTCATCCTTAGGTAGAGAGCTACCTGAGGCATAGTGTTGAACCTGAAAACTAGCTCGCCTAGCCCCATTTCAATTTTTGGGTCTACAAAGTGATTTAAGGACCTTATGTCATCATTCTCATCCTGCATCTCCTAACACCCCTTTAAGCTAAGGTAAGTTAGGGTAGCCTTCTGCTGTTGGCCCTCTATGACATGGGACCTTGAATGTGGTAGCTCCCCTCTCTTACATTATAAATGTGTGAAACAATAATTAAGCAAATTTTACATAATTTATTATAATTCTCACTAAAAAACACAATATGTTGGAAGTACGAATTTCATAGTACTATAGAATGTCATATTATAATATGTATGTTGTGTCGTAAATGTATTTTAATAATATTCAGTGAGCTAAGATAGAGATAGTATTGTTTTGAATAGATGACTCTTATTTATTAAAAACATAATTATAAATAATCTTGGACAAAAGTGATATTACAAATATATGCATTGTTAGTTCATTATAATTTGTATTTAATGGAAATGGATGATCCCCACCTTTGAGGCATAAACACAAGGATATGGATCCTATTTCACACTTGCTATACTCAATGACACCTTAGAAATCTCAATCCAATGATTAGTGAAGAGAGATATTTGACAATAAGGTATCCTAGGATATGATTTCATATTACAAGTGAGGTTCACCACCAAGTTTAGACTTGGAAAATAAAATGTTGGGAAACATAGTTTGATATGCAAACTAACTCTAAATGACCTACAAAAGTAAAGGGTATGTGCAGGATCATCATGGAAAAAATAGGTCGTTAAGTGGCAAAAAAATCAGAAAAATCAGAGTTAGGCAACTTGACGTAAAATTTTGAATAAGTTATCTATATTATTTTAAAAATATCTAAGAATAGAATTTGTAGAAAATTGAATTTAGTTTCTAAAATACTAGGTTTTTTTTTAAATAAAAGCAATCTATTTGGTCGAAAATTTGAAATTTCAATGCAGTAGTACTTAAATTTCAAGGAAAAAATAAGAATTAGGTGTTTGTCTGACCACCCTAACCACAGTAAAATGATAATATTTTTTTATAATATTTTAGATATAAGTTGAGGACTCATGTCTCGATGTGATGAATGTTTTTTTGTAATTTTTTTCAAAGTAAATAATTAATTATGAATTTTTTATTGCAAATTTTAAAAAATATAATAAACTCATATGTCTGACCACCTTAACTTGGTCAAAACTTCATGAAATTCAATTTTTTTGTTTTTAACCCTATAGTATGCAAAGTATAGAATGTGATGCATGTTTTGGATTCAAAAAATGTGATATAGTTTGAAAGCTATAGATGTTTTTCAATCAATCTATCAATTAGGACTTTAGTCATAATTTGAATAGAAAATGAATAATAATTACTTATTAAATTCAAAGTAAAGAATAATTTATATTGGTGGAAATTTGAGAATCTCCTTTAAAAACCCTTTTTGTTTCATCAATTTTGGGGAAAAAGAAAGTCATCGGCCACATAGCCATTATATTGCCACTTTTTGGCCCATCATGATCCTACACATACCTTAAATGAAAAAAAATAGAAAACTATAAAACTGAAAGTGTGCACCGATAAATTGAAGAGAGATGTAATGGTTCTCTGAAATCTTAAAATTGTTGCTTTTTAGGCCTGGTGGGACTCATTCACCATTCTAGGCGAATTAGTCTCAGTTCTAGAAAATTGAATTGGAGCAAGTTTTGGCCAAATGGGTATCCAAATCTATGAAGATCCTTGAAAAATGCCTACAATGTGACTCATTCACCACTTGTGGTAAATGATTCTAGTTTGGCTTTTCTAGAAATTCAAAGCTCTGATTTTTACCTTTTAGTGAAGATTTTGACCTAGAAAATTATAGGTAGATGACTCTAACAACCTTGCAACCTATTCTTCAATCATCTCCAAGCCTTCAAAGCACCTAGACCTAGAATCACACAAAGAAAGAGAGATAAAATGTTGATTGTTGGGGAATGGGGGTTTTCCTTTGTCAAACCCCTTATAGGTAATTAAACCAAATGATGAAATATGATAATAAATAATGAACATGAAGTAATGCAATTAGAACCTTTCCATGATGATAGATCTTGAAATGCTTTAACAATTGATGAAGAATTTTGCCCTTGAATGCCTTAGAATTGATCTTGAATTATATCTCGATGACCTTGTGAAGACTTGGAATGCTTAACTCTTGCTTGTTTGACTTGATGACTTCAACCTATGATTAAATAGTGATTTTAAAGATTTTTTATATAGGCAATCCACTCACATGATAGTTAATTCAATCCCCAAGAATGACATAGGAAAATTTTGAATTAAAAACCCACTTTTCCTGCTCAAAGCCTTACAAAATAGGCCAAATGGGACTTATTCACCATCATGGGTGAATGAGTCCCACATAGATGGGACTTATTTGCCCAAGGTGGTGAATGGGTCCCATTGGGGCTATTTTTCATGCTAAAGTGTCGTGGGGTGAAGATTTTAAGTTTTTATGTTGATTTTGTTAGGTTTTTTTAATCAAAATACGCCTTGGTATACATAATATGGGGTCATAGGGGCCTATTAATGATGGTATAAAAGTCATAAATGCAATATAAACCAAAATCCAATGTGAAATTGTAAATAAATACAATTTACAGCACTAAATTAAGGAAAAATTGAGTCTATTTAGCTTAGAAGGGCCCTAAATCCCATGTGAATGTGTAGAACACATTACAACACTAGATTAGGTCCATTTTATTTACAATGCCCCTAAATTTAATGTGAAGATGTAAATAAATATATTTTACAACATTAAATTAGGATAGAGTTAGATTAATTTAGCTTAAAACGGGTTCAAGACCTAATGTGGATGTGTAAAACACCTCACAACACTAGATCAAGATGACATTAAGTCCAATTTATCATTGATTATTCCTAAATTAAGAAAGGAAAAGCCATGATATTTTGGTGACTCCATTTAGCCCCCACTTTAGTAAGAGGATGAGCTTACTTCAAACTCGCACTAAAATGGACATTTAAGAGGGGTCCAAGTGTACAAATGCAGATGAAAAAGGATGGAAAAGATCAAAGAAGGTGGTCAAGCCCCCATGATCCAAGATCCTAGGTCAAACTGACATAAGTACAAAAGGACATGCACAAGGTGTATAATATTCAACAACACAAGATACACAATCATGCAATGTCAAGAACTAAAAGAAAGAAAAGTTAGTAATAAAAATGAGATGGATCAAAGATATGCTCACTCTAGGGCAACAAAAATTAGGTCGTTTGCGGGGTGAGTTGTCCCAAAGAAGTGGCTTAGTGAGAAAGTCATGCCAGTGTCTCAGCCTCCCACCATATAATGAGAAATTCATGCCAATGTGTCAGATTACCTTTATACTAACCATACCAAAGTTATGCCCCATATAACTTTGATAAGACACCAGAATGAAAATGCTTTTGAATATCATGTAAAAAAATAATTTTAAGGGGATTATGTTGTGATCATGTAACAGTCTTCTTCTTAGGGAGCATTGCGCCTAATGTCTCCAAGAGAGGATAAGTCAAAGTGTCAGATCGTCGCCCATGGGATGCCTTGTTTACATCATGCCATGTCAATAGCTCATACACTCTTGAATGGTATCAAACCCAATGCCACCACCAAGAAGAGGAAACATCACAAGAAAAAAAAAGAAAAAGCACACCATGAAATTTTCCAAAAGATGTCATTTATGTATTCCCCTAGTTTAAAGAAGTTACTACACTATCATTGTGAGAAATTTCTTTAAAGTAGTCAATGATAAATTCTAACATGAAAGAAGACATGAGAGTTGTAGACATGCAAAATTGGCATAATGCATTCAATTAGGTCATATTCATCCATTCAGCAAATAAATCAAGTTTATTTATCAATCTCCTAAAATCATCAGTTTAATTTAAATAAATCAACTTGATCCTAACATCACCCTCCTTGATTAAATAAATCAATCCTTTATCCCTTTTTGATTTAAATAAATGAAAATAAAGATATCACATTTCCACAATCCATATTGATTATTGCTAGATGACTTCTTACACAATCAAATCCAGAAGTCATCTAGCAATAATAAATGAAAATATTCAAGTCAAAGGGGTCAAAGCATCTAATCATCTAAGCTAATCTAATCCTAATTAATCTAATCTAATGCATGTCACATCCTCTAGCTTTTCCCACTTGCACCAATAAATCAATTTATTTTTTAAAATCAACATTTTCTATCAACATGGCATCTTTGAGGAAAATTCTGTCAAGTTTGAATTCAAAAACAAGTGGAAATGTACACCCAAAAAATCATTTATGAGCTCTTACATGGCTCTTACATGTCCCTTGCAAAGGTCAAACTAAGCATTTACTCTCAAATTCAAATTTTAAATCTCCCTCTCTTTGGCACATTGACCAAAATGTGCTCATTCCTCATCCTATCACAAGTTGACAAGTGGCCTCTTTCCATTGGCTTGTTCTTTGTACCACATTCATCCATTTGGCTATTTCTCTCATCAAAATAATATATAAATGAAAGGCTTCATTCTTGATCAAATCCTCCACAACTCCAGAATATTTATGCAAAGTCATTCTCTTAAACTGAGAACTGATTTTGTCCATCATCATTTGCAATGTCAATCTTATCAAGGGTTGGGAAAGGGCTATTTTCTGCAATAACACCAATGCACTATGGGATAGATATACTTCATGTTTTTCTTTGTATGCTTTTATTTATCTTGTTATTTGATAGCACTTTAAAAAATGTTAGATTATCTCATATGGATGTTGAGATTTTGCTTTGTCTTAAACTAACCATGCTAATGTGTGTTGGAGGTTTTAGCAATTTTCTAATGCATGTGATGATTCATGCAATGCTTTTCTTGCACTGCCTACGTGGCTGTGCATAATATAGTCGCCATTCTTCATGGCGTTGTTGCCATTTTGTGTGATGCTTTTGGTGCACCACCTAGAGGACTCTGTGCAACATCTTTGCACCTTACTGCACCACATATGATTGGCATCATTTCATTCTAACAAAGGAGGTCAACAAGAGAACATTAGAATGGTAAAGTTGCATTGATTTATTTCTTTTAATTAAGAAGGGGTGAAGCTTCGAGCAATTAGTTCTACTAGTTTAAAGCTACTTCGCTGCATGATACCTATCGCAATGCAAATCCTTTTATTTTAAGGCATTGGTTGTTAATCCACCATTCCTATTACCAAGTTGTGTTGAAGAAATTTTAAAGTTGAAGTAAATGTCACTTTCCAAAGTCAAGCTGATTACATTGAGAAATATGCTATTCTTTTCTTCTATCCTTTGGACTTCACCTTTGTCTGCTCCATAGTGCAAAAATCGATGCTTCTAGTGATAAATACTCATCATTAGAGTAACGTGTTCACTCATGCTTGCTTGGATGCTTATTTCTTTCACAGCCATTAACTGTGAAGTGGTCTTCCCATGTCCTTGGTGACAAGCTTCTGCTATGGCATGATTCAATATGCTTACCACCTCTGGGGTTAATGTCTATTGCACTGTACTTAGCCCTGCTCACATTATTGCCTACAAAATAATACAAAAAAGGTTTTTGACTAAAGAAAACAATTAGAAAAGTGTCTACTACAAATCTCTTTGAGCTACTCCAGCATTCATTAAGCACACCAATTCTCAATGGAAGATTCCAAAGTCATTGATTTCTAGTATCCCCACTAATCAAAGTCATCAAGTCCCTTATTTACCCCGCTGCTATGATAAGTCCAACATACCTCTCTCCACAACAAGCCTCATTCCACAAGATAAGCACTGTGTGCTGAGTATTTACGTATGAAAGCCATGGAAGGGTTGCCCTTTTAGAAAGATTTTATTTTACTATTACAGATAAGTTTAGGCCTTCTTGGGGAGCATTAAAGCTTGAATTCGACATTACTCAATGCTTATTGTTGGCTTAGTGGGCATGTTTAGCAGGGCTCACTAACTTCAGTAGGTAGCATTTGAAATTTGAAATTTTGGAGGACCAACTTAACTGCACAGTGCAACTAGTCCCATTGAAGGGAAGATGGTAGCATTAGCAGGAAATTTCTAGTTATTGCCCTACATATTGCATGGAAGTTTTGATAAAATAGGTGTTGTCCTAGTCTTGGGGGAAATGAGTGCTTCCCTATCATGCCTATGTAAGCTTGACCCGCTATGATGAATAAACTAAATATTAAATCAAGTTTTTCAACCTTGTACTATGGAGATATTGATACAGGAAGAATGGGGGTTAGTGGAGGCATTTTATATGGGAGGGAGACGGTTAATGAATGTCCTCCAGCACATGGTATGAGATAGTAATCATAGGCAGTGATTAATTGTGTAGTATGGACGTGGTTAATGACTATATTTCAGCACATGCTACAAGATAGTAAAAGTTAGAAGACATATTTCAAATTTCAAAAGATTAATACATTAAAGTAGTAGGTGTGTACTTTAAGAGTGGCATAAATCTCAGGTCTAACTATTTTGAAAGCATTTATGTGCAGGTCCATGAGACTTTGTGGTGGAAAATTGTGCCCCTTATTCTAGCTGCATGGGAAGAGGGGCGAACTACATGAAGGAGCAGTTGGATTAAAAGCTTTGTCATAAATATCATTGTGTCTCTCAATTTTTTTTTAAATAGTTGGTTCATTAAATGCGGACTTAAGCCTTAGACTTTGATTTATGCTTTTAATGAATAAAATCTTGGTTGACAATGAGTCTTTCTTGAAATTCTTCAAGATTATCACCTCGCCTTTAACGTTCATCCATATTTGTCAATCCTAGCATTTCTTGAAAAAATAAAATGAACCTTTTGTTGTTTCCCAACATAAACTTCCATAATGGCATATCCTTGGATATTTGTATGAGTAGATCACTAATAAATTCAAAGCATGGATATTGATTTAAGTGCCAAAACATTTATGTTTTAGAGTCATGCACCTAAACATTAATGTTTTAGCTTGCATGGATATTGATTTAAGTACCAAAAAATTTATGTTTTAGAGTCACGCACTTAAACATTTAAAATTGGGAGGGTATCTTTGAAAGATTTATTTATAGTTGATTTATGGACTTAATAACTTTAGTAATGTGGATTATGATAAGGGAAGTAAGGGGTCTTGCAAATGTGGTATATTTTCCATGAAATCAATATCAAAGCATGATTCAATTATAAATCCTCCTTTTCTTCTCATAATCATCCAAATCAGTTGTTCTTTCAAATTGAAATCATGTTATTGTTTGGAGTTAATGAACAAAATGAATTTAATATTCTAATTCTCACATGATTGTATTTTATTTTTATAGGTACAAGGAAAATAAAGGAGAACAAGGAAGGCAAAAGGAAGACGAAGGAAAGGCAAGAAAGGAGGAATTTTTTTTTGTTTGCACAAGGAGCTTACTAGAAGTGATCTTCAAAGAAACTTGGAGATAAATTGAAACTCAAAAGTATTTTTTAATGCTTGGAGATCCTGTTGTATTCCTTAATCTTCTATTTTAGGCTAACTCATCTTTGATTTTGGGTTTTAAAACGAACATTTCCTAGGCTTTCAAATTTCATTACAAAATTGAACAAAATGTCTATCATTTGTCTTTTGGTGTTGTAAAATGAATTCATTATTGTTTTTTGGGATCTAAAATGAACATGTGCTACATTGTTTTGTGAGAGCTTACTTGAACTAAAGGCATTGAAAAAGGACGTATGCACTTCTCTTTCACTTTATAGTGATCTTGAGAATCAAAAGGCCTTTTCCATGACTTTAGGGTGAGATAAAGCAATCACCTCCACACTTCAGTTTGGGTTTAAAATTGAACAAAATCTTGTGCGAGTGTGACTAAAGCATCTTCGCGTATATTCTCTTTCTTTGTGTTGTCAAAGATTGATCGAGTTACGGATTTTTGTCTTTGCTTGCTTTTTTTAATCCTAGAGGGCCTTCCTTGGGGAAAAAGTACTCACCCAAGGGAATGACTCAATCGGTAACACTCTAAAGCCAAGAGTATTTCCAACCAAGATATAAATGTGGGTATTGGAGTAAATGCCAGTATCACATAGTTGATTCTAACAAGATGGATCCAAAAGGGGACTCTTGCCATATGGGTCAATCTCCACAAACAGAAAATCTAAAATAGAACCATTGTTTTGTAGTGACCAATTGATCCATTGAGTGAGTTTATCAAAGTGGTGCATTGGAACTTAGATTCCAAGAAGTTACTTGCCATGTCAAATCTTGGTTAAAGTATAGAGGTTAAGACTTCATTCTTAACATGCCTTTATACTCTTTCCTTGGTTGCATGTAAAATCATCTCTTCTACGAAGGGCATGAGGCAAGCCCACTAAGAACAACATACCAATTGAGTTAGGGTGTTATATTATTTGTGAGTCAGTTTGAAAACATAGTGCTTTGATTGAAAAAAATGAAACCAACATTCAACAAATCATGAAAGTTGCAAACCCTTTAGGAGAGACAAATATCCTTGAAAAAATTCACATGTTATTGCTTTCCCTTAGGATTCGTATCCTTAGAGGCTTCTAAACATGTGGATTTCATCTCAATTTTCTCCTACTAAGGTCAACAATAGGTAACTCTTGCCTCAAATTTCCTTGGTTTCTGCATAATACACTTTGCGGGATAAGGGGAAAGTTGAGACATTAGACATCTAGATTCAAAATCTAATCAAGAGTGTGTTTGTGGTAAAAAGAATCCATTAAGTAAAGATTGAATCAATTGAACCCCACACATGTGCTTGACATCTTTTGGTCATATGGTTTTCATGCAAATAATGGTTTTTTGATTTTGAATTACTCTTAGAGAAAGGCATGTTCTTCACTAGCTTGGTCTATTAAACAAGTCCTTCTTAGGTTCATTTAGGATCCAATTGGACACTTCATTAATTTCAAAATCCATCCCACAAAAAACTTTAGAGCTTTGAAAACATCATTCTAGACTTGGGTAAATCATCAAAATCAAAATCACCTTGTTTAGTTAGGTGTATGGGAATGCATCCTTTCTCCTACATTTAATTAAATCAGGTTTCCTTTGAAAAAATTCATCCTAAGATCGCATCCAACAACTTAGGGTTTACAAGTTCATTATCCAATCAAACCAATCAAAATCAAACCCTAAGTATAGCATTGATCCAAAGTCCCTAAATGTTCAACACTCACATCATTCACCCCTTTCATCCTTCATCTCATCATTGGTCCTAAGAACCTTAGAGGCCACTTTTGCAACAAGGTCAAAACACAAGGAGAACATGGAATACAAACTTGATCCATACATCATGAGTAATCCAAATCAACTAAACTTTCAAAGCCGTAGAATGCCGATTAATTATCAAAACTCACACTTATACAATCCATACATGGGATCATCACCTTCTACAAATGTCAATGACACAACTAGTGTGAGTAAGCCCAAATCAAAGATTGGAGCACATTTCCTGATGGTAGATCTAAATCCAAACCTACAAATTTTTCAACTAAAAAAATAATGCATGAGCCTTCAAACGAACGTCATCCCACCAAATCCTTACATGCCAAATGAGACTGTCCCAAGTACAAGTTTTCCAAACATGAATCCAACAAACTTTAGGATAAATATGTTTGCAAATCATATGAATATTGTTCAAAATCCAAACAAGATGTTAACGAATCCAAGTCAAGGTAACACCATGCAAAATCAAAGCAATGTGATTCCCAACATCAACTGTGTTCTAATTCAACCTATCATGGCAAATCTAAACACCATCCCAAATCAGAACATTCTCCAAAATCAATCTTTTCATGATCCCATTCAAAAACCACAAGTATGCATCACAAATCTACTTGAACAAAAACCAAATCAACTATATCAAGGGAGTCAAGATCGAAATCAAAATCAAATTTGGCAAGATCAAATTGATACACTTACCAAAATAGTTGATTCATTGTGCCAAGAGACATATCCACCACCATTACCCATATCAACATCATTCCTCAGTTTATGGATTCCCCCTTTACCTAGCACCAATCAATCCATCCAAATCAATCCACCTAACACCAATCAAGCCATCACATCAAATCCTTTGAATATACCATCGATATCACACCGACAGATGGTATCTAATCAAATGAAAACATCAATCCTGACAAATCAAAATATGGTTTCCCAAAGACCTATCACCTTGGTCATTCCAACCATTCCTATCAATTTGATCATTCCAATCACCCCTATCACACTCATCATATCTCAAAACCCCATGGTCACTTCAAAAGTATCTCAACTGCTTGTCACTACATCTAACACAATTCTGAATCCACCACCACTACCACCAAAACCAAACACAACAAGACAATATAACATTGTGCTAAAAGCTCGCCAGGCCTACCAAAAGGCCATCCAACAATATCTAGCCACATGACAAGCAACACAAGCTCAACAGGTGCAACAAGCCTCTCAAGCCGCCCAACAAGAACAAGAATAGACATGAAGAATGATAACCATTGTGGATAATGATGAACATTCAACCACTAGTGATAGCATTGACAATCTCCCCACCACAATTGATAAAAGAAATGATCAAGATCAATCCATCAATGAGCACCTTGAATCTATGTCTACTTCATCCAATGATCAAATCAACATATTTCAAGAATCACTTTTAAATCATGATCAAAATCCACCAGCAATACTCAACAATGATCCAATTCAAGAAATGACAACATCACTTGACCCTATGGTTGAAGACATTCACAATCTCTTTGCCAAAATTGTTGAAAACAATGTTCAAGATCTCTCAATTAAGGAGCATATTAAAGATGTTTTTACCCCATCCGATGATCAACTCACCATACATCAAGAGGCCCTTTTTAGTTATCTATTTCAAGGAGTGTTAGGATTATTTGATCCTATTGACATAATGCATGATCCATCGACCAATGATCATATTGAAAATGTCTCTACATCACCTTATGAATTAGAGGACATATCTCAAAATTTTATTCCAAAGCATGATCAAAACCTTTCACCAAGGTCTACCAATTGTCCTTTCCAAGAAATATTAACACCCTTTGACATCATGGTTATAGATGCTGAAAGAACCCTAAAATCGACAATTGAGGATATTGAACCACTTACCATGTCTAATGACCACATCCAAGAACACTTTGTAAGTGATCCATCCTTTGAAAATGACCCATGTCAATAGCTTGATCCTTAAGCATGTTGAAAGCAATCCCAAAATTAATCAAGATCAAGAATTTGTATCTCAACGATACTACAATGATCTAATGGACACTCTCCTATCTATACAAGATGTTGCAAATGATGATCACATCCATATAGCACATGCTCCTCCATGTACCCATTAGATGCTTTCAGTGAATGGACACGTAGATGATCTTCATTCATATCAAGATTATTTTACTCTAGACATTATTACACAAAAAGAGCAGGTTATCGATTCCTAGAGTCAAACTGAGTTGTCAATAATAGGATCAGATATGTCCCAAACTCAGACTGGGGACATCATGAATAAGGATATCCAGCATTATCCGCTCAAGGAAATGAGTTAGATAGAATAGTATAATTTAGAGTTAGCGGAGCAACAAATTGAAACAACATCACCTACGGTGGTCATTTATTAGAGAATGCATTCTAAATAGGACATCTCATAACAGAAAAAATCAAAGCATGAAGGCAATATTACCACCATATTGGGTGCAACTTCATCTAGTGCAAATGTCAACATAGGGAGCACGAAGAGTCCTTATGATGAAACTAGTGTCAATACTATAACCAGCCACATCATGAATCTGCATCCACCCATCACCCCATCCACAAATTGGGACCAACTTCAAAGGAAAGATTTGAATCAAAGCACAAGGAATGTTATCAAAGAAAAATAATCTGGAAAGCATAATGGACAAATCAAATACAAATGGATACCAAAGAATACAAAGAAAGATCATCCCTATCAAGCTCCATTAGTCAAAGAAACTATGGGGAAAAATAAAAAATGGAAAAGTATCCATCAAAGATGTCCACAAAAGAAAAAGTAGGATTTCTTAGTGACGTATAAAGTGTATCAAGTAGTTGGTCCTAATTCCATGCACACTTTCATATCCACCCATCATCTCTCATCTTCCCAAGTTTGGAGAGTCAAAGGTTCCAAACTGTCAACCAATCCATCTCTTATTCCTAAACACACTCCATCCATGCCTGCATGCATGATATCTAGTTCTTACATTGAACATGTATTGTTAGTGACCCTTCATCATAAGGATTTCGAAGGCACTCTATTGTGATGTGCACACAGAGACAGAGTTAACCCTGGTATCAATAAAGCAGATAAAGAATCCCAAAACTTGCATTCAAATGCACATATCTTAGCAAAGCAACTTCTTCAATCAAGCTATCAATGGCACATCATGACAAAGGAATCTACATCAACAACACCTTGTTATTCAGCATGAGATTAAAATCTTTCAAAAAAAACAAAAAAATGAAAAAAAATGAAAAAACCAAAAAAACCAAAAAATATGGAAATCCAAAATAATAAAAAAAAGGATTGAAAACGATAACAATAAAAAAATCATCCTCTAGTGAAAACCACTACGGTGGCGCTTTGGGCAAGACCATGATGAAAACCTAGAAAACATGCATCATGTGTAGAATCGAGCATCTCCATACACTAGTTTTGGTGGAAGCATCTCATCCCATCCATGATAAATCCAACACTCCATCCATCTCAGCCATAATAAATCCATTCATCCATAAACCATTGATCCAATCCATTTTCATCCATCTACATCCACCATCCCAGTTATCTTCATCTTGAAAAACTTTGGTGCACACTTTACACCTATTTATGGTAAACATCTTGGCATGGGTCATTTTCACTGGTCCTATCCTATCCAACATTATCTGAACCTTAAAGCATTATCCAAATAAGCATTCGTTATCCGAACACCTTATCTTATCACAAGATAATCCTTAGCATCCTTTGTATCCATCCACCCATGACATTTCGTACATTGCTAGACACTGTGGGTAGATATTTACATCTTGCTTCAAGAATAAATCTTGATCTATATCCTCCAACTTATGAGGTGATCTGAACATTGGAAAACACAGAATAAAATTGGTCCATCACTCGTGAGCAAAAATCCAAATCACTAGCCTAGGGCATATTTGACAAGATGTTCCTTATCAGTCTTCATCTTTTATCAAACATCAATCCAAACAATAGATATTAGTTGTATCTAATTTTCACTTCAAACATCACATCAAATCAAATCATTCAAAACATCTTTTGTTTCAAATCAAGTTTCATCAATCTTGATCAATCAAATCCAATCAAAAAAATCATCATCTCAAGATATCATTGTGTTTCTTAACATTATCCTTCCATTGTTGTGCATCCTCAACAATGTTATCATCATCAATCCTGATCATTCAAATCCTTGCAATGTTGTGTATCCTCAACAATGTTATCATCATCATCATCAATCCATCAATTTGATCAATCACTTGGTTTTCAACAAAATCCCAAATAGAGCACTGATATCGTCACACGTACCCATATCCAAATCGTCAAAATCATGCAAAAATTCAAAAACATCAGAAAATCCGAAAATCCAAAAACATTCAAAATCATATAAAAATCCAAAAACACTCAAAAAATTAAAAAAAACTTCAAAAACATTGGAATCTGAACTACATCGTCTCTGAGCTTAAACGTAGGCAAGGCTAATATTTGATTAGCCCGAGACATCAAAATCAAAAACATCCAAAAAACACCAAAATCCAAAAACATTCAAAAACATCAAAATCCAAAAAACATTTAGAAAAACACAAAATCCAAAAACATTCAAAAAATCAAAAATCAAAACATTTGTAAAATCTTGAAAAACACTAAAAACAACCTCAAAACATTTCAAAACATCGAAAACATCCAAATATTTGAAAAAATCCATTCGTCTCATTTTACTATCACCTGCAATAATCAATCATCCATAATAAATCATCGTCACCTTCATCCTTTGGAAAAACAAACAGAAACAACCACAACAATCAGCAAAAGCAAGCTTCAATCGTAAAATCAAAAGCAAACAACAAATCTTTAAATTCAAAATCAAACTCTTGATCATTTTCAAACATGTCAGTCAACCTTATATCAATGGCCTATCAATCAACTTATCAAACCATCATCATCCTATACAATGCATGTCCTATGATATATCGTTCCAACAATGGGCATCATTTTGGATATCACTTTGGATTCTTATCCTATCAAAACAAATCCCTTTGGCTAGAGATATGAAGAAAATTGCCTTGTTTGGATACTTGATCTTTTCTTTTGATTTATCTTATCACACTCATTCCAAGGACCTCTCGATGATATCCGAACGAAGAATTTAGAGACATAGGAATGGGGCAAGGATCATTATCCTTTTATTTGCTATGCTTGTTGGATGTTCTTGTAAAATAACTTGGTGAATACTTTCTTTGTTAGGTACGTCCTAGCAAGGTTTCTGTATGTCAAGTGTGAACAAGAATACTCCTATTTGTTTGTTGAGTCAAAGTCCATCGCACTAGGTACAACGCCATCCTAGTTCTTTATGCCTTGATGCTTCATATCTACATGTGTTATCAAACATAAGGTAAGTAGCCCTTTTAAAATCCCAATCCTTGATAAGAAAATCATCATCATCATCTCTAATAAAGTCTCATCAGATCATGGACTTGTTGGATCCCTTGTCATCATATCATTTCTTACTTCCACACCAACATCATGTCAGGAGTAGTTTATCACCATCACTAGTGCATTCATCTTGTATCCACGAACCATCAATATTTTGCATATCATCCCACATGCATGTTCATCATCATAATATAGATTTTTTAGTCTAAGTATCTCACAAATCATATATTTTCATAAATCATCCATTGCATAATCACAACATATGAAATCATCCATCTCATCCATCTCACATCATATCATCATTTAAGTTGTTTAAGATAATATAGATTTGTTATTCTGAGCATCTGAAAACCATCTCATTTGCATCATCATCCATAATCATCCATTTTGATCCTCTTTATCATGAGATCGACCCTCAAATCAAGTCTTTTCACTCAATCTCTCGAGGGGGCAATGTACCAGTGTACTTTCCACTGGGGCATTCAAAAAATAAAAGAAAAATTGAATTTTGATCGCGGCAAGTTTATTCTTTGAACCAACACAACAAGTAACTTTCTTTAAAGAGGGGGAAAATGTAGACATGCAAAATTGGCATAATGCATTCAATTAGGTCATATTCATCCATTCAGCAAATAAATCAAGTTTATTTATCAATCTCTTAAAGTCACCAATTTAAATTAAATAAATCAACTTGATCGTAACATCACCCTCCTTGATTAAATAAATCAATCCTTTATCCCTTTTTAATTTAAATAAATTAAAATATTCAAGTCAAAGGGGTCAAAGCATCTAATCATCTAAGCTAATCTAATCTAATGCATGTCACATCCTCTAGCTTTTCCCACTTGCACCAATAAATAAATTTATTTATTAAAATCAGCATTTTCCATCAACATGGCATCTTTGAGGAAATTTCTCTCAAGTTTGAATTCAAAAACAAGTGGACATGTACACCCAACAAAGCATTCATGAGCTCTTACATGGCTCTTACATGTCCCTTGCAAAGGTCAAACTCAGCATTTACTCTCAAATTCAAATTTTAAATCTCCCTCTCTTTGGCACATTGACCAAAATGTGCTCATTCCTCATCCTATCACAAGTTGACAAGTAGCCTCTTTCCATTGGCTTGTTCTTTGTCCCACATTCATCTATTTGGCTATTTCTCTCATCAAAATAATCTATAAATGAAAGGCTTCATTCTTGATCAAATCCTCCACAACTCTAGAATCTTTATGCAAAGTCATTCTCTTAAACTGGGAACTGATTTTGTCCATCATCATTTGCAACGTCAAGCTTATCAAGGGTTGGGAAAGGGATATTTTCCACAATAGCACAAATCCACTATGAAATAAAGTTTTGATTATTTTTTTATATGCATGCATTTAATTATCTTTATTCTATTTAGATTGCATATTTTAGCATGGTTAAGTATTTCATAGGAGTACTAATAAGTTTGCATTTGGTATGAACTAATCCATTTCAAATTTTGAAGTTTAGAGGCTATTTGCAGGTTTACGGTGCTCACAAGAGCCAACTTAGAAAGCCTTATGCCAAGTCATATGTTTCCAAATGAAGCTACATCATGAATAAGTATGTCACATGTGAGCCAACTTAAGGCATGTCATCCACATCCCAAGATTTCTTTTAGATATATGTGAAGGGTATTCAACTAACCAAAAAAGACAATGACAAGTGACATACAAGGAGAATGCTAACTAACCCCCTTGCCCACACTTAGTGTAGGACAAGGGTGAGCTCGAAATGGATGATGATATGCTTCCACTTGCAATGAATCTAGAACATGCAATTGTGAGTATGCTATAATCCTACAACTATTGCATGGAAAGGAAGAGCACCTAATGTTATTTATTTTGATAAGTAAATAAAGTTTTTTCTTGATACATATTTAATGAGATATCTATCAGTTTACGATGTACCAAGGTTTTCTTGGAAGAATTGTTTGTGATGATGTTGGCAGCGATCAAATGTTTTTGTTTTGAGGGACCATTAGTCCTTATAGGGACATGGATGCCTTGTTCTATAGCATCACATCCTTTTCCAAGTTGCTTCATAAGTCCTTCAGTTTCGATGTTGGCCTTGATTGTATACGCTTTATTATATATGTGAGCAATGTCATTATAACTTGGTAGGTGTGAAATGTTATCATTATTGAGTTTCCTTTTAGGTGGTTCTAAGATGAGCATAGGTTTCTTTTGAACTTGTGGATTTTTTGAGGGCGGATGAAGAATTAAAAGATTATTAGGATGTCCTATGGGGTTTGTAGGAGGTCTAATAGTCAATGGGGATCTAATGGACACCTGTGCATTCATAACCTCAACAGTCTTGGTTTGATGTATCTCTAAGAAAGGGAAATCTAGTATCATCTTTTTACTATCACCCAAGGGAGACACATTACCATTGCTTGAAAGGAGTTTGAAAATGTTGTTTTCTTGCACCATTATACCATCCCCAGTAGGAGATTTTTTAGAACTACAAACTAAATGTTCTTGGCATTCAAAAGTTTTTTTATGAAAAATGACTGCATCGCAAGTAAGGGAATGATCCATGGTTGAATTTTCTTGTTTGTCAATGATGGTATTTCCTTGTTCCATAATTTTTTCCTCATGATTCTCATCGATGGGATCTTGTAACACCATAATATTTTCTTCACCAATAGGAGAGATATTAGGAGAGGGGGAAATTTGATTGTTGTGATTGTCAATGATTTCATTCTTTTTATCTAAGGTCTCATTCTCTTGTGCCCTAATTCTTACCCTAGTAGGAGAGCTTTTAGTAAAGTGAAAACAAGAGGTTCATCACATGTCATGTTTAGATGTTGTAAGGGAGGTTCATCACAAATAAGGGAGGCATCAAGGAAAGAGCAACCAATGATTAGACTTTTTTGTACAAATAGGTGTTCCCAAATAGTAGGTGCATCAAGGAATGGAGGAATAATATTCTCATGAGTCTCAATAATGATATCTTCTAACACTAAACTATCTTCTTCATGTCTAGAGAAGATATTAGGAGAAGGAAAGGTTTGATTGTCATGATTATGTACATTTACATCCCAATGTCATATAATGTCTTCCAAAGTAGGAGAGGTGTTATGAGATGAATGGAGAGTAGGTAAAGTAGTGGCCATGATCTTAGCTTTGTGTGTCATAATATCTTTCCAAGGGAGAGGACAAACAATACTTTCATGATTGTCCATGATTGGGTCTCCTATCACCAAGATACTTTTGTCACTAATAGGAGAGGTATTTGGAGAAGAACAATTATGATTTTCATGATTTTCAATGCTTGCATCCTCTTGTATCAAACCTTTAGTTGATGAGCTAGGAGAGATGGAGTCATCAAGGGCTTCATCTAAAATTGAAAATTCATCACTACTAAATGGCTTGATGGTTAAGTTAACTTTCCTTAGTTTAGGTTCTTCATAACAAGCCTTAATGGATGATCCTAGTGAGAGGAATTCCTTAAGGGCTTCATCTAACATGTCTAAGTCATCACTACTAGAGGGCTTGGATGATATGCTTTTTCTAAATTTAAGCATTTTTGAATTGTTTCTTTTGATGTTTTTTATTTTATTTTTTCATTTACTAATGACTACTGAATGTAATATGATCTAAGTGAATTAGGAACTAATTCTAAAAATGAAAATTGCAAAAATCTAATGCTATACATAATTTCCATGAATGTAAATTATGCTACTTCTAATGATTTGAATGAAATAGAAAGTAATCAAACTGAAACAAAAAAAAAATAACCACAATGAGAAGCTTGAAAACATATAATTTAACTTTGTAAAATGCATAAGTAGTAGGTATTTTCCATAGCATGCCAAATCATGATATTGCTATTAGGATTCAATCGTGTAGTATTAAGTTTCAAGCTCATTTACCCATATTTCATGAGTAGTGGTTCACAAGAACCCATCTCTATAAAATGAAGTTCAAAATATGCAAAGGGATTGATTCACCCAAGGTGGCGAATGAGTCCTAGTAGGGATTTTTTTCAAAATTTTCTTAATTTTTTAGTTGTTTTTTGTGTTTTTTATGATATATGATGTAATTCTAAGATGAAAATGTAGTTTTTCAATAATTTTCAATGAAATTAATTGCAAAAATGCAAGCTAAATGAGCTTTCACTAATGCAAAAATTTGAAACCCTAGAATGAAAATTAACCAATAAAAATCCTAATGCAATCTTAATGCAAGCTAACTCTAGGATGATGAGGGACTCCAAATGAAGAAAAAAATGTATTTGAAATGTAGGTTCACCAAAATGTAGTCAATGGAAATGGATGCTTCCCACCTTTGAGGCATAAACACAAAGATAGGGATCATATTTCACACTTTCTATACTCAAGGACACCTTAGAGATCTCAATCCAATGATTAGTGGAGAGAGAGATCTGATAATAAAGTATCCTAGGATATGATTTCAGATTATAAGAGGGGTTCACCACCAAGTTTGAAATTGAAAAAGAAAATGTTGGAAAACATAGTGTGATATGAAAACTAGCTCCAAATGACATAGAAAAGTAAATGAAACAAAATAGAAAAATATGAAACTGAAAGTGTGCACTTAGAAACTGGAGAGAGATCGAATGGAGCTTTGAAGTCCTAAAATTATTGCTTTTTAGGCTTGGTGGGACTCATTCGTCATTCTGGGTGAATCAGTCCCAGTTCTGGAAAATTGTACCAAAGCAAGTTTAGGAAAAATGAGTATCCAAATCTACAAAGATCCCTCAAAAAAACCTAAAATGGGACTCATTAACCACTTGTGGAAAATGAGTTCAATTTGTCTTTTCTAGAAATTTAAAGTTTTGATCTTCACCTCTCAGTCTACTCTTTTTGTTACTCCAAGGTTCCTAGATCTGAAACTCTATTTTCAAGGTTGTAGATGACCTTTTAGTGAATATTTTGACCTAGAAAATAGGGAGATGACTCTAGCAACCTTGTAATCTATTCTTCAATCATCTACAAGCTTTCAAAGCACCTAGATCTACAATCATAGAAAGAAAGAGAGAAAATGTTAATTTTTAGTGAATGGGGGTTTGCCTAGGTCAAACCTCTTGTAAGTAATTAAACCAAATGATGAAATAATATAATGAAGCATCAATATGAAGTAATGCAATTAGAACCTTTCCATGATGATAGATCCTAAAATGCTAGAACAATTGATCTTGAATTATATCTTGATGACCTTGAGAAGATTTCAAGTGCTTAACTTGTACTTGCTTGACTTGATGAATTCAACCTATGATGAAATAGTGATTTTGAAGCTTTTTTATATAGGTAATCCACTCACATGACTATTAATTTGATTCCCAAGGCCTACATAGGAAAATTTTGAATTAAAAACCCACTTTTCCCACTCAAAGCATTAAAAATAGGCCTAATGGGACTCATTCACCATCCTAGGTGAATGAGTTCCACATGGATGGGACTCATTTTCCCAAGGTGGAAAATAAGTCCCACATGGGCTATTTTTCATGCTAAAGTTTCTGGGAGTGAAGATTTTAAGTTTTTATGTTGATTTTGTCAGGTTTTTGATCAAAATATGCCTTGGGATGCACAATATGAGGTAGTAGGGGCCTATTAATGGTGATATAAAAGTAATAAATGTAATAGGACCAAAAATCCAATGTGAAAGTGTAAATAAATACACTTTACAACACTAAATTAAGGAAAAAGTGGGTCTATTTAGCTTATAAGGGCCCTAAATCCCATGTGAATGTGTAAAACACATTACAACACTAGATTAGGTGCACTTGATTGACAATCCCCATAAATTTAATGTGATGATGTAAATAAATACATTTTAAAACATTAAATTAGGATAGAGTTAGGTTAATTTAGCCTAACAAGACCTAATGTGGATGTGTAAAACACTTGACAACAATAGATCAAGGTGACATTAAGTCCAATTTATCATTGCTTATTCTTGAATTAAGCAAGGAAAAGAAATACTTTTTTGGTGACTCCATAATTTTAGGTCTACGTGGTAGCCAAAAGTCCTCAATAGCAAAAGGGCATATAGCATTTGCATGGCTAACTACATGTAATAGTGTTTATAATTATTTGTATCTTGTCCTTGAATTTGTTATGGTATTTATGTAGATATTACTATCTTAGACCCTCTTTGAAGGGTTGGGCCAATTCTATAAGGGAGATAAGTAGGGGACCACCTAGGCTATGATTGGAGGTAAAATCCCTAGATGATGCTCTCTCTCCTTACAACTGATACAAAGATCATATGCTTGTATTCAATATTATTACTAAAATTATTAGTTTTATTACATTGATAACTTGTGGATTAATCTATAGTGTATATAACTCTCTCTTGTACAAGTTAAATTTGTGGAAAATAGTCTTATTTTATGATTTTACTATATGAAAGGTGGAAAGTTGCCATTGCTTATGGTTTAGGACATAGAACAACAATCTTCTTCACTCCCATTCAAGGAAACCCTAGAGATCTCAATCCGAGGATGAAGTAGGGGAAATAGATCTTACCATAAGGTATCCTAGTGTGTTATTAAATACAATAAGAGGTATCACCACAAAGCTAGGGCTTGGAAAGACAATAAATGTAAATGACATACAAAGTACTATGCAAAACCTAACTAAATGACCTAGGAAATTAAATTGAAATTGCAAATAACAAACTAGGAATGAACAGAGGTGCACCTAGGAGAAGGATGAGGTCAATAAGATTTCCAAAAATCTGAACACTTGTTGTTTAGTACCCACTTGGAATCATACACTAGTCTAGGCGATTTATTCTCAGACTAGGGTTTTTGTGCCAAAACTAGAATATACCAGTGTGTGATTCTAGATATGGAAAAATCCCAGTACTAGGACTCATACGCCACAAGTGGTGTATCAATCCCACTTCGCTTTTTCAAAGGGTTAAGGTCTAAATCAAGTCTCCAATCTCTGCTCTTCCTTGCACACTTCGTTTCTAGATTTGAAACCTTGATTTGTAACTTGTAGGTGACTTTCTGTGAAGATGAAAACCTTGCGATAACTTGATGAATTTCTTCAACTTTGAAATCCAATATTCAAAGGATCTTCAATCTTCAAAATGCCTATATCTACAATCACACATGTAAAGAGAGAGAAAAACTTGTTTATTGTTAGGATATAGGGGTTTGCTTTGGTCAAACCCCAGTTAGGTAATTAAACCTTGTGATGAAACAATGAAATATGAACATGAAACATGAAATATGAAACATGAAAAATGATACCTTGGATAATTTCTTGAGATGTGAATAAAAAATATAACATGAAGTGACCATGTAGAATGTAGATCTTAATCTTGAACTTTGATATGAAACAATTCTTGTAAATGGATCTTCAATGCTACATCACAACACTAGCTCAACAACATGCTTGATGCTTGATGATCTTGACATGATGATGGATCTTGAATTGCTACAACAAATGATGAAGAATTCTACCCTTGAATGCCTTAGAAATTCTCTTGTAAACTCTCTTGACACTCTTGTGAAGTCTTGGAATGCTTAAATCTTGAATGCTAGGCTGGATATCATGAATACTTATTGAAATAATTATTTGAGACCTTTTTTATATAGGAAATCCATCCAAATTATTGTTTATTAGATCCCAGAGGCTGACATACATGAAATTTGAATTTCAAACCCTTATTTCTTGCTCAACACCCTAAAAAGGGCCCAAATGGACTCATACACTACTTGTGGCATATAGATCACATTTGGATGGGACTCATACACCCAAGGTGGCATATGGGTCATACTAAGCCTATTTAGGTAGAGAAAATGTTGGGGAGTTAAGAAATTAAGTATATTTGATGTTTGTGTCTGGATTTAGATTAAAATATGCCTTGGGATGCATAATATAGGGTCTAAGGGGTGTATTAATGATGATACAAAGGTTATAAATGTAAGAGGGCCCAAAACTCAATGTGAAAGTGTAAATAAATATATTTTACAACATTAAATTAAGAAAAAATTAGGTCAATTTATCTTAAAAGTGCCCTTGATCCAATGTGAATGTGGAAAATACATTACAATACTAGATCAAGGAAACATTAGGTTCATTTCAAGGTTAATCATTCCAAAATTAAGTGTGAAAATGTAAACGATGACATTTTTCAACACTACATTTAGCCCCCACTTTAGTGAGAGGATGAACTTGCTTCGAATTGACACTAAAGTAGACAAGATCACATCAAGATGGGTTAATTTGTACCAATTCTAGTGAGATAGGACAACAACAAACCAAGAGGGTTAGGCAAGCCCCCAAGATTGATGTCCTATAGAAAAATAACATAGGAACAAAAGAACACACATGAAAAATGATATAAGGAGCAATAACAAGGCACAAGAATACATTGCCAAAGACAAAGAGAGAAAAAGAAAAGAAAAAGGGGGTGGATCAAGCTTCAACCATTTTTCCATTTTGTTGTGGATCATATCTAGGTTGTTTATCTAAAAAAATGTACACTCACTCTTAAGCAATGAAACTTCAGGTTGTCTATTGGGTGAGTATCCAAAGTGGTGAGAGACATATGTACATGACCGATATGAACTCAACACACACAAGGAAGTGTCTATGGTAAATTCACGCTATAGTTTGGATTCCTATCCAACTAGACCAAATTTATACCTCCCGATAACTTTGATAAGGCACCACACAACAATGAACTTCAAGCTTCATGAGGAGAGAAAAGCTTTGTATGTTTGAAACTCATAAGAAAAAAAAATGGCTCCATAGGAAAGCAAAGTGTATTATGCAAGGTGGCCATATAATAGAAATTGCAAATACAACATAGGGAATGTTCAAAGGAGTTTTTCTTAGTTAATGTAAGGTCTTTAACTTAGCTAAAATTATGTGTAATGTCTCCAAGAGAGGACCAATCAAAGAATAGAATATTGAAAACATAGGGGATACAGTGTGTCAAATCAAGCCACCAAGAGGAATACAATATGCTAAGAGAGATCACACTCTTGAGGGACATCACATCCAATGTCAACCACAAAGAAAAATATGCATCACATCAAGTAAGAAGACTACACAATGAAACATGAAATGCAAAAATAATAATGCCAATGTATGCTCCCACTTTAAATAAATTGCTAAACACCATGTTGTGAGCAATTAATTTAAAGTAGCCAATGATAAATGCTAACAAGAAGGAAGACATGAGAGCTTACTTGGAAAGCACTATGTTGAGTGATATGTTTCCAAATGAAGGTACTTTATGAAAAGGAAGAGAGGTTACCCCAAAAATAAAAATTTCAAACACATGAGAGATCCATGGATTTGGGGTCATTATGTTCTTGCTACAATGTTTTTAAGAGAGTTTGAAACTACCATCATTCCCAAAATACTCATGGAATAGGAAGAATGATACAAAGAGAGCGAAAAAAAAAGAAAAATCCTTTCTGGTAAACATGGAAGAGACAAGAATGTCTTGACACCTTGTGTCATCCCCAAAAGGAAAACACAAGACCAAGAAAAGATAAAGGAAAATATTTTGGGTCAACATGGAAGAGACATGAGTGTCTTGATGCCTTGTGTCATCCTCAAAAGGAAAACACAAGACCAATGAAAAAAATGAAAAGAGTTTATGACATAGAGAAGAATGTAGATACAAATAGAGGAATACCAAAGAGAGAGAGAGAGATACATCAAATAAAATAGCACATTGGATCACATTACACACATGTAATCACAAAAAAGAAAAAGAAACATTGCAAAATACTAGTTAGGCACATGCGAGTCAACCTATTAGCAAGTTGTTTGTATCCCAATCATGTTCATTGTATACGGAAAGAAAACAACTAGCCAAAGGGACAATGATAAATGCATTACTAGGACAAGGATATCTAATTCTTTCCCCCACTAAGTGAAAAATAAGAATGAGATGACATAGGTTATGGGAAAGAGCTCTTTGCATATTAGAATTATTTGCAATGAATGTAAATAATGTAATAGGGAGAATGTGATGATTCTACAACCATTACATTTCAAGGAACAAAAGGGGTCCTACTTTAAGGGACTATTTCTATGATATCAAACTTTTTGAATATTTGTTTTAAAGCATGGCACTCATCAGTACTATGACCAAAAATTCTATGATATTTACAATGAGATGTGTTATTCTTCTTAGGATTTGGAAATCGAATTTCTGGCATGGGTGATAATGTGATAAGTCCTTGACTTACTAGTATGTGTAAAGTTCTTTCAATTGAAAATGGTGGACAAGGGAGTTGTAGTTTCTTTATCTTGTAAGGTCTTCTTCACTTGCTAGATTCACCAACTTCTCTAGTTGAATGTAGAGGAGGGGAACCTAAGATGACCCTATCATCCTTATCATCGTTAGGAGGAATTAGTTGTTCTTTAGGAAGGAGGATACTCATATTGGGAGGAGGATCTTGGTATCCTAACCCTTTAGTATCGTCAGTTGGTGTTTTCTCTAAGAGTTGAAAAATTTCATGTTCACTTGTATCACATCCTTGTTTGCTCAAGATCATGAATCCTTTTCCATGTCTTCTAGATTGATGGGAGTGATAAAGCCAATAAAATTCTTGACATTTTAGGTGTTTTGTGCCTGGTATGAGAATGTCACATGTCTACCATTGGTAGGGTTTAAGGTTCTAATTAGGTAACCTTGTTTTCAATTGATCCATGAAAAACCCTTGGGAATTTTAATTTTGTGTTGACTTATTCTCTTGGTTGCTAGTGATATTAGTTGTATTTTGAGCCATCGTTATGCATTCCTTATCGAACCCTTTGCTTAGATTATTCAGTCACTTCCAACCACAAAATATTTTAATCTTCCCAAAGTTAGGTTTTAATATTTTTCTCATAAGTGACTTAAGTCTAAGTCTTCGATCTCCAAGAGTAAATCCTCATTGGCCTAGTCAAGGCCCTCTTTTATGATTAATTTCACTGTATGTGTAGGTTTAAGATTTACTAGAATGTGGGATATAATCTAAACTACTCCCCACTATATTGGGCATCCCAAGTGATGACAGTTTAATTTCTGCAAGATCAACAAGATGTTGACACGTGTCCGATTAGGTATGTGGGTCCAGTCATTATGTTCCATTCCAATGCTCAAAGCTTTAAGATCGATGGTGATGATTCAAAGGAAAAAGATGAGGTCCACCATTCCCCACCAGCTCACACAAATAAGGTGCAAGCTCGTTAAAAGTAGCGAGACCCACGAGAAGATACCACATACACTCTATGGCTACTAGTGGGTGGAGCCCACAAGTACATGAGGAAAGTCTAATTGGTAGATTTCTATTGGTAGATGAAACAGTGATGTAAATTCAAATGTTATTGACTCATTGTGAGTCATTTGAAATGGCCATCTTAGCTGAAGATCAACAATGCACATTCAAAGCTACAAAGTGCACCTATTGCAATTGTTTTACTTCACACGAGTGGGCAATAAAGGCGGGAAAGACCCATAAACTTATTCAATTGCCTTCAAAATTTATGAATATGGTCAATTCTTTCTTATTTGGGATTTGAGGGTGTGTCCAAAGCAATATGAAGAATTGAAAGAAGTAATTTTTAGAGTTCATCATGACTGGTATTAGGGTTTATCAAAATTGAAAGTTGTAAGTATGACAAACATAGTTTTATGCTTTTTTAGTTTTCTAAATTAGGGCTTGCTTTCAATTTTCTTTCAAATGAGTGCATTTTACTACTTTTCTCTCATTAATTTGAATTAGGGTTAATTTTTTCTTTAAAAAAGGCCATAGCCTTGTAAAACCATCTGGAATTAGCACTTGTTCTGAGTCATAGGTTGCAATTAAGTGGTTGGAAGTTGAAATTATTTCTGTTAGAACCCTTGTATACACAAAATCCATGGCTCCCAAAGTACAAATTGCCACTTCTTCAACCCAGTCCAAAACAATCTCCTAGGATGCAATTGATTTATTGCCTTCTTCTACAAATATGAAACTTGAAGGAAAGGTCTTATTTCATGGCCCTATTGTGAAAGAAGGAATGATGGATAAACAATTCTTCATAAAGGATGTCAAAGTGCCTTATACTAGATGGTAGCTATTTTAGCAGTAGTTTGGGAATAGGAACCTTGGAGCTCCTCTCAGTAATCATTGGATGTTGGATATGGGAAAGTTGATTGTTCCCAATGTATACATGGATGTTGACCTTCTGAAAGATATTTCCTCAAGATATGACCCAGTCTCCAAGGTGGTTAGGAATTTCGATGGAGTGGCTATGGTAAGGATAACTAGGAAGGAAATTGAAGAAATATTTGACTTGCATGAGTGGAGTCAGGATACGGTTCCTCTAGATATGGATGATATTAGAAAACAACACAAGAATACCAAGGTGTTCATCAGAACAAAGATGTTTCCTATGTATATTGCAATGAATAACACTAGGAAACACAAAAGGAAGATTAAGATTGGTGAAAAAGATCTTGAGCCTTTCCCAATGAGCTATTTTGCTAGTTATTTCAGAAAAATTGTATATTCTTTGTGCCAAATCATTGGTTTTACTCCACCAGACACATTGTAGAAATAATATAGTTATTTGGCCACACATTTTCAACATCCAATATATAGCATAGTCTATGATTATGGTACTTATCTAACAGAACATATTCACAAGGGTTTGGTCAAGCTAAAGGAAGGAAAAAGATGGGTAAATTTATGGTGGTATTATCTATTAATGCATATGTTTTTTCAAAGGAGTCAAAAGGTTTTTGAGAAGGATGTCACTTTGAGAAGGAAGGAGGAAGGTCTTGATCTACCTGTTCAATGTTGGACCCGAATTCTAGACAAAGATGACCAGAAATACAATTTTGTTATGTTTCAAAATGATTTTGCATCAAGAATAAGGAGGTCCCTAATATATGAACCACCAAGAATTCCTAGAGAAATTCATGAGTTCTTGAGACCTATGGAGGTGAGGCCAGACTTGAACTTGAGTCATAATTGGGGAGACTTGATTTTATATCTTGACAAGAAAAAATTCAGAGTAAATGGTAATGGTCTAGACCCATATTTCTTTCCAAGAGATGTGACTTTAAGGATAGGATTCCTTGAAATCATGAGGCAATTAAGAGCTTCACAGATAGTTCATCTACCTAATTTAGCAAGGAAAGGGTCATTCTTTCTAGAGTGGACAACATTTGTTGATTGTGTTCTAGTGAAAGGGGCATGGAAGAAAATAGTACATTTTTTGGTTCCTCATAAGTTGATGACTATGCGCCCAAGGAATCATAATATTGAGGGTTTCATCACTAAAATAAAAGTAGGTAAGAAAATGGGTAATTTTGTGCATGTCTTTGATTATCTTGAAGATGCCATTAGGAATATTTTTAGCTTTGAAGAAAAAGATGAAAGAAAAGATAAATACATTGCTTATAGGAAGATGGTAGAAGAAAAATGGAAGAAGGATCCCCAATATGATCCTTTGTCAAAGATACCTAGAGAATTTAGCAAATTCATGCATGTTATGGACAAGTTTGAAAGTGTAGTTGGTATGTTGAGGGAACAATGGGAAGTCATAGATAAAGGAAAAGCAAGGGTGGTTGAAGAAGATGCTGAAATGAAAGTGGAAGAAAGACCTACATACCAACCATCCAAGCAACTTAGAATCTACTCCAGGAGGAGGAAAGCAACAAATGAAGAATGAAGCTTTCCATCCCCCATCACTTCTGAAGGGACAAAGGTAGATTCTTCTGAGAGTGCATTGCCACCACCTCCTACACAAGGTCCTTTTCGTGTAATTGATCTTGACTCACCCCCTAAAAATCATATTCCTCTTGAGCAGCCACCTCTAAAGAAGCAAAGAACTAAGGCAAGAGGAGTGGTTGAATATTCTTATATAGATGAATATGACATCTATATCAATCCTAAGGATATGTAGCTAGAAATTCCTCTTGAAGGGACAATTTCCTCGAGTTCAGGAAAAAATAGTCTTAGATTGGGAAAGCTTGGCATTAGTGGTCTAAATACTGTAGATGACCTGAGAATAGAAGATTGTAAGGATTTTATGGAAGACGAATCCTTTATTGAAACATTTGAATTCAAAGATTTATGGTGGAGATTCAAAGTTGTAGAATATGTAGAGAAAGTGGCCACTAAAAGGAGTTTGCATCCAGAGTTTCCTAAAAGTGTCATTCAGGAAAATGTGAGGAGTATTATGAAGAATGAGTTTCAAAATATTAATGCCCAGGATGGCAGAGAGCTTGTAAAGAAGTGTGGTGTGCTATTACTACCAAAATGGAACATTGTTGATGCTATTGTCCTAGATGCCATAAGGATGGCTGAAAGGCATTTGGTGCAAATAGAAGAAGAGATAGAAATGACACTTTGGGGTTCAACATTTAGTGAAGATTGGGATGCATTGGAAATATGGTCACTATCCATGAGATCCAGGAAACCAGTGCCTAGAGAGCCATCATATTTTAGTGGACAATTACTTGTGAAGAGAGTTGTCGATGCCCCAACATTGGAGGCAGCTAACATGGTTGTCAATATTGCTAGATTTACTAAAGAAACAGTGGAAAGTCTCACCCTTTAGAGTGATGATTTCAAGAACAAGTACCATGAGCTTCTCAGTGAATATGATAATAGTCAACAAAAGGTGGTTGTATTAGAAATTAAATTAGCACTTTATAAACAAAGGGGAGAAATACAAAGAGAACATGGACAACCTAGCTCAAGTCACTCAACTCCAACGTCTCCAATTGAATCTTTCCAACATTCACCTCAGGGTCATGCCTTAGCCATTGTGTCATAATTTGGGACAGGAGCCACTTTCAGTAGAGGAATCAAGAAAACCAGGTCCTAGCTCATCTCACGAACCTACAAGGGAGTAGCTTCTTTTGCAATTTAAAACATATAAGTTGTTGGATAAAGCTTAGGACACAATATATGAAAATGTCTCAAATATTGTTCATACTATCTTGATGCATCTAAATGAAAAGATCCATGCTAAATTGAATAGTGTGCATGACAATTATGGCCTGATGATATGAGCAATAAGGTTGTCCCAAAGAGATAAAGAGTTGGCCATGCCAATCTTGAACAAGTGGATCTCAAGAGCTAAGAGACTAAATTTAATAGTAGTTGGAGCTATCCAACATGAAGATAATTATCCCAATGTGCTTCCAACCTATACATTTGTGTGTGAACTGAGTGAGAAAAAGTTTCAGGGATGCATAGCCCCACTAGAAAAAAAGATAAGAGAATTAAAGGCCCATTATGATTTGGAAGATTTGTCACCATTGCCAGATATTCAGCTCACTTATGATGAATTGAAGCCATTGCAAGCATGGAAAAGGGAGAAGGATAAAGTTATTGATTCCCAGGTGAATGAAATTTGTAAAGAAGTTGATATAAACACCTTTAATGACACTTTGGGAAGGTTGATGTTTATTATCAGCTTTCTGGAGGATTTTGACAAGGAGTCCAATTCTGTAATAACCAAGTATTCCCCATATAGGAAGACATTAGATAAAATCATCAATTTCAACTAGCCATATAATGAACAATATGAATAATGGGGAAGTGTATTCATTAGCCAATTTGGTTTGTAAACATGGATGTGAAACATATAATTGAATTAGGGAATATATCTTGTAGTAGTCCAATTAGAATGTGACATGTGTACATTTGGCCTGAAGATTGTTTTTGCTCCCTTGTTCTATAAAAGGGAATTCAGGGCCATTTGTGTGGGTCTTTTGTTGAATTCTAAAACTGAATTGTGAAAATTGAGAACACATAGTGAATATGTCAACTATTTGTCTAATTCTTTAAGTCTAGGTAGCAAATTTTGTTGAATGTATGGTTCATGAGCATATCTCAATGATAATGGATATTTTTTGAGTTTATAGTCTCTCCATTTTCATTTTGTACTCAAATTATTAATGAAAAGTAAGATCAAAGATCATTTCATTAATTTTCATCATTCCATACTTTGATATGTGTTTTGGTTTTAGCTCCAGTTCATAGAATGAGTTAAAATTCTTGAATGAAATCATAAATTCATGTGCAAGATTGCTGGATCTAATAAGTAGTCTTTAGAACTTGGTTATAGATTTTTGAATTACAAAGTAGTATCACTTAGATCATGGGTGTTCAGTATTAAATATACTTTACATTTCAATTTTCTTGGACTCTTTCCCCATAGATAATGACACTCATCCTAACCCCATTAAATATTTCTCAAGGTTCCTGTTACCCAACTTCAGAATAATTTTTTAAATAATCATTTATCTATCTTTAATTTGTTGTAGTTTGCATTGCTTAATATTCTTGACTGAGGATACATAATTTGTTCAAGGAAATTCCAATTTCTTGGAGAATTTCATCTTATTAGTCATTGGTGAGAATATATCTACTTGAGTTTGCAATGTATACGTAAATTTTCTGAAAGAATTGTGTAATGTACATTGTGGGATCACCCTCTTGGGTTTTGCAAACCCTGAAATGTAGGAGATAAAAAAAATTGGTGCTATATATTATTCTTTGGCCACTTGTCTTGCAGGTATTTGATAATTGAGTTTGGAAAACCAATAGGTAACTATTGAGACCTGATTGGTTCATTGAAAACAACCAACAGGGAGTGTTGGTCACCTTGTTAACATAGAATGGTTGAATTTTTTCCTAACTAGAGGAACTAGGTTCACCTATTGTAGAGAACTTAGGTTCAATTTTTTGTTTAGTTTCAGAATGTAGGTAACCAAATATTTCAAGTGGTGGTATTATAGGTAGTGTTGGTTGTTTCATGGATGGATAGAAGGATGCATTGTTTTCAAGGTTGTTGAGGAAATCGTTTAGGAATTTATTCATACTATCATCATCTTCTCCAATGATGTCAACATCACTAGGAGGACATGCATTAGGATTCGAGTGAGAATGAGTAAGTTCAATTTCATTAGGATCATTTCCAAAAGCACAACTTGTCACATCCACTAGGGACTTGAGGACATCCAAAGCTTACTAAAGCACATATCCATGATGAAATGCAATACAAGAACTTAGAATGAATATATGAGATTATGCAATGTATGCAATGAAAGAAGAAAAATAGAAACTTTGCAAACTGAAATAGAAAATTAACAACAGCAAACAAAATCATAGAAATAGAGAATTCAATGCTAGAAAATGCAATTTAAAATATGTACTAGGACTAAATCTCCCAGAGGAGTGTATGAATCCCATTCTAGGTTTTTTTCTTTAATTTCAAAAAAAATTGAATGGTTTCTATGTTTTATGTTTTGGATGATGTCTAGGCTAAGTGAAAATGCAAATTTTAGATGACATTCAGTGATGCAAGATGCAAAAATGCAACCTATATGCACTTTCACTAATGCAAGAATTAGAAACCCTAGATGCTAATTAACTAATGCAATGTTAATGAAAGCTAAATTTAGGATGATGATGCACTCCAAATCAGAATTAAGATGTTCTAAATGTAGGTTCACAAAAATGAAAGGTGGAAAATTGTCATTCCTTATTATTTAGGACATAGAACAATAATCTGCTTCACTCTCATTCATGGAAACCCTAGAGATCTCAATACGAGGAGAAATTAGGGGGAAAATATCTTGAAATAAGGTATCCTAGGGTGTGATTAAAGACAATAAGAGGGTTCACAGCCAAGCTAGGGCTTGGAAAGACAAGAAATGTAAATGTCATACAAAGTTATATGCAAAACCTAACTAAATGACCTAGAAAATAAAACTAAAATGCAAAATAACAAACTAGGACTGAAAAGAGGTGCACCTTGGAGAAGGATGAGGTCAAAAATATCTCCAAAACTCTAAAAATCCTATTGTTTGATGCCCAATGGGACTTATATGCCAATTTGGGCAATCTAGTCCTAGACTAGGGTTTTTGTGCCAAAATTGGAATATGTCAATGTGTTATTTAAATCTTCTATAATATAGAAAAATACTAGTACTGGGACTCATATTCCACAAGTGGCGTATCAATCTCACTATGCTTTTTCAAAGGGTTAAAGTATGAATCAGGTCTCCAATCTTTGCTCTTCCTTCACACTTTGTTTCTAGATTTGAAACCTTGATTTGTAACTTGTAGGTGACTTTCTGTGAAGATGACAACCTTGTAACAACTTGATGGCTTTATTCAACTTTTCAATCTAATCTTCAAATGATCTTCAAGCTCCAAGCAACATAGATCTACAATCACACATGTAAAGAGAGAGAAAAACTTGTTTATTTTTAGGATATAAGGGTTTTCCTTGGTCAAACCTCGTTTAGGTAATTAAACCTTGTGATGAAATAATGAAATATGAAACATGAAGAATGATACCTTGCATAATGTCTTGAGATGTGAATCGACAATCTAACATGAAGTGGCCATATATAATGTAGATCTTGACCTTAAAATTTGATATGAAACATTGCTTGTAAATGGATCTTCAATGCTACATCACAACACTAGCTCAACAACATGCTTGACGCTTGATGATCTTGACATGATGATGGATCTTGAATTTCTGCAACAAATGATGAAGAATTATTCCCTTGAATGCCTTAGAAATGATCTTGTAAACTCCCTTGATGCTCTTGTGAAGTCTTGGAATGCTTAAATCTTGAATGTTAGGCTTGATATCATGAATGCTTATAGAAATAAATAGACCTTTTTTATATGGGCAATCCATCCAACTTACCATTTATTAGATCTTAGAGGATGAAATACATAAAATTTGAATTTAAAACCTTGATTTCCCACTCAAAACCCTAAAAAGGATCCAAATGGGATTCATACGCCACTTGTGGCATATAGGTCCCATCTGGATGGGACTCATATGCCCAAGGTGGTGTATGGGTCCCACCAAGCCTATTTAGGTGGAGAAAATGTTGGGGAGTTAAGAATTTAAGTATATTTGATGTCTATATCAGGATTTTTGTTAAAATATGCCTTTGGATGCATAATATAGGGTCTTAGGGGCCTATTAATGATGATATGAAGGCCATCAATACAATAGGGCCCAAAACCCAATGTGAAAGTGTAAATAAATACAATCTACAACATTAAATTAAGGAAAAATTAGGTCAATTTATCTTATAAGGGCCCTAAATCTAATGTGAATGAGGAAAATACATTACAACACTAGATCAAGGAAACATTAGGTCCTTTTTAATGTTAATCGTTCCCAAATTAAGTTTAAAATATAAATGAAAATTTTCTTGACACTACACTATATTGTATCCTTTTTAACATGAATTATGTTGTTCAATAGAAGTTGGTAAATTAAAATAATCTTTGTGATTGACTTATGAATCTTAATGTTTTAGCTATAATATTTGAAAAAATATTATCATTTTAAGGAGAATAATTAAATTATAACATTCAATGGAATTCCATGGCTAGTTTCCCTGAATGCAATCCAATCAATGATCCATAAAAGTTTGAAGTTCTCTCATGAGGGCTTTGTGCACATTGTGCACACCACTGGGTATAAATCCCTTGTGTCACATAGGGCCTATTCATTAGATCACTTTTGGCCTACCCCTATTGGTCTACTTCATCTAGGGACATACCTATTATATTGCACTTATGTTAAATACAAGAATTGGGGCATAGCACCAAAAATGAACTACCCTCCTTCCCCTTATGTGATTTCAGTTAACACTTCTATGATCATGTAGTAGCAAGTTGCCTCTTCCTCCTCTCAAAAGGGGAAGGGTAAGTCTTCTTGTACCCAAGATCCTTCCTCTTCTACTATTTCATCTACTTCCACTCTCACCTTCCTATGGCACCTTTGACATCCACTTTTATGCCTCAATGAGTCCACGTATACATTTCTTGGGGAGTCTGATGGTGCCCACTTGGAAAAAGGCCAAGCATTAGATTTTTGACCTTCCTGTCTTGCCCATAGTTCCTCAACCCATTTTCTATGGTAAGGTGAGGGGTTCCCATGGATTTTCCTCTACATCTTGTCCTCCATGGCCTCCTACTACTCCTACCCCTAGAGTGGAGAATGGGAAGAGGCTCGAGTGCCAACGAGATTGAGTTTTCTTCTCCACCAGTTGTTGTTTTTATTTCTACAGCTCTTCCTCCTATTTTTGTCTAGGAGTCACTCCTGCCACTGGCAATGACTATGATGGACAATTCCATGGTAGAATAGGATCCTTTTGCTACTCCTCAAGCAACAACTTCTAGCTCTTAGAACTGAAGAAATCACCTTGTGCATGAGCATAAGCATTGGAGAAAATATTTGGCTATATAGTAGGCTACCTTACAAAAGGAAGAGGAGCTGATAGCTCTTGTTTTGACATCTCCTATTGTGGCCCCCTCTTCTACCCCTTCTTTGGTTCTTGTTTCTTTGATCTTGCTTCTGACTCTCTTCATGAGCATGGATGACCCTCACCCTAAAAGGGTGCAAGTATTCATCACTCCCTTGGTCGAGCCTCATCTCTTGATGTCCCTTCCAGACATCCTACCTTTTCCTAAGCTCGTGGATATGTTGAATACCTCAATGGTATCCACTGTGGTTTTTTCTTCATCCTCCTTACCTTCCACTTCTTTTGTGGTGATCTTGAATCCTCTGATGAAGCATAATTTTTAGTATGAAGTTGCTTCTAATGGGGATTGAAAGAAGGGATCAGCTTCTTCAAGAGAAGGTTCTGCTTTGGATTGTGTTTCCCTAGTGATAGAGGCAACCCCAACATCCCTCGAGTTTGTCACTACCCCCAAGTCTTTCAGTGAGGTTGGAAATGGATACTGAATGCCTCCTTCACTTTCCCAGTCAACACATGGAACTCCTATCAAGTGCATGCTCAACTCGGTGGATGATGTCCCAACTTTGTTAGCAGTCTTTGCAAGATCAATAACATTTACCTCACCAAAGTTGAGTGAAGAAGACCTCAAGGGGCCCTCTTCCTTAGTGCTTTCCAAAGGAGAGTTGGAGGGCACTCCCCTTTCTATCCCACCCTTGCAAGCTCATCTACCCTCTCCCTATAATGGTCTAGATTGGGAGAATGAAGACCTCCTAATTGACGAGGACTAGGAGGAAACCTCTTCTTTATTTGTAGATTAGATTTGTTTGTGTGCTATGTTTTCCCCATGCTTGTTTTATATGCTCCTCGAGGACCCTTGCCATGCTTGTATGTGCTTGGATGCAAGATTATATTATGTTGTAAACTTCTTTTATATGTTCCATTATTCTTTTATTTTTTGTTCCTTGATTTTCGACAATAGGGATGATGGAAAGTGTTGGGGGCATTTAGGCCTCCCTTCCATGTTGACCTAATTATTATTTTTTAATTTTGTTTTCATGAGCTCTTCTTGATGATTTGATATAGCAGGGGATTGATGATAGTTCATACATATCTTATATTATATTTATGAGCAATTTTGACCCCAAATTATCAGATCCCCCTGTCTCTTGATTTCTTTATTTTTTTTATTCTTTTCTTACTTCTTGATGTTGTGGTGCCTATCTATTGTCCCTCGCATCTGTGAAAAAATTCCCACATCTACTTCTTTCCATCTATCGTGGGCCACAACATCTCTGCATGACCATCCTTTCCTTAGGATGCCACATGCTCCTTCAGTTTGTATGCACCATCCTCAGGGGGGCCCTACCTCTTTGATTTTAAATAAGGTGTATTCGGTGGCCAATGAATCCCTTGCTAAAATCTTTTCATTTTTCAAAAAATTGTATCCTTCACAAAGGATCCCCTTAGCAAGATTTTCTTTTGAAATTGAATTCATAGTGGAAAGAATTAAGAATTATCCTTCGAAAAGACCATTTTTCATTTTTTGGATTCCTTGATGAAAGAGAATCTTTCAAAAGGATTCCTTGATGACAAGATTATTTGTGAAAATTTCATTGCTTCTCAAATATAGCGTCCCTTGAGCAGCCCCTACTTCTTTTGAAGGGTTCTCGAGGGACCCCTTTGAAATCTTCTCCTTCAATTGCTTGTTTCGAGATATGACTACTTGTCTATCTATGTAGCTTTTTTCTTTCCTAACATGTTTTTTTTGTAGATTAACTTGTTTCCTTGTAGGAATAAGCACCTGTGGTGCCTCCTTTATAGGATTGAGCATCTATGAAACATTTTCATTCTACATGACCAAGCACCTGTAGAACCCTTTGATCATCCTCTATGGGACTGAGCACCTGTGGGGCCAATTTTGTAGGACCGAGCACCTATAGAGCCTTTTGTTCACCTTCCACAAGACCGAGCACCTACAAAACTTTTATTCAAATCCCCATAGGACATAGTACCTGTAGAGCCATCTCTCTCTCCCACACCTAAGTTCACTAGATTGTGGTCCTCTTCCTCAATGGTTCAGGTGTACATTCCTTAGCTCTCTCTCTACTTTACTTGCTAAAATGGGGCCAAAATTTAATGGTGTGAATTTGTACCCCTAGGAAAGTTCCACATTTACGCTACCTCCTACCTTATAAAATTAAGTCCAATAATGCAATCCCTATTTCTACCACATTTCTATGTCCACTTGGTAGTTGTTTTACATGTTAGTGGGGCATATTATGCCTTGGATGCTAGCATGACATGCAAATATTTGTGCAGTGCATTGTCATCCTAATAGAATTCTTGCCTTTAGAATTTGTAGAGGCATTACACTTCTCCATTAGATGTGAAGTGTAATGCTTACTGGTCCCTTCACCAAGTTTGAATGACTCTTTTTCCTCCATGTTCACCTTTCAAATAGCTATCTCATTCATTCTTTCATGCTTCGTGATCATCTTCACACTTTGGGTAACTATCTTCACTCTTCTCATCCACTTTCAACACTTTCAAGCTCCACCACCTCCATTGAAGCTGCAAGTTAGTGTTTTATTGGTTCACTCTCCTCGTTGTTGTAGAAATGTTAGTCTTTGGAGGCTTGCAAACTCACTCCTTCCTCTAGTTTCCTTGGGATAACTTGGTTGAGAAGGTGATATCCTTACATTTCCTATTCATTTTTCATTATCATATTGATATTGTAGCATATCATGTTTCCTTATTGCTTGGTATCTCTATTTCTACATAATCTCCTTTATCATATTTCTTCAATAATTTCTATCTAGTTGTCCATAGAGGTGGAAAAAACAAAGTGGGGGATTGATTGAGGTAGTCCTCTAAACATAGCTCCAACATTTTCCCATATTTTATGTGCAGGTTTTCCTTGAGGCGAAGATCTTGAAGATATTAACTTGTGGGTAGGAAGGTGCGCTTTCCTCACCCTTCTTTGTCAATTCATAGATTAGATTAAGTTAAATTATTCTTCTTACTATTCTTTCGTTCTACTATTTTCTATTTATGTTATTGTAGTAAACTTCATCAGTTAGGTCACTAGTTAGTTTTATGGGATTTCAGATTGTACCTTACACTTTCTATCTATATAGATGATAGCGCACCACTAGGACACCAATGCATCGTGCTGGAGTCTATGTCCTATACTGTAGTCCTTTGGAAATAAGCTATTTGAGTTGCATTCAAGACTCTAAAAACTAATCACCTAACTTCCTAAAACATCTGAGCTTGTAGAAGGGCAATAGTAACTAGGTTGTTCTCCCTTTTTAGCCTTTAAACTTTCAACTCTTTCAAAACATTATGTTAGCTTAAGGTATATTAGGGTAGCCTATTGTTCTAGACTCTCTTATGACCTGGATTCCTGAGTAGTTGGTCCCCCTCCTCTACAAGAATAAACAAAAAAAACAAAAAATACATCAAATTGTTGAAGGTTAGAATTGGAAAAATGGTCCTCTATTTATTACCGCAATCTAAATGACAATAATGTTAAACATGTGATGATTGATTCAGATGTAGACCTAAACATAATTCCATAAAGTACTTGGGAGAGGCTAGGAATAACTAAAATTATTAGAACACCTATGGATATAAGTCTAGGCAATGGTTTTGACATGGATACATTAGGAACATGGAGGAATGTAGATGCAAAAATTAAACGGATGAAACAAATAGCTTATTTTGAAGTTGTTGAGAGGAATGATCCCTTCAACACATTTAGAGCATTACTTGAGCTAGAATGGTTTGTTAATTATAATGGCACAATAGACTCCAAAATAGTGGAAATTTCCTTAGCAGATGATAATAGAACACTCCACATTCTATTAAGAGAAAAAAAACCACAAAGGAGAGAGGAAAGCAGGCCTATTTTTCTCCATTTCCACAACTAACAACAATACCTTACCACAACATAAACTCTATGGATCATATGGTTCTTCATGGTATACATCCACCTATATAGCTCATCCATAGATGAATAACCTAATCTAAGACATATCAATCACATCCAAAGATGAATTTCACATATCAAGTTACCACAATTTTCTAGAGTGGGTGATGTAAAGGACTATATAGCAAACATGGAAAGAACATTCCAACTTGAGACCACCATAATCACCACTCTCGAAGACACTATCGTATGTAATTCTACATGTTGGTTGTATACACACACAATTTATCCCTACATGCAAGGTCTTCCAGATCTTAGTCAAGGATTGATACCTACAAGAAGAAGGAGAATACAACCTAATTCCCAAATATGATGGAACAACTACTCCACAAAAAAAAATTCAACATTGCATCCACATATGGGAAGAAGATGGAGAATATGACTACTACTTCTACATTTTATTATTCTATCAGAAACTTACCCCAATAGTCAAAACTTGGTACATCAATCGAGAAATATGTAGAGAGATTAGAGATGAGGAAGAAGTTCAACAAAATTTTATACCCACATTCTCCTTTTGGGATGAAGATAAACAAATTTGTATCGCACTGAGCCAATAATTTTTGTTGTTCTATGTACTTCTCTTGCACTCTTAGGGTTTTTCACCTAAAAGGAGAGAGATAGACCCCAAAAACTATGGTGGTTCACTCAAACTAAGTTATGTATGATGTAATTATGAATAAATTCAATGATCTAGATGAAACTAATTGATAAAATTGATTGATTATGAATGCAAAACTAATGGAATGTGAAGTGTTTGAAAACACAGGGTAATATGCAGAAATGAACTTAAACATAAACAAATGCAAAAAGAATTGAATGAAACTGAACAACGTGCACCTGGAGATGAAATGCTAATGCTAGAAGATTCTGGAATCTACAAAAAATTATTGTTGATCACCAGTGGGACTCATTCACTACTAATGACGAATTAGTCCTACTTCTGGTAAAATGCCCTAAAACTAGTTTTCAAATGTTGAGAACTGAATTCTAATGAAATCAAATTTTCAGCTTGAAAGTGGGACTCATTTGCCACTGATGGAAAATTAGTCCTCCAAATTTTTTGCAAATTCATGAGTCAAGTTTGTGGTTCCAGATCTCCACTTGTCTTGTTGTCGAGTTGATAGAGTCAAATCTCTAGAAAATGGGATGAATGTTGTCTCCAAGCTTGAATTAGGGTTTAGTTGACTTGAATCACTTTAATGAATTTTTGACCACTTTCCAATACCTATTTATTTGAAAAATCTTCCTACAAGACCCACAAACACACATGCAAAGAGGGGGAAAATGGTTAAGGGTTAGAGTATAGGGATTTTCCTTGGTCAAATCCCACTTTGGTAATCAAACCATTGATAGAGAAATGAAATGAAAAAAAGAAAGGAATGATGAATAAATAAGATGCAAGTGTCCTAAACTCACCAAATCCTTGTTGTTGAAGTCTAAAGATATATCAATGGCTGCTCCAAGATGCTTGATAATTTCTTGATTGAAGGATGCAATAATGCTTGAATGCTAGAATGAATGTCACTCATGCCCTAATTACTTGAAAATAAAACATCACAGGTCAACATAAGGTCTTAATGAATAAAAACCCAAAAGAAATTTTGGGGTATGTACAGGATCATGATGGGCCAAAAAGTGGCAATATCATGGGTTTGTGGCTAACAACCTTTTTTTTACCCAAAATTGATGAAACAAAAAGGGTTTTAAAGGAGATTCTTAGATTTCACAAATATAAATTATATTTACTTTGAATTTAATAAATAGTGTGTTCATTTTCTATTGAAATTGACTAAAGTCTGATTGATGGTGGGATTGAAAAACATCTATAAATTTCAAAAGCGGTATCACATTTTTTGGAATTCAAACATGGTGCCACATTCTATTAAACTACATACTACGGATTAAAAATGAATTTCATGAAGTTTTGACCAAGTTAAGGTGGCTAGACATACGGGTTTTTTATATTTTCTAAAAGTTGTAGTAAAAAAATCATAATTAATTATTTACATAGAAAAAAAATACAAAAAAATATGCATCACATTGGGACATGATTCCTCTACTTATATCTAAAATCTTATAAAAAAATATTATCATTTTATTTTGGTTAGGGTGGTCAGACAGACACTTCTTATTTTTTCCCTAAAATTTAAGTACTATTGCATTGAAATTTCAAATTTTCACCAAATAGATTTTTATTTTTTTTAAACAAAACTAGTAGTTTAGAAACTAAATTCAATTTTCTATAGATTCTATTCTTACATATTTTTGAAATAATATAGATAACTTATTCAAAATTTTACGTCAAGTTTCCTAAATTTTTTGCCACTTAAGGGCCAATTTTTTCCATGATGATCCTGCACATACCCTTTGAATTACTTTGAATTTTGAGCCAAGAGGGACTCATTCACCACCCATGGCATATGGGTTCCACTCTCGGCTTGCAAGTGGGTGTCGGGAATTAAGTCACTTTTAATGTTGTTTGTTAGGTTTGAATTCAAAAACACACTTAATTAAGGCCTATAAGTGCATAAAGGGGAAAAATAAACCATAAGAAAGGTGTAATTAGTGATGAAAATCCTAGAAAAGCATGAAAGCTTGTTACAATACTTTACAACACTTTGGAATAAGACTTAATAAGGGATATAAAGGGAATATTTAGATCAATTATAATAAGAAGAGTATAGAAAAGTAGAGAAATGTGTTACAACACTTCACAAGACATCATAATTTCAATATTCAAGACCTAATGTGAATGTTTAAGTTACATTGCAACATTAAATCTAAGAAAAATAGGTCAAGCATCATAGGAAAAATACCTAGATGATCATGAAATATTCAATGATCCATTTTTCTACAGTACATTTAGCCCCCACTTTAGTGAGAGGATGAACTTGCTTCAAACTCACACTATAGTACCCATGCATATCAAGAGGGATCCAAATGCACTTATGCTAGAAAGATGGAATGACAACAATCAAGAGGGATGATCAAGACCCCAAGATTTGAGATCACATGGAAAACTAAACATAAGAACAAAGGAACACACATGTGAAAGAGAAAGAAAAGGAAGAGGAAAAAGTAAAAGGTCGGATCAAGCTTCTATCATTTGTCCAGCTAGTTGTGGATCAGATCTAGGTTGTTTGTCTGAAAAGGAAAATGCATACCTACTATGAGGCGACGAAACTCATGGCTATCCACTAGGTGAGAAAGCCCAAAAGGTGAGAAACATATGCTCGGGTGGTATGTACTCACAAACATATACATGGCTACGTGGAAAGTTGTGTCGTGGAACGGGCTTCCTGCTCAACCATATCAAAGTTATACCTCCTCACAACTTTAATAAGTTGCCAGAAAGGAAAATTTTGGTTCGTGCTTCATGAAACAAGCAAAGCTATGTATTCTTAGAACTCATGAAAAAATAGGATAGTACCATAGGCATACAAGGTGGTCATGTAAATGTAAAAATGTAAAATGGAAAAATATAAAAGAAATATTGAAATGAGTCTTGTTAAGTTCATGTGAGGTCTATTACTTAGGGAACATTGTGTCTAATGTCTCCCAGAGAGGACCAACCAAAGAATAGAATATTCACAACTTAGGGGATGCAGTGTGTTGCATCAGGCCACCAAGAGGAATGTAATATTCTAAGATAGATCACACTTATGAAGGACATCACACACAATGTCATCCACAAAGTGACAAACTCATCGTATGAAGTGACAAGGCTGCAATAAGAAACAAGAATGCAAATGAATAATGCCAATGTATGCCCCCACTTTAAAGGAATTTCTACACACCATTTTGTGAGCAATTACTTTAAAGTAGTGAAGGAAAAATGAAAAAGGAAACAAGACATGAGAGACAACTTGGAAATCCCCTATCCCAAGTCATATGTTTCCAAGTAAGGTTGCTTCATGTAGATGAAAAAGAAGGGTATGTGCAGGATCATCATGGAAAAAACAAGCCCTTAAGTGGCAAAAAATTTAGAAAAATCAGAGTTAGGCAACTTGACATAAAATTTGAATAAGCTATCTATATTATTTAAAAAATATGTTAGAATAGAATCTGTAGCAAATTGAATGTAATTTCTAAACTACTAGGTTTGTTTAAAAAAAAAAATATTTGGTGAAAATTTGAAATTTCAATGCAGTGGTACTTAAATTTTATGGAAAAAATAATTAGGTGTCTTTCGACCACCCTATCACAATAAAATGATAATATTTTTAATAATATTTTAGATATAAGTAGAGGACCATTCCAATGTGATGCATTTTTTGTAATTTTTTTCCAAGTAAATAATTAATTATGAATTTTTTATTACACTTTTTAAAAAATATAAAAAATTGTATGTCTGACCACCTTAACTTGGTCAAAACTTCATGAAATTCATTTTTTATTTTTTAATCTATGGAATGTTTAGTGTAGAATCGATGCATGCTTTGGATTCAAAAATGTATACTATTTGAAAGCTATAGATGTTTTCAATTGTATCGATTGTGCTTTAGTCATAATTTGAATGAAAATGAATAATAGTACTTATTAAATTCAAAATAAAGCATAATTTATATTAGTGGAAGATGAGAATATCCTTTAAAAATCCTTTTGTTTCATCAATTTTGGGTTAAAAAATAGTCGTCCGCCACATACCCATCATATTGCCACTTTTGGCCCATCATGATTCTCCACATACCCATAAAACAAAAGAAAGGGGGTTGCCCCCCAGAAAGGAACACACCAAACACATAAGGGATCTATGGATTTGGGGTCAGTATGTTTGTTGCTGCAATTTTTTGATTAAAGAGCTTGAAACTGTCATCATTCCCCAAATACATAGATCTCGAAGAATGACACAAAGAAAGTGAAAACAAAGAAAAAGTAAGTATGTTTTGGGTCAACATGGAAGAGACATTTCGGTCTCAACACTTTGCATTGTCCCCAAAAGGAGAAACACAAGCAAAAATAAAATGAAAAGGCAAAAGAAAAGGAAAAGCTTTTGGGTCAACATGAAGGGGAAATTTTAGTCTTGATGCCTTGTGTCATCCCCAAAATGAAAACTCAAGAAAAGACAAAGTAAGAGGAAAAGGGACCAATTGGGTCAACATGGAAGAGACATAGGGTGTCTCTACACTTTGTGTCATCCCCAAAAGGAAAACACAAAACAAAAGTGAAAAAGAATGGATAAAGCATGACATATATAAGAATGGAGGTACAAATAGAGAAAATGCACAAAGAGAGTAGAAAATGAAATGCACATTATGGGGGAACACAATATGCACATACAATCACACCAAATAAAAGAAAAAGAAAAAGAAAAAGAAAAAGAAAAAGAAAAAGAAAAAGAAAAAGAAAAAGAAAAAGGAAAAGGAAAATGTAAAATGGCTAGTAATGCAAATATAAGTTGACCATTAATTGATTTATTGGCTTCTTAATCTCAAGTAGTATAAGAAGAAGGTAAATAATGCAGTTAAGAGACAAGGAAAAATGCATTAATAGGATAGGGCTAATCAACTTCTTTCCCCCACTGAGTGTAAGGCAAGAACGAGTAGAGATAGGTGATGGGAAGAATCATGCAATAGTGAGAATGGAAAATTATACAATTGTGGCATAATGAGGGATTTGGTTTAAGGAATTATGGGATGATAGGATAATAGTCAGTATCAATGAACTGATACTTGTCCAATATGTCCTTCAATGTCTGGCATTCATCACTACGATGTCCAAGAACACAATGGTATTTGAAATATGGTACATTAGAATCTTTAGGATGGATGACCAACCTGTTTGAATGTGTTAAGAGTATAAGACCTCTATTTAGAAGAATTTGTAGTTTCCTTTCACATTCAGGTGGTGGGTGGAGAGGAAACCTTAGTTTTTTCAATTTGTATGGTCATTTGTATTTACTAGATTCACCTTTTTCATGGATTGAAGGAGGAAGAGGACCCATGGGGATCCTATCATCCTTATCATTGGAAGCATGTATAGGTTGTTCATGTGGAAGGAGAACATCCAAGTCAAGAGGGGAATCAAAGATCACTGCGTCATCATCCAGAAGTCTCCAATTTTCAAATGGAGGCTTCTTGTAATGAGAAGGATCTTGATATCCTAATCCTGTTGTATTTTATTCTATTGTTTTTTGTTCCAAAACTTGGTGAATGTCATGTTCAGTTGTTGTATCACAACCTTGTTTGCTAAAGATAGTAAAACCCTTACCATATGTTTCTTCAAGATTGATTGGTGTGTTGGTAACTTTGTTATCATAAAATGGTTTAGAATGTGGTTGTTTAGAGGACCTAGGTCCACATGTTGAATGGAACTTAGGTCCTTTGTTTATTTCGGGATGGAGGTATCCAAACATGTTAGGAGGTGAAATAGTAGGAAGATCTTGTGACTTCATGGATGCGTAAAAGATTGCATTGGCTTCAAGGTTGTCAAGGAATGAACTTATGAACTTTTTCATGCTATCATCATCTTATCCAATGATGTCAATAGCACGAGGAGGACATTCATGTGGATTTGAATTAGTATTATGAAGCTCAAGGTCATTAGGATCACAGCCAAAGTCACAATTGGACATTTCCACTAAGGATTTCAATGAATTCCAAAACTTATTAAAGAAAAAATAAATGATGACAATGAGTGAAAGTAAACTAATATGCAAGAAAGAGAAGAAAAAATAAAATCTATAAAGTAATAAGAGGAAACTATAATGTAGAAAATACCTAGAAAATGCCTGAAAATGCAGTGTAGAATGTGCAGCTGGACTGATTCACCCAGGGTGGCGAATGAGTCCAGGTGTGGATTTTTTTGCCTTTTTTCAAAAAAATTAAAGTGATTTTTATGTGTTTCAGATGCAAAATGAAGATGTAGATGCAAAATTTTGGTTTTTGTAATTTTTTGAAATGCAAAAAATGAAATCTATGTGATATATTTGTTAGAAATAGGATGCCATTTAATTCAATCCTACACATTATTTATTTCATGTATCTCCCAAGTCCTTGGAAAGTGTTACCCAACACTACGATTACCTGAAGAGATTAATATTTGATGAAATAATCATGTTAATTGACATTTGTAATTAATTCTAAATGTTAGGAGCATGTGAGGGTGTACAATATGAGTTCCTAAATAATAGGGGCACATGGGGCACCAACATGGTAGGTGACACTCACCTTGAGTTCAGTTTTCTATTCAAAGTAAGAGATAACACTTTTGAATGCATGTAAAGATCCTAGGAGTTAGGTTTTGATGTTTGCATGCATGAAGTTCAATTCAGTTCAGTTCAGAATCAATTTAGTTTAGTTTAGTTTAGTTTAGTTTATTTATGGTTCAATTAACTTCAGTTAGTTTTAGTTGAATGCTAGTTGACTTTGATTTACATGGAATGCATGATTAATGACTTGAGTTGCATGAAAGATAATAGGGACTACCTTTAGTTAATAGGGGATGACCATTCTTACATGAATGGTGGAGATAAATGTTTCAACTAACAAGAAATGACTTGAACCCAACTTGGGTGCCCAAGTTGGCTTCTTGGAATTAACTCCTTTGTATGATAAGATATTTTAGAAGGCTAAGTTAACTGGGCCCACCCTTGGGCACCTACTTTCAGGATAAATACTTGAAGATATTTATAGAATAAAAGGTTGAGTTTTTACTTTAGTTTGGGATGCCCAAATGAATGAAGATGAGGATTTGACATTGTTCTTCATGGCATAACTTTACTTGCAAGAGATAGGCATAACTATTAGGGATAGGTCTTGAGCATTGTAATTGTAACTCAATTGGAGTTTACAAAGTTGATCAAATCCTATTTATCTCAAGCAAGTTGAAGAGAGTTAATATTAGTTTTATTGTAGGTTGTGAAGAATATTTTGTGAAGGAAAAAGAAGCATTCTCAAGCAATAATTGGAGCTACTGTAATCTACTTTAGAGATTGAATAATAGATTAATTTTTAATGGATTTTTTTCTCGAAAGGGTTTCTCCATGGTACATACTTGTGTAATCTTCCTAATATCCTATCTAATTCTTCTATCAACTGCTTTCTTCATTCTACAAATGATAAAATGAATTAATTATATAATCACCCACAAAGAATCTATAACAAAGGAAAATCATATTTAGATCAGCAATCTTAAAATTTTACAAAGTATTAAGCTAATAAAACACCACAATTTTCAACATTTGGTATCAGAGTTAAGGTTGGGTAGAGTATTGGAATGCCTTTCTCTTAGAACATTGAAGTTTTTTTGGTTGTAGTGGGAGCTTTTACTATTTTTTGTTATTGCTGATTATGGAAAATAAGTTTGTTACAATGAATTCTTGTTTAGATATTGAAAGGTTCAATGGATCTAATTATGAGATTGAGGAAATTAAAATGGAGGATCTCCTTTAAGAGAGAGATCAGTGGTTAGTTGTTGGTAATGAGACAAAGTCACCTACAATGATGTAAGATGAGGATTGGGCTAAGCTTGATAAGAAGGTAAGAGGGACCATAAGATTATGTCTTGTTTATGTTGTTCTCTTGAATGTTTTGGAAGAAACTAATACATATAAGTTGTGGAAGAGAATAGGTGATATTTATCAAACTAAAAGTCTTACTAATAAGTTGTATTTGAAAACACAGTTATATTCTTTAAAGATGCAAGAAAGTGATTCTATTGCAAATAATTTGAATTCTTTTATTCTAAGTCAATTAGCATCTGTAGATGTAAAGCTAGAAGATGAGGATAAATGCATTTTGTTACTTTTTTCTTTACCAAATTCTTGGGAAAATCTAATTGTTGCTATTAGTGGTAGTGGTGCAGATCCTAAGATGGAAAATATAATTCCTACTCTCTTATCAGAAGAGATGAGGAGGAGGTGTAAAGAATGAATCCAATATGCGTTGTTTGTAAAAGGTAGGCCTAAGAAAAAGGAACCTAAGGGAGACAAGGAAGGAAAGGGTAAGTCTAAAAGACGATCTAAAACCCTTGGTAAGAGTAAGGTAATTTTTTGAACATGTGGGAAACCAAGGCATTTGAAGAAGGATTGTAAGAACAAGAAAGAGAGATGTGATTCTTCTACAGACGAATCCTCGAATGTTAGTAATGATGCATTGGTTATTTCAAATAATATTATTTGAGATAAAACTTTGCTTCATGTTTCAGAGTGATCATGGAGATGATAATAGTCATAATTCCATGTGTAACTCAGTACCATGGTTTAGTGGGAGTTTTTGGTAGTGTCATGGATGCATCATTGGTAAGGTTATCTTCATGTGATTGGTGATATATTTTTTTATTGGTTTAGAGTGGTTGCTATTATGTCATGGTTTACTCTTCATTCTAGATTAGAGTTTGGAATATTACATGTTCTCTTGAGACCAGGATGTATTTTATGGTGCATGTGATCTCCTAAAAGGAGATGGTTAGATCATGGATGTCATGTTTATGTTCAATATTGGAGCTTTGACATTGATCTTGTGTAGTTATCTTAACTATTGGGTACATTAATCATTTTCTTGATTACTTCATGATAGTGCTATGTTACATTTGGAGTTTGGCATGGATTGGTTGGTTACAGGTCCTCATGCATACTTGGAGAAATAGGTGAGGATTGAGTTCTCTTATGGTAGGAGATATATGTTGGAATGTGTAAGGCCTCTCTTTGCATGTGACTAATACAATCTTAAAGTGTTATATATTCCTCCTAAATAGATGGTTAGATATATTGTAAGTGATATAAAGATGATTGTCTAACAGTAACCTTATAGTTTTACATTATGTTATTTCACTTAATGAAGATGTATGTGCATGCAAATTATTTGAACTTATAAGATGAATTTGAAATAAGATAATTGTTGTGTCGTATTACATTGGAAGAGTAATTAGCTATGTAAATGATTCATGAATAAATTTACAAAGATTTGATTTACAATTAATGGTGTTTATTAATATGTCTAACTATGCTTAATTATGTTGTGCAGGAAGGGATAACCATCAAGTGCAAATAAAAAGACTTCTTGTTGAGGATATAAATTTAACTCCATCCAAGACCTAAAAGCAAGTAGAGTAAATGTATTGGAGGGCTAAGGAATCAAATATGCAAATAGGAGGATGGATAAATATTGGAATCAAATCAGATACATCTTTGGAAAGTTCTAACTGTAACCCTATTTGACTTAGAAGGGTTTGAGGTTTTATTATTGATTGGTTGATTATGTTTGAGTATAATCCAATTGGAGGTCATGTGATGTGAGTTTGGTTGGGGTTGGAACCCTTGGTCAAGATCAAAACTCGTATGGATTATTTTGTGGGTTTTAAAAAGGGATTATTGAGTCAATTTCCTTGGTTTTTGAACAAGAATAGACCCCTAGGACCTATACCTATGGGTTTGGAACCTTTTTGACATGTGAACCTGTCCTTGGATTGTGTAAAGACCCCTCAAAAGTCCACATTCATGAATGTGACAAATTCAAAAAGTGTTGGGGCTTGGGAAAAGTGACTTGTCACTCTCAGCTTCCCACTCCCCAAAAGTTCTTGGAATTGGCACAAGGCTCACACATGTGTGAGCACTTGTGGGAAAGAGTGTAGGTTTGGAGGATTCCTATATATCTCAAGAAGATGGAAGATTTGGGAATTGCCCACTTCTCCTCTTGGAGAACTCTAATGGAGATAGTAGAGAATGATCAAGATGGCTTGGCAGAGGAAAGAAGGTTCAAGGAGTTAGCCTCCTCATATAAAGAGATAAGTATTCTCTCCTACTACTATTTCCCTTTGTTATTGGTGGTAATGATGTGAATTATGGAATGAATCATAGTGGAGAATGGAAGGTAGAGAACTTAGATACATTAAGTTTGTGCTATGCTAGTTTTATTTCTTTGTAAAAATGAGAAAAGACTCCATTTATCATCATGGAGCTAAAATAATTCCTTGCTCGGGGGTATGGCTAGAGCCTACGAGGCTCCATGACGCTATTATGGTAGGGTGGAGAGCAAGCCTTACTAGTTTATGTGTTACTCATTGTATTACCAATTAATGTTGTAATATTGTAGAATAATATCTTGTTGAAAGATTTAAAAACAAAAGAGAGAAAAGAGCAAGTTCTTTTTCCCTTGTTGGTTTGATATTCATTCATAGATTGTGTAACTTTTGAGAAAATATTATGTCCAATGACTCCCTTGAAGTTTCTTTCTTTGAAATGCAAATATTGGGAAGCAAATTTTAATGCATGCATTAGCATTTTCCAATACTACCAAGAATGTAGTTGTAATATAGTGAAAGAAAAAATTGTTGAAAAATAAATAAATAAACAAATAAAATATAGTAGTGTAGTAGCAAGAAAATGAATGAATAAAATAGTTATATTCCCATTTCAATCCATTTTGCAAGAGTCCTTTTCAATGAAGGGTAATGATCTATGTTTTGCAATGGAAATAAGTAATGAGTTTAAACATGTATGATTCCTATAGTGAGAAAAGAGGTAACTTTTGGAAATCACTATTCCAAATTAGTGCACTTAGAAAATTGCATTGCAGTCATATTGACCTTATGTGTTATTGTTATACTCTGTAATTCTGAAGTAGAACTAAGAAAAGAAAGAGGATTTCATTTAGACTGTAGCTGGGTTGGATGGTTAACAGTATTGTGGTTGGCTATCATGCATGATGGTCTGATTAAAAAGAAATAATACAACTATACTAAATGACTTTGTTTTAATACCAGTTCGAGGCTTGGTGCAATAGTCCACATTGCAGCTTCAAAACATACATATCTAGGTTAGATCTTGTAGCATACTATTTTCCTGTAGTATCAAAATCTAACACCATATAAAGTTATGATAAAACCAGTAATGCAGTTGCCTAAAGTAGAGACAAAAAAAATATATATATATATAATAATAATAATAATAAAAAATTACATATATGTATAATAAAATAAAACCATGAATAGCGTCATGTATTGGGGAGAGTGGACTGTAAGTATCAAACTATACAGTGAAATTTGCCCATGTTTAGTCAAGGATAAGTGGTCTTAATCATAAGAAATCAATCTAATCAAATAGTAGGTGGCTTGGTAGTAATTCATCACTACATGGGAAATCTTTCCATTGTGTATGAAACAGTCTCTCTGTCGAGTACTCGCATATACGTCAATATCCGCTATTCACCTCATGCTCTCCATTCCTCCTCAGATTTGCACAGTGATTAGGAGATATAATAATTGTAACTTCCTTACACTGCACCCTTTCATTCACCAAACCCCTCAATTTGGTTGCACCTGTTCTTGGCATAACTACACAAAACTGCCACATTAGAGAATAGAGCATTCGATTAAAGCAAAAAAAAAAAAATGCAGGAAGGAAGTAAGATGAAACAAATAATATTCATGTACAAAGACCTGGTGATATTCGCACTGTTTATTCATTCTCAAAGATCTGTAAACAAAAAAAAAAATACAGAAAAGAAAAAGAATTTGCTGCCAACTGTACCCAACAACTCACAACACAAACAAACTTAAGATTATTTGTGTAAACAACAAAAAGGAAACAAATAAATAAATATATATTTTCGTGGTAATAAGATAAGAATGAAACAAAACCCCTTCTTATTTCCCCTGGTGGTTATGGCAGTGCAGAGAACCATCTTGGTCCAACATGCATTCGGTATGCTTCCAGCATCCAACCACCACCAACACTTGCTACCTTCCATCCCATAAAACTGCCACTCTGTAGTTTGTTTAGTTTTTTTTTTTTTACCCATAACGAATATTAGGGTAAGCTAATAAATATGAAAGGAAAAAGAAAATGAAGTAATGGAGGTGGGGGGGTCTAGTATAAAACCTTACTATATCTGATTCTGCCCACTATTGCTGGTTTGAGCTCGAATACAAGACTGTATAAGGAATCTAAAACAAGATACCCACTCCTCTTTTCAAACAGCGAAACCTAAGCATATGAGAAATGAAAAAAAAAGGAGAGCTTCACCAAACTCAACATATACAATTCCACTGAAAGGATGAGGCTACAAATAATTTTGAGATAAAATAATCTAAAAGAAATCTAGAGCCACCTACCACTACATCTTAAAAATTATAGTGGTGAAAGAGTACAAGTAGAGAACTTGGGTATGCAAAGAAAAATAAAATAAAATAAAAATACGTGCACTTGTCTACGTTGAAAGTTCTCAGCCTTAAATTCACAGGTGAAGTGTTTAGAGTGGCTGAATATGCTATTATGGAAGAGAAAAATAAATAGTTAAATCACGATCTGATTCGGCTGTAAGACTTTGTTCCACACATTTCTTTGTTTAGTCACCATCAAATTCGTCTCCCCATATTGCTTACTGGCATTCTTTAATAGCTGCTATTATATTGCCGAATGGATTGGGCAGTAGAGTTGTATTATTTTTTGATCTTAATTCTCTCACCAGTCTCATTTGGGAGTTGTTGATGTGACTGAGCATTTATATCTTGAACATGAATTGATTTTGAAAGTAAATCTTAACCTCTGATTTTGACGCACTATGTATCATGGGTCAGTAGGCTATCTATAGGGCACTATTCATCTCAGTTCAATTTTAATATGAATAAGTCTAACTCAATATGCATATGCATAAAGAAGAGTATGTGCCATACAATTCAGATAAGTCATAGAGGGGAGCTTGCGTGCAAATATATATATGATTTATTCCCAGATGGATATCTTACGCACATTTCCTTTCTCGTCATACTTAATGTTCTATGGGAACGGTACGTTATGTCTTGTGTTATATTCATATTATAGTTCTAAAATGCATCCTTCACTATGTCAATCGAAGGAGCAAAGAATGAGTAAAAAGAAAGCGCACAGTGGATTCAATGCCACTCACTTCAAACAAATTCCACCCAATAAAATTTAAGTCATGATATAGTATTAGTAGGGAATGCCCCCCCCACAAAAAATTCTTATTAAGTCATCCTAAATTAAACCTATTAATAAAGGAGGTCTTAGGAGTTTCCACGTTTCCCTTATAGAAGTCTAACTTAAATTTAATCATCTTTATTCAATGTTGCTCTTAACATTTATTTTAAAGAATAGGATGATTCCCACTCCCCTTATTTTTAGAGGGTTAATATATTCATTTGAAATGTAAAGAAGGAAAAGTAATAATGGTTATTAATAGTATTCTTTCTCTTTTAGAAAAAAAGAAAGAAAGAAAGAAGGGAATTAAGTTATTTATTTATTTTATTCTTTTGATTGAATTTTATGGGGAAATAAATTAAATATAGATAAATACATATTATTAGAATAAATGTAGTATTAATTATTTTTATAATTATATGTGTATAAAATTAATAATAATAAGGTTAGTAAAGAAATAAAAATAAAATAAATATCTAAAATACACACATTATATATAGGTAAATAAATAATAAATAAATAAATTTAATACCTTCACTATTAAGAATGAAGGATAATCCATTAGCATTAGGGTTGTTGATAGCTACTTTGTACTAAGGCAAGTCTATCATAGCGTGATCCTATTTGGATAGCACAAGTGTGTATTTTAAAAGGCAATCTTAATCCTATTATAGATACTCTGAATGGTAAATGTATAACCATATATAGCTTAGTCAATAGAGTTTTCTTTCACGGATAATGGTTGTGCATGATGGAATCCTCACGCTTGTCTTAGTACTCTTCCACTCCTTCTCAGGGAACATGTCACTAATGATGTTGCATGTGCATCGCCATCCGATGTGTACAGTGTATTTAATATGGAATATGGTAAAGCTTTCTAATGAGTGATTGTGAATTTAATAAAAAAAAATGTTAGGTTTTTCTAGTGTAAAAAAATTATGGGCATGACAGAATGGTTAATTGTAGGAAAAAAATTTCCAACAGAAAATACCAAGGATCCTACACCTTAGTTGAATGTGATTTCAACACACTCAGTGGTTACACATGCTTTCGAAAAGGCAGTTTGGTTATAGAGACTTGGGAAAGGTATTGGTTTTAATTGCAAGTAAGTTAAACTTGAATGTGATAGTCAAAGTGCTATTTGTTTAGCCAAAAAATCCTATATATCATGCTCATACTAAGCATGTTGATATTCATTATCACTTTGTGTGAAAAATGGTTGAAAGTTGGAAGGTATTAATTGAGAAAGATGAAACTTTATTTAATGTTGTAGATTATCTTATGAAGCCAATTCCTACAGATAAGTTCTCTTGGTTTTAATCATTTGCTTGGAGCCTCATGATTCTGCAAGTTGCATTTGAAGTTAGCATGGATTGATTAGTTGTTGTAGGAAGGCCATTGGCCTTGAGTCTTGTACTTGATTTAAAATTATTATTCCTTGTTTAGAATAATTGCAATGTATAATGTCAGGTGGGATAATGTTGGAAATAGGATTCCATTTAATTACAATCCTAAACATTATTTATTTCATGTATCTCCCAAGTCCTTGGAAAGTTTCACCCAACACTAGGATTAGGAAGAGATTAATACTTGATGAAATAATCATGTTAATTGACATTTGTAATTAATTCTAAATGTTAGGAGCATGTAGGGTGTCCAATATGAGTTCCTAAATAATAAGGGAACATGGGGCACCCACATGGTAGGTGAGACTCACCTTGAGTTTAGTTAACTATTTCGAGTAAGAGATAACACTTTTGAATGAATGTAAAGATCCTAGGAGTTAGGGTTTGATGTTTGCATGCATGAAGTTCAGTTTAGTTCAAATCAGTTTAGTTTAGTTTAGTTTAGTTTAGTTTAGTTCAATTCAATTAAGTTATGGTTCAGTTATCTTTAGTTAGTTTTAGTTGAATTCTAGTTGACTTCAGTTAACTTGGAATGCATGACTAATTACTTGAGTTGCATGACAGATAATAGGGACTACCTTTAGTTAACAGGGGATGACTATTCTTACATGAATGGTGGAGAGAAATGTTTCAATTAAAAAGAAATGACTTGGACCCAACTTGAGTGCCCAAGTTGGCTTCGTAGAATTAACTCCTTTGCATGATAAGATATTTCAGAAGGCTAAGTGGGCCCACTCTTGGGCGCCTACTTTCAGGATAAAGCCTTGAAGATATTTACAGAATAAAGGTTGAGTTTGTACTTCAGTTTGGGATGCACAAATGCATGAATATGGGGATTTGACATTGTTCTTCACGACATAACTTTACTTGCTAGAGATAGGTGTACCTTTTATGGATAGGGCTTGAGCATTTAATTGCAACTCAATTGGAGTTTACAAAGTTGATCAAACCCTATTTATCTCAAGCAAGTTGAAGAGAGTTATTATCAATTTTATTGTGGGTTATGAAGAATATTTGAAGGAAAAAGAAGCATTCTCAAACAAGAATTGGAGCTATTGTAATATACTTCAAAGATTGAATAATACATTAATTCTTGGTGTAGTTTTTTCCCGAAAGGGTTTCTCCATAGTAGATGCTTGTGTAATATTTCTATTATCATGTCTAATTCTTCTATCAACTTCTATCTTCATTCTACAAATGATAAAAGAATTAATTAGATAATCACCCACAAAGAATCTACAACAAAGGAAAATCATATTTAGATTAGAAAACTTAAATTTTTACAAATTATTAAGCTAAGAAAACACCTCAATTTTAAACCATATTCACTAATACAAATGTGTAAATCCTATGATGCAAAAACAATGCAAAATGCTAATGCAAAGACTAATTCTATGAGTTCTAGGATGTAAATGCAATGCAAATCAGAAAGATAATGTGTTCAATATGTAGGTCCACCAAAATGAACCAACAATTTTTGTTGTTCTATGTACTTCTCTTGCACTCTTAGGGTTTATCACCTAAAAGGAGAGAGATAGACGTAAAAAACTATGGTGGTTCACTAAAACTAGGGTATGTATGATGTAATTATGACTAAATGTAATGATCTAGATGTAGGTAATTGATAAAATTGATTGATTATGAATGCAAAACTAATGGAATGTGAAGTGTTTTAAAACAGTGTGATATGCAAAAATGAACTAGAAACATAAACAAATGCAAATAGAATTGAATGAAATTGAACAAAGTGCATCTGGAGATGAAATTTTGATGCTAGAAGATTCTAGAATCTGGAAAAAATCAATGTTGTTCACCAATGGGACTCATTCGCCACTAATTGTGAATCAGTCTTGCTTCTGGTAAAATGCCTCAAAACTAGTTTCCGACTATCGAGAATTGAATTATGATGATATCAAATTTTCAACCAAAAAGTAGGACTCATTTTATACTAATAGAAAATCAGTCCTCCAAAATTTTGTAGATTTATGGGTTAAGTTTGTGGGTCCATATCTACACTTGTCTTCATATCGGGTTGATAGAGTGAAATCTGCATAAAACAGGCCAAATGTTGTCTCCAAGCTTGAATTAGGGTTTAGTTAACTTGAATCACTTTGATGACTTGTTGACCACTTTCCAACACCTATTTCTTTGAAAAATATAACTACAAGACCTGCAAACACACATGCAAAGAAAGGGGAAATGGTTAAGGGTTAGAGTATAGGGATTTGTCTTGATCAAATCCCACTTTGGTAATCAAACCCTTGATAAAGAACTGAAATGAAAACAAGAAAGGAATGATGAATAAATAACATACAAGTGTCCTAAACTCACCAAATCCTTGTTGTTGAAGTCTGAAGATATATCAATGTCCAAGATGCTTGATAATTGCTTGATTGAAGGATTCAATAATGCTTAAATTCTTGAATGAATGTATGAGATGATTAAGTGAATATGATGAATGGGGGTTAAAATGGATGGAAAAACATTTATTTATACACACTTATGCCCTAATTACCCAAAAATAAAACATCAAAGGCTGACATAAGGTCTTAATGAATAAAAACCCAAAAGAAATTTTGAATTATTTTGAATTTTGAGCCAAGAGGGACTCAGTCACCACCCATGGTGAATGGGCCCCACTCTAGGCTTGAAAGTGGGTGTCAAGAATTAAGTTTCTTTTAAATTTTTTGTTGGGTTTGAATTCAAAAACACACTTAATTAAGGCCTATAAGTGCATAAATAGGCCAAATAAAGCATAAGAAAGGTGTAATTAGTGATGAAAAACCTAGAAAAGAGTGAAAGCTTGTTACAAGACTTTACAACACTTTGAAATAGGACTTAATGAGGGAAAAAAGGGGAATTAAGAAGAGTCTAGAAAAGTGTAGAAATGTGTTACAACACTTTCACAAGACATCATAATTTGAATATTTAGGACCTAATGTGAATGTTTAAGTTACACTGCAACTTTAAATCTAAGAAAAATAGGTCAAGAATCATAGGAAAAAGACCTAGATGACCATGAAAATGTCAATGATCCATTTCTCTATGGTACACACACTAAGAAAAAATAAGGAAATTATCTTCACACAAGTTATAGAAAACACCTACCATCAATAACCAAAGAGCCCACGACATAAAATCCAAGGAGTGTGGAAACTAATTAAATGAATTGGAAAACCCACAAAACTGGTATCCAATGAATGTTGTGCTATACAAAAAGAGGATGATGAATCAAACCCAAAACTTGAAATCATGATGGAAGGATCTAGAGGGAGATATAATTAAACCAAGAATAGAAAGCATAATTTTATAATAAATCCCTCCAATTATGAGAATAAAACATAGCTCAGGAAGGAAACCCTAAATTAGCTAAACTTGGGGACTATTAAGATGACTCACTAGTAGCATTAGTTACTGAAATATTTATAGAATATCAAGAACTCTTCCCCTACACATTTACAAAAAATGAAGGCATAAAACTAGAAGTAGGGGTAATAAATATTTTGTGAAGGAAGGAACCAAACCTCGCCATAAAAGACCTTACCATCATAACCCCAACAGGAAGAAAAAATTCAAAATAGAAATAGATAAGTAGCTAGTAGCAGGTATTATTAAACTAGTAGATGATTTTGAATGGATCAGCCCAATGGTAGTATAGAATAGCAAGACTAGAGAAATCTATATATGTGTATATTTTTGGGAACTTAATAAAGCATGCAATCATGACCCTTTTCCCACCCCATTTACTAAATAAATACTAGAATTCATATTCAAATGGAAAATATATTTATTCACTAATGAGTTTTTCGAAACCATCAATTTTGAATTTGAGAGGAGGATCATAGAAAATACATTCAAATAATTCACACATGATTTCTTAGAAATTTACCTAGATGATTGGACCATGTATGGGTTAGTAAAAATCACCTTCAGGCCTTCTGAACTATGTTGGAGAAATGTAGGAGTATTCAAATTTACTTTACATTTTTACAGTACCCTTCGACACACTGCTAGGCCATATCATATGTAAAGAAGGATTAATCATTGATCCAATGAAAGTGGATCTAATTATAACACTACCTCCACCCAAAACAACATTGAAGGCTAAAACATTCTTAGCCTACACAAGATACCACTAGAAATTCATCAAAGGATATGCCAATCTAGCCGCTCCCTTAGAAGAGCTTCTATAAAAGACCAAAAAAAAAATCACATTGACCAAATGATGCCAAAAATTTAAAATAAAAAATTGCAACAACCCTTATTCTTATATTTCCAGAATGGTTTGTCCCTTTCCATGTTCATGTAGATGCCTCTAGAATAGAAATAGGAACAATCCTAACTCATCCAAGAGGAAACAAGGATCACCCTGTCACTTTTTCCAATCGTAAGCTCTCTCAAGAAAATAAAAACCATAACACCACTAGATGGGAAGCATTAGCTATGGTATATTGCCTTATATAAATTTCACCATTATCTCTTATCTACACCCTTCACCTTTTATATATATCACAAACCTTAGAGATTTGTCCTAAATAAACTAGTAATATAGGGTGTAATATGGTGATGTCTGCTACTATTTTAGGAATTCAAATTCAAAATAATGGTTAGACCAGGAAAGAACAATAAACTCCCAAATTATTTATCTTGAATTTATACAGCCTAGGAAAATAATGAAGTCAACAAGGAAGACTTACTAGCCACCTACCTATTCAAGATAACCACAATTCTAGAAGAGTTTCACAATGTAGCACAATTATTGTCTATAGGATAGTACCCCATAGACATGAAAACAGATGACAAGAAATTATTATTATGGATATCCTTACCATTCACACTCATCGAAGGGGCTCTATAAAAAAAGGGAAGAGATGATATTCTTTGTTGAGTTGTCTATGAACATTAACAAGAATAGATACTAAGGGAAGCACATGAGGGAATTGTCATAGGTCATCATTGTGAATATACTACCACCCAAAAATACTCTTAGCAAGATTATGGTGGCCAATGATATACAAGGATTCCAAAAATTCCACTAAATCTTGTGATATTTTCTAGATAATAGGATTCCCTACAACTAGAGATGAGATGACCCTCCACCCAGTCTTAGCACAAGTCCCATTTAATAAATGGGTCATTGACTTCATAAGTCCTATAGATCCTTTGGAAAAACTATCCAAATCCAAATTTATCATCATTAGAGTAGATTAAATTTAACAAAGTAGGTGAAAGAAGAATGAACTAAATATTGCACCACATACATCGTAACAACATTCCAATACCACAACATTATTACTATATTTGGGTCCCCTCAGTATCACTAGTGATCAGGGAAAGAACTTCATGAATAAAAAAATAAAAGAGTTACTAGGAAATTTTATGATTATGCATAATTGAAAGAATAAAAAAATAAGAGTTACTAGGCAATTTTATGATTATGCATAATTGAAACACACCCTATCATCTGCAAGCCAATGGGGCAAGTGAAGCTCTCAACAATATTTTAGGCACTAATTTAACCAAGATGTGTAATGTGAATAGAAAAAACTAGGATATTAAATTTCCTATGATACTTTGGGCATACCACACTAAGTACAAATATGCTAGCTAATATATTCCCCTTGTACTCTTGTATGGCATGGAAAAAAGCCTACCAATCAATTTTATCGTACATAATTTCTCAGTTGTATTAACCTTACAAATCACTAATGATGAATCTATCAAGGACCATATCAAGGAACTAGATAAATTAGGTGAAGAAAGAAAAATATCAACACACCACTTGTGGGAAGAAAGATGGTGACATAAATCCTAAAACGACTACAATATTATGTCTAAACAATTTCAAGTCAATGATATAATTTTTCTATATGACAGAAAATTCAAGAAATAGGGAAAACTCAAATTTATATGGTTAGGCCCTTATCAGATCAATTAGATCCTTGAATATGGAGTATTCCAACTTAAAAAATTAGATGGAATAATACAACAATTCTTTTTCAATGGAGCATGGCTAAAATAATATCATTACAACAGAGTAGCATTGGCTTGAGGATGAATCAAAATTTTGAAAGGGGGGATGATGTTAGCCAGAAAATAGGATAGTGAAGACATCAGTCGAGATATCATATTGCATTTTAGCGCAAATAAATTTAAGAGCACAATATTATAAATATAGCATCTAGACTAAGGGTATCAATGGAGCACGACTTAAAAAATATCATTACAACAGAGTAGCATTGACTTGAGGACAAGTCAAAATTTTGAAAGGGGGGATGATGTTAGCCAAAAAATAGGATAGTGAAGACATCAGTCTAGATATGATATTGCATTTTAGCGCAAAGAAGTTTTGAAGCACAATATTGTAACTATAGCATCTAGACTAGAGGTATCATGGATAGGTCATGTTCCATTCCATCTATATGTATAAAAGAAGATATGAGTAGTAGAGTGTGAGACAATGTAAGTTAAGGAGAGAGGAAAGAAAGATTTAATATCTATAACCTATAGAGATAATATTTTTACAAAGACTAATGTATGAAAGGATAAATATATAGAGATTATATAAGGGTTAGACAAGATTAGGGGAAGATATTACATTGTACCAATTTTGATCTGATTAATATCTAGTAGATAAAAAAGTTCTATCAATATGATGTTATTTGTTATTCTACGGATGTATAATTAGATAAGTATATTTAAGATTGTAATGGTGTTCATCTTTATACTATTGAGTCTGGGGTATAAACTACAACACTTAGAAAATACTTGGGGCTCAAAACTTTTGTTTGTGTTTCCTCAGATTTCGTGAGCTAACAATCATTCCCTTTCATCATTTTCTACCTCTTTCATCCTTCTGTAGTACCTTTTCTATCGATCCTAGGTTTATTTCAATCTCCTTTCTTCAACATTCATCTTTATTTCTAATCTAATTCTTTCAATATTCTCTTTCCTTTTTGCTATCTCTTTTTGTTGGATGGGTATTTCTGATTTAGGTTTTCATTAATCCTTCTATATTTCATGCTTATTTTGATTTCAAACAATCACATATTTTTAGTAATATATTTAGATTCCTTACCCCTTCCCATTTTGAATCCCTTAAGTGCTTACCCCCCTCTCACAAGGTAAGCACCTAAGAGTTTTATCCACAAGATTACAATTTTTTTTCTCACCTATCACTATTGATTTATTTATTCTCTTTCTCTACTACTTGGGTATGTGCAGGATCATCGTGCAAAAAACAAGCCCTTAAGTGGCAAAAAATTTAGAAAAATCAGTGTTAGGAAACTTGACATAAATATTTGAATAAGTTATCTATATTATTTCAAAAATATGTAAGAATAGAATTTGTAGAAAATTGAATGTAGTTTCTAAAATACTAGGTTTAATTAAAAATAAATAAAATCTATAAGGTGAAAATTTGAAATTTCAATGCAGTAGTACTTAAATTTCAGGGAAAAAATAAGAGGTAGGTGTCTATCTGACCACCCTAACCATAATAAAATGATAATATTTTTTTGTAAGATTTTATATATAAGTATCGAACTGATGTCCGGATGTGATACATATTTTTTTGTAATTTTTTTCCAAGTAAATAATTAATTATGAATTTTTTATTACAACTTTTAGAAAATATTAAAACTCGTCTGTCTGACCACCTTAACTTGGTCAAAACTTCATGAAATTTATTTTTTCTTTTTTTAATCCTATATTATGTGAAGCATAGAATGTGACGCATATTTTTGATTCAAAAAATATGATACCGTTTGAAAATTATAGATGTTTTTCAATCAGCCTATCGATTAGGACTTTAGTCGTAATTCTAATAGAAAATGAATAATAATTATTTATTAAATTCAAATTAAATCATAATTTATATTTTTTGAAAGTTGAGAATCTCCTCTAAAAACCATTTTCGTTTCATTAATTTTGGGTGAAAAAAAAGTCATCAGACACATACCCCCATAATATTGCCACTTTTTGGCACACCATGATCCTGCACATACCCACTTCTTTTACTTTGTATTTTTCTTCATTTTTCTCTTTGGGGTCCCATCAATGGAACCAAGATTGGAAATATAAAGAGGGAAACATAGCTTGGAGGTTTGAGCCCCAATATCTCTTATGTAGTTAGTTTATACATTGAAGTATACAATGAGATAAAATAGTATTTGTTGAAGGAAAACTATACTAACATGCATTCCTTAGTCACATAACATAAAAAAAAAACAATCATCCATTTATAAGCATATATATATCAATCCTTTTATCTTCACATATATTTTATATCATATTAGATACAATGGTAGGTCTTAATCTCTTCTCTTCATATATTCTTAGTCATCTATCTTTCTCTTATTCTTACATATAATAGATACATATCTTTATACATTATATCTTAGAGATAGATGACCCTTATGAAGCACCTCTATCTTGATCTCCTATGTCAGCCCTAGGTTCCATAGATCATATGTGGTAGCTTGTAATAGGATTTAACATTGATTTGTTGCCTTGCTAATAGTGAGTCAAGAATCTTTCTAGAATCTTAATTGTCATATAAACTTATATTATCTTATCCCCTAGTTATTGCATGGCATACTATAAAGACACTTTTCATCATCCTACTTAGTCTTACCTCTCAAAATTTCCTCTATTAGAAAGGTATTGTCAAGATGATGATGCCACTCGTAGCAACAATGCAGATAAATTCCTCACAAGCAAACCGTGAAGATCTTATCCTTCTTGAAAGATCTAGAACAAAGAAAACCTAAAAGAGGAGGATGTTTTTCTAATAGGAAAATGTTAGCTTAGTTCAATCTCAAGTCTCTGATAATTTGGTCTTGATTGTATTAGTTTCAATTTAGAGTATGATGTGATATTGTTGTTAATCTCAAAGGGAATACAGTTGTTTCTAGTTTCATTAAGAATCATAAGAATTCTACATAATATTTCCAATTCAACCATAAAATAACATCATGAAATTGAAATATTTGCAATAATATTTCATGAACATCCACAAATTTTTCTCACTTAAGTAGATTTAGCTTTAAGAGTTCATCAATTTCATAGAAAATGAAAGATTTTCATTAAATTTCCATCCATTTGTCTAATTTTTGGAACATTTTCAAGAATTTAAACACCTATTCTAAAATAAATCATAAAAAATACTGAAAACTAAAATTTCTCCTAGTTATTCTCCATGCATGCCCCAAAGAGTTATTCAAATCAAAGAAAACCACTTTATACTTCACCGGGTTGCTTCATAGCTACATATAAAATGGTGTGAGCTTTTAAAGAGGGGTTTTAATTTGGACACTGAGTAGGTTCTACATTCACCCTTAAACGACATAGCAGAGAGTCTTGTTTGGCTGAACTAACCAAAATAGCTACAAATATTCATGAGATAAGTAGCTATCAAATTGGCTCTGATATTGATTAAATTCTATGTGCATACACGTTTTTAGATGGAAATGATTCATAAAATAGGAAAAAATAACAAAACATAAAGAAGTTTTGGCTCTTCCAACATCCACAAATTTTGAACTTAAAATAAAAATAAAGCAGTAAAAAACCTTTTATAGGAACAAGGCCTCAAAATTTCAAACTTAAAGTTTATCCAAGGAATCAAAAATAACAAATCAAAATGTAGCAAATGGCATATGCCAACTGTCATAAGAATCTTCTAGATGAAGTCAAATTTTTTACTTCCTCAACAACAACACTTTTCAATTTGAAACTCCAATATGAAATACTCCACATAAATCAAGGCTATCAACATCCTTTAGAATATCAGATAGGAAACATCCACTAGGACTGGGAACAACCTACAAAAATCAATTGTAACAAAAATATTCTTGTGATACTTCCAGTATCCAATATCTGATACTTCATTCCACCATTCAGAGCTCAGGCTCCAGCATCTTTTCTTCACTTTTCTTCAACTAATATTCTTGGAAAGAATTCAATAATTGATGCATACGCTCTTTCAAAATCCCTTGTACTATCTTCCAATTGAACTTGAGCCTTGTGTTTTCTTCTAGTATCTAGAGTATACTAGCTTTCCTTTGTACGTTCTCTATTTCATATCTAGCTATAGTGTTTCTGAATTGTATGATTTCATCAATAACCTATTGAGTTAACAACTGAACAAGGTCTTTATTTATGGTTTCAATCCATTCTTTTAAGGCTTCCACTTCTTTACCCTCCTCTCCTAGTGTTTGGGGATCACAATCTTGACGTGCTAACATTTCAATGAAATCTTTATCTTAATCAAATAGCTTGCTACATTTATCAGTGACCTTTTCAAATCCTTCAATACATTGTGTCAACATGTCACCTTCCCATTTCAACTATTTATTCCATTTTTCAGGAAATGGAACTTCTTTTTCTTAAATTATGTTTTCTCTTATCAATTCGTGTATATCCATCTGCATGAGAGTTTCAACATCTCACCTTTCAGCCTTAACCTATTCTTGGAAAAACCTACATTCACCTTCAAATATTCTAGATTTCTCAAACCAACAGTATGCTTCCTTATATTTACCTATTGCATCTATAATAGATTCTTCTCCTTGCCTCACCCAAAAGTCAATCCATTCTTCAAATACATTCATTTTATGGTCAACTACTACAATTGCATCCATCTATTCTTATGAGATTAGTAGTGGATTTTGGGGAAATTTAGTCTTTGCTTGACCAGATAGGGTTAATGACTTTATAAAGTTTTCCAAGCTAGCAACCCGTTCTTTCAACTCTCTTTTCTTATTTTTATTCTTCTACACCCTGCAATTGTTGCATCTAAATTGATCTTTATTTCTTCTAGCTCTTTTCTATAAGATGAGTCTCCAAGATTGATACTTGTTATCTTATACTCCTTAGGCATTATCTCATGACTATTTTTGTTGGCTATTCGAGAAGCTATCTGGATAATTTTGTCTCCATCTACCTTTTTCTATATGACATGTTTCACTTTAGCTCTGCGCCTAGGCTTAGGAATATCTACTTGTATAAAACTGTTAAGATCCAGAGGCACCACTTCTACTTCAATTGGAGAAGACAATTCCTCAATCAACCAATTAGGTGCATCCTCATAACACTCTACCTCTGTAACATTTCTTTATTCCCAGTTTCAACTTCATTCAGGAACTTCTTTTGTTACTTCTTCAACTTTATGTTAGAGTAATAAGTTATTATGCTTAATTAATTATATCATATTGAGTCACTTATTCCTTTAGTTGCTTAAGCTAAACTTAGGCACATTAATAATTGATTAATTAATACGTGTGCACACTAGGGTTTCTTGATCTCCTTCATAAGGATTGATCTCTTTGTAATATTTGATTCTCAATAATGCATTTTTACTTTGAGGTTTACAGAACATCTTCTTTGATTCTGCATGTCTCTTGCATGTTATAGGTGATTGATTGCATGTAGGTGATCTTGGTTTCTAACATGGTATTAGAGCCTTGATTTGCAACCCCTTCTCAGATTTTTTGAGAAAATCATTGCAGGTGTTTCGAGATTCCTTGAGGGTTTTCATACCTCAAGTTTGTCTCTCTATTTGGGTGTTCTTGCATGGTTACTTTCGACGCACGTTGGAGGAAATTTGAGCTCATAGTCGAGTTCAGGGCTGTCGAAAAAGTCAAGAGCGACTTTTGTTTTGCCTGAAACTAACATTTTATGCCAGAGTTATGAGGGTTTGAAGATTTGTCAGATCAGGGAGTTGCGAAGCTTCTGGTGCATTTTCAGGCAGAACAAACCTCGCCATTAGATCTAGAGCATCCGAGAGACTAAAAATGACATATAACATGCCCTATTTTGGCATCAAGAGCTTCTAAGGCAAAAAAAAATTATACCAGAAGTCGTATGGTTTGTGTACGGCCCCTGTGCATGATTTTCAAAAAAAGTTCAGGTTTTTCTTAATATTTTTCCTGCATGTAAAAAAAAAATATTATTATTATTTTTTTTTTTTTAAATCAAAAATAAAAAAACATATGCAAAGTTCTTTTGAAAAAAAACTTTTACAGGCTTTAAAGCCTGCGGTGGTAGAGGGTACCCTGTACCCTGCTATAGCAGGGATATAAGCCACCACTGGCAGGGTGGGGCCCTACCAACGACCACCCACCACCGCCTTCTTCAAACACCCGACACCTTCCTCTCTTTCGGTGGCCTTAGCCCTTTTCGGCGAGTGCTCATACTAGCCGACCCTCTATTCTGCCGGTAGTCTTCTCCGGCTCGACAGAGGCTACACCCGGCGGAGTAAAACAGATCCTGGAATATTCCAAGCATCTCCAGCAACCCTTATATCCGGTCAACAAAATAAATGTAGGGGGAATATTCCCTTTCCATCAGAATATTCTATATGATAGCTGTCAAATTTTTTACAGGGTAGGAGATTTTTTGCTCCGACTGCCAGATGGCCGTCAAATTTAAACCACTGAAGTGCTCACGTCAGCATGACGTCACCTGTCAGTACGACCCCTCTTTGCCCCTCCTAGCCCTAATTTTTCCTAAAGAAGCAGTTTTTTTCTTTTGGTCATTACTTGAGCATACGTTATGGAAATCGGGCAAATGAGATATCGCTGGAAAGCTGGTTCCAAGAACTTTTCAGTGGTGCCATTTATTTTTTAGTATTTTACTATTTATCTGCATTTATTACTATTTCAATTTAGATGTTTATTTTGGACTTCCGAGCTCATAACTTTTTGCCATGATCTCCGATTTTCGCTATCTTTGCGGTGTTGGAAAGGTATTAAGGAGCTCTATGTTGCTGTCCATGCACTTTTTCTGTATCTATCCCAAGTTGATCACTTAGTCCAGATTTGGCCCAATGGGTTGTTTGGAGATTACTTGGATGTTTTGGCAGTTGGGAGGGTGCATCTTGCATCTTTGCACTTCGTTTTCAGTAATAAATCATTCAATAATCTCCTATTGCTTCATAGATTCTAGGGTTGTTCTAGTTTGTGAGTTTTCCAGTGTTTAGTGGCATCAGGTCTGTTGTTGCTTTATCATGATTCCTTGAGTCAATCAGTGACTCTAATCTAGTTTCAGTAGTAAACAGAAGTATCTTTCCTTGCTTGCCAAAATCAGGTTCCAATGTTCTTCCAGTGCTTCTTTGTAGTAGTCATCTCATTGTAGGGGGGTTTCTAACACTTTATTTGTTGTGTCCTCTAAAATAGGAATCTCTTCAATAATTTATAGTATAGATTCTGGATTACTGAGATTTGGTATGGTATCCTCTATTTGAAACTTATATTTTCTTGACTATCCAGATGTTCAATATCAATTCCTTGGATGTCACTTTCCTTGTATCCTCCTACATTAGCATTTTCTTCATTTTTAATTTTATCACCTAAAACCTGTGTAGCTTCCTCATTTTCAACTTCAACCCAACCCTCCTCTAATTTTTCAAAGACCTACAGTTGTTCATTATTATTTGCATTGTTCCCAAGTGAAGATTTGGAATCTATGGTATCTTCAATAACCATTTCATCTATAGGATCCTACCCTGTAGTCTCCCCTGTTTCCATCTCAAGGACATCAGGGTTCCTGGTCTATGAAGTAAGTGTTCCTTGTATGAATTCTTCTTCTTCAACATTTATAGGAATGGACCCTATGTCTGGGATTTCTTCTACCATTGGGTGTACCATGGGTTTATCCTTAGACTTCTTTTCCTTTACTTTCTCCCACGTGGTACCCCAAAAATCCATCTATTCTTTAATTTTGGCTTCATCTACCTCATAAATTTCTTCCAAAACCATAGGAGTTCCTCCTAATTCTTGTTTCATACTATCCATATTAGTAGAAGGGGGAGAAGTAAATAATGTTGTAGCTCTTTGAAATGTAGACCTTGTTTGTGTTCCAATATTTTCTGTTGCCCCTACTTCTTCATCAATAGTAGTTATATTCCTTGGTTTTGCTATAGAGGAAGATACACCTTTGGGTTTTATTGTTGATTTAACTTTGCTTGAATTAACATATTTTTGCTTATCAATTGGATTTGGTGAAAATCCTTGACTTGAAGCCTCAGGGGTTTTCTCTTCAATTCTTATACCAGTAGTTGTCTTACTAGTCAACCTCTTCTTCTTAGTAGGTTCCCCACTCTCAAATGCAGTTTCATTTATTTGTTTTCTTTTTTTATCTTGTGAGTGAGTGGGTGCAATTCATTTTTCTCTTAAAACTTTACAAAAATCATTTATCCAATGTTGAGTATTTAATAAAACCGGTGCAAATAATTCTTCAATTGATATCCTTTCTTCACCATTATAGTCTGGTTCTAGGATAGGTTCATCATACACTGTTTCTTCATTGTAAGTTTTACTCAACACTTGACCATCATCCTTTTCAACTGATATAGGATATCATGAAGTATAAGAATCTAAGCATATTTTAGTGATAATCTTTCATATTTTATTTTCCTTACTATGTGCTCATCTTCACAATTTAGCCAATAATCCTCTAGATGTTGGACATGAGCATGATAACGAGCTATGTTATTGGAAATATTCCCTTTAGGATCATAATACATCCTCTAGAGTGGGAAATATTCAAAATTATATGTTCTTAATTTTTCTTCACACAAGTAAGCTATCCTAATTGTACTGCATTTATAATTCCCTATCACAATAGGAAATCTAAAAGAATCCTTCTTACGAGCATGGCTATAAAGAGCTTGACACAACTTTAACTATCTCACCAATTCTAATAACACAATTTTTTCTGTAGGATACCTAGGAAGCATGAAAGTATGTCCATCAAACCCTTCCATTCTAATATAGGAATAAGTGGGGAACTAAATGTACCAACCTCCCATCAGTCTAATAACACTTTGTGCTTCCAAGGACAACCTTTTAGCTTTGTCACCTTCCATTGTTTTGACCAGCTTCATGGAAAACACATCATTAACTATTCTATAATGCTCTTTCTATCCATGAATAGTAATTTGATATAAATGAGCATATATTAAGCTATTTCCTACTTCTTTTCCTAAAGCTCCAATATTTTTCAACCCTTGTTTACTTGCCCTAATGGAACAATAATAAATCACACATGAAGACATATAAAAAACATCTGGTTTTGGGAAATTCCTTTATCTTTTCATGCAATATGTCACTAATAAAATTTCCCCAATGTATTTGAACGAGACTTTCCATCAATCTAGATATTATTACAAACATCCAGGGTTCAAATTTACTAGCATATTGTAACCCAGTTATCCTGCTCAATATAGTTCTAACATCTTGGTTGAACATAGACCTTAGAATTACTTTGGTATGTTCTATAATTTTCTCTTGGCACCATTGGGTACTCACAATTTCTCTGTTGCACTCCTCAACATTCAGATAAGTTTCTTCCTTTTCCATCATATCAATTTTGTACATCTGATTTAATATACGGAGCTCAAATGTGTATGTAATTCCTTTCTCAGAGAGATGAAAAAATTATTCCCTCCTAAATAATTATTTTGTTTGGGTCCTAATGATTTATACATTCCATGACAAATTTAGGGGCCTTCATTGCTGGTGAAAACACTCCTACTAAAAATAACCCATTTGCTATAACATATCTAGCACATTGAGAAGTATTTTCTTGTCATACCCGAGTGGGAATTTCAAGATTTGAATACCACCCTAGATGAATATCTGTAAACACCATGCCAATTGGTATGGATTGTGAATTGTAGTATTTAAATTCATCTTCTATCTTTGCTTTAGAATTACTCATTTCTACTAGTGTATTTTTTATTTTCAAATGTGTGTCTTGTGTGTGAGTTAGGGTTAAATTTAACCAAATTTTCTTACAAATTTATAAAAATTTCAATTCACCTTTCAATTAAATTCAAATAAAAAACAATCAATATTTCAATTTTCAATTGGAAATACCATTTTTGAGATTTTTTGTGCATGAAATGACTAACATAATTTTGGTTACTCAAAACATACCTACTTCTGGTTGATGATGAAAATATCTTCATAATAAAGCTTCAAAACCCTTGGCAGTTGTGTTCCTAGTTTCTCAAAATTTACCTTTCCTTGCGTGTCAGTATTATTTCATCTATTAAATTTCCTTTGTGAATTTACAGAATGACACGAAGTGGAGTGTTATAAAGGAAATTGCATGCTTAAAGTGATACCAAGTACATGATTCGTTTTCCACCTTCATTAATTACCTATTATAATGCATTAATTTATTGAATAAAGGTGTAATCATTATGAATTAGGTTTCAAATTACGTATGCCTAGGTTTCTATGTGGGATCACTACTAGAGGAGAAAGAGGGCGTGAAGATCTTACATGGCACTTTGGTGTCACTTTGATTTTTATGAGGCAAAATCCTTTAAGATACATGATCAATTATGATCATTGGGATTAAAACTTTTGGTACCAAATTTTGAAAATAATATGAGGGATCAGGATGCTTACCTCTAATCTTTAAAGAAAACCAGAATGAAGAAGAGACTAGAAACTGAGTTCAAGAAGGATAAAAAATAATCAAAATATTTCATAATAGGACCTCTTTTTTTTAGTTCTAGCTAAAGACAATGAAACAACAACAATTAGACTCCAATAAAAAGGATCCAATGGGATCAAAATATTTTCAACTAACAACTTACCAGGCAAGGCTAGGATCAACTAAAGATACAACTTTCTTTGATATGACCACAACAACTCTGGGATTCTGGTTTTCAGTAAAATATTAAAACTTCATGAAAAGACCAAAACACTGAATCTGGGAAAGAATAAGGATTAAAACAAGGACCGGAAATACTAAAAAAAATGAAACCTACAATCAACCAAACCACTGAACCAATCCAAAGCAAGTGGAAGAAAACAGGAAAAAAGGAAAAATAAAAGGGGGTCCACATTTTTCCAAGGGGAAAAATGGGGCATGTTATGAGACTACACAACAACTAGCAACCAACAAAACTAAACTAAATAATAGAAAATCAATTATGTATCTAACATCAGTGCACCAACATTTTTTTAGTCTTCTAATTATAAATCGTTAAGTCATCATTCCAACATTCAAATTTTACTTCAGGTAGCATGCAAGATTAAGTATTACTGAGCTCACATGTGTGCAATTTATTATTTCCACCATAGTAAACTTAGACATAGAAATTACTTGCATTGACCTACATAATTTGACAATTCCTTTTAAGCCAACCAAGGATAGAGCCTTGCTTCCAGTCAAGTGTCCATAGCACCAACAAGGTTATCTCTATAATTCCCCCAAACATAGCTCTACTACCAACCAGGAATCTATAGCCCCAGTAGAGATATTTGGATATCCTACAGAGTTGATTACATACATATATATATATAGCTTTTGATATTTCATTGATAGCTCATTTTCTCTTTTGATATTTCATTGATCTAGCTCATTTCAACTTGTAGGAAATGAAGCCCGCTATTAGGCTGGAAATTACAGTGGTAGCAAAGGTAGTTTTTTAATTTTTCACTCAATGAAAATAACTACTATCCTAAATTTCTAGTAGAATGATTAAAAATGTGTGTGTTTGTAGCTCAACATCAATTGAATGATTCATGTTAACTTGAGTATAAGGAATTGAATAATTCCTAGAATATTTATAAGTAAATGATTATTTCCGGTTAGGACACGGATTGAATTTCTAGAATTGAAGTTCTATTACCCTATTCACCTTCAAAAATTTCCAACTGTTGTAAAATCCAATGACGTGACACCCAAAAAAAGAAAACAAAACAACAGCAAAACTAACCTAAAAATAACTATTAACAAAACTATTTACTATGACTGGAAATAATGCTTCAAAAATTGCCCATTGACAGGCAATGGGATATCTTCACCTGTCAAAGACTTCTGTCTATAGGTGGTATCACCTAAAATTTTAGAAATTTGATACGAACCTATCCATAGCTTTTCAAAATTGTTGTCTTCACCTTTTTGTTCATGGGCTTTGTTCCAATACAGGACCAAGTCAGATATTCTAATTTTTTTTAATCTAGCCCTTTTGTCAAACCATCCTTTTACCACAGATTGATTTTTGGAAAAATGGTCTATAGCTTGAGTATGTTTTTCATCCAAATGCATTAATTGTAATAATCAAGCTTTAGTTTGATCATCTAATCCAATGTATTCTTGGGCGAACTGCCAAGTAGGGATTTTCAAATTTGTTGGCAATATTAGATCTACCCCATAAACTAGGTGGCAAGGAGAATTCCATAACATGGCTTTAAACCTAGTATGGTTCACCCAAAGGGTGAATTTAAGAAAATAATGCCATTCTATTCAACATATTTTTATTTGATGATTTTTCTAATGCATTTCCTTGCGGATAATAGTTAGATGAAAATTTTAACATTATACCATATTCAAATGCCCAATTGGAAAAATTTAATGAATAAAAAGTAGGGCCATTGTCACATGCCAACGCGTATGGTACTCCAAACTTGGTGATGAGATTCTCTTCCAAAAATTTGATTACCAACTCTGTGGTGCATTGTTTGCTAGGACATGCTTCTATCCATTTGGTGCAATAATTTGTAGTAGTTAAGATAAATTGTGGATGATGGAGGATTGATAGTTCCAATGAAATCCAATCCCCATTGTGAAAAATGATGTATCTCGATCACTTGTTGCAATGGTTGAGCATTGAATCTTCCTTTGTTTGATGCAGTTTGACATGTATAGCAGTGTTTCACATGTTCATATGTATCTTTGAAAATTGTTGTCCAGTAATAACCAGCTCTCAAAATGAGGTGTGCAATAGCTAAAGGTGCTCCATGAGTTGTTCCAAACTTATCATGTAATTACTGCAATACTTCATTCGCTTTTGTTCTATTCAAACATCTCAAATAAATTCCTTCATGGTTTATTTTGAATAGAGCTCCTCCTTTGATCATATAAATTTGTGATTTTATCTTAAGAGCTCTTCTTTGATTTCTTTGCATATGATTAGAGTAATCATGGCTAACTAGATAATTCCATATATTTGAATACCAATCTTCTTGATATTTTACATCCAAGGTGTATAGCTGACTAGAGATTTGTGGATCTATTTCTACAATAGATTTGATCAAATCCTATCCCCAAACCAAATTCATGGGTATTATTTCTAAATCAAACTCTTGCAGGATATTAACCCATTTGGCTCTTTTTTCTCCAAGCTCACTCTATGTTAATAATATTTTGACTGTAGAATTTGGAACAATAGCTTTGACTATACTCCTAAGGATATAATGTCTAGATTTTCATACCACTTTGAGCAAAGAAAAAGCTAAATTTTCAACATCTTTGTATCTTAGCTCCACTTCTTTAAATGGAGCACTCATAAAAGCATTTAGTTTTTCTTCTTTATTCTCACCCTTATGTGGTTGTATTGTTGCACAAGTATGACTAGAAGCAAAAGAGTAAATATAAAATGGTTTAAGATAATATGGACTTACCAGTACTGGTGCTTTTGTAATTGTAGTCTTTAAGTTTTCAAAGGCGATCTTAGCCTCACTTGTCCACTCTATTTTTGCATCTTTTTTCAACATATCATTTAGTGGTTTCACTATTTCAGCAAATCCAATGATAAATTTTTGGACAAAATTGATCTTATCGAAATATGATTTCAATTCTTTCTTACTTCCTAGGGGTTATAGCTTGAGCAGTGCACTCACTCTGTCTAGGTCTATAGATATACCTCTTTCAGAAATAATGTGTCCTAGCAGTTTACCTTCAACTACCCTAAAAATACATTTCTTAGGATTTAATGAAACACCATAAGTTTCACACTTATACAATATTGCTCTGAGATCTCAAACATGATATCTCCTATTATTCAAAAATACCATGAGATCATAATAATGATTTTCCTATCAACTCGTGAAAAGCATAGTCCATGGCCCTCTCGAATGTAGCTCCAACATTTATCAATCCAAATGGCATCCTTCTCTAAGCAAAAGTTCCCCACTTCATGGTGAATGTTGTTTTCATTTGATCTTCCCTTGCTACCATTACTTAATAATATCTTGAGAATCCATCCAAAAAGGAAATCATATGTGAACCATTGACTATTTTTAACACTTCTTCTAGTGAGGGTAGTGGATAAGTATCTTTCTTAGATGCCTTGTAATCGTACATCTCCATTCCTTCCTTACGGGCACTAGGTTTTCCACCAAAGTAGAATGTCTAATGGGAAAAATTATTTTATCTAATAAAATATTTTGGACTTCCTTTTGAATTAATGGCTCTAAAAGTGCATTTATTGGATATTATTTATGTTAGAAAGGATTTGCATCTGAATTTAATGGTATTGTACGCACGATGATGGAAGTATCATAGGTTTTCGGATCTTCATATGTCCATGAGCTATAACCTTCCAATAATCTTTAAGTGCCTAATCAATATTTCTCTTTTCTTCTTTAGTACAAACCTTTCCTATGAGCACATTCTTAGGATCTTCTTTAGTATGCAAATTGTATAACTCAAATTGTCCCCCATTGCTCTGGGAAAATCAATCTGTATAATTATCTGATCAATGTCAAATAATATTTCTAACTCAATTATCCCTTTTGGAATATTATTATCTTCAATTTGATTTAGTTCTTCATCTTGAATCTCATCACCGATATGATATATCTAAACCATCAATTTTTTATTGTTCTATGAACTCTTACACTCTTAGGTTTTTTTCACCTAAAAGGAGAGAGATAGACCCAAAAATTGAGGTGGTTCACTCAAAATAAGGAATGTATGATGTAATTATGACTAAATACAATGATCTAAATTATGCTAATTGATAAAATTGACTAATTATGAATGCAAAACTAATGAAATATGCAATGTTTGAAAACACAGTATGATATGCAGGAATGAACTAAAAACATAAACGAATGCAAAAAAATTGAATGAGACTTAATAGAGTGCACCTAGAAGGTGAATGATAATGTTGGAGGGTTCTGGAATGCTAAAAAAATATATGTTTATGACCAGTGGGACTCATTTTCCACTAATGGCGAATCAGTCCTCCTACTAGTAAAATGTCTTGAAACTAGTTTTCGAGTATTGGGAACTGAATTCTGACAAAATAAAACCTGAAAGTGGAACTCAATCACCACTGATGGTGAATCATTCCTCCACCAAAATTTTGAAAATTCAGAGGTCAAGTTTGTGGATCTAGATATGTGCTTGTCTTCTTGTCAAGTTGGTAAAATCAAATCTATAGAAAACGAGTTGAATGTTGTCTCCAAGCTTCAATTAGGGTTTAGTTGAATTGAATCACTTTGATGACTTTTTGACCACTTTTCAACACCTATTTCTTTGAAAAAAATTCCTACAAGACCTGCAAACACACATGCAAAGAGGGGGGAAAATGGTTAAGGGTTAGAGTATAGGGATTTTCCTTGGTCAAATCCCACTTTGGTAATCAAACCCTTGATAAAGAAATGAAATGAAAACAAGGAAGGAATGATGAATAAACAACATGCAAGTGTCCTAAACTCACCAAATCCTTGTTGATGAAGTCTGAAGATATTCCAATGGCTTGTCCAAGATGCTTGATGATTGCTTGATTGAATGATGCTTTGACACTTAAGTGGATGAATGAGATTGAATGCAAGGATGAATGCTTGAATGAATAGGGGTTAAAATGGATAGAAAAACACTTATTTATACAAACTCATTCCATAATTACACAAGAATACAACATCACAGGATGACATAAGGTCTTAATGAATAAAAACCTAAAAGAAATTTTGTATTATTTTGAATATTGAGCCAAGAGGGACTCATTCACCACCCATGGTGAATGGATCCCACTCTAGGCTTGCAAGTGGGTGTCGGGAATTAAGTTGTTTTTTATGTTTTTTTTTTCAGGTTTGAATTAAAAAATACACTTAAATAAGGCCTATAAGTGCATAAAGGGACCAAATAAAGCATAAGAAAGGTGTAGAAATATGTTACAACACTTCACAACACCTTCACAAGATATCGTAATTTGAACATTTAGGACCTAATGTGAATGTTTAAGTTGCATTGAAACATTAAATCAAAGAAAAATAGGTCAATCATCATAGGAAAAAGACCTAAATAACCCTAAAAATGTCAATGATCCATTTTTCTATGGTACATTTAACCCCCACTTTAGTGAGAGGATGAACTTGCTTGAAACTCACACTAAAGTAGCCATGCATATCCAAAGGGATCCAAATGCACTTTTGCTAGCAAGATGGAATGAAAATGATCAAGAGGGATGATCAAGCCCCTAGGATGAAGATCCCATGGCAAACTAAACATAAGAACAAAGGAAAACATGTGAAAGAGAAAGAAGAGGAAGAGGAAAGGGAAAAGTTGGATTATTTTTCAATTGTTTGTCCAACTAGTTGTGGATCAGATCTAGAATGTTTGTTCCAAGAAGAAAATACATACTCACTATGGGGCAATGAAACTCATGGCAGTCCGCTAGGTGAGAAGGCCCAAAAGGTGAGAAACATACGCTCGGGTGGTATGTACTCACAAACACATAGGTGGCTATGGGGAAAGTCGTATCGTGGAATGAGCTTCTCGCTCAACCATAACAAAATTATACATCCTAATAACTTTAATAAGGTGCCACAAAGGAAAATGTCCATTCATGCTTCATGAGACTAGCAAAGCTACGTATGCTTAGAACTCATGAACAAATAAGATGCTACCATAGTCATGCAAGTTGCGTTATGCAAGGTGGCCATATGAATGAAAACATGTAAAAATGTAAAAGAAATGTTCAAATGAGTCTTTTTTAGTTCATGTGAGGTCTATTACTTAGGGAACATTGTGTCTAAAGTCTTCAAGAGATGACCAATTAAAGAATAGAATATTCACAACTTAGGGGATGCAGTGTGTCGTGTTAGAGTAAAGGTTTTAAATTAATTATGTTAATTAAGTTACCTTTATTCCTCTCTTAAGATTTCACTTTAGTTTGCATATTGTGACATTTAATAATTATATTAATTATTAAATGTCTACCTATTAGGGTTACTATTAGGTTTTGCATGATCTCCTTTTAAGGATTGATCTTTGTAAATATTTGATTCTATTGTTCTGTTAATACATATTTCATATTACAGAGCTTCAAACCCTTTCTTTCTTTTTTCTCCATTCTCTTCCCTGTGACAGGTATCTCTTTACATGTAGGTGTTCTTGGACTTTGAATTTAGTTTTCACAACTTCTACATGGTATCAGAGCATGGACCCACTATAGCTTGTTCTTCTTTTGAATAATTTGGAGCTACAAGGGATTGATCTAGCTTTCATAGGTTTTTAGTTTATTTTTTGTGGATACGGCATACTTCATTCTTTGGGTTCATTTTGGGCCCAAACGGGCCTCGCCGTTGGATTCACAACGCCTGAAAACCCCTATTTTCATGTAAATCTTGTCTAATTTGGCTACAGTTGATCAGGGAGGCAAAAACATTTTGGCCCCAAGGCCGTACAACCCTAGGGCACGCAGAATGAGGCAAAATTTTCAAAAAAATTAATCTTTTTTGCACCACTAGTTAAAATGGAGGTTGCCACCTTCCCACCACCTAGCAGCCACTAGCCACCAGAGTGCCGCCAGTGGTAACCACCTCTACCATTGCTCTCAAGTATAAGCCCCATCACCCCGAGGTCATGGTCACATGGGGACCGGGAGTAAGTCCCAACCCTGTTGGCCACCTAAGCCCCTGCCGATGGTCATATAGATGACCAAGGGATCCACCACCAAGCCCCAGCTGCCAGCCCCTTGGTCATTGATAGGACTAGGGGCCGAAAATGTTTTAGCCCCTAGGGCTTGATGGAGGTCTATTTTGAGAATTTTGGAGGTATTTTCAATAAAATGGGCATATCTCAAGCATTTTAGCTTAGATTTTTGAATTAAAATAGGAGTTGGAAAGATAGCTCCGAGCCCGTCATGATGGTGTAGAATATTTTTTAAAATTTTGTAGTTTGGTGGCCTTTTTTGTAGTCAAAGTCAAATAATTTTTTTTCACTCCAGGGGGCATAACTTGGTCATTTTTACTCTATTTTTGAAAACTGAATAGGCATCAGAAATCTCTTCTCACACTCTATTTAGATCTTCTGTTATTTTTTCTAGAAAAATAATCAGGCACACAAGATTCAGTCTGAAGCTTCTTCTTTTTTTCCTACTTTTTTGCTAAAAAATCACTACTGGGGTTTGGTTTCTTGCATTGTGGGGGGCATTTTTTTCTTTCTTTCTACCATTTACTTCAGAAAACTAGAAACTCTTCACATTAAACATTCATTAAACCTCTCCAAACATGGCCGAAAACCCTTCTTCTGTTGAACTTCTCACACCTCATAACTATCATACTTGGAAGGCATTCATGACACATCTTCTCCGATCAAAGGGGTTGTGGTCCTGTTTAGATGCATTTCAACTAGTTTTTGCATGGCCATCTAAGGTTATACAACATAGAAATAATATGGATGAGGCTATGGGTTTGATTTCCTTACATGTTTCAGACAGCTTGTTGTTTCATCTTGATGGGTGTAACAGTCCTCTTGAAATGTGCACCAAGTTCAATGATCTATTTAGTAAAATTAATCAGTTCCATGCAATACAGATTGAGGAAAAGTTGACTTCACTTGTACTTGATTCTTTTCCCTCTATTGAGTACTTTCTGATGAAATTCAAACAACATAGATTTCTTCTACAGGGTTGTGGTAAGAACAAAATAGATGAGGAGTGTATTTACCTGATTCTTTCTAAGCTTCGAGGTTCTTTTCAGATATTCTCTTTGACATTTTATTCCACCATGGATCCATTGGGAAAACACTTTACCATGCCTACTATTGATGTGTTCTATGATTGGTTGACATGAGAGCAAGCCAAGATATCACAGTTGGTTGCTCTCATAGGATCTAAGAACCAAGCACTGGTAGCTTAGTCATCTAAAGGGAAAAAGAAGCAGAAATTAAATCCAAAGACAGATTCAATAGGTAGTGATAGTTCCTCCAAGCCACCTCCTAAGACTAATTCAAAGCCACAATTCAATTCTAAATAGGGAAAATCATTGAAGTCTAGTGAGTCTTCCTCCAAGACTAAGAAGAAATTAGGTGATCCTTATAGTTTTTGTGGCAAGGAAGGACATCCAGTTTCTAGGTGTTGGAAATGATTAGAGGCTTTAAAGGAAGCCATGCAGTAGCATAATATCACCTCACCTCAGTCTCCTTCCCAACCCACAGGGAAAGGTCATGCTCTTTCTACACAAGAATTATCCTCAGGATCCACTTGGATTCAAGATTCTGGTGCTTCTCACCATATGACACACACATAGGATTTGGTCACCGAACTTACCCCTGGCACTACACATATTGTCATTGGTGAGTTAGCACATCTTTTAGTTAAGGTTTCAGGTATTGTTTCATTGGATGGTGGTTGTCTTTAGGATGTGCTTCTAGTTCTTGACATTTCAACAAACCTTCTTTCTATTTATCAGATTTTCCACTCTGTCTCTCATAAAACAGTTGATTTCTCACCACATGATGTTGTTATTCGAGACCTTCATGATCCTAAATTGGTTGTGGCTATTGGGAGTGTTGATTTTGCATCTTACTTATATAGATTTTATGGCTTTAAGAATTCATACACAATAGGTTCCTCTCTTATAACACATGCAAACTCAGTGAGTAGGCTTTGGCATGAGTGTTTTGGCCATGTCAATTATAAATAGCTATAGCAGATGAGTACTCAAGCACTTGCGATTGGGATTCCTCATATTTCCCGTATTGATGGTGTATGTCGAGGTTGTGCTCTTGGAAAACATCACCGAGATCCTTTTCCTAAGGATCGAGCCACATGAGCTAAGGCACCCCTGGAGTTGGTACATAGTGATCACATTTCCTTTCCGTCTCCTTCTTTTTTAGGGGCTCGATATGTGTTCACTTTTATTGATGACTTCTCCAGACGTACATGGGTGCAATTTCTTAAGTACAAGTCTAATTTCTTTGATTCATTCAGGACCATTAAGACATTTTTGGAGAAGCAATATGGAATTTCTATCAAGAGGATACGCATAGATAATTGGGGGGAATATGTTAATTAGGCTTTTAGATATTTTTGTACTAAGCATGGTTTACAGTATCAGTTTATAGTACCTTACACCCCTCAGCAAAATGGTGTCCCTAAGAGAAAGAATAGAACCTTATGAGAGATGGAAAATTATATGATACAGTCTCGAGCTATGAGTTCTTCATTTTGGGCTAAGGTAGTCAATTGTTCCAATTATATTCAGAATCAGATGCCTCATAACAAATTACAACATATGACTCCTGAGGAGGCTTGGACCCATGTCAAGCCTGATGTTTCTACATTCAAAATTTTTGGTAGTGAGGCTTGGGAATTTATTCCTGATGCTCAGTGGAAAGACATGGAGAGGAAGAGATGACCAATGATATTTTTGGCTACTGTGAGGATGTTAAGGTGTACAAGTTGTTTGATCTTGATTCTAGAGAGGTCTTGTTTCAGCAGGATGTCCAATTTGATGAGCGCTATCCTTAGATAGATTCTCCATCACTAGCTTCTCCCTCACTACCTACTCCTCCCTCTTCATTTCTTTAGGATTACTTATCTCTTGAGGATGATGAAGATGATGATCCACCATCTCTACCACCACCATCCACTTAGAATTTTCCTAAGTGGGCTTGTGTTACTATTGAGGTAGTTGGTTCCTTGGTAGGTGATCCTTCAGATACTCATACTCATGCTCAGACATCTAGTACTAGTCTTTTGAGTCATGCCATTTCAGATAATCCTTAGAAGTTTTCAGAGGTGACAGATCACCTTGAGTGGGATAGGGCCATGGATGAGGAGTATTCTTCTTTGATGAAGAATCATACTTGGGATCTGTGTCCTCTTCCTAAGGCAAGAAATTTGGTTCGGTGCAAGTGGATGTACCATACCAAGTATGTTGCAAATGGTTCGATTGATAAGTATAAGGAACATATTGTTGCGAAGGGGATTTATCAAGTAGAGGGTATTGACTACTCTGAGACCTTTCCTCCTCTCACCAAGATGAACTCTATATGCCCTATACTTTCACTTGCAGCTTCATAGGGATAGAGAATGTTTTAGATGGATGTGAAGAGTACTTTCTTGCATGGAGACTTACATGAGGAGATCTATATGGAGTAGCCTCAGGGATTTGTGCAGGACAGTTCTTTGGTTTGCAAAATTTAGTGTTCATTGTATGGTCTCTTATAGGTAGCTCATCCTCCATGATTTAGAGTGTTTAGAGAGATTTGATGGAGTAGTTTGAGATGACAGATCTAGGTCTTCTGCACTTCTTTCTGGGTATATAGGTTATTCAGTATTTGGATGGGATTTCCATATTTTAGCAAAAGTATGCTCTTGATATGCTTTAGATATTTGGCATGCTTGATTGCAAGCCTACCCCCACTCCATTTTAGTAAGGTGTTGTTTTTTCTTCCACTTGTTCTCCTCCTTCAGTGGATCCCACTTTATACAAGAAGTTTGTTGGTAGTTTGTTGTACCTGACACACTCTGATCCTTATCTTTCCTTTGTGGTTGGCCTTGTTTCTTAGTTCTCCCATGATCCTCATGAGTGCCATTGGCAAGCAACCAAATGTATTTTGAGGTACATTCGGGGAACCACTCATTATGGCATTCACTACACTTCAGGATCCCCTCACATTATTGGCTTCACTGACTCAAATTGGGCTAGTGATGTCAATGATTGGAAGTCTACTTCTAGCTTTGTTTTTTTCCTTGGTTCTTGTCCTATCACATGGTCTTGCAAGAAGGAATATGCTATTGTATTATCATCTACAAAGGCTGAATACCGAGTAGCAGTACTAGCTAGTTAGGAGGTTTTATGGCTTTCACAATTGATGAAAGAGTTTGGGTTTCCTCTCGATGAGAGTGCCATTCACATTTCCCACAACCCAGTGAAGCATTAGCAGACTAAGCACATTTAAATTTGCAAGCACTTCATTAGGTAGTTGATTTAGGATGGTTCTCTCATCTTGGAGTACATTCCTATAGAGGATTAGGTTGCAGACATCTTCACTAAACTTTTGGCATCTCTACACTATCTTCAGATGCACTCCATGTTTGGGGTGAAGGAAGTTGTCCTTGGGGGGTCTCAGTGAGGCCTTCCTTCCTTCATGTTTTTTTTCATCATGTTTGTTTGTCTCTTTTTGGAGAGTAGTTTTTTCCCACTGGGTTTTCTCCTTTACTCCACTTTACAAAGATTTGGTTGTATTCGGAATACCTGATCAGGCCTAGTTGTCGGGACCCAAATTTACTTTCATGCATTATAGTTACTTTTGATTCAGTGCACACGTTTTTAGTTTCACTTTTTTCTCATCTTAAGGGGGGGTGTTAGAGTAAAGGTTTTAACTTAATTATGTTAATTAAGTTACCTTTATTCCTCTCTTAAGATGTCACTTTAGTTTGCATATTGTGACATTTAATAATTATATTAATTATTAAATGTCTACCTATTAGGGTTACTTTTAGGTTTTGCATGATCTCCTTTTAAGGATTTATCTTCGTAAATATTTGATTCTATTGTTTTTTTAATACATCTTTCATATTACAGAGATTCAAACCCTCTCTTGCTTTTTTCTCCATTCTCTTCCCTGTGACAGGTATCTCTTTGCATGTAGGTGTTCTTGGACTCTAAAGTTGGTTTTGAAAATTTCTACATGTCACATTAGGCTACCAAGAGGAGTGTAGTATGCTAAGATAGATCACACTTATGAAGGAAATCACACCCAATGTCATCCACAAAGTGACAACACATCATATGAAGTAACAAGGCTACACTAAGAACTAAGAATGCAAATGAATAATGCTAATGTATTCCCCCGCTTTAAAGGAATTTCTACAAACCATTCTGTGAGAAATTACTTTAAAGTAGCAAAGGAAAAATGCAAAAAGAAAACAAGTAATGAGAGCCAACTTGGAAAGCCCTATGCCAAGTCACACATTTCTGAGTAAGGCCACTTCATGTAAATGAAAAAGAAAACAAAAGAAAAGGGGAAGTTTCCCCTCAGAAAGGAACACACCAAATGCATAAGGGATCTATGGATTTGGGGTCAGTATGTTCGTTGCTGAAATTTTTTGATTAAAGAGCTTGGAACTGCCATCATTCCCCAAAACACATAGAACTGGAAGAATGACACAAAGAGAGATAAAACAAAAGAAAAAGAAAGTCCATTTTGGTTCAACATGGAAGAGACATTTTGGTGTCGATGTTTTTCATCATCCCCAAAAGGAGAAACAAAAGTGAAAATAAAATGAAAAGGAAAAAGAAAAGGAAAACCTTTTCAGTCAACATGAAGGAGACATTTCGGTCTCAATGCCTTGCATCATCCCCAAAAGGAAAACACAAGAAAAATACAAAGGAAAAAGGAAAAGGGACTGATTGGGTCAACATGGAAGAGACTTAGGGCATCTCAATTCTTTGCATCATCCCCAAAAGGAAAACACAAAACAAAGGCAAAAAAGAAGGGGTAAAGCACAACATATAGAAGAATGGAGGTAAAAATACAGGAAGTGCATAAAGAGAGAGAGAACATAAAACACACATTCTGGGGGAACACAATATGCACATACAAGCACACAAAATAAAAATGAAAATGTAAAAGGGGCTAGTAATGAAAATGCAAGTCAACCATTAACTGAGTTATTGGCTTCACCATCTCTATTAATATAAGCAAAACAAGAATAACACAGTTAAGAGACAAGGATAAATGCATTATGAGGACAAGGCTAACAACTTCTTTCCCCCATAGAGTGTAAGGAAAGAATGAGCCAAGATGGGTGATGGGAAAGGATCATGCAATAGTGATAATAGAAAATTCTACAACTATGGCATGATGAGATGGGTGATAGGATATTAGGGGATGATAGGATAATAGTTGGTATCAATGAAGTGATACTTATTCAGTATGTCCTTCAATGTCTGGCATTCATCATTGTGATGTCCAAGAACACGATGGTATTTGCAATATGGTATGTTAGAATCTTTAGGATGGATGACCAACCTGTTTGAAGGTGGTAAGAGTATAATACCTCTGTTTAGAAGCATTTTTAATTTTCCTTCATATGCAGGTGGTGGATGGAGAGGAAACCTTAGTTTTTTCAATTTTTAAGGTTGTTTACATTTACTAGATTCACCTTTTTCATGGATTGAAGGAGGAAAAGGACCCATGGGGATCCTAGCATCCTTGTCATTGGAATTACATAATGGTTTTTTGTGTGGAAGGAGGACATTCAAGTCAGGAGTAGAATCAAATATCAATGTACCATCATCTCAAAGTATCCAATATTTAAAAGGAGACTTTTTTTCATGAGGAGGATCTTGATATCCTAATCTTGTTGTGTTTTCATCTATTGGTTTTTGTTCTAAAATTTGGTGAATTTCATGTTCGGTGGTTGTATCACATCCTTGTTTGCTTAAGATAGTAAAGCCTTTTCTATAAGCTTCTTCAAGATTGATTTGTGTTTTTGTAACTTTTTTATCATAAAATGGTTGAGGATGTGGATGTGTAGAGGAACTAGGTCCACCTATAGGAGGGAACTTAGGGACTTTGTTTATTTCAGGATGTCAGTATCCAAATGTGTCAAGAGGTGAAATAGTAGGAAGATCTTGTGACTTCATGAATGGGTAAAAGGCTACATTGGCTTCAAGGTTGTCAAGGCATGAATTTAAGAACTTGTTCATGCTATCATCATCTTCCCCAATGATGTCAATAGCATGAGGATGACATTCATTTGGAGTTGAAGGAGATGAGGAAGCTCAAGGTCATCACAACCAAAGACATGATTAGACATGTCCACTAAGGATTTCAATGAATTCCAAAACTTATTAAAGAAAAAAGCCATGATGATAAGGAGTGAAAGTAAACTAGAAAATAAGAAATTGTAATGCAGAAAATACCCAGAAAATGCCTAAAAATGCAATTCAAAATGTGCAGGTGGACTAATTCGCCCAAGGTAGAAAATGAGTCCAAGGATGAGATTTTTTGTGTTTTTTAAAAAATTTGAAGTTATTTTTATGTGTTTCAAATGTAAATGTCGAATGTTAGATTTTCTAATGTTTTGAAGTCCAAGAATGAAATCTATATGAAATACTCACTAATGCAAGTTTATAAACCCTAGGATGCAAAAACAATGCAAAGAATAATGCCAAGATTAATGTTATGAGTCCAAGGATGTAAATGTAGATTCTAATCAGAAAGATAATGTGTTCAATATGCAAGTTCACCAAAATGAACCATCATTTTTTGTTTGTTCTATCAACTTCTCTTGCACTCTTAGGGTTTTTCACCTAAAAGCAGAGAGATAGACGCAAAATTTGAGGTGGTTCAATCAAACCAAGGAATGTGTGATGTAGTTATGACTAAATGCATATAATTGATAAAATTGACTAATTATGAATGCAAAACCAATAAATATGTAATGTTTGAAAACATAGTGAGATATGCAAAAATGAACTAAAAACATAAACAAATGCAAAAAAAATTGAATGAGATTTAATAGAGTGCACTTGGAAGGTGAATACTGATGTTGGAATGTTTTGGAATGCTACAAAAATCTATGTTTATGACCAGTGGGACTCCCTTGCCACTGATGGCGAATTAGTCCTATTGGTAAAATGACCTAAAACTAGTTTCTGCTATTGCGAACTAAATTTTGACAAAATCAACTTTTCATCTTGAAAGTGGGACTCATTCACCACTAATGTTGAATAAATCCTCATCCAAAATTCTACAAATTCAAAGGTCAAGTTTGTGGGACTAGATCCACACTTGTCTTCTTGTCAAGTTGACAGAGTCAAATCTGTAGAAAATGGGTTGAATGTTGTCTCCAAGCTTGAATTAGGGTTTAGTTGACTTGAATCACTTTGGTGATTTGTTAACCACTTTTCAACACCTATTTCTTTGAAAAAATTTCCTACAACACTTGCAAAAACACATGCAAAGAGGGGAAAATTGGTTAAGGGTTAGAGTATTGGGATTTTCTTTAGTCAAATCCCACATTGGTAATCAAACCCTTGATAAAGAAATCAATTGAAAAAAAGGAAGGAATGATGAATAAACAACATGAAAGTGTCCTAAACTCACCAAATCCTTGTTGATGAAATCTAAAGATATGTCAATGGCTACTCAAAGAAGCTTGATGATTGCTTGATTGAATGATGCTTTGATACTTAAGTGGATGAATGAGATTGAATGAAAAGATGAATGCTTGAATGAATAGGGGTTAAAATGGATAGAAAAACACTTATTTATACACACTTATGCCTTAATTACCCAAGAATCCAACATCGCAAGCCAACATAAGGTCTTAATGAATAAAAACCTTAAAGAAATTTTGTATTATTTTGAATTTTGAGCCAAGAGGGACTCATTTTCCACCCATGGTGAATGGGTCCCATGTTAGTGTAATTAATATTTAATTACACTTGCATAACTTTACTTAGGTAATATTTAATTCCTAGGTTAATTAATTATCATCCTTATCTTGTTGAGCTATCTTTTTGCTCAAGATAAGATTAGGGTTATGCATATTTACTTTTATAAAGAAAATCATATCTTGTAATTAATTGAATTCTTGAATAATATTATGTTGCACATCTTTTTGCAATAGCTCTGCTTTTTTTTATTTTCTTTTCTGTGGAAGGATTTCTTGGTTTGCATTTCAGATCTTGTTTTCTAACATGGTATCAAAGCCTTGATTTTCAACCCCTTCTCAGATTTTTGAGAAAATCATTACAGAGTTCGTTTAGGATTCCTCAAGGGTATCATTCCTTGAGTTTATTCATGAGGCATTTTGGATTAGATTAGGCTTCACCATTAGATTCAGAGCGCTGGAAAAAGTCAAGACTGGCTTTTGTTTTGCATATTTTGGCCATCTATTTCCAAATCTATGAGTGTTTCAAGTTGGGAGATTTTTTGCAAGCTCTAGAGGTAGCCGATTTT